>JAHLJS010000003.1:53227118-53940110 GCA_038502445.1 Eremochloa ophiuroides
CTAACTCCCACACTAGACTAATACTACTACTAAAGAGTGGAACTCTAGCTTCTCTTGTCTCTTGTGTATCTTATGTGTCCTGAAGAGGCTGATGGCAGCCTCTATTTATAGGGGAGAGTGGAGGGGCGCCACAGTCAGCGATCCGTGTGCCTTTCCACCTTAGCCCTTGGATGAACCTCCTCAAAACCGCCATAGGATGGACGGCAGTGGTGAATTCCTCACGTGAAAGGCGTGCAGGAAGGCGGTGGGGGCCAACCGACCTGGCTGGGCACCAGGGGGGTCGGCCAACCCCCTATGATAGGTGGGCCCGGCCAGGTGTGGTCCCCACCAGTCATAGAGTGTCGTCTTGTGCTGGTTCTGTCTTGATTGTGTTGTTTCACACCTTGATCCTTGTGCTTTGATTCTCCACCGTTGAATGGAAACACATGTTGATCTGATGGTTGAAATGAGCTGGGTGGAGTGTCACACGGATCATGCCACGTCACCAGAGCCAGGTGGGCCCCATGGTGGGGTTGACCGACCCACACATGGGCCCACACTGAGCTCTCCTCTCTTCTACGTGATGTCCTGAGTCCTTTGTTGAACTGTGATGACTTGGTGCCCATACAAGTGGTTCAGCCGACCCACTTAATTGAGCTCCAAGTGTTCATTTCTACTCTGTTTTGATCTTCCCTGCATTCACAAGCTAAGAGTATAAGTGGAACTAGTTATTGATAAAATATGTTCATGATATGTTTATTCTCCCTTGAATCCGAGGCATGTTGACGGTGTTTGAATATGGATTTTCATGGTTTATCCACCGTCAACAGAAGTGCTGATGTAGCGACGACAAAGTCCCCGAGCACGTCCTGTGCTCGGAAATACAGGCGAAGCAACGAAACTTCCGAGCAATTTGGTGCTCGGAAGTACTGACGTAGTGACGACGAAGTCCCCGAGCACCTCCTGTGCTCGGAAACGCTGAAGTAACGATGACGAAGTACCCGAACACCTCCTGTGCTCGGAAATACAGGCGAAAAGACGAAGTCCCCGAACAGATCCAATACTTGGAAACTCTTATGCATCCTGTGGGCCTTATGCGAGAAGCCGAATCGTCAAACTTCCCTTTATAAAGACTTGTCCGCAGATGAAACGATTCGTCTTCCCTATCACGCCGCCGCTCAAAAGCCATTCAAACAACCATTACATCCAGCCTTAGCCGCCGCCATCTAGGGTTCCGAAGATCCTTGATTCAAAGCTCGATTCCGCCAAAGTTTCTTCGATTCAACCTTCCAGCAACCCAATCCTTGGATCAATTTGAAGAAATGGCGCCCAGAAAGAGTACGCGCGTACCCTTGAAGAAGGGGAAGGAGCCGCAGCCTGGAGAACTCTGCCTAGACAACGAGTGGCAACCATCCATCATGACGGAAAGGACCATTTTGAAGTTGGTGGCGAAAGGGCTCCTGCCAAATCGTGCTACCACCGGATGGAGGCCATCACAAGGTGAGCCGTACCCTATGCCCAACACCGGCGAAATAACTGTTTTTGCCGACTACTTCCTCCGCGGATTTGGTGTTCCGTGCCATCCCTTTCTTCGCAAACTCCTTGACTATCACGAAATTTCTCTGTGCCATTTGCATCCCAACTCCATCTTTGTAATCTCTATTTTCATCCTCTTCTGCGAAGCCTTCGCCGGAATTCTTTCTCATTTTAATCTATTTCGCCACTTGTATATGCTTGTGAAATCGAGTGGTGGGGGATCCCGGATTGCCGAGCGAATGTACATTAAGCTCCGAGACGGCATGTCCGCCTATTATCTTTCCATCCCCCTCAACACTAGTCTCATGATTGGAACAAGAGGTGGTTCTATCTGCCAAACCAAGACCCTCCTATTCGGTGTGCCGTCGAGCAGATCCCAGAAAGAAAACCAAGCTGGTCGTCGAGACCCACACCCGATCAGATGGATCAAGTGAACGAATTGTTGGAAATCCTGAAAGGCATGAATCTAATGGAGTTGGAGTTGCTGCCAACTTCGTGAGGCGTCGAGTTCAACCTTGTAAAGATAGAATTCATCCTGCATATGAATGGGTTGGCGAAACTGACCCGACCAGAGAGGTCCCCGATCAGATGTCAGCCGAAGAGGCTATGATAAGGCTGAAGGAGCTGTTCGATAACAGAGCGCCTATCAATAACCGAGGACAGCAGAAAGCACTGCACATTACAAATCCACCACCCGAGGTACGCCTTTGTAGATTCCTTTCCTTTCGTTGCCTGTCATAATGTTGATCCTTTGCATCTTATTTGATTTGCTGAAGATACATGGCCAGGACCGGAAAGCCTACTTCTCGGAGGTCCCCAGTGCAAAGTGGCCTGAAGGAGTTGACCCTCGACATCGCTACCAGCCCGGCAGCGAAGACGAGGCCTTCTCAGAGCCCTCCGAAGCAGAAGCCGATGAAGAGGAAGAGGACCAGGAGACCCCCTCTCGACGAGAAGCTCGCGGCAAGCAGCCAATGCCTGATAAAGCCGGGTCGTCGAGCAGAGTCCGGCGACCTGAGAAGCCAGTAAAGCTGTCCGAGGAGCGAACCCGTCGCCAAGCGGTGATCCCGAGCTCAAGTAATGACGACGGTCCCCCTCCGAAACGTCAGAAGGGTGAATTCCCGCCGACCAAGAAGCCTGGTGATGAAGAGGGGACTTCTGGTCCGAAAAGAAGCTTCGCACGAAAACGTTGCCGCTCAGAACTGTGAGTACCCGTGTCTTCTTTGTTGCTGCCTTTCGCTGCTCGGCATGCTCTGCTATATGAAGTCCGTATTGTTATTCAGGGACCCTTCAGCCAAAGACGTCGAGAGGGTGGCCAGGTGGAGAGACTGGTGGTGGTGCATCAACTAAAGATGGTTGCATCGCAAGCTGGCCTTCCGACCAAGAGTCGCCGAAGACGCCGCCAGGGCAGCAGCCGAACTTGGACTCGCATGAGCAGGCGTCACCATCTGACCAACCTCGCGAGTCGACTCCACGGCCACCGTCCCCACCCTCAATGCGGGGTATAGAACGGCAGTCTGAGGATGCCGGAAGAGGCCATTCTTCAAGCCGGGACTCGCCCACTGGTTCCGACCAGGGAGCAGACACGCAGACCGGCGGCCCTTCTTTCGGGGGAGCACCGGGGTCAGGGCCAGGAGATCCCTGAGCAACCACCAGCAGGCGTTGCTTTTTCAGAGCAGGACATCGAGGAGATTTCCCGTCAGGCTACGGGTGGGGTTCCGCCGGTGGTGCTCAGAACCTTCAGGCGGGTCGGCGATCAATATGCCGTCGTCGTGGAGGAAGGAGCGGCGGACGAAGAGCTGGAGGCCTTAAAGGCAGATATCACAAGCACCTGCTCCGATCTCAGAAACGTGCTCCGGTGTCTGGGGCAGCTGTCTTCACGAGCTCAGGTAAATGTACCCTCCTTGAATTTGCTTGAGGTTTCTTTGCTTGCTTTTTGTGTCATGTTTTGTATTTGCTGATCAAGCCGTACATGATACGGCCGAAGATCGACGAAAATCTCTGCAGCGTGCAGCTGGACTCGCGGTGGAGAACGCTAGGCTTGAGAAAGAGAATGCTCGTCTGGAGAAGGCGATGGAAGACCTCCGTGAGCAGCGCGACACATTGCACTTACACTGCAATGATCTGATGGAGGCCGAACAGAAGCTTCTGTAGGATAAAAAAGGTATGGAGACCGTTATAGCTCTAGTTATTGTATCCCAGCTCCTTATTGCTGAGCTTCAATGTCTTTGACTGGCAGATCTATCTGATATGTTGAAGGGAGCCGCACACCGAGGTACATGCGTCTTCAGACATCCTATCTTGCCCGATTTGCTGCTTTAAGGGAATGCTGATCCATCATCTTTCTTGGTACAGTTAAAGAGCTGGAGGATGAAGTGTCCTTGCTGCGGGAAGCTGCTCGGAGGAATGAAGAGGCACACCTGGGTGAGTTTCTTCTGCTTGTGGGGTGCCTTAGTGTCTCTTGTTAAGACTTCTGATTTTTGCCTTTTGTCATGAACAGATACTGAACAGAGGACCTGAGCACAAATGAACGATCTGTCGCAACGCCTTGAAGCTGCCGAGAGCCACTATGACGCCGTGGTGGAAGGTGTCAAACCGATCCTGGACATTATCGAGTATGCTCCAGCCGATCCTCCTGCAGAAGCGCCGAGACCTTTTGACTTCATTCGTCGTAGTCGCAAAGCGCTGCGGCACTTCAAGGCCTTCTGTACGGACGTGGCGGAGAACGCTGTAGCTCACGTGCTCGGCGTGGTGCGCTCCCATTACCCTGGCGTGAATAATGACAGGGTGAAGGGGGGTTACGGCCGTGGCACCACCGAGCAGCAGGAGGATCAACTTGAGGAGGCGAAGCCCGCGGCGGAACTCTTGGCAGCAGATATGCAGCTGTTCCCCACGGAGAACACTTGAAGACACCTGCACAGAGATTGTCGATTGCTTTGTACATTAAACCAAGATTAATGTGATCGGCTGTCGTATTGTGTAAAAACCGCTCCTGGGTGAAGTTTGTGTAAATTCGCTTTTGCTCGTATAGCGTTAGTCGAGTTTTCGGCGCGTAGTAGCCGTGTAGTACTTCGAACGCTCTCATGGCGTTTTTTCTTTGATTGGTCGGCATGAAACCAGAGCATACAGCTCATTAGAGTGATTGACGGCCGGTGCCCGTTCCTTTCGACGGGGCTTTTGGAGACGCGGCTAAAACTGACCAAGCGTCCCCGGAGCTTACGTAATGGCGAAAGACTTAATGGTCCAGACGTCCCTGGGGCTTACGTGGTGGTGAGCTGCCTGTGCCTGGCAGGGCTTACGCTTATCGTGGGCGATGGCTTCCCGAATCTATCGGGGCAGTCGATGAAGTGGCGAAGTAGGGCGGCCATGCAGGGCTCATGTGCCATCGTGACTAGGCCGCCCGAACGGGTGCGAGACTTACGCGTAGTCGAAGTTGTGCTGCCCGAGCAGTTGCGGGGCTTACGCATTGGCGAAGTTGTGCTGCCCTAGCAGTTGCGGGTCTTAGGCATTGGCGAAGTTGTGCTGCCCGAGTAGTTGCAGGGCTTACGCATTGGCGATGGATTTACTGATCTGCGAATGTAGACATACTCGTATATCAAAGCAATATGATTTTTATTGAAGTAATAAAACAAAAAATACACATACCTGCCTTGACACGTTATCAAGGATAGAACCGATGGAGGTGTTCGATGTTCCAGGAAGTTGGGGATGTCGACGCCATCGAGGTCGCATAGCCTGTACGAGCCTGGCCGAGTTACGACTCTGACCATGTATGGTCCCTCCTATGGAGAAGAAAGCTTGTGTATACCCTCCTTGCTTTGCTTGCGCCGAAGGACGAGGTCGCCGACCACGAAGAACCTTGCCGTTGACGTTCCGGTTATAATATCGCCGTAGCCCCTCCAGGTATTTGGCCGTGCGTACACAGGAGGCCAGACGCTCTTCTTCGAGTCTGTCGATGTCTTCTGCTCATGCACCGTCGGACCTTTCTTCATTGTAGTTTCTCAATTCTATGAGCTCGGAAAGCGACGTCGGCTGGTAGCACTGCTTCCGATCCGTAGATCATAAAATATGGAGATACACCAGTATTCCGGCTAGGCTGTGTCCGCAAGCCCCAGACGACTGCTGGCAACTCGTTGATCCAGTTTCCTGGGCTTCTTTCGACGACTTCGTGTAAGCGCTTCTTGAGGGCGTCGAGCAACATTCCGTTTGCTCTTTCAACTTGTCCGTTAGCTCGAGGGTGAGCCATCGAGACATACTTTACCACGATGCTTCTTTTGTCGCAGAAATCCCAGAAGTCGCTTCCAGTGAAGGTAGTACCGAGGTCGGTGATGATGCTGATCGGAAGGCCGAAACGATGAGAGATGTCATTAAAGAACTCCGCAGCTTTGGCCGCTGTTGCTTTCACCAATGGCTTGTATTCAATCCATTTGGAGAATTTATCGATGGCGACGTACACGCAACGGTAGCCCCCTTTAGCCGCCTTGAAAGGACCTATCATGTCGAGTCCCCACAGTGGCAAAGGGCCAGGTTGCAGGTATGGTCTGTAGCTCCTGTGCTAGGACATGTATCTGCTTTGCGAAAAACTAGCACGCCTCGCAGTGGCGCACAATCTTCTCGGCGTCCTGGACGGTGGTAGGCCAGTAAAATCCTGCTCGGAAAGTTTTGCCGACCAGAGTACGTGAGGTTGCATGGTTACCACACATGCCTCCATGCACTTCTTGGAGTATCTTGATGCCCTCTTCGCGTGTGACGCACTTCTGGAATACTTCACTCCTGGCGTCCTTACGCATGAGCTTGTTGTCGACGAGGACGTAATTCTTAGACCATCTCACAAGACGTTCTGCTTCTATTTTGTCTTCGGGGATTTTGGCTTCGAGCAGATAGGCGATGAAGGGTGCTCTCCAATCTTCTATAGAATCAGAAATGCAAGCCGCTATCTGACCGGACGGAGGTGCTTCGGCCTCTCCTTCTTCTGGGATGGAGGAACGGGCCAAATCTTGGACGAAGACGCCGGGAGGGATATCAGCTCGTGATGAACCGAGCTTAGATAGCTCGTCGGCTACCTAGTTCTTAGCTCGGACGACGTGGTGAAACTCAAGGCCCAAGAATTTTCCTTCGATCTTTCTGATTGCGGCGACGTAGGCATCCATCTTCTCGCCTGTTGCAGTCCCAATCTTTATTTACCTGATTAATAACCAGGGCAGAGTCCCCATATACCATCAGCCGCCGGATGCCGAACTCGGAAACGATCTATAGGCCATGGATGGCGGCTTCGTATTCGGCAGCGGAGGCTTTGAAATAGATTCTCAACACGTAGTGGAGGCGTTCACCGGAAGGTGATATGAGGAGTACGTCGGCGCCTACGCCTCCAATGTTGAGGGACCCGTCGAAATACATCGTCCAGTGTTCCTCCTGCTCGGTGGGTATTTGTTCCTACATGTCAGTCCATTCGGCGGTGAAGTCAGCCAGCACCTGTGACTTGATCGTCGTTCGGCTGTGGAACTCCAGAGAATAAGTTCCCAACTCCATGGCCCACTTCATGATTCTGCCATTGGCGTCTTTATTGCGAAGGATGTTGCCGAGAGGATGTTGGGTGACCACTATGACTGAGTGGGCTTCAAAATAGTGACTGGGGCTTGCGTAACGTGACGAGGATGGCGTAGATCAACTTCTGCACCGTCGGATAGCGAGCTTTGGACTCGTTCAAGACTTTGCTAATAAAATAGGCTGGTCAATGAACCGGATATGCGTGACCGTCTTCCTCCCTTTCGACGACTATTGCCGTGCTGACAACATTGCTTGTCGCGGCGATGTAGAGTAATAGAGTTTCATCTTTTTTGGGTGCTGTAAGGAGCGGAGGATGTACCAGGAACTGCTTTAGGTCCTTGAAGGCTTGATCGGCTTCTTCCGACCAGACAAATTTTTCGCCTGCCTTGAGGAGCTTGAAGAAGGGAAGGCCTTTTTCGCCTAACCTGGAGATGAATCGGCTTAGGACCGCCATGCACCCAGTGAGCTTCTAAACATCCTTGACGTTGGTCGGGGGCTTCATTCTCATGACGACCTCGATCTTTTCTGGATTAGGGAGTATGCCTTGTTTGCTGACGATGTTGCCGAGTAGGTTGCCCGACGGGACGCGAAAAATGCACTTGGAAGGGTTCAGTTTCCATTGGAAATCATCCAACTTTTTGAAGACTGCTTCAAGGTTAGAGATGAGGTCTTCAGCCTTTCGGGTTTTTATGGCGACGTCGTCGATATAAGCTGCGGCGATGTAGGGAATGAGATCCTTGAGGCATGCCTGGATGGCCCACTGGTATGTCGCGCCAGTGTTCTTCAGGCCAAAGGACATGGTCTTGTAGCAGTAGGCCCCGAAGGGAGTGATGAAGGAGGTTTTCTCCTGATCTTCTTCCTTCAAGGCGATCTGATGGTAGCCGGAGTAGCAGTCGAGGAAGCTGAGTAGCTCGCAGCCGGCTGTGGAGTCGACGACTTCATCGATGCGGGGGAGACCGAAGGGGTCTTTAGGGCAGTGTTTGTTGAGATCGGGTAATCAACGCACATTCTCCATTCATTATTCTTTTTTCTTACAAGGACCGGATTGGCTAACCAATCGGTATGATACACCTCTTTAATAAAGCCGGCAGCTAAGAGCCGGGCTATATCTACCCTAATAGTCTCCTTCTTGTCTGGAGAGAAACGCCGAAGTTTCTGCTTGACGGGCTTGGCGGTCTTCGAGACATTCAAGGAGTGCTCGATCAGCTCCCTCGGTACGCCAGGCATGTCCGCGGGTTTTCACGCGAAAACGCTAACGTGCTTTCTGAGGAAGCTGACGAGCGCGTCTTCCTATTTAGGGTCGAGATCTGCCCCGATGCGAGTAGTCTTACTCGGGTCACCGGGAACGAGGACGATGTCCTTTGTCTCCTTGCTCTTGGTAGCAGCTCTGGGCGGGGTCTTCTCTAGGATGACCTGTTCTTCAGGCGCCAGCTTCTGTGCATCCACTGCGCACGTATTCATCAGAATAGAGACGTCGGTGGCTTCTGCCATGGCGATGGCCTCCATCTCGCAGTCATACGCGACTTGGAGGTTAGAGCGGACTGTAAGGATGCCGGTCTCCGTTGGCATCTTCATGATGAGGTAGGTATAGTTGGGGATGGCTCCAAACTTAACCAAAGCTGGACGGCCGAGTATGTCGTGATACGCTGGCGTCGAAGTCGGCCACCAAGAAGTCAATATGCTCGATGCGGAAGCACTGTGGTGTCCCAAACTGAACAGGCAAGTTGATCTGTCCCAGGGGGTAGGAGGGCTGCCCTGGGACGATTCCCCAAAATGGAGCCGTGGTCGACTCCAGATCTTCAGCTCGGAGTCCGAGCTCCTTGGCGGCTCCGGAGAACAGGATGTTGAGGCTGCTGCCATCGTCGATCAGCACCTTGCGGAAACATGTCTTGCGTATCACTGAGTCGAGGATCAGCGGGAAGCGCCCCAAGTATGGGATCTCTGTCCACTGGTCCTCTCTGCTGAAGGTGATGGCCTTGTGCGACCAGGGAGGAAATCTCGGGTTGGTGATGGAGGCGTCATGGTTGGCGACGGAGTTGACGCGTCTAGCGACGAGCTTCTGCTCTCTCTTCGACTCCATGACTATGCGGCCACCAATGATCAGTGGAGACCGTTCGGTGAGCTTCAGTGAAGCCAGGAGGCTAGTCGTTATTGTCATCGCGCTTGTCTCTGTCGGACTCTATGCGAGCCCTCTTCTTGTCTTCATCTTCGAACGCCCTGGAGAAGCCATAACATTCTCTTATGGTATGCTTGTAGAACTTGTGGATGGGGCATTGACTATCGAGGAGCTTGTCGTAAGCCTTTTCATAATTGCGCTTCGGTGCTGGTCGGGCGTTGTAGACTTGGTAATGGTGAAGCCTTTCTCCAGCCCTAGAGCCTTCCGGTTCATCGTGATGATGTCGATCGGAGCGATGTTGGTCGCGGCGATCGCGTTCGCCGCAGTGGTGGTCTCGCCGGGCTCCTCGGTCGTCATGGTGCCGATCAGATCGGCAGTCGGTGTCATCGCGGCGTGGTAGGTCGGGAAAGTGGAGGCGGCTATGGACGGAGTGGCGGGCTGCCTCGCTCCCCTCGGCGTACTTGTTGGCGATGCGCAGCATCTCGGCGATGGAGTCTGGTCTGCTGCGGTACAGCTTCCTCTAGAGCTTCTCATCAGATCGGAGGCCACGTATGAAAGCGGAGATAGCCTCAGCATCCGTGACGCCTGGAATGTTGTTTCTTGTCTCTGAGAAGTGTCGAATATAATCCCGCAATGATTCTCGCGACGCCTGCTGGAGCTTCTCAAGATCAAACTTTGTGCCAGGCTGCTTGCAGGTGGCACTGTAGTTGTTGATGAACTGCTCCCTCAACTGGTCCCAAGTGTCGATGGAGTTTGGCTTTAGGCTCAGTAGCCAATTATTGGCGGATGCATTGAACATAACAGGCAAGTAATTCGCCATAACGTTGGAGTTCCCCCCGGCAGCTTTGACCGCGATCTCGTAGATGGTAAGCCATTTGGTGGGATCGGCTGGTGCCGTCGTAGGTTTTGACGCCAACGACCTTGAAGTTCGGCGGCCAGCGTACCGCCTGGAGTTCTGCCGTGAAGGGGAGTCTAGGAGCATTTTTTTCGTTGACCGGAGGGCCGTGCGCTTCATCATATTCCTTGCGGCGCTCGGTCTCTGCTGAGTGCCTAGCTTCCCTCCGATTCTCGATGCGCCCCCGGAGATCCCTGGTCTTCAGCTTTTTCACGGAGGTAGGACTGATTCACCTCCTGGTCACCATCTTGACGATGACGTCTTCGGCCGCCACGGGAATGACCACCATCGTCGTGAATAATCTCCGTGGTTGACGCAGTGGAGTGCGACGGAGGTGGTAACTGGCGTTCTTCGTTGATATGGACTTGGGCTGCCTGGAGGTAAGCCGTAAGACGCTCCACTTTAGGTGTCGGTGCCAGTCTTTTGGCCTTCTCTATCGCAACGGCGATGTTTACACTTGGTGTCTTGTATACCTGATGCTTGCCGACCAGATCAAATTCTGGCTCTAAGTTCCGCACGGTGGCCTTCCTTGCCTCGGCTTGCAGCTCGCGACGCCATCTTCGGTGGGCATTTCTCCCTTCGCGGGCTGCTCGGGCCTCTTCAGTTTCATTCGGGAGAGGAGCGCTGTCATTGCTGACGGTGAGGACGGGGCCGCCGATGAACCCACCAGTGGGAGGGGGCAGATCAGCGAGGTCGCCTCCTTCCACGTCGTCCAGGTCGGAGCAGTCGTTGTCGGCGATGATGAAGCTGGAGCTGGTGCCGACGTGATCGAGGGAGGTGTGGTCGGAGGAGCGCAGTAGATGCACGAGACTGGAGGCCGCGTTCCACAGACCGAACGGCATATAGCCACTCGGAAGGTCGTGGTCGGAGGCCTTCAGAACCGTGGCTGCTCGGGGTCGCATCTCGATGACGCGTCCCCGAGGAGTGGTGGTGATGGCCAGAGTCATGTCCTAGCGGAGCGGAGAAGGTCGTCGCGCCGTCGATGGATGCTGAAAGCGATCTGCAGTCGACTCCAAGATCTGGAGACTCTCGGACAGCCCTTGGGAGACCCGATCTATGGATCTGATCAGGTTGTCGTTGTCAATGGTCTTCCGGATGTAGCGTGGCAGCTTTCCTGCCGGGGCGGAGGTCGTTGGAGGAGTCGGGGTAGATGCGATCTGGGCCGCATCTAGGATCTTTCCTTCACCACCGGGTCCGATGATCCAGGTGATGGATCCCACCGTGAAGATCTGGCCTGGCATTGGGAGCTCGATGGAGCTTGAAAAAATCACCTTGTTCGCCATAGATCAGGAAGCGCACCCCTACCTGGCGTGCCAACTGTCGACGGAATGCCGGCGATAGTCTACTGAGGGGTATACCCAAGCTAGTAGATTGATCGGTGATGGTGCGCTTGAGACGAGCAAGAGTTACGCTGGAAGCGTGAGACACAAGATTTATACAGGTTCAGGCCGCCGCGAGGCGTAATACCCTACGTCTTGTGTGTTGTTGTATTGTATTGCTAATAGATGAGATGAATTGAGGGGAATCCCCTGCCCGCCTTATATAGTCCGGGGGGCAGGGTTACAAGTCGGTTTTACCATACATATCAAATTACAATCCTAACCGAATAAGGAAACTAATCGGCTAGATATTAGGAAAGCTATTTTCTTGTCCGCCAAGTCTTCGGCGGAATATAAGTGATCTTCAGGAGAACGTGTAGACGACTGCGTCCTTAGCAGTCCGGGCCTGATCGGATGACTTGGCCCATGTATTGCCATGCGGGTATATGGGTCTATACCTCCACAATAGCCAAGTATTTTGAGATGAAATGGTAGAGCCTAGCATGTAAACATTAGTGGTCATTAGTGGTTGGCGGATTCGAGAAATATTTGTTCATCAATATCTATTGATCCCAGTGACAAACAACAATGGCTAGAATACCACATCAATAGTCATGCAAATACATACATAAAGTGTTCGGTAGTGATATAAAATAGTAATGGGTAAACCACGACCATTCAGTTTGATGCGAAAAGATGTAATTGTGAGGTCCAATCTGGACAGGACATGCGTGCTGATTGCTGAAGTACTATTGGTCACGAAATTAAGAAAATGCAACTATTTCCCGCACAAATGCCCTGAAAGTTCAATGATACATGTGAACAAAATACAGGTAGACAGTTAAGTAAGTTTCAAAATGCCGCACCTTGTCATCAAGGTCCATTGTATAGAATACCTCCCAAAGGTGTTCAGCAGGTTCACGTGGGCCAGCATCTACAGATCATGTGCTTTAGCAACAATTTAGTACATTCCGAGTACTGAACAAAACAATAAGGAGACATTGATATTGAATGACGAACCCATTGAAAACACTGAACAGGAAGCCTCCCCTCATGTGGACACTGCTTAGTCACCGTGACATCAACCCATCCATATGTCATTGGAAATTCAGATCAACAGCTCCCTGTATCATGCAACTGACCAAAAAATGGCTACTCCATAGACTTTGAGTGATCAAATGCCCCAATTCAGATACCTAAGCAGAGAAAGGAGAATGACTTCAATTACCGTAGTACTTGCTAACTGGAACAAATCTGCATAAGTGATACCTGGGTATTTGTCCTTCATAGGGCCTCAATGCATGTATGAGTCCTGTGAAAATCAAGTCAAAATCTGCAAGCCCGAAACCAATTTTCCTTGCCATCAGCACTGACTGTGTATAATGATTTCTTCCCAAAATCAAATAATGAAATGAATGGAAGAAACATTTACTGCCTATACTCGTAGGAAATGACTCTCAACTGACTGGTCTATGCAAACTGAAAATATTTGCATATTAACAAAAGATGGTATGGAGATTCTTCATCCAAGACCGTGAGGGAAGTTTGTAATATGTTCTAATAATCTTCTTGAGGTAACAGCATTATTAGTCAATGCATTGGAATAGGTACTGACGCACCCAATCCATATTCATCTTAGCCGTTGGCTTGACGCTAAGACTATTCAGCCATATTCCCTCAGCACCCCCTGTTGTGTCGAAGCACTGCATACATATTTGTTTTGTTTGAAATCAGTCACTGCAGCTAACGATAGCTTCCAATGAGACGAATCAGAAGTGCATACCTATCGAGTATCTCCATGGCCATGCTGACCCTCCTCTTGTCGCTACAACCTGATCGTTACATTGTGGCCCTACAAACCGTAGAGCATGTCAGGCGTCGCTAGCCTATTCGCATGGACAAAAGAATCAAAATCCACAAAAGTTGGAGTTCAAATCCACCCCACTGAACCCTACACCTGAAAGGAACCCAAAATTTGTCACCTTGAACTTCCGCTTCGTGTGGTGGCGGAAGTTGTAGACCAAGCGAGGACGACGGTCGCGTAGGGCGACGGTTGCAGACGCAGGCGAGGCCACGTTGACGTATGAGGTGGCTGTGCGTGGGAGGCGACCCGTGCTCCACGCACGGTGCATCGCGCGGTGGCGGCGGTAGTTGCAGCCCATGCGAGGACGACGACGGCCGTGTAGGGCGGCGGATGCGGGGGCAAGCGAAGCTGTGGCTGCCGTGTGCGGGAGGCGACCCCTTGGGGCACGGCCACGGCGAGCAGGAACGGCAGGCGGCGGTGGCCGAAGCGGACTGTGCTGTGCACATGGGGGAAGTGGGGCACGGCCACGGCGAGCAGGAACGGCGGCGGCGGTGGCCGAAGCGGGCTGTGCACATGGGGGAAGTGGAGGCGCAGCAGGGCCCAATCTTTTCGAGTCGGTGGTGGAATCGCTAGATACCTGGTGAAAGCTTCGTTTGGTAGTGTGGGCTACACCGTAGATGGTAAATCGAATGGCAAGGAAAACTGGGTGACGTGGCTCACGGAGGAGGGAGCTTTGGTATACAGGAACAGAGGTTTAGGTACATTCTGCTATCAATATTGACGAAAGCATGGTGCAGAAAATAGCTTGGTTAATGCACAATTTCCATTTAAATTTTTTTAGATAGCTGTTCCAAATACACTATAAAGCTCCCACTTACCACTCATATATACACGTGCGTGCATACACAAACTGTTAGGATTAATACTTACTGACATTCTTTCATGACAATCAGCAAGAACCATCTTCAAGATCGGCTACCCTTGCCGTGTGCAACTTTCTCCCAACCTCCTGCATGCCAGACCGTTCCTTCGGTGATTCCTGTGTGCATACAAGTCCCATTTCCAGCATCAATAGCAAACATTGATGCATAGTTCCTTCACACTTGTAGTTTCTGTTGCTTTGTATAGGGCATCATCATCTTCCTGCAGGCTGACATCAAGGATCTGCATTATTTGGTCAGGGAAGTGTTTTTGCACAAAATTAACAATGCTCATGTCTTCCATAAACATTCTATCAGTTGGTCTCTCTGCAGCAACCATCTCTAGAAGTAGAACACCAAAGCTGTAAACATCCCCTGCAGTTGAGATATGACCACCAGTCCCAAACTCTGAAAACATGTAGTATATTAGAAGGTAACATATATAAAAAATGTGTGCCGTTGAATTTTGTTCAAATACCTTATTTCAGTTGTGGTGTGGCAATCACATTCACATATATATAAGACTAACCTGGAGCGGCATACCCAATTGTTCCTCTGAATCCAACTGTGCTTGTTGAACATTCTGCTGAGGTTGATGCCCCATCATTGCGAAGTCTTGCAAGGCCAAAGTCACCCACATGAGCGTTTATGTCATCATCTAGAAGGATGTTGCTAGGCTTCAGATCACAATGAACAATTGGAGGCTGCAAGCTGTTGTGCTGATACTCCAGTGCGTTTGCTACATCAATAACTATGTTTAGCCTTTGGTTGAGGCTAAGATGCCCAGGAGAACGCTCACTATTTTCCTGTGAATGTAAATACATATCCAAGCTATCTGAACTCATGAACTCATAAATAATTGCTTTGAATTCGTTTCCTTTGGAGTGTACACTCGAGCAAGCAGTGAGAACACTAACAAGATTTCGAGCAAGTAGTGAGTCTACACTTGAGCGCTGTGAGGAATGTTAGGTTCCCAAGAGAGGGTGAAATGTGGCCAAGCAAGCCTCGGTTAGCAAGGTCCAGGGCGGTCACGCGGTGTGGGTGCTTTGTGACAGGCGACTCCTTCCGACTCACGGAAGTGGATGCTGTAGTTCAGGAGGCTAGGACTGCAGTGGGAATCCGAGGTTATGCTGTTCTTGAAATCCAGCAGGGATAGAAGATCTGGCTTGGTGGAGCATGTGGCATTGTCAGGTTGAGAACACAAAGCAGCTCTTATGATTTACAATCAATATATGCAAGACAAGCTTCATTTCTATGATCCCTGCAAGGCGTTTATGTGACATGTTATGTAAGACGTGTTTCTAAAACATGTTTATGCCAGTTAAACAAGCAACATGGTGAACAGAATTGCCATTGTCAAGTTTAAAAGCTTAAAGAGTGGAGGACTGGCAAAAGCTCTGATGAAAAAAAAAAAAACAGTGGAGAACCACCTTGAACTGGCCTCAATGTTTTGTTATTGTGATCAGTAGAGGTGTTCTCTACCATGTTTCTGTTGCAATCATCACGGCATCGATGGAAGGATGTGTATAAATACAGTTGAAAACTTAGCGTCAACATCTTTATTTATTCATGAAAAATATATTATTTTCGAGAATAACGACACAACTTAACTTATGATAGAATCTACCAGTATCATAATTCATGAACACCAACTATCTCTTCAAGATATTTGCTTATACCAAAAGATTAATCGCCTCTGTAGAATGTGCAATGCTATTATTTGTTACTCACTGGATTCTTGCTCTTGGTGATAGCAAGATCCTCGGATGACATTTGGAGATGAGGCAATTTTCTGGGTTCATTTCTCACACAACACCATACCAACTTAAGGGGTTGAGGATACAAATTTATAAGCGGCTAGCCAGCCAAGCATATGCTAAAATACTAGTCTAGATACTAATTAAGATGCTGTTCTAAGATACTGTCCTATATGCTATCCTAGATGTTAACAACCAGTCAAAGATGCTATCCTTCGAGGACAGTGGCAATTGATCAAGGATGATGTACTTGAAAGGTAGCAAAAACACTATGTGCTGCAGTCATGTGCCGCAGCCCTATCAGCCAACATAGAGACTTATCCATCATTATTCACGAGCGCAATCTTGGTGTATTTTTGATCTGCATGAATTATAACTGTATAATAAAAAGTTAATAATCTCGCTTCACTCGAGGGTGCTCTCAAGGGTGGAAGATTTTGTGTTAATAAAGAACTTCTAGTGTTAATTAATGAAAAATTATATACAATGATCATACTTTCTTATGAAATAGTTACTATTTTTTGGTGAAATGGAAAAGTTAATATTATTTGTGTCAAAGAAATCGCCATCGCCCCTTCTTTTCTCCAGCTTTACGGGCGAGCGCGACGCTCCGTCACTGACGCGTGGCCCCACCTCCGCTTTCCCTCTCCTTCCAAATAAAACAAAACCTCTAGAAAACCCGCAATCGCCGGCCGTCCAGGAACCCGACCGCCGCCGCTGCCATGGCCACTGCCGGAGCCTTCCACGCCGGCGGTCGCCTCCTCCTCCCGCTCCGACGCAGCCCCCGCGGGCCCAGCTCCTCACCATGGTCCCACTTCCGCACCCACCTCATCTCCTCCAAGCCGCCGCCCTCCACCCCTCTCCCGCCGCCCGTGCCGCCGGCGCACCCATCGCCCATGGGGTCCGCCTTCGGGTCCCCTAGCAGAAAGGCCGGCGCGGTCGGGGCCGGAGCTGGCGCCGGTGTCGTCGGGTGGTACCTTGGCGTCCTGGACGCGCGGCCCGTGCTGACCAAGAGCGTCACGGCCGCTGCCATCTTCACCGCCGCGGACCTTTCCTCCCAGGTGGGGATCTTCTCCTGTCCCGGGTCGCTCGTAAAAAGTAACCTTTCTTCGCCCGGTATCGTGGAAACAGGAAATTTCAGCCATCAAAATCGATCCATAGATTCCACGTGGCAGGATTTGTGCTACATTGTCAATTTACCATAGGCCGGATGCGATGCGATATATTTTAAATTGATGTCATAGCTGTATTGGTGATCCTTTGTAAGTTGTGCTTAGTTTAATCATTTCGATTATTAGTACCATTATAACCCGAAAGATATATGCAACCAGGTGCATCATTCCGAAAGTTTTCCTTCATTTACACGTCTGTTTGCTGCTTAGGGGACACCCGTTTTTAATATGTGGTTGGCCAAGCTGATCTAGAGTTTATGTATGCCGTTTCAATGAATTGATCTATAAGCCTTTATAATATAAGTCCAACCATTTTCAGTTCTCCAAACCCTGAAAGGAATGGGCTTTCGGCTATTTCAGCTTTTTTTTCAGTCAGGGGTCTTATGTTTGTTAGCCCTATCATATTTAGCTTGATAATTTGACTCTTGGTTTCCCCTCTGGATGGGACTTTTCACTGCTATTTATACTGGCTGTTAAAATTAGATGTTGGTTCTAACACGCTTTCATTTGCTTTTGCTATTGTGTTGTCAGATGCTCACACTTGGTCCTGAGGATTCACTTGATTTTCTTAGGACCATGCGTATGGCTAGTTATGGGTTTCTGATCTCAGGACCTACCCTCCATCTTTGGTTCAATTTTATCTCAAAATTGTTCCCCAAAAAGGATGTAGTGAACACATTGAAGAAGATGTTTCTAGGGCAAGCAGTCTATGGACCAATTATTAACTCAGTTTTCTTCTCGTATAATGCAGGATTACAAGGTACTATTGCTTGCATGCCCCCATATAGACATTCTTGAGAATTGAGATACATTGAAATAATTTTCTGGCCTTCTAGCTCTGATTGAGTTGCACGAAAATCATTTGTTGAATTTCAGTACTCCCTCTGTTCATTTTTCTAGTGTAGCTTGACTCTGCAAAATACTTCTACAGTAGTTTATTAGTAGGTTAAAAATCATAATTATTGACACGTGCTTTTTGGATACTAATCCAATGTAATCAATTTTGTGGCACATAACTTATATATATTATTAGATTTTGGTCAAAGCATGAATTTAGATAGTCAAACCATGCCTTACAAAAATGAATTGCATGAGTACTTATTTATTGGGCAGGCTTCTATTACCCTATTGACTGCATTCCCCAATTTAATTCCACATGCTGACAATTACTCTGTTTCGGTGCTGCATCAATAGAGATTACACAACATGCTTGATCTGCATTTTCTCCTAAAGTTTTATTTGTATAGGACTTGTATGTTATTATCGTAAAAAGGCTAATAATATGGGGTTCAGTTGCCACTGGTTGCTGAGTCCTCAAAATCTTAAAGAGCCCTTCCCAGCTCAAACAAAAGAAACAACTATATTCCTTCTATTTGATTATCTGTAAACACATGAATGGATCTATTTACTATAATCTTGTTATCAAAGTTGTCCAGTGATAAAAATAGCACATCAGTGATACAGTGCGTTCCTGTTTCATATGATTTTTGTGAGATGCAACTATCAATGTACTGGGTACAAACTACTGGCTGGTGGCTGCACATGGTAGCATTTATTATTCTGTCTGTATTATGTAAAGGAAAGCAGGATATCCATCTGTAAGCGGCCTTGCATTTCTGTTAAATATGGATCCCTTCCGTGATGACTGCAAGCATTCTATTGTGTTGACAGTTAGCATATTTGATCTGATCTTATTATTTCAAAATAGTATCTTAATAGTTATTTCCTACTTAAATCTTGGTGGGCAGATGACTAATGTGTTCAAACTTATATATGTTGACACCTTTTTTGTGTGTGTGTGTGTGTGTGTGTGTGTGTGTGTGTGTGTGTGCAAGAATCATTCTGAAGTTTGGCTAGATAACTCTTAAAATCAAACTTGTACACTGCAGTCTTTTCCTAGTTAAGTTTTATCCTGATGAAATTGTTTACTTGCCTTGCTACCCAATGCAGCTTGAGGCTTTGTAGATGTAATTAAGGCAGCTAGAGCCACAACTTTGTAGGCTATTTAGAAATTAGTATATCTGAATGTTTAACTTGCATCAAACTGTAGAGTTGAGGATCTGGCTGTTGCAAATACCTTACGTTTATACTTCCAGTGGTTTACGTAAGAATAAAAATCCGCACCTGGTTATCAAATGTATTTAGTGAGGATGGTAATAGCCAACTTTTAGTCATAAGTTGCAAGTTGCAGCCTGAAAAACGTAAAATTATGGTACAACCAGTGTAGACTTTCCTCAAACTTGACTTCAATGCCTTTTAGAGTTAGGATTCTTTCAATTATTAGTATGTTTGATTGCCTATCCATGTCAGTGAGGTGTAGATATTTAAAACTTACGAAGGGATGTCGTGTATAAGATGCTAGAAAAAGCATATTTGTTTTTTTTTTTTTTTTGTGTTTACTTTCTAAGATAAGTTCAATAAACCCAATCCGCTACTATCTCTGAGTCATAGTTTTATCAAATATAAGTGCTCTGTCTACCGGAAAACTGCAGCCTCTCCGTAAGGAGCATGTATTGATTTGTTTTGATCCTTAGCTGACTAATCTGAATGTCATCCAACATAGTTAAAACACTCACACAAGGCATTGCTTTCTTGGTGAACATTGTGATGTGAATGTTTCTAGTATTTCTATTGCCACCTACTTGTCTTGAGATGATTTAATCTTGTACAGCTAATGGTTGGTGCTGTTTGCATTTAGTCATTTCAGTTTAGTTTTAGTAAAGTCTATGACCCATGGCATCATGGACCACAGTACTTCTGGTCTGAGGATAACGTTGCATGTAGTAAACATCTATAGCCACTTTGTACTGTTGAGCATGATAGGAGAAATGGTATTCAGATAAGCTTACATGCAGTACACCCTCGCCACCAACTTTAGCGACCGGAAACCATTTTTGTTGCAAACTATTCTGATATGCAGACTCATACACTATTTATTGGCTTTTCTGATCTGATACGCAGGTGAGACCTGTTCCTGAGATCATTGCAAGATTGAAGAGGGATCTAGTTCCCACCATCAAAAGTGGGCTCTTATATTGGCCAACTTGTGACTTTATTACTTTCAAGTTTGTTCCAGTTCATTTACAGGTAATTAAACCTGATGCATTCTATCTGCTCGGCTCAAAGCTTGTTTGTCTGCATTTCTAACCTGAATTTTATTTTTTTCCCAGCCGCTAGTGAGCAATTCATTCTCATTTCTTTGGACAATCTACATAACATACATGGCTAGCTTAAAGAAAGCAGATGTGGAGGTGGCCACGAGTACCTAGCTGTTGTCAAATGACTCAACATGGCTGTTATCCATGGATTCTTTGTACAAGGCGGACTTAATGGATGTCTCTTGGAACTATAGGATGTTATCTGTCGCTTTATCTGACGATTTTAGGCTTTAGAGATGGATTGCTTCCCATGCATCCTTCACTTTTGCTTAGGGTATAGTGTCCACAGGGATTCTACTTGCCTATGATTTTGGCTGAAGACCATTTTGTCTGGATTATCGGATTATACTATGTTCATTGGGTCTTCTGTCATATCTTTCTATGGTCTTTGATCCTATGGCTAAAAAGTACTTCTACTAAACCTAAATTCATGTATCTTGTTATGGAGATGTAAGTGAACATGTTCTTTGCCACAAACAATAACAGGCACGATTAGATCCTTTCTCATTTGGTTCATTTTAGTTTGCCATAAATGCTTCATTTTCTTCTTTTGAACTCGCTCCTACAGTTGCAATGAAATCGTAATATACATGCAGCAATGCACTTGCTGTTGTTTGAGCTTTTGAATCTCGGGGCACTCTCATGCCTAACCTATCTAATCCTTCACGCCATCTTGAGACTTAAACATTGATAGCGCCAAGGAGACTGCATGACCTGATCATCATGCCTATTGCTCTCATTCTGGAACATTAGGTTTGTTACATTGGATTTGGGCATGAATCTCTGCCCTGTCTCTGATTCTGCAGATGTCGACGATGACATTGTTGCTTCGGAGTCTGAGTTGGATGGCTTCTCCTGCTTCGTCCTTCCAGCCCCAGTTGCTAGCGTCAGCTCCAGGCTGAAGTCTTCAGCCAGCTTGGCCTCCGTCTTGCCTGAGCTACCACACCATTGCTGGTGCTCGAGTTTTACTGTCGGTTCGGTTTGCGTTCCGGGAACTTTGTTTGCGTAGTTGTTTGTCTTGGTAATCTGCATCTGCGTCATCAACTGCTTCTGAACCTGGTACACGCGGTGCAGCTCGTGAACCTGAAGAAGTGACCATTGAACAATTTCAGCATTATGAAGTCTATGGATAATGCTCTACCTGTGTGGGCAGGAAGTTCTGGTGACATGGTTTACCTGCTGCCTGAATGTTTGTTCTTGCCTCAGCATGGCCATTTTGATATGTTCCTTGTCCATCTTATCTCTGCTCGCCCCACGCACAAGTATCAGCTCGCAGGCCTGGACAGTGTGTCTGCAACAAGTAGAAATGGATGTGAGATCGAACAAGTTACTGAATATTTTTATTTATCTTTGATTTGTAGATCTCTTCCCTGTCAGATAGGATACATGGTACGATGGGGCATTTAATTTATTGTAGTGACAAGTTGAATGAGTATCCAAAGATATCATAATAAATGTGGTGCTACATTGTTGTAGTTATATGCAATCTAAGCATCAATTGGCAATTTGTCCTGTGTGCTTGTACACCTGCAAGTGCACTGGTTCTGAGAATCGCTCAAAATTCTAAAGAAGAAAATATGGAAGCAGTCGCAGACTATATGGGAACTTGATATCATTCCGGGTCATAGGACAGAAATGAGTTCTCATCTGTAGCACTTCTCTTCACCAGAACAGAGTGATAGATTTGTATAGAGGCAAAGAAGAATTTTTTAGGGCGAATCAAAGCTGAGATTTTCAAGGTTGCATTTCTTATGGATCTTGTACTCTCATTGCCCTGTTATTCCATAAATAAATAGGTTTGGCAGTCTGCACTTTCGGCAAGTAACCTCACGTTATCCTCCACTGACATAATGGTTCAGAAGCAGAAACTTTTCTACACGTCTTTATGCCTAAAATAAAATGAAAGGTAACAAAAAAGCACAATTCTGGAACTCTTGCAGAAAGAATTCTGGAACAAGCTAGGGGAAACACAATTCTGCTTTGTTATGTTTTCCCAACAAAATTATGCCTGCATGTCTTCGTGAGAAACAAACTACTGACGAACTCGATCCTGAAGCAGGAAACTCTGGAAATACTACAGAGTTGAAGAGCAACTGTAAGAACAACACCTCTGTAAGAACAACTGCTCCAGTGCTCCCTGATCATGAATGAAAATTACAAAAACACGACGACCAGCCAAGAGCATGACTATGGCATGCATGCAAAACTTTGAGAATGCTCCATGAAGGGCAGGCCCAAGGGTGGTTCTTGGAGTGGAGGCAACAGGGATCAAGAGCGAAATAAAACGAGGCAAGCAAAAGCATGGAAGATCACACAGGGTCCTTGAGCTCACCTCTGCGTCAGGAGCTCCCACTGCTGAAGTTCTTATTCCTCTGATGAAGCTGTTGGGCACCACCTCTCAAAGGAGTGGGAAGATCTCCTGGTAGTGGTAGCTACTGCTAGGCCAACGGCACAGCTTTTGGCCCTGCTGAGAAGCAACAGGCAGCAGGATTTGCATGTGTATCAAATCTGGTGAGGCAGAAGGTGGGAGGGGGAGGGGATTTAAGATTCTCCCCTGCCATTAGTTTTACTGTCATGGTGGGCCCCTCTCCCCCTGTGGGCATGCCAAACAAACAAATCCATGTCATTTAGGCCAATGGAGTTCATATGTGATAAAGGCTCCCAAGATGCTCCTATGTAGTGCCAAGAAAAGGATAGGACCAAGATAAGAAGCCCAGCTATTATATTCTTTCTTCTTGCAGCACTGAAATTCTTATGCGCCCCACTCCAGTTCTACACTACACCCCCCGCAGGATTCTAATTCTAGCTTGTTGTTTCGTTGCTGCATAACTTGAAACAATATATATGTTTATAGCACAACTTAATTCATGGTCTGCTCAGGTTGATATATGCATGGTTTAGCTCTCTGTGTGTAGTTGGTGCCTCTCCATGGGTTTGTGTAGCCATGACAGTTTTAAATGTTATTTCTGGATCAGCACATCAGAAGGAGCACTGAACAGACAACTAGGCATGCAATGTTTTGGCTCTCATGCTCACATGTTCACTGGATTAAGATTATCATCATCACCAGTTGTCTCAAATAATGTATGCACTTACATTACTGTCATCTATCATAGCAAGGTTAGCATCACATGATTGAGAATTTTAGATACCTTGCCATTTTTACCATACGTACGTGCATCTTTTTCTTACAGTGGATCTGTAGCTCAGCTGATCTGTACCAGCAAAACCTAGATCCAGCAGTCAATCCTGACCAGATTCAGAATTGAAGTTGGATCTTTTGTTGGCTTAATATGCTGGCCTTGCCCGCTCTAGATTGTGCAATGTGATTGGATGGTGAGTTATGTGGAGTAGTTGGTAACAATAACATGTGTTGGCCTGGTCCCCGCCACACCCTCAGATTTCTGCTATGCAAGCAACAAACTGCTCATTCTCACTGGGGATTTGGAGTTATTCCTGGGATTGGGACAAGTCAGGTCCTGAAAGAAAAATCCAGGCCTGTATGATTAGTTCCAGACCATGGTGTCAGCCCTGTCATTTTCCTTCTCATTGCCATTCCCTGAGATGCAGGTCTCTGTCACCTCTCGTCTCCTCTCCTCTCCCCAGGGATGTATCTTGTAGATGCTTGTAGACTACTTGACCTTCGGTTAACAGGACGTGTGGTTTTCTTTGATGGACTACACTTCGGTTGTTCACAGCCACAATATAATTCCAGTTGTCTGTTTCTTTTTTCTTTATGCAAAGGCAGTTGTCTCTATTCTTTGAAGCACGGTTCTTTGTTTTACTTAGGTACAACATCCATATGCATGTGGTTAATTTAGCTGCATTTTTTACCTAGTTAGTTTCTTTACTAGTTCGAGAACTATTGACAATGGTAGTTTAGATTCGAGCTTATTCTTGCACAGGAAATTCTCGTTTTACCTTGTATAAAGTATCTTTTTTTGCGAAGTCAAAGTACAATACAGACTTCACACTGTAGGCACACTCAACCCTATAAACACATACACATAAACCCTACCCTTACGAGCATCTTCAAAGATCGGACTGGCAAATCTTCAAGATTGACGAAGTCACCACGGGTTTTTCACTATTGACGGGACGTCTTCTACCACTTAAGGCGCACATCACCGCTAAATCCTAAAAACTTCCTTCCACAGGCCCCTACAAACATCCGTGGTGGCAAAGTGAAACTTTCTATCTTATTTATATGGCACAAAGTACTTTTTCTGAAACTATGACATCTTTATTATATTATTGATTTTATTGACTAATTGTCAGGTACTTGCATAGAAAAATGTTGCTACAAGAAAATAACTCCCTGCTAGATAATCCCTCCGTCCCAAAATAGATGTCGCTATGAGATACGCGTTGGTCAAACTTTCTCGACTTTAACCGAGTTTATAGAAAATATGTGCAATATTTATATCTCCAAATAAATATATTATGAAAGAATATTATATCTAACGACACTAATTATATATTATAAATATTAATATTTTTGTGTGTGTGTGTATATATATGTGTGTGTGTGTGTGTGGTTAAAGGCAAAAAGTCTTTGACTTCTCGGGAAGTGAGAATGACATCTATTTTGGGACACACGGAGTATATAGGAAACAAGTATCACTCGTCAGTTGTCAGTCAAAACGAATCAACGACCTTTTTCAGAAATTTAATCTACTTTTGCTAGTGTCGAGCTCAATTCTCTAGCAATATTTTTTCCACAACTGAAATTTCTAGCAGCACCTCTAAAAAACACCTGGATTGTGGAAATCATACCCTCGTCAACCAAAGATTTGAAACGTATGGATGGGTTTAAGTTTAGAAAAGATCATAGGAAATATAGTTGCAAAAAAGCTTTCAAAAAGGGTAGATGAATGTGATGGTGGTTTTTTTGGAACGTGAGGCTTCAGGGGGAAAAGCTGATATAATTTGGCAAGTTAAGTAATTTCCTGTCATCTTATAACATAAACAAGTCTACCAACATGTCAAGATGTAATAATAGCCGGTAAAACAAAAAAAACCAACCAAAAGCAATGAGGGTTTAAGGATCCATGCTAAGTAAAGAGGGAATTGAATTGCCCAAGTGTAGTTCCACTGGTTGTGTTCACCTAGATTTAAGTTGTCGACAAGATATATGGGTCCTTGTATTTGTTAGATGTATTAAGCAAAGAGCTTGTGATGTTTTCGTCAATCTCGAGATTTGCTGACCTAGTCTCAATCTCTTATAGGTGCTCTTAGAGAGTAGAATATATGTGCCTATATTTATAGGGGTAATAAGTGTGCAAACATGTATGATTGTCTGCGTTGTTATTGTAATTTGAATTGTCAATCTAAAAAAAATCTACGGACATAGTCTTAGTATTTATAGGTGTCTGTGTTGGTTCTGTATAAGTTAAATAAGTTTTCTTTGTCTTACTATTGAGAATCATATACCACCAAATTTGAGTGACTTGACTCTTCCATAAAGTAATTACGGGTGATCTATTATTGGATTTGATAACACTATATTTTCATTGAAGGCAACATGACTATAATTGGCAGTGAGATGCTCGTAATATACTTTCGTCTAATTTTCTCTAGCGCATATCGATCAGTATAACTCTATACCAACGGATGTCATCAAGAATCTGTGTAAGTGGTGACTGCATCGACTAATTATAGGATCTCTGGTTGGCCTAGAAGTGAGGGTTGAATAGGCCTGAAAAGATTCTTCAAACAAATGTTAAATGCCTGAGCGGTAGTGCTTCTCTAGAGAGCGGCACTACTACTCGAGCGATATTGCTTCTCTCAGAGCTGGTAGTGCTACCTAGATCAAAATCTACCCAACAAAAATTAGATCGAGTAAATTTCTAATGTTCCCAGGTTAGTATTGAACCTGTTCTACTACTTGGAAGTTGTAGGAAGTGTTGGTAGCCCCCGGATGAACGGTAGAATCCATCCATAGATGAATAGAAAACTCATCAGGAAACAAGCGATTTATCATGTGGTTCAGCTAGCCACTAAGGCTTGCCTAAGTCCACATTATTGAGGAAGTCACAAAGGCTTGGGTTACTCCAAACCCTCTCCTCGTTCTCAAGTCAAGAGAATAAACTTTTAAGATGAGGGGTGAGTTTACTAATTGATTGAGGTGATTACAAACCTTTCAGGACTGCCACACAAGTTTGGCAAGCTCACCTAGTGACGCTCTAGCTGGATAAGAGCAAGATCCAAGAGTATCAAACACAAACCGCCGGCTTGAATGCGAAACCAGTGTTTTTGGAGTTAAAGAACAGATGGAGAAGATTTCTTTCATAGCTTGGTAGCTCACTCTCTAAGAATCAAGGTGGACTCAATAGGAGAAGGTTGAGGTGCTCCAATAGAGTGAGAGAGGAGAATAACACTTGCTCTGGTCGAGTTCAGTTGCAAATGGGCGCTAGTCGACTATTGGGGACGAAGGTGGGTGAAGGATATACCCCCTCTGCCAATGGTTAGAAAATAGGTCGCGGTAGTGCTGCTCTGCCAAACCATCTTCAAATGGAAAATTGTTTTCACAGGCTGCTTTGGTTGGTAAATGAAGATATTTGGTGGAAATTTTATTTGGTTGGACAATAAACTTGTGTTTTTGTACCCCCTTTGTAGTACAGTTTTCCTAAACTCAGATTCAAAAATAAAATGAAATTTAAACGCCTTTGAGCTGGATGCCGCATTCTTTTGTAGTTGTGGAGTCCACATATAGATATGTTATCCTTGTTTTCTCTTATAATAGAACAATCATAGAACATTTTTATAAGTTCACATCATAGAATAATCACATAATTGGGAAAACATGTCTCAAGTTTTTACTGAAGGCAACATTTATACTTGTACGATATTTACTGCATCCCATAGTACTAATGGCTAGATCAAATGGAATCCACAAACCATACATATGTTGACCTTACAATATAATTATGTTCACTACAAAATTTCTCATCTCCATTACTCAAACAAAATAGCATCAGTGATCACTTTAATTAATCTGCATGGTGTTGACATGATCTTGCATCACACAATCTTTAGGGCTTCCCACCTAAACAAAATCAAATTGAAATTTTATTAACAAAACTTCCTACTGACACATAATAGTTAGATATTCCATCTCAACTTTATGTTCAATTGTAGCTAGTAGAAAAGAAGACTATTATATTGAGATGTTGAAAACAATATTGTATTGCTACAACCTTTTCCCCATTTTTATAGATAGTGTAGCACTATTGGATTGCTGTTTATATAGTTAACCAACTATACTTACTACTTGAAGTTGATACATCAACAGATTTGTTCAAGGCTAACAGGAAAAAACTCAGAAAAGTGGTGATACGGTAGCCTACCAGGACAATGGCAGTAGGTAGGACCGGAAGAGATCACAAAGCCTCCAAGTTGGGTGTAACATTAACCTCAACACTATTGTCCAAACAATATCTAGTTATTACCTAATTACATTTGAACTCAACGTTATAACTAAAAAAAGAGTAATTGACATTGCACAAATCTACGAAGTATGCAAAGAATGAATGTCTTCACTACATATATCATATATGTCAAAGTATCCCAGTTTATAAATAAGAGAATACTACATTATCATAACCAGAATGTAAGTCATCCCGACATATGCCAAATTCCTCATATTAGTAGGAAGAGAATGGTAAATTTTATGCCAAATGCATCAAATCAGTAAGAACAGACATATCATGAAAAGAGCGGTAATGATCATTGCAAATTAACGACTGATGTCTGACGCTAATTTTGGTATGTGGTATAGTGCAATTTCTCAATAATGGCTGCTCTAGTATTTCATAAGTCCTTAACTCCTCGTAGATGTAGGATCTACTAGCATGTATTATAGATGTGAGTGTGTATCTGTGTTTGTAGGCATTTATGCATTTGTACTACATAATTAGGGAAAGAAAAGCAAACAGTTTGACTAACATAAAAAATAGCATCTATAACGGTTTTGAGAGAAAAATATACTAATTGGAGCTTCCATATTAACCCGGATAGATGTGCTTGGAGAATAAAATCTTATAATTTCACAAATTTAAAAACATTCTATGTTGAATCCATAGACTCTAATCATAGCTGAACAATAGGCCATTAGTACTATTATGTTTTCTATCTCCATTATATAGTCTAAGGGTTTATTTGCATTGGGAGTTTTCATAGCAGCTTGTTAACAGGTTTTTTTTTACTAAGAAATGATTGTATCAAGTCATTATTTGAAATGAACTAGGGACCTGGAAGCTTCAAAAAGTACTTCTTCTAATTCACTTCACTCAAAGAGTTTACCCTAGAGAATCATAGAAAAATGTTCTTTGTGAATTAGTTTCCACAAGAGAATCTGAAGCAGCAAGAGCTCTAACAAATAGGCCCTAAAGTAAACCCACATGTTTGAATCCACTTAAAAAACTAAAGTAATTTGTAATCTTTATATGTATATTAGTCACCAATGCCGTTATCAAAAAATCTAAAGTACCTCATAGCTGAGTTTGTAAATTACTTAATATTCTTAAACTAATACAAAGTCACACCTAAATGTGCATCTAAATTGCCTACTACTCTATTATTGAAAAAAATTCCAAAGTATACCTATATGTGCTTCTAAATTATTAGCTTCTCCCACTGTTGATAATAAAAACTAACACACGATAGACGTGTATGTAAATATGTGTGTTAGCTATGTATGAAGAGACAAGCATGTCAATGTCTATGTTAAGCATATCACAGAAGATATGTTTTGAACTCAACACATGTCAAACATGACAGGCGCGATGAGAATGGGAGGAACTATAAATGAGTATCGATAAAAACTAACACATGATAGACGTGTATGTAAATATGTGTATTAACTATGCATGAAGAGACAAGCATGTCAATGTCTATGTTAAGCATACCACAGAAGATATATTTTGAACTCAACACATGTCAAACATGGCAGGCGCGATGCGAATGGGAGGAACTATAAATGAGGATCGAAAAGTATATATGAGGATTAGTAGCTACACTATATCACAACTAAATAAACAATAAGAAAACATCTATATCAGTATTATAATAAAAATATACCAATAAATAAGATAATTTATATATTTTATAATTTCTTTTGTATATTTTCCAGTTTCTTGTTCTTTTGCACATGAGCATGTCTAGAAGTTAGTTCTGGTTGAATGAAAATTATTTTTTATGTATTGTAGAAATATTATAGTTTTATGAAATATTTTGACTTTCAAAAGCTATGGGATGTTTGGTACAAAAAATTAAATCATGTATTCTCTGAAACTATGATTTATCAAAAAAAATGTAATATTTTTGGAATTTTAGAAACTCCATTTATAGAGGTGTTTGGAACAATTCTAGCAGCTCCAGATGAAGCTCCAGATCATAAAGAACAACTCCACTTTCTTTTCTAGACAAACACCCCGGCTCTAAATCCACTTAAACATGGATTTATCTCATAGATCAACTAAATCCATGGAGCTCCCCCAAGGAGTGCTTTAAAAACTCCTCAATATATAGAGTTGGCAAACATTACCCACTACTGCTACTGATTACACAAATACCAGTTCATTTTTAGTTTATATCGATGGCTCTTCTTCCACGACACATGCACCGCCTCTCCACTATCTTGCCTCTCCCTTGCCCCAATGTTTACATGCCCCTCCCAAGACAAGCTATGTCGCTCGACCATGCCGTGCCGCCCTAGCCCCACCGGCCCCACCAGTGCCCTTCTCTGTGCCCAGCACACTGACGCGACTGGTAGAATCTAGAGGCTAGATGAGGGTTAATAACCTATAATTTTTTTTAACAAAGACGCTATACTAGAGGAGAGGTGATTAGTATAACAAATGATTCTAATAGCCACTACCTGCTCTAGCTCAACAACTACGCAGCAAGCTCCTACATAATTCTAGTAGCTTGAGATTTCTAGCCTAAATCACAACACCACACAAGGCTACTAGCAAGACTAAGAAACTCTAGATAGCATTGAGCAAGTAAAATACTCTACTACTAAAGCTACACTAACTAGAGACTACTCTACCAAGCAACTACCTCACAAGCAATGATATGAAATTAAATGCAAATGAGAGTAGTTGCAAACCAATGAGCAAGTGATGATCAATACTAGGATTTATCCCTCATGGTTCGATTGATTGTTGGCAATCTATATCCACACTTTGGTAAGCCCCCAAATGATGATTCATATGCTAGCTAGCGTGACAAGCTAAACCCATAATTTGGATGCTGCAAGAACCAGCCAAATAGTGCACTCCAACTAGCCACAAGTATTCTACTAAAGTATCTCTATGCAACCCACAAGGTGGGATAAAACCTCTGACTAAGACTATAGAATGTTCCTGCAAATTATGACCTTCGCCTGGTATGTGAGCCTCCCGAACAAAAGAACCAAAAAGTTCTAGAGGCATCTTCCATTCATTTCGATTTTGAACCTCTCACAAATCACTAGGCCCGGGAGGCAAAGAACAATCACCAACATTCTCCTCAACAACTGTTGCTGCTCTAAAATGGAGCTGAACAAAGAAGGATGAATAGTCATTTCTAAACTTAATCGCATCGGCTATCTGAAATAAATGTGGAATTAAACTAACTGGTCTTGCCTCGACCACACCCCTTTATCAAAGTTCACAAATACCTTACAAAGATCATAATTTTGCAACTAAGGTGCTGAGCTAGAGAGAGCTCACCTACACAAGTGAAAGGTCCAAAGAGGCTAGAGGGGGGTTTGAATAAGCCTAACTTAAAATTTCTACAAACAACACTTGACCAAAGGATTAGTATAACAAATGGCTGAAGCGAGTTATGCACTAGCCTACTCAAAATGTAAGCCTCCTAACCAGTTCTACATTAGGTCTCTAGTTGCACACACAAACTAGCCTAGGTTGAAAGCTACTTACTCCTAGGTGACCACACTAGCTACACTACCACTACACAAGAAGGTGCACAAAGTAAAGAGATGGGTGTAGTAGTTTATACCGCCGAGTAGAGTAGATAGAAAATCACTTAACGAAGAGAATACCAATACACTCGAAAGTGATGGTCACAAGAACTCCAAAGATCAATACAATGAATAGAAAGATTTATCCCCGAGGATTCACGTGCTTGCCGGCACGCTACGTCCTCGTTGTGTCGTCCACTACTCGGTGGTTCGGTAGCTAATTGACAAAAATGTCAAGCTCAACAAATGAGCGCCACAAGAACCTACCACGAGTAAGATAACTCAATGGCACGAGCAATATATTATGCTACCTTGCGGCTCTCCGCCAGGGAAGGTGCCAACTCCTCACAAGTCCACTGGGAGTGGCCGGAGACAATCTCCAAATCCGCCTACTCCTCCGCTGCTTCAAGACCGTCTATAGGTGACGGCAATCACCAAGAGAATAGAAGAAATCCATAGCAATAACAATCACCAAGTGCCAATGGATGAACTAGATGAACAAATGCACTTGGATCACTCCCTAACTCACTTTGGATGAGAATCAAGCACAAGAGTGAGTAGGAGAGGGTTGGGAGAGCTCAAGAGATGCTTAGCAATGAGTGAAATGCGCAAGAGAGCTTTCCAAAACCGTTTAATTGGCTATTTATAAGTGAGGGTGAAAAACTTGTTTTGCTCTGAAATCGTGCACACCAGACGCTTCTTAAGTCCACACCGGTTGTCCGGTGTATCACCCGTTGACACGTGTACTAGCCGTTTTAATTTTCCGCTGCGCGCCTTCACACCAGACGTGTCCGTCGTCACACTGGACACACGAAAGCCAGTGTCCAGTGCAGCTTCAGTAAGGTTCCAGAGAGCACTTTTCTACACCGGACGCGTCCGGTGTTACCCCACCGGACAAGCTCAGCGTCCGGTATACACTCTAAGTCAGTTTAGCGTAGATTCACACTGGACGCGCTGAGGTTACTGTTTCAGTGTCCTGTGCAACAACAGAGAGGTTTCAGAGAGGCTCTGAAAGCACCGGACAAGTCCGGTGCAGACCCACCGGACAAAGCCAGCGTCCGGTGCACCTCTAAGAGCTGTTTTTCACCTCTCTTCAGCGCCCTTGCTTCTAAGTGCTAACACCCAAGTGTTCTACTCTCTTACGAACAAAAGTTAGCAGTTTTCAAAACTAACTACAAGGGAGTTAGAACCCAAACCCTTTCTACCACTCAAACTTCACCGCATTTTCAAATGTGCCAACACTACAAAGAGTTTTACCAACAAGTGTAGGGTGTGTTAGCATTTTTCAAAGCAATTTCGCGGGTTTAAGTTAGTGCTCTAGATCTAAATGCATATGCTCAACTATTTCAACTAGAGGCACTTGATGACCAAGATTGCAAACGAGTTCTCCCCCTTATGATCACACTCTCTATAGTATCTTGATCACTAAAATGGAAAGAGCCCTATTGATTATACCTTTTCCTTGAGCTCTTATCCATGATCCAAGCCAAGGAGCACTTGATCGAACATGTTGATGGACTTACACCCATTTCTTGGACGCCATCATAGCTCCTCACTTGGTCCCACTAACCATCCTTGTAATCACAACACTTAAGAATATGGTTAGTTACTAGGTGTCATCAATTAGCCAAAACCAAACTAGGGCTTTCAACAAGTCTAGTCGGTAAAGGTTACACAAACCTATGCAACTAGTACAACAAAGCACATGGGAAAATGTTACTCATATACTAGAAAGAAAAGTGCACAAAGCCAAAACCACACTAGCACAACTCAACTGGCAGATCTACGTAAGCTAAACTAGAGGGTTACTATTATCTAGCTACACAAGCTAAGCTAAGATAATTAGCTACACTAGCTAACTAGCACAAGAGAGCAAATAATATACTACACACTAGCTATACAAAGAGGAACAACACTATCTATACAAAGAGCAATAAGCTGAAACGATGATTTTTATCCAATCATCCCGAGGTTCAGTGGTTTACCAACCATTTAATCTCCGTTGAGGCAAGCCTAAGGTTGTTGCTGATCCTCTTTCTAGTGGCAGCCTGCAAGCAGCCCAACGTGATCTCTATAACTTGATCCGAGCAAATCACTTTGCGCTCTTCATACCTTGCTCTCTAGAGTTGCTCTTCGCGTTTCGTGCGGGGTGAGCACCACATCCTCACAAAAGTCTTATCCGGAGCTTGCGGGTTTCAACGGAGACCACAACCACCAAGTTGTCTAGGAGGTGGCAACCTGCAAGATTAACATGTAGCACTATCTTGCAACTCGACCATCTAGTGCCACACCTTCAAATCTCTCAGTGGAACACACTAGCCATCACTCACTCGCAATCGAATGCAACCACTACTTACACAAGTGAGTAAGAGGGCTCCCAGGCACACTCAAGTAAAATACTAATTCCCCAAGGTGCTAAGCAACCGGCCAAGGCCAGTGCTCACTCCTACTTATATGCCTAAGGGCCAAAGAGCCGTGGGCTCCCTCTCTGCTGAAATTAATGTCGGGGTGTCAGACCGTGTGATGCGCTTGGTTGGACCATATATACCCGATCGGTTCAATGCCTTCCCAATGCGCCATATGTCTCGACTGTTTGAATTTAGTTGTTGGCACCCAACGACTATTCGTGTTGATTGGTCCAAAGCCCTAAGTCCGACACTCAATGACTACAATTGCATTATTTTTAGAGGTGGCTCGGTTTGGTGGCCACTGTAGACAGTAAAGGCCTCCGCCTCTCGTTGCTACAAATCGAATTTTAGTAGTGTATGGATCCTGGACTTTTTGTAATCACATATGAGTCTATGTCGGAGCTGAAGCTGTTCCAAATAGTTTTAATTTGTTTGAGCTTGGATCTATGTTCAAGTTGCGGTTCTATAGTGGATCAGGGTGAATTTGGTACTGTTCAAGTTGCGGTTCTATAGTCGATCAGGATGAATTTGGTACTTTAGATATGTTTTTTTAGCTAGAGCTGTCCGGCTCTATAGAATCACAATTTCGTGATACTGTTTTTAGGCCCGGCCCTGGGGGGGTTCGAGACGTGCACACGCACAGGGCCCTCCAAGCCTAGGGGCCCATTCCCAAGTATGCTAGCTGTAGTTTGTATACTCACAGTCCCATTCGTGGCTTCATCTCTGCGCCTTCGCATCCGGTTAAATCAATGTTTAATTTTCCTCATTGCCTTTGCCCCATCGTTATTCTTTAAAATATAAAACTCTTTTCTGATTCTAATTTGGGATTGTGGAATCCCGGCCTAACGGCGCAGGATGTTGAATAATTATCATCACTGTTCTCAACTTGACTCTCGCCCAAAAAAAAAAACAAACAAACAAACCTAACACATTGAATCTAGTATGATGGTTTTTACTAATTTCTAAATTCCAAGTGTCCTCATGTTGTCAAGGAACACATTTAGAAGTAAAAAAGAGAGATAGATATAATTTTTATGCATATGGCCTATTTTTATATCTTCGCTTCAGGTCTATAAATTGGCAGGATCGGGCCTGACTGTTTTGAAAAAAATGCGTCATCAAACTGGCCCGACTTGCGAGATTTCTTGTCGTGCGGTGTTCTTGGATCGTCACGAGTCCCTGGCTTTCACAGATATTAGTACATCGACTGATCGACAGGAAGACAAGGGCTTGCATGATGAACACATTTAATCTAGAAGTAGTCCAGGCCAGGCGTGTTCATACGGCAAGCCATCCAGAGTACCCATCACCAACACCAAGCTGGCATGGTGTGTACTCCACCCACAATATATATACGCTCCATATAAGTGCTTGTGTGTAGCATGCATATTGTGGCATGGCATCACATCAGCGTACATAATAAGATGCCATGACAGGGTCTACATTGTGTTCTTTGGCGCACAACAAAACAAAATATGTAGATCTACCTACCTCAGTCCTAGCCCATCATCTCTGATCTCTCTACTCTCTTACTTGCAAATAGTGGTGGTTGAGATTGCACATGGGCCCATGCATGTGTGATGTCTTTGATCTCGTATTTAATTGTGAGCATTTGCAATCCTAAGGCGTCCCTAACAGTTAGCTATTTGGCTAATTATTATGATGTGGATATACAAAAAGTAGGAGAGAGTAGTCACCAGTGACGAACAAATAGCCTGTCTATTTCACGTGGTCCAAAAATCTAAGAGATGAACATGTGGGTCTCAGTGTAGAAAATATATAAAATAGTTTTTGCTTTTGTCTTTCACCTTCGCATCAGTTAGCTAGTTAGCTACGTTGCTACCACCATTGCGGACGCCTGAGAAAGCCATTATATTTATTATATTTATGCTTCACATGCGACATGCATGATTGGAAGTTATTGTGCAAATATACATGTGAATTTAGACAGGTAAGCTCTTGCAGAATTATCCCATGTGAGCTAGAGGCTCAGTGGAAATAAATGATTGGTAAACAAAAGCCATGTACTAATTAGATACTTGATTTTTCATTAGCGTTTACGCAAAGGAAATAAAAAAGGGTATATGATCAAGTTCTTTATTAACACCGATTGCTGAACAAGGTGCAGTAGTTCTTGCATTGTGCAGAAAGGTGCCTACTATCAAGTAACCTGAAAATAGTAAATTGCAGCTTTGGGGACTTGAGTACAATTTTGCCTTGTAAAAGGCTGAGCAAATTAAAGTACTAGCTAGGATCGACTAGAGTATATATGACCTGCTATATATATGATATATGATTTCTAGGACCACATAATACATGCTCCACATTCTTGTCAATATATATATCCGGCCCTTCAATAAATCTCAAATTAGAATGTTTCCTTGCATTGGATCTTGTTTCTTCTATTTTAAGTATATATATGGCTTATTTTGTACCAATAAGATTTTCTCCATAAACACTAACTATTTTAACTTGATAATCCCTGCCACCAAATTGTGCATCAGTGCATGCCTAGGTAAAGCTAACACTTCCCTTTGTCTTAGCCGGACCTGAAACTACGCCTGACAAAATATGCTGCAACAAGATCAGTTCTGAACATGAGAAATCTAGACATAACAAACCAGACATATTTGTATATGCTTATCTACACCATACATACACTCTATTACATCAAACTGCTAACAGTACTATATGTAGGAGGTGGTATACATATTATTTCGTTCCTTGCCTAGAAAAAAAAAAAAAGAATGGACCGGAAGATGGTTCCAAGCGAAACGACACATGCATGGGGGCAGCCACACTGATGGTGTAGGGAGAATCTTTTTGCTGAAAGCCCTGTCCGTGGCTGCTTCTTGTTCAATTCTTCGCCTCAAGATCAGATCAGATCAGGATATATCAGGGCCCTCGCCCGGCCGGCCCAGACAGTGGAGCACGCCTTGCCTGGCCCAGGAGGCGCATCGCCTCCTCCATGTTTGCTGCTGTAATAATGGATTGCAGTGAAAGCACCATCACGGTCATCACTCCACTCCCATCCAATGCGTACACTGGTGCACACATCGATCATCAGCAGTTCTGCACCATGTATATACTGGTGCACAAAAGACGCGTAGTATCTGGTAAGAAAAATGGCACATGAATGACAAATTTCAAGCAGCCTGCAAAAAGTTATTATTGCCGCATGCAGTCCGGTTATATCACAGAAATTTCTGAATTATATTGGGAAAAAAGAATTGGATTTTGGATTTTTTATAGAAATTTTGATATATGACTAAAAATATTTAATATATTAATTAAATATACACCCGTATAATTAGTTTTATCAGAGCTCGCCTACAGCCAATAGGCACATTATTGTTGCAGATACAGTGAACACAGCCAGGGCAGCTCGATAGATTTGGTGCCACACTACCGAATCCCTCTTTGGCAGGGTTCCAAACAGCTAATATATGATTAACTTTGGACCCCAATTAAGGAGACTGAAATTTCTCGGGATAAACGCTTTGACGTCATCATGTGAAAGCTAGCCACTACCGGCCAGAGGTAGTGGAATGAACTGCTCATGCATGCTGCAAAGAAAAGATTGGCCGGCAGAGAAGATGAATTGTCTGCAAGCATGTGTCTCGTAGAAAGTTTGGTCAAAAAAGACGGGCTGGATCAGTTTGCTACAAAAGAGAGAGGCTCCGAAACCTAGGGTTCCAGAAGCAATATCACTAGCCTACTCTCCTTTATTTTCTCGGTGCCTCCAATTACATTGTGCAGTGATCAAAAGAAGCATTGGGAGACCATGCACTGTAGCTATCATGGTTCATGACTCATCTCTTATCTGCACTTTTTTTTTTGGGTTCAGGTACAACAACCATTCTGTACCACTGGTACACAGGAACTCAGCACTGGCTACTGGCGGTTCACGTAAGAAACCGCCAGTAAAAATAATTTTCCGAAAACCTGTTTTTAAAAATAGTAAAACAAAAAAATTAAATCTAGGAAGGGACTTAAGTCGTAAGTCGCGGCATTTTTCGCGCAAAATACGCACGTTACGCGGCTGCGGGGGTTCGAACCCGCGACCTCTCCCTCACGCGTGAGCTTCCCTAACCACTCCACCCATCAGTCACTTATGTCTTACTTGAATTAGATTCGTCACATATTGTTACGAAACCGATAGAAAATTGACTGTTCGAGGCCCTAAACGAAGTCAAATGAAAAAGTTATCAACTACAAAGTTGCATAACTTTTGAAGATCTACAACTTTTATGTTGGAAGTTTCTCCATCCGAGGTCGTTTACAAAATTTGAATTTCAAATTTGATAAATTCAAACGTATTTTTTGCCACCAAGATGATTTCAAATGAAAATGTTGTCAACTACAAAATTTCATAACTTTTCGAGATCTACAATTTTTATTTAGACAGTTTTTTCATACGAGGTTATTTGAAAAAATCTAAAAATTAAATTTTAGATGATTTCTAGTGGTGGGTCTCTTAAGGAACCGTTACTAGAAATTAATTTTTAATGGCGGTTTCTTAAGTGACCCGCCTGTAGAAATAGGTCATTTTTAGTGGCAGGGTCTCTTAAGGAACCGCCACTAAAAATCGATTTGTAGTGGCGGTTTTCTTAAGGAACCGCTTGAAAAAATGACGCTGATTTTTAGTGGCGGTTCTCAAGCGAAACCGCCTATAGAAAAAAAAGGCCAGCGTCAGTATAGAGCTTTTGTGTACTAGTGTACCTCAAATGGAGAGAGAGAGAGAGACCCTAAACGATTTCATAAAAAAAGCATTTAAAGTTTTAGATATAGCCAAGCATTGCGACATTGGTTTAGGATGTCACTCTCCATTTGAGGTCAAGTTTAAACTTAAAAATTTTAAGAAACTAAAATAAAATTTTGAGACACCGAACAATTTCAAATGAAATACTATAGAGTTGTAGGTATATATCTTCGAGCTCTACAACTATTTACTACTTTAATTTAATATAAAGTTAGTCAATCATTTACCTTGATTTGTAAAAGTTGTGATTTTTTATGCACCTTTTTCAGAGGCAATATTTTTTTCCACTTTTCCTATATTCTATGTGCCTGAAATATTAGATCATTTCAGGCAACACTCTTCTACCCTCCTTCCAGTACAAGTAAATTGTTACTTTTACGATTTGTTATTATTGTCTTTGTATCAAGACTTATTAAACTTTTATCCCTGCCTTTCTATAAAAATAAATGTAGTTGCCAACTGCTAATGATGGTTCAAATAGAGACATAGAGCGGCAGCTGCCTATTTTGGGCATGTAGTGTTCATCAATACAATACAAATCACAGTTCCTATTTTGGAACTTGGCCCTTGAGAAGAGCTCCAACAAGGACTAGAGGGGAAACGTGAGCTACTCTATACCGCATTAAAAATACCGGAGTCACACCTCTATCATCCTTTTACCTTCTGCATTTATATTATGTATCTTAGTTCTGTGCTTATTTTTCTACCTTTGTTTGATAGCTTAGTTGATAGCATTGGAATCTAAATTGCATAATTCTTTTATGTTAAATATAGCAACGACACATCTAGCAAAATCGTAACCGCACATCTAGATAGAATACTTTCTTAGATATATTTTGACTAGGTAGAAGTTAGAGGGCATATGTAACAGAACCGCCTAAATCACGTGGCCCACAGGCACCTGTCATCGCTACTAATGACATCTGACAGCCGGGCCCGTGTTCCAGATGACCTAGGCAGCTCTGCCGGGTTACATAATCACCCGTTATCTTCGACAGGATCCCATTGCGAAGCCATTACAGAATTACAACATTTCATAACAAATTACATCAGAGTAGAAGTGTGGAAGATTAAATAGTACTTAATATTACAAACAGGTGTTTAAATAGAAATTAGGTGCAGTTATTACAGACCACAATTTAAAGAGGTAGCAGTAGCGGTGGAACAATAGTACAACAAGATAGATAGATAATACACGAACCCTACCCACGGGTTCAACCTTACTCTTCTTCGCTTTCATGGATAATAGTGACACAGCACGGAGTAAGACAGACTTCAGGCTCCTACTGACTACCTGCAACGGGGTTAACAAACCCTGAGTACATGGGATACTCCGCAAGACTTACCCGACTAAAAGTATAAAATTAGACTCAGGAATGCAGGCTGAGGGGAGTCAAGGTAAGGCTTGAGTAAGAGTTCAAGAATTTTTGCAGAAAAGCAATATTAGTCCTATTTTAATATTTTATTTCTATAATATTACTAATCATTGACCATATTTCCAAATCTTTCCAAATATCCACATTATTCTTCCAAATTTATTCCAAAAACATCCTAATTCTGAACCACTATTCACTATAGGTGTGAGGATCAAGTCTCCATAACCGAGGAGCAACGACGATTCGAATCGATTAATACCCAGTTGGGGATCCCTATCCACACTGCATATGTAGCACTTAAGCTTGCATATGCCAACCCCGCCTACCACGGCTTTTCATACCCCGAAACCGGTCCTGCGCCACCCGAGAGCACAGTACTCCTCTAGTCTCCAGGCACGCCGGCCACGAGAATACACGCTACTCTCGCCATCTCTCCACTCTCAGTGCGTGGTTATCGGTTCCAGCAGTAGAGCGACCGGAGTCAGAGGCTTCCCGTAGTATGTGGCTAGTTGCAAAGTCTTGATCACAGCAGGCCTGACAACGAACCGTCCCTAATATTTTTCCGTTAGAAACCATGCATTGGGACTCTAACCCAAGTACACTGGTAACTACCCGGTTTTCACATCCCTTTTTCGATGGCGATGAAAGTTGGGACTCTAACCCAAACAGTTGGCCAACCAAACGGGAAAAACCCATCCCCGTTGATGACAATGAACTAGCTAGGAACACTGCCAACCAACAAGGACATAACCAGTCCCATAAAGTGATTCATTTATTTTGTATCATCACAGTTGAAAATAGCATTTTTGCAAATCTAACCATTTAGCATGACTAAGTATTTTTCAATACTTTTAGTAAATCAGGTTCTTAGGTATGGATAAGAGGTCAAGGATGGTAATGCATCAATTAGTTGTCAATCAACTCCTATTAACCTAATGCAATAGATTAAGTCAAGTGATAAACATTTTAAAATAGCAAGGAGGGGCAAATGCACCGGGGCTTGCCTTGGATAGCGTAAAGAGTCAGGTCTGGGTCGGTGCCACAAATATCGAAGCCTTGCACAACTTTCGGAGCAACCTCCTCAGCTGTACCCTTAGATTTCACCTCCGGGTTCTCGGTCACTACACGTATGCAATAATGAATGTATGAGTGCGATGCAATAATGCAGAATTGAAAATCAATGAACAACAATATATAAACTAGTACACATCTATTCTAAATATACGAGTCATAATATACCTAACATAAGATGCCCTAGGTCATAATGATGTCTGACCTAGAACCACAAGCAAATCCAAAATCACACCATTCATGATTTATCTCCATTCTCTACTCCTTTTATTAATCAATTAAACAATCATATAACTAATAAATAAATAAACTATTCCCATTTGATGTCAAACTTCACTAACAGTTAGCTCTAACAAGCATATAACTAATAAATAAATAAACTATTCCCATTTGATGTCAAACTTCACCAACAGTTAGCTCTGGACTAAAAACAGTACCAAATAAATTTTCATGATTTTTGGAGTTACAGAGAATTAATAAAAATTCCTCAAAGTTGCATTTAATATTAAATCTACAGATTTACAGTTTATACAAAAAATGTTCAAAACCTACAATTCATATTTTTGTTAAATACTAGGCATCGCAGATAGTATCCACAAATATTTTCATAATTTTTGGTGTAGCAGAAATATTCCTAAAAAAACAAAACAGGGAACTATTCATTCTAATTAAAAATGAAAAGCTGTTTTAAATTTTTCGGGAAAATGAAAAACGGCCGTTCGGCCCATCTCGGCCCAGCAGTGGCAAATCAGCCCAGCCGGCCTGCCCGCGCTGCTGGCGCCAACGGGGACGCTGACAGGCAGCCCCCGCCTGTCAGGTCCTTCCCCTACCTCCCGCCGAGCACCCACTTGTGCACGCGCGCGGCTGCCCTACACGCCCCTCGCCGTCGGCGACCCCAGCGGCGCAACCGAGCATGCCATCACGTACCCCTAGACCTAGCGGACCTCCGGACCTAGCTAGATGGACGAGTAGCTGACTGGTCCGTGCCCAGCCGCGACCGCGGCGGCTCGACCACGACGGTGCGCCGTATGCCGGCGAACCCAGACCGTTAGAGTTAGGGATAAAAGGTGAAATCGACTGGAAGGCTCACCAAGACTTGATTAGGCTAGATGATTAGGCCAGAGGTGGAGCAGGGACGCGAGCGTGACGATGACGACCGATTCGGCGGCGGGAGCCTGACGACGAGATCCTATTCCGGCGAGCCTAGAACACCAAAACAGAAACCGTCTCACGCATGAGAAAACATGGGACGCAAGGACTCTGGAACACCACCTACGAGGATCTAGAGCTCACCCAAGAAGGTTCTTCACAACGTCGAGACCCGTGGCGGCGCTCTGCCCCGTCGTGAAGGTGACCACCCCGTTCCGACACTTGCAAGGCTCTACGGTTTGGGCGAAGTGGTGCAGTCAATGCGCAATGGAGCCGTCGAGCTGCCGGGGAGATGGAGAGAGTGGTGGTGGATGAGGTGCGGTGAATTTTGGCTCGGAGTCGAGGGAGGTCGTCGGCGACTGAGAGCGAGAAGGGGAAATGCGGGGCAGCAGTCGTCTTTGAAGCTGGGGTGAGGGGATAAGGTTGGGCGGTGTCCGTGGCCCTCCCTGCGACACAGACACGGCGATGGCCGGGCCCCGAGACGGCCGGACGATGGCCGGCGCGCACCGCGCGCACGCGCGTGTACGGGGAGAAGATGAACAGGGGGACCCCCTAGCTACAGTAGTAGGCTAAGTAGGTCAAACGCTATTTGATTCCAATTCGATCTGATCCGACCCAAATCTGAGGAAGTGGTGAATACAAAAGTTGTAGGGAACTTTATGTAGATCATTTTTTCTTTTGACACCAAATTCAAATTCGGTCAAAATTTTAATTACAGAAAAGGGGGTAGAATTAGGTTTTGAATTTTAAACTGAAATTTTTGAAATTACTTTTAAATTTTCTCAACAATGTGAAAAATGGTCAAAATAAAAGTTGTTTTAATCAGTGAGCTCTACAACTCTTATTAAGGAAGTTTTATCAGATTCTTAATATATTTGAAATTGAAGTTTCAAATTTAAATTTCAACATAGTAATTTGAGTTTAATTTGAATTTCTGTAACATAACCTCAAAATCTCCAAAAATAAAAGTTGTTCCATTTAAAAAGCTCTACAACTTTCATGGAGACACTTTGATCAGATTATTTATATATTTTGAACTAGGGTTTGAGGTCAACTCTATGGCTTAAATTGATTTCTTATTTTATTAAATGTTTGACTTTTAAATAAAGGTTTAATTACTCAATCCACAACACATGAAATCAAAGCACTCTAGTGACCCTAAGCACAATCATATGCAGATGCTTAAATTTAAACATGATGACATGGCAGGTTAATTACTTTGTAATACCAGAGGTATTACAGCATAGATAGAAGTTAGAGTGTTAGAATGTCTTGCTATATTGAGGTGGTAGATTTGGGTGTTTGGAGAGCTACTTGTGATGTGATGAAATCACTTAGGAATCCCAAATACCAACGAGTGTGATGGAATTTATCTAAATGCTAGGGCTAAAAATTGCTTGTTTAAATCTTTGAGCATGTGAATATTTAAGCAAGTGTTCACACAAACCAAAACAAATTAAATTTGATTAAAATTATAGAGCAAAAGGCACCACAGGTCTACTACCTTTTGCTTGTATGTCATTTAGTTCCATAACCTTTGAAAATGCAATTTTAGGTCCCTAACCTTTGGCCTGTCATCTAGATACATGACCTTTGAAAGTGCAGTTTTAGGTCCCTAATCTTTGCATGCAGTTCACTAGTAGTCCATAACCCTGGGGAAGCAGGTTTGGACCTATGGTGCATTTTGCTCAAAATTATATGAGCTCCATGATGATACAAGCAATGTCCATGAGCTGGTTAGAGATATGTATTCACGTTTGAATCTAATTGTCAATGAGCACAAGTCTATAGGATTGGCAAAGCTAGGTGAAATGAACATTGTGAGGAAGACCATCTCCGTGCTACCACATATATAACAAATGTTCAAACATCATTAGCATCCTTCACACCATGGAGGACTTGAGTACAATGACCCCCTTGTCATCATTGGCAAGTTAGTGGCATTTTAGATGTCATAGAACGAAGATGGATCGAGAAGAAGCCACTTCACAAAGCAAAAACATAGCACTGACATATGACAAGCTTAAGAAGATGAAGGGCAAGAATCAAGTTGAATCAAACTCAAGTGATGATCAAGTTGTCGACGAGATATCATCGATAGTCTACCGAGGGGTGTGCCCACGGTAGTAGATGAATCGGTGGAGGTGCACTTGAGACGAGCCAATGTAACACAAAAAGCATCGAGACACAAGATTTAGATAGGTTCGGGCCATCAGTGTGACGTAATACCCTACGTCCTATGTTTTGATGTATTGTATTGAGTTGTGGTCTCATGATATCTTGGATCCCTGCCCCTCCTTATATAGTCTGAAGGGACAAGGTTATAAGTAAACTATCCAAATTGGTACAATAACCGTGCGGTGCATTGCAGTGCGACGCACACCTTCGTCTTCTGGGCTGGGCCACCTCTGATGGTGCAGCCCATGTAGTGCCATGGGGGTATATGGGCCTATATCTCCACATAAGCGTACACCTCCTCCTCCTCCTCCTCCGATGTTGATAAAGAAGCAATCAGGTTAATAGAGAAGGTAACATTCACAAGTTGGATAGGGTGTGCCCATTCAAATTGAAGATTGCATATTAACCATCCAAAAGAAGAGAGCAAACGAAAAAAAAAATGATGCTTTGATTGTAGAAAAAGGGGTGCCTTGTGGAGGAATGTCAAAACAAGCTCACAATCAAGGGCAACAAGAAGTCATGCAAGGCCAAAGCTCTCACCTCCATGAAGACATGAGTTGATGTGACAGAACCGCCTAAATCATCGGGCCCACGTGCACCATCATCGACCCTAAGGACCTCCAGTTACTGTGCATGAGTTCCCGCAACCTAGGTGGCCTGCAGGGTTTCCTCGGAAACCTTGATTTCCCCGAGGATCTCATTGTAAAGACCTTGCAAGTATTACAACAGTTTACACAAATAATATAAATCAGAGTAAAGAGTGCAGAAGTATTAAATAAATATAGGTTTGCAAATATAAATTACATTATCCCAAACCAACACTTCGTAGTGGAGTAGCATCACAACTAAACACCCTGCCCAAGGGTTATATCATATACATATCTTTACCCATGCGCGATCCGTCAACCGGCACGGTCCCAAGCAGAACTATACCCTTGGCTCACCTGCAACAGGGGTTAACAAACCCTGAGTACTTGGGTACTCCACAAGACTTAACCGACTAAGAAAAAGGAATAAAACTCAGGAATGCAGGCTGAGGGGAATCAAGGTAAGGTTTTAGCAAGAGTCAAAGTATTTTGCGGAAAAGCAATACTAATCCTGCTTTCAATATTTTACTCATTATTATTTTAATCAATAGATCTCAATTCTTTCACATATGTCCTTCAATTCCAATTACTTATTCATTCTCAAAAATATCCTAGTTCCGAACCACTTTTCGGGGTAAGTCAGTAGATCAAGTCTCCATTAACCGAGGAGCAATGACGATTCGAATCGATTAATACCTAGCTGGGGATCCCTATCCACACTGCATATGTAGCACTTAATTTTGCATATACCAACCCGGTCTGCCACGGATATTCGTCCCTGAACCGGTCCTGCGCCACCCGAGAGTACAGTACACCTCCAATCTGGGACTCTAACCCACGAGGGTACATGCTACTCTCGCCATCTCTCCATTCCCAGTGCGTGGTCGTCGGTTCAAGCAATGGAGCTACCGGAGATAGGGCTTTACGGAGTATATGGCTAGTTGCAAAGTCTCGATCCAGCAGGCCTACAACGAACGGTCCCTAATTCTTTTTCCGTCGATGACAATGCATTGGGACTCTAACCCAAGTACAAGGTAACCAAAAGGTTTTCAAATCCCTGCCCGCCGACGACAAAGCATTGGGACTCTAACCCAAGTGTTCGACCGCCGAGCGGACAGTTCACTTTCCGTCGGTGGTCAAACATTGGTACTCTAACCCAAGTGATACAACCACCGAACGGAAAATCCCTTTCCGTCGGTAGCAATGCACTGGCCAAGTGCACAACCACCGAACAGAATTATCTTCATTTCCCTTTTTCCATGAATTAACAATAGTATATCACCAAAGCTCAGAAAATAGCATTTTGAGCAAAACTAAATTAGTTAAGCAGGGCTAAACATTTTTCAAACATTTTCATTTTAAATCAAGTTTGAAGGGGTCAAGGGTGGTAATGCATCAATTGGGTTATCACACAACTCCTATCAACTTAATGCAATAGATTAACTCAAGTTATAAACATTTTGTAAATCACAAGGAAGGGGCTGAATGCACCGGGGCTTGCCTGTGTTGCAGGTATGTCACTTCTGCCAGAAAACCAGAGAAAATTCACTTGACTTCTCCTGATGAATAATCCTTCCGTCGGGGATCAATGAAACAATTCTCCCGAAAGCCCGATCACTACACGTAATAATAATACAATGCTTTGCATGATGAGATGTATGCCATGATGCAGGGGATACACTAAATTGTGATTTAATAAAAAAGTAAACTTAATTTAGAAAGTTAAGCACAACCTTCCTTCACGATAAAGTTGCAAGCCAACGAAACAACTAGCTATTGTTACTTAAGATTTCCATCCTAACAGTCATATAAAGTTAGTTAACCTTTCCTACAACATTATCAGGTATTCGCTACAAGTTATGAAACCCTAATGGCATATATTAGCTTATTAAGCATAATTAATTATTAATGACCACTTAATAATAATATCCACCAGCAAAATAAATTACCAAGCACCATTTAAGGTTTTACGTTCCATTATGTTCATTCAACTCCAAAATTTTACCCAAGGTTATTTCACTACTTGTGCTAAACATTCTTATAATTATCAACTAACAATTTAAGGCATACAACTAAAGGTATAATTAATTCTTATCAAATAAACCTCAAAACTTTTGTGAGTAGCTTGTAGTGCAAAACAGTAACAAGACAATTTTCATGATTTTTGGATTAATACTTTGGGCTACAAAAATCATAGGAGTGGCATTTATGAATTAAAATACACATTTTTATCAGATATAGAAAGTGCCCAAAATATAAGATTCATATTTTTAATAAGTACTACACCACATAGGGAGGCTATATAATTATTTTCATAATTTCTGGATCTGTATTTATTGTCCTACGAAATAACAAAAATGAGCGCCATTTACATTTTCAAAAAATGAACAATCCACTTCCTCAGCTCGGGCCAGTGTAAACAGGCCGATCCACTCATGGCCCAGCGCTCCTCCAGCACGCCCCTGCGCCACTGACCGGCCCAAACGGCCCAGGCGCGGCCCAGGTCGGCCTTCTCCTACCTCCCGCAACTCCCGACCGAGCAGAGCACGTACGGCGGCGGCTTACCGCCGAGCTCGCTGGCGGTAGTTTCCCCGGCAAGGGCGAGGCCACCTACAAGCTCCCCACAACTCTACACAATGTCCTAGGCATTCGGTTGTGCCCCTAGAGGCTCGGAGCCCACCCGTCGCTGGCCATGGCGGCCCGACCTGCAAGCTCGTGCCGGCGATGCGTGTTCCGGGCGACTCGGTCACTCTTAGACCAAACTCAGGATTTGAAAACATTGCTAGAGCTCACCCTGACATGATGCTCACGCCGGTAGAAGTGGAGGCGGGCGGAGCGCCTCCGTTGACGTCAATGGCGGGTTCGGCTGCACGCTCCGACGGTGCAAGCCCTGTTCCGACGTACTCAGAGAAGTAGAGAGGAAACCACAAGGTTGAGGTGCTTCAGGGTGACAAGACAAACCCGAAACAAGCAACAAACAGACACGAAGCTCACCGGAGAGAGTCGGCTATGGAAGAGACGTGCGCGGTGGCGCTGGCGACCGGTCGGAAGGAAGATGACTGTGCGCCACTGCTTTTGTCGATCTCATCCGGCACTATCAGGTCAGGAAGGCCCGTGAAGGGGTCGTGGAGCTTCTGGTACCAGGAATTGGACGGAGGTAGCTCGTCGACGACGAATCGGATCGATGACCCGACTGGTCGGCGACGGGAAAGAAACGGGAAGGCAGAGAGAAGAGCTCCTCGTCGGGTTTTATAGTGCACAAGGACAGGGCGAGGGGTGCGCGACGTATAGGGGCCCCCACGGACCCAGCCTCGATGACGACAGGACCTGGTCGGTCCCCGGGCACATCGCCGGCGTCCATCGCATGCACGCGCGCCTGCACGCGACAGAGCAGAACCTGACCCCCCAGTCGATACTGTAGCAGAGCCTGCCCCCATTTGACTTTTTGCAAAAATTACTTTTTATTTTGTGTATAAAGTTGAAAAATCACCAATATAACAGTTGTAGAAAATTTTGTGCTGAACAACTTTGGTTTTTGTACCTCATCCATATTTTGAATAGATTTGAAATTATAGAAAAGGGGGTAATTTGCCCTCTTGAATTTTATTTCAAATCCAGTTTAAATCCCAATATTTCTCTCAATAACTTGAAAATCTGTAAAACTAAAAGTTGTTCTACTTGACAAGGTCTACAACTTTCATTAATAGAGTTTGGTTAGATTCTCAATAATTTTTTAAATAGCATTTCAAATTTAAATTTCAAAGCATTGATTTGAAGTTAATTTGAATTTCCACTGTATAACTTAAAAATATCCAAAAATGAAAGTTGTTCCATTTTGAAAGGGCTAAAACTTTTATTAAAGGACCACCATCAGATCATTTCTAGTTTGTGAATTTGTATTTCAAATTTAAACTTTAAAACATAGGTTAGGGTTTTATTTGAAATCCTTTTTAATAACTTCAAAATTGCCCCAAATAGAAGTTGCTCAACTTTTAAAGATTTACAAATTTTGTTTAATACCCAACCTCTAATTCCTTTTAGTTTTTAAATTAGGCTTTGGGGTCCGTTTGAGGGTTTATAAATGATTTTCTTTTTATTTCCGAATTGGATTTAGATAATTACATATAACCGCAAACACTTATACAATGAGTCACTCTAAATCACCTATGCACAATGATATGCAAGAATAAAATTTATTTTAGTTGATGCACATTGACAGGGTTAAATGCGGGATGATTTACATGCAATTATGATGACATGGCAGGTTTTAGTTACAGTAACACCATGGGTGTTACAGTTGATTCATCAAGGGAAGATGAAGCGCACACAAGAGGAGTGGACTCAATCATTCATCATTATGCTCTTCTCATATGCCATATGGCACGAGGTAACATCGAAAGCTATGGCTCTAGCGAGAGTGATAGTGATGATGAAAAACCTTCTTATTATAGTATATTCAAACACCATCATTTCTTTGATGAAGTTTGCACCAAGAAAAGGCTCAACTAAGTGAACTCAAAATGAAATATGCAAAATTAAAATCAAAGACAACTTTGGCAACAATGCCGATGCATAACTAATTAAAATAATTAATGATATAAAAGAAAGGTTAGCTAGCTCACAAGTAGCATATGAAACCCTTTGCAAACATAATGATGACCTAACTTGCAAAATTGGAGCTATTGGTAGTACTTTGAGACACCTAAAATTGAAGAATCAATTCTTGTAGCAACTAAAAAAGATGCCTCTACTTCTTAGCAACCAAGTTTGTTTTAAGAATGTGATTGTAGAAACATGTTCACAAGAGATCTCAATGGAGAATGAGCAACTCAAACAAGAACTGGCTCACCACACCAAGGACTTGACTCAAATGAACAGAAAGATGGACCATGCTGAAAGCCCTAGTTTGGTTTTGATAATTAATGACATCCTAAGGACTAACCTAGATTGCTAGTGATGGCAAGGTTTTAGATTGGTCAATCCATGGTGATGACTAAAGGAAGGCTTAATCATGGAAGGAGCAAAGGTGATCAAGTGAGAAGGCAAAGGTATAATCCAAATAGGTTTTCCTTTTGGTGAACAAGACACCTAGTGGGTGTGTTCACATTTAAGATAGATAGCCGACTATTAAGGGGAGAACGAGTGTTGGATTACTTTCAAGTGCTCTAGGTTGCATTTCATTTGCATTGAACCAACCAACATAGAGAACATCTTTGAAAACCCTTGAAAAATGTTTGCAAAATGCTAACACACTGTGCACAAGTGTTGAAGACCTTGAGTGTTAGCACATAGAAGCAAGGGGTGAGAAATAGACTTGAAAAACCCTGAGAAGTGAGCGTCGGACTGTTAGCAGGGGCAGCGTCGGACCATTGAGTAGAGTCCGACGCCTAACCCTAGTTCTGGCCAATGGAGAGCGTCGAACCTTTGCCCTCTTCAGTCCGACGGTGCCGAGCAGTGTCGGCATGACGCGTGGCGTTCGGGAGAGCATCGGACGCTAGAGCTTCGTCTGACGGTTTTGAGAGAGTTGAAACCTCTCTGGAAGCGTCGGACCGTGGTGATCATTGGTCTGACGGCTAACCTCGCGAGAGTCCGACGGTGGCCGAGCTGTGTCTCGTCTGTGAGAGTCGGACGGTCCGACGCCTGGAGCAGTGCGCATCAGCTTGAGCGTTCGACGGTTGGGAAAATGGCGCGAGAAGTAGCCATTGAGATCCAGCGGCTGAGGTTGAACGAGAGTTGACAAGTGGCAGCAATCCGAGCGTCGGACGCGAAGGATTAGTCCGATGGTCGGTCCGACGCCCCGAAAAGCGTGTTAACGGCTGTTTTTCCATGGGTAACGGCTAGGATTGCACTTATGGGTATTTATACTCCTTCTCTGGTCACTTGGTGACAACTCTTGCACACTTGAATCATTTGCATACTCTTTGTGAGCATCCTAAGCCTCCCACTCACTCACTTGTTCATCTTTGATCATCTTTGTGAGTTGACTGGTCCTCAAGTGCATCATTGTTTAGTGAATTGCATTCTAGAGCACTTGAGAGCAAGCCAAGTCTGAGTTCTTATTCTCTTGGGGCATTGCCGTGTCCCTAGCGGCTTGGAGGCGATTCCGGTGTGAGGTCGATTGTAGATTGTTCAAGCCCACACCGAGGTGATTGATTGTGAGAGGTTTTGTGGTTATCCTCGGCGGAGTGCCAAAACCAACTCTAGTGGATTGCTCGTGGTTGATAGCCACTTCTCTTGTGTTGGTGAGCGGCTCCCGGTGAGGGATTGGCGTGTGAAGCCTAGCTCGCAATCCACCAAGGAAGACCGGTGCCACAACGAGGAGTAGCGTGACGGCGATCACGTGAACCTCGGTAAAAAATCGAGTGTTCTTTGTCTTCTCCACCATCGAGTGGACTCTTGGCTTTCTTGTATTCTATTGGGTTTGATCGTTTGGTTTTCATATTGGATATATCCCGGTGATTGGTCTTCACGGCGTGCGGACTTCACTTCAATCAAGCCCATCGGTATAATCCTCTCGATCTCTTTTCCTTGCGCTTAATACTTGTTTAGGTGCCATCTCCTTAGGTTCAGGGGAGTTGGTTTCTTCCGTGTTGAGTGCTTATATTTGTGAGTAGCATATCTTGATAGGTGGCTTGCATAGAATAGTCTAGAGCTAGCGCTTTGTCTCGCTTGCTTATCAACTAACTTGTGGTCTAGTGTTTTGCTAGAATTTTTAATAGGCTATTCACCCTCCCTCTAGCCTATACGGTCCTTTCAAGTGATATCGGAGCCGAGGTCACCATCTTTTGAGGCTTAACATCCTTGTGGTGAAAAATGGCTCAAATCAATGTGTTGGGGAAGCCGCCAAAGTTTGATGGCACAAGCTATGATCATTGGAAGAGAAAGATGATAGTGCATTTCATGACCATGCATATCGTTGTGTGGAAGGTGACGGAGACAAAAATTGAGTATGAGAATGCTCAAGCTCCCACCGATGTTGACAAAAGAAAGATGGAGTGGAATGCCCATGCAATCAATGCACTCTACACCGCTCTTGAGTCTCATGTGTTTGAGCAAATCAAGGATCTTGATTTGGCTCATGACATTTGGAAGCAGTTGGAGGAGACATATGAGGGCACACAAGAGGTCAAGAATGCCAAGGTATACATGTTGAGAGAGAAGTTTGGTACTTTCAAGATGAATGAAGATGAAAGTGTGCCGGAAATGTTCAACCGGATACAAGTGATAGTGAATGACTTGAAGAGCTTGGGTGAGGACATCAAGGATAAGGACTTCTCTCATAAGTTCTTGAGGTGCTTGCCCGCAAGATTTGCTATTATCAAGACCTTACTTGCAAGAGAAGACTTGAGCACTAAGAAGCCCAACCAAATCCTCGGTGAGATCATCACCCAAGACATGAACAATGAAGAGGTGGTTGAGGAGAAGAAGAAAAAGAGTGTGGCTCTCAAAGCTACTGTTAACACCAAATTTTGGGCTGGGGAGCCGATAGCCGATGCCAGAGGGAGATAGCCGATACCGGAGGAAGATAGCCGATCTCGGAAGCAGATTCCGTCCAGCGGAAGGAAGGAAAATAGCCGATTGCACGGTGAATCGGTTATCGGGCGAAGGTGACAGGAGGCTGCAGCGTCGGTATTGATGACGTCATCCAGAGTCTGCGTCGCTAAGATGCGATCACGATCGGAGTCTGTTATGAAAGGGAAGGTGGGACTCCAAGTTACCTTAAATATAGGATAGTTTGTTAGTTTCCTTATCTATTGATGAGTGGTAATTCGACTAGGACTCTATCTACGCTCAGGGTATAAATATAAGCCCTCAGCCATTGTAAAAAAATATCAACAACATCAATACAACACAACTTTCGGCTCCGGCCAACAAACCCTAGAGTCAGTCGAGTCTGGCGAGTTACTTCATCCAGGCTGGGTGTCATCCGGTGGACGCAGGCTTGCTTGTAAGTATCGTCAACCCCCTGTTAAACTATGTCTTTTTAGCGTCATCTGGTGGACGTGGAAGCATGGCGGACCAGGGTCCTTGCTAAGCTCTGCTTCTTTGGCGTCATCCGGTGGACGTGGGAAGCATAGTGAGTCAAGGATGATTCACGCTGGTTTACCCGATCAATCTGTGTTAACCGTCATCCGGTGGACGAGATGTAGATTAGGACAGTTTTCACGCGCGGATTAGTTATCGATTCGTGTTTGTTTGCTTGATTAATCTATTAGTTAAGGTCATTCGGTGGACAGGCTATAGATTAAGATGGTTTGCATGCATGGATTAGTTATCGGCTCTAACTAATTTGGCATCTTAGTTAGATTCATTAAGTTATCAAGATGTTATTTGTTGTTTATTGTTTATTTATCAATATAACATCTCTCTGCCTGATCAAGATTGATAGATTTGGCCTTAGATTCACTTGAATCTGATCGTCGTTTATGGTTTCTAATGCTTATCTTACCATGATGGTCAGTTCCGTGCTTACATCGGCTAATTCCCTATTAATCTTGTTCGTTACATGTTGTGCGTTCGGTTCTAGTCGAGACATAAGTGGTTCTGAGGTTATCGTAAGTCTTATTTTCGTGTCCTTGTTTAAGTTAAACTGAGTGTCATCCGGTGGAACAGGTTTAACGTAAACAAGTTTCGCTAGATTAGACTTGCTTTAATGTGAGGTCTGTTTATGACTATGCTAACATTCGTTCGTGCTTCATGGACCCTGCATCGGCTAAAGAGCTGATTCAGTTATGCTTTTACGAATAGATCGTGCATATAGACTTATTTGGATATCAAACGATCTAGCTTTGTTTGCTGGGTTTGTTGAAGCCCGCTGGCCGTTAGACCAGGTGAACGCAGACTTGGTGAACATAACGAAGAGAGTTTACTAAAGCCGCCGGCCTTCTAGACCAGCTTTAGTAGATCCCTGCTTGTTTGACATACACATCAGATCTGTACACGTGATCTATTTTCTTTTATACATATTAACTGAATTAGATCGGCTGGTACGTTATTATCTTCATATGAGTGTCCTGATAGCCGTTTTACTTCATTATTGTACTATCGGTTCATAACATGACGTAATCGGCTTTCTAGACGATCTCCGATTGAATCGGCTCTCAGAGCCACATAATTGGAACTACCTGGACACACCGGTTAGTTCCGCCCTGTGATTACTGATTACTATTTGTTCCTTGTCAATTGCAGGTCAAATTGACTGGCACGCTTGGGTATTACTGACACTCTCAGACCGGGTTCGAAGCTAGCTGGATCTGCGAGAGCTCTACTGCCTTCAAAGGTCGTTTCCGGCTTCGCTGGTGTGTTGGGCTTAGGGAACCACTTTTTGCGCCAACAGCTACACCCTCCAAGAGCAAAGGCAAGGCCAAGATGGTTGAGCTAGAAGAAGAATCTACCTCTAGTGATGATGAAGATGATGAGGCCATGGCTCTTCTAGTACGCAAGTTTGGTCGTTTCATGAAGAGAAAGGGCTATGGTCAAGGCAAGAAGAAGTTTATCTCCAAAAACAAGCAAGAGCCAAGGAGATGCTTCAAGTCCAAGAGCTTGGATCACTTTATTGTTGATTGTCCTCTAAATAGTGACAATGACAATGAGAGTGATGATGGTAAGAAGAAGAGCAAGAAGAAGGACAAGAAAGAGAAGAAGAACAAGAACGTGACTCTCAAGAAGAAGAAGAAGGGGAAATCATATTGTGTCACTTGGCATGATAGTGATGCCTCTACCGATGATGATAGTGATGATGAGAGCAAGACCATCAAGAAGAAGGCTATGGCAAGCATTGCTCTCAACAACAAGCTATCTCTCTTCGATACTCCATCTACATGCTTGATGGTCAAGCCATCCAAGGTACAATCCGATGATGAGAGTGATGAGGAGGAGCTATCATGTGATGAGCTTATGTCCATGCTTGATGATGCCAATACTTACATTGAGGCCAAGAGAAAGGACTGCAAAGAATTGCGCAAAGGCAAGATAGCCATTGAGCAATCCTTTGATGAGCTCTTGAAGTCTCATGAGAGGCTAATGGAAGCCCATGAGAACCTCAAGGTGGCTCTCACCAAGCTTGAGAAAGCTCATTCCTCTCTAGTGGCCGAAAATGAGAAGAGGGCATCCATCAAGACATGTGACATGGGTTCATCATGTGATATCCTTAGTGACATGTCAATTCCTTCTTCTACTATTGTTGTCACTAACCCTTCTTGCAGCTTCACCACTCCTATTTCACCCAAAGTTGATGACTCTGAGTCCTCACTTGTGGTAGAAAACAAAAACCTCAAGGAGGAGGTCAACAAGCTCACCCGTGCCTTAGGCAATGCCTATGGTGGGGATGCCCGCTTGCTAAAGTGCTTGGGTAGCCAAAGATTTAGTCACTCTATGGAGGGACTAGACTATACCCCCAAGAAAGGCAAGGCCGCTTTTGTGACTCCCAAAGCTAGCTTTGTGAGGAGCAATGGTAGGTATTGCCAAAGATGCAAGCAAGTAGGGCATAATGAGCAATATTGCATGGCCAACAAGACCAAGCAAGTAAAATTTGCTAGTGCGACTTCAATTCGCCTTGATTCTTGTTACATACTCACCAAGGGAGTAAAGGGTGTTAAAGCCAAGTATATTGGTACACCAAGAGGCAACCTACGGATGAAATCCATTTGGGTGCCTAAGTCTTTGGTCACTAACTTCCAAGGACCCAAGAATGCTTGGGTACCTAAAACCAATTGATCTATTCTTTATAGGTCAATTATAAAGCCGGAGGAAGACATTGGGTGCTTGATAGTGGATGCACTCAACACATGACTGGAGAGTCTAGTATGTTCAATTCTATCAACACAAATGGTAGCCAAGAGTTTGATTCTATCATATTTGGTGACAATGGAAAAGGTAAGGTGAAAGGATTAGGCAAGATTGCTATCTCAAATGATATGAGCATATCAAATGTGTTGCTAGTTGAATCTCTCAATTTCAACTTATTATCGGTTACACAACTATGTGATCTTGGTTTCAAGTGCATCTTTGGTATTGATGATGTTGAGATTGTTAGTGTGGATGGTTCCAACTTGATCTTCAAGGGCTTTAGATATGGGAACCTATACTTGGTGGATTTCAATGATAGTGAAACAAAGCTTTCTTCATGTTTGATCTCAAAGTCAAGTCTTGGTTGGTTGTGGCATAGAAGACTTGGACATGTTGGGATGAAGCAACTTGGTAGATTGGTCAAACATGACATGGTTAGAGGCTTGAAGGATGTACACTTTGAGAAAGATAGGTTGTGTAGTTCTTGTCAATTTGGAAAGCAAGTTGGGAACACACACCCTAAGAAAGGCATGATGAGTACATCTAGTCCACTTGAGCTATTGCATATGGATTTGTTTGGTCCAACCACTTATGCAAGTATTAGAGGAAGAAAATATGGCTTTGTGATAGTTGATGACTTCTCAAGATACACTTGGGTTTTCTTTCTAGTTGACAAAAGTGAAGTGTATGAAATCTTTAAGTCTTTCATCAAGAAAAGTGAAAATGAGTTTGATACAAGGGTGAAGCAAGTTAGGAGTGATAATGGAAGTGAATTCAAGAATACAAGAGTTGATGAGTTTTGTGATGATCTAGGAATCAAGCATCAATTCTCGGCAAAGTACACTCCTCAATCAAATAGTCTTGTCGAAAGAAAGAATAGAACTCTCATTGATATGGCAAGAACTATGCTAAGTGAATACAATGTTAGTGATGAATTTTGGGCGGAAGCTATCAATACGGCTTGCTACACTAGCAACCGTCTATATTGTCATCCAATGTTGAAGAAGACACCCTATGAGCTCTTGAATGGAAGAAAACCCAACATTGCATATTTTAGAGTGTTTGGTTGCAAATGCTATATCTTAAAGAAGGGCACTCGTTTGGGTAAATTTGAGAAGAAGTGTGATGAAGGATTTCTTCTTGGGTATTCAACTTCAAGCAAAGCATATAAAGTATGGAACTTGGCACATGGGATAGTTGAAGAAGTCCATGATGTTGAGTTTGATGAAACCAATGGGTCTCAAGAAGAGAAGGATAATCTAGATGATGTAAGAGGACCTCAATTAGTTGATGCTATGAAGAACATGGACATTGGTGACATTAGACCAAGACAAATTGAAGATAATGATGATGAAGTCATCCCTCCTATTGAACAAGCGGAAGATGATGCAAATCAAGCAAGCTTAAGTGAATCTCAAATTCAAGCTCATGATCAAGATCAACACCAAGTTCAAGATGCTAGTTCATCTCATATTCTCCAACCAACTCACATTGCAAGAGATCATCCTCTAGATCAAATTGTTGGTGATATTAGTAGAGGTGTACAAACAAAGTCAAGAGTGGCTTTATTTTGTGAGCACTATTCATTTGTCTCACAAGAGGTGCCTACCTACATTGAGAAGGTACTTAAAGATGAGGATTGGATCAATGCTATGCATGAAGAGCTCAACAATTTTGAGAGAAATCAAGTATGGGAATTAGTTCTAAGACCAAGTAAATACAATGTGATTGGCACCAAGTGGGTCTTCCGGAACAAGCAAGATCAAGATGGGATTGTTGTGAGGAACAAAGCTAGATTGGTTGCACAAGGTTACACTCAAATTGAAGGCTTAGACTTTGGAGAAACTTATACACCGGTGGCAAGATTGGAAGCAATCCGGATCTTATTGGCATATGCATGTGCTCATGATATCAAGCTCTATCAAATGGATGTCAAAAGTGCATTCTTAAATGGATACATCAATGAGTTAGTCTATGTTGAGCAACCTCCCGGTTTTGAAGATGATAAGAAGCCCGATCATGTATACAAGCTCAAGAAGGCCCTCTATGGCTTGAAACAAGCACCAAGAGCATGGTATGAGAGGTTGAGGGACTTCCAACTCTCTAAAGGGTTCAAGATGGAAAAGGTTGACACCACACTCTTCACTAAGAAGATCGGGAATGACTTGTTCATCATGCAAATCTATGTTGATGATATCATCTTTGGATCAACAAGTCAAGCATTTTGTGAGGAGTTTGGAGAAATGATGGCCAAAGAGTTTGAAATGTGCATGGTTGGTGAACTTAGCTACTTTCTTGGACTCCAAATCAAGCAATTGAAGAATGGCACATTTGTGAGTCAAAGCAAGTATATCAAAGACATGGTGAAGAAGTTTGGATTGTAAAATGCAAAAGCAATCTCAACAACAATGGGCACTAGTGGAGGCTTGGAACCGAATATAGAAGGTGAATTGGTTGATCAAAAGCAATATCGGTCAATGATTGATAGTCTACTCTATGTGACCGCTTCTAGGCCGGATGTGATGTTTAGTGTGTGCATGTGCGCAAGATATCAAGCCTCTCCAAGAGAGAGTCATTTGAAGGCAACTAAAAGAATAGTGAGGTACTTAAAGAGCACACCTAACATTGGTTTGTGGTATCCCAAGGGCTCCAACTTCACATTGATAGGTTATGCGGATGCGGACTATGCCGGTTGCAAAATTGATAGAAAGAGCACTTCCGGTACATGTCAACTCTTGGGAAGGTCACTAGTTTCATGATCATCTAAAAAGCAAAATAGTGTTGCACTTTCTACCGCCGAAGCGGAATACATTAGTGCGGGAAGTTGTTGTGCACAATTGCTTTGGATGAGGCAAACCTTGAAGGACTACGGATTGAAATTCAACAAGATTCCATTGCTATGTGACAATGAAAGTGCGGCGAAGATCACAACCAATCCGGTGCAACATTCAAGAACCAAACACATAGATGTGAGGCACCATTTCATAAGAGATCACCAAGCAAAAGGAGATATTGTAATCACAAGTGTAGGCACCGAAGATCAACTAGCCGACATATTCACCAAGCCACTTGATGAAGTTAGCTAGATTTTGCAAGCTAAGGAATGAGTTGAACATACTTGACTACTCCAACATGTGTTGATGCACTTCATGAATATCTTATGACATGTCTATTCTCCAAGCAAGGCAAAGGTATCATTATTTGACATGTGCATTCATACTTTGCTAGGACTTGCTAGATCATATAGACATGATTTTGTTCTCTCTAGGTCATTCATTGAAAGCTAAAATGGTTTTGAAATCTATATGGCATTACTATTGCTTGGTTGATTGCTTGATCTAGTGATGGCATATAACTTGTTCATGGGGATGCAAACCTAGTGTTGAATCTAGATTAAATGAGTAACTAAGTGCTTAACTCAACATAGGCAAGATAACCTCAGGTGGCGTGAAGAAGCTTGTCTTTGTTCAAACCGAGTCAAGACACTTGTACAAATTTGTTAGATTGAACCAAAATTTGACTAACAAAGGTCTCTCATTCCATTAACTTGACCCTTTTGTGGTACTTGATGCCAAGGGGGAGAAAGAACAAAGATAAAATGACAAAAGGGGAGAGAACTTGAACTTCGCGATGAACCATCATTAGGCCGATGATAGAAGAGCATTAGGCCGATGATGGAAGAGCATTAGGCCAAAGTAAACGGATCAAAAAAATTTGAATCATAACCTTTACTTAAGATAACCTCACCTTAAGGGGGAGCAAACTCATGAACTTGGTTGTTGCACTTGGAATGTGCACTCATATATGTTTGATGCACTTGCATATGTTCTTACATTCTATTGCCATGTTCTTGAGTGGAGTATGCTAGTATAGAATTGTTTGATAACTTGATAACTAGCATGCTTAGGTGGTAGCTAGATGATCTTGTACATTACAAGTGGTCTTACAAGTGGTTCTTGAGCATTGCATATAATGTTGATCTCACGGTATGCTCAAGTTTTGTGATCATCTAGTTATCAAAAGTGCTAAGGATGGAGATTTCCGCAACTTCGATATGAAATTTTCAATCGGTATCACGCTTCAAAGGTTTATCATAACCATCCTAACACATCTTGGTGGAAATTTACTCTCTATATATGCATATGTGCAAGCTTTAAAATCCAAACTCATGCACATATGTAGGGGAGAAAAATAGCCACCAAACCGAATTTGTGTTGCTTGTTCTTTCCAAAACATGACAATCTTGTTCGAACAAGCTCACAAGTTCAAAAACAAACTTAACTCTTATCTTTGTAAGGGATGTCATCAATTACCAAAAAGGGGAGATTGAAAGTCCTAGTTTGATTTTGATAATTAATGACATCCTAAGGACTAACCTAGATTGCTAGTGATGGCAAGGTTTTAGGTTGGTCAATCCATGGTGATGACTAAAGGAAGGCTTAATCATGGAAGGAGCAAAGGTGATCAAGTGAGAAGGCAAAGGTATAATCCAAATAGGTTTTTCTTTTTGTGAACAAGACACCTAGTGGGTGTGTTCACATTTAGGATAGATAGCCGACTATTAAGGGGAGAACGAGTGTTGGATTACTTTCAAGTGCTCTAGGTTGCATTTCATTTGCATTGAACCAACCTACCTAGAGAACATCTTTGAAAACCCTTGAAAAATGTTTGCAAAATGCTAACACACTGTGCACAAGTGTTGAAGACCTTGAGTGTTAGCACATAGAAGCAAGGGGTGAGAAATAGACTTGAAAAACCCTGAGAAGTGAGCGTCGGACTGTTAACAGGGGCAGCGTCGGACCATTGAGTAGAGTCCGACGCCTAACCCTAGTTCTGGCCAATGGAGAGCGTCGGACGCTTGTTTTACGAGCGTCGAACCTTTGCCCTCTTCAATCCGACGGTGCCGAGTAGTGTCGGCGTGACGCGTGGCGTTCGGGAGAGCGTCGGACGCTAGAGCTTCGTCCGACGGCGAGCGTCGGACTGGAGTCCGACCGTTTTGAGCGAGTTGAAACCTCTCTGGAAGCGTCGGACCGTGGTGATCATTGGTCCGACGGCTAACCTCGCGAGAGTCCGACAGTGGCCGAGCTGTGTCTCGTCTGTGAGAGTTGGACGGTCCGACGCTTGGAGCAGTGCGCGCGTCGGACCATCAGCTTGAGCGTCCGACGGTTGGGAAAACGGCGCGAGAAGTAGCCGTTGAGATCCAGCGGCTGAGGTTGAACGAGAGTTGACACGTGGCAGCCATCCGAGCGTCGGACGCGAAGGATTAGTCCAACGGTCGGTTCGACGCCCCGAAAAACGTGTTAACGGCTGTTTTTCAGTGGGTGACGGCTAGGATTGCACTTAGGGGTATTTATACTCCTTCTCTGGTCACTTGGTGACAACTCTTGCACACTTGAATCATTTGCATACTTTTTGTGAGCATCCTAAGCCTCCCACTCACTCACTTGTTCATCTTTGATCATCTTTGTGAGTTGAGTGATCCTCAAGTGCATCATTGCTTAGTGAATTGCATTCTAGAGCACTTGAGAGCAAGCCAAGGCTGAGTTCTTATTCTCTTGGGGCATTGCCGTGTCCCTAGCGGCTTGGAGGCGATTCCGGTGTGAGGTCTATTGGAGATTGTTCAAGCCCACACCGAGGTGATTGATTGTGAGAGGTTTTGTGGTTATCCTCGGCGGAGTGCCAAAACCAACTCTAGTGGATTGCTCGTGGTTGATAGCCACTTCTCTTGTGTTGGTGAGCGGCTCCCGGTGAGGGATTGGCGTGTGAAGCCTAGCTCGCAATCCACAAAGGAAGACCGGTACCACAATGAGGAGTAGCATGACGGCGATCATGTGAACCTCGGTAAAAAATCGAGTGCTCTTTGTCTTCTCCACCATCGAGTGGACTCTTGGCTTTCTTGTATTCTATTGGGTTTGATCGTTTGGTTTTCATATTGGATATATCCCGGTGATTGGTCTTCACGGCGTGCGGACTTCACTTCAATCAAGCCCATCGGTATAATCCTCTCGATCTCTCTTCCTTGCGCTAAATACTTGTTTAGGTGCCATCTCCTTAGGTTCGGGGGAGTTGGTTTCTTGCGTGTTGAGTGCTTATATTTGTGAGTAGCATATCTTGATAGGTGGCTTGCATAGAATAGTCTAGAGCTTGCGCTTTGTCTCGCTTACTTATCAACTAACTTGTGGTCTAGTGTTTTGCTAGAATTTTTAATAGGCTATTCACCCCCCTCTAGCCTATACGGTCCTTTCACATGCCCAACCTCATCAAGATAACACTATCAAGAGAATGAAGAAGCTTGATGATGAAGCAACCGTGGTTTTTCTTCATGTGCCACAAGGCTACATGTCCTAAGGCCCCTTCTTGATTGAAGGGATTTTGGAGGAAAACCGAGGGATTCCAAACCCTATAGGAAATAACACTGTCCATCCCTTTGGCATGAAGAATTTGTGGATAGATTTACGGATACTAGAAATGGAGGGATGTAGGAAAATTGTAGTAAATATTGAGGCAATTTGTCTATGTTGATGTTACTATAACGCTAGGGGGCCCCACTTCGGTAAATGCTTTTACATAATCATATATATAAATTATGTGTTTTTTTGGAAATGATAATTAGCAGATGTGATAATTATTTCCAATGATTACTTTATTTTTTCCCCATCTCATCCAAATGACTCTTCAAAAAATCCTATGTTTTTAATTCCTCTGTATTATCTATGCATTCTTATTTTATTATTGTGTTTTTTTTCTATTCCTACATTTTGAGAAGCCTGTGTTCTAAAGGAGGCCTTAGAGCATTGGTGGACGTACGCCAGGGGGGGCTGGGGGGCTGCAGCCCTCCTTGGGCGCCAAAATTTTTTAACAAGTTTTCAAAAGTCCGCGGTCAGCCCAGCCCAGCAGGCAGCAAGTAAAAAAATAGAAAGGTCTTGACCTAGCACGGGCGAGCCGCGTCCCACGCCCCCGCCGCCGCCCGTGCGAGTGCGCTCCCCGTGCGGTCGCGCCCCTCGACGGCCGCGACTCCACCCTCCAGGGACCCTGCCCTCTACTCCGCTCTCCGCAGCTCCGGCCTCCCACTCTCCTGACTTCCTAAGTCCTCTCCGCGCATCGGGACAGGGAGCCCAGAGGCTAGAGCCACCGCCAGCCAGCCTCGGCCAGCCAGTGGCAAGCCCCGGCCAACCAGCGGCCAGTCCCCGCTTACAAGGCCAGCCCCCACCAGCCTGCGACCACTTGATTTGCAGCCCCAGCCCCCAGGACAAGGCTGCCGGCCAGCTTCAGCGTCGAGCGCTCTAGGGTGAGAAATGTGAACTAACATCCTCTCTTTCATTCCTCTTTCAATTCAATCAGTGCGCATTGTTTTAGCACTTTTATTTATGCTTGTTATCTTGATTATTGAAGAAGTGTTTGACATTTAAAATTATGTAGCATTGAGTGTGGCGGTTCAAGTGGTATTGGTCCAAGTGGTGTCAATTCTTAAAGATGGAAGGCTCCTAGCATGTGGTACTTTTCTTATCCTTATTATTACCTTAATTCTATGTATCTTTGACTTTGAGCACTTTGAATCAATATCAAATTATCAATTTTAGCTAAGTATACTGTGTTCAACAAGAAAAAAAATTTAGCCTATGTTATTTAGCCCCCTTGGTCCGTTTCTGGATCCATCACTGCCATAAGCAAGATGTAGAATGAAGGAGAAAAGAAGAACGTGAAAAAAAACAAGCAAGCTAAGAAGAAAAAACTGACAAAGTGGTGGCCATAAAGATAAACAAGCTAAGCCAACACAAGATAGGCCAAACAAGTTTGGGTGACAAATGACAAATCAAATTAGCACATCACAATACCATCGTTATTTTGTTGTGGTCTGCTTATTACATACAAGTACATTAGCATTGGCCACAGATCTAGATTAGATATCAGACAGATATTGTAACAGAACCGCCTAAATCACGTGGCCCACAGGCACCCGTCATCGTCACTAATGACCTCTGACAGCCGGGCCCGTGTTCCAGATGACCTAGGCGGCGCTGCCGGGCTACATAAGCACCCGTTACTCCGACAGGATCCCATTGCGAAGCCATTACAAGATTACAACATTTCATAATAAAATACATCAGAGTAAAGTGCGAAAGATTAGTAGGACTTATATTACAAAATAGTTGTTCAAATAGAATTCAGATACAGTTATTACAGACCATACTTAAATAGGGTAGCAGTACAGTGGAACCATAATACCACATACATAGATAGGTAGAAACTTGGATCCTGCCCACGGGTCCACTTCACTCGTCCTCGCTTCCTTCTTGAACAAGGGTCACACAGCAGGGAGCAAGACAGACCTCTGGTTGCCGACTTCCTGCAACATGAGTTAACAAACCCTAAGTACTGGGGTACTCCGCAAGACTTACCCGACTAAAGTGAAAGATTAGACTCAGAAATGCAGGCTGAGGGGAGTCAAGGTAAGGTTTGAGCAAGAATCAAGAATTTTGCAGAAAAGCATTACTATCCTAACTCAATGTTTTACCTCAATATTATTTTAATCGTATCCAGCTCTCACATTCATTCTCATATATCACATGCTTTCCATTTCTTAATCATTCTCATATTCAACCTAGTTCTGAACCACTTTTTGGGGTAGGGCAGTGGATCAAGTCTCCATTGACCGAGGAGCAACGTCGATTCGAATCTAGAAAATACTCAGCTGGGGATCCCTATCCACACTGCATATGTAGCACTTAAACTTGCATATGCCAACCCCGTCTACCATGGCTTTTCTATCCCTGAACCGGTCCTGCACCACCCGAGAGCACAGTACTCCTCGTCTCCAGGTACGCCGGCCACGAAGGTACACGCTACTCTCGCCATCTCTCCACTCCCAGTGCGTGGTCGTCGGTTCAAGCAATAGAGCCACTGAAGATAGGGCTTTCCGTAGTATGTGGCTAGTTGCAAAGTCTCGATCCAGCAAGCCTACAACGAATGGTCCCTATTTCCTTCCCGTCGGCAACCATGCATTGGAACTCTAACCCAAGTACAAAGTTACCCAACGGTTTTTAAATTTCATGCCTGCCGGTTGATAAGACATGGGGAACGCCGCCCCATGTGCATAGCACCCGAGCGAAACATTTCTTTTTACCAACCGGTTCCAAACTATTCCGAAGGCGACAATACATTGGAACTCTAACCCAAGTGCAAGTCGACCAGCGGATAACAAGTTCTTCACCAATCTTCATTTTTAATTCATAACATATAATCATAGCACAGAAAATAGCATTTTATGCAAAGCTAGTATTTATTTAGCGGGGCTAAGCATTTTGCAAATATTTTATTTTAAATCAGGTTCGGGAATAATATCAAGGTAGGTCATGCGGCAAATTAGGTGACAATCAACTCCTATCAACCTAATGCAATAATTTAACTCAAGGTGATAAAATTTTTAAAATCACAAGGAGGGGCTAATGCACCGGGGCTTGCTTTGGATTGCGAAGAGTGTCGGGTCAGGGTCAGTCCCGCAAATGTCGAACCCTTGAACAACCTCGGGAATCACCTCCGTAGTAGTAGCCTCAACTTTTACTCCTTCGTTACCGGACACTACACGTATGCAATGATGCATGCTCAATAAGATGCCACATGAAATGACAATGCAAAAATTTAACAATAAGTAATGCCTAACTTAAACACAACTATACTGCATAACCTAGTCATAACAATTAAGGTGCTCTAGGTCATTAGGGTTTTTGACATAGAACCACATTCAACCCAAAAATTCACATCAAACCCTAATCACCAAAGTTTCCTATTTATTTTATTAATCATTTAATCAAGCATATAATTAATACTTAATTAAACTTTTTCCATTTAATGCCAAACTTCACCAATAGTTAGCTCTATACCTAAAACAGTACCCAATATATTTTCATGATTTTTGGAATTACAGAGATTTAATTAAAATTCATCAAAGTTACATTTGTTATTTAATCTACTAATTTTTGGTCCCTGCAGAAATGTTGAAATCACACATTTATCATTTTTGTTAAATACTACATACTGCAGAGATCATACATAGTTATTTTTGAAATTTTTGGAGCAACCAATTAATCCTTACAAAAATAACAAATCATAGCACTGTTCATGCTCCAGAAAATAGGAAAAATGAACCATATTGAAAGAAAATGGAAAAGACTCATTTTGGCCTGGGCGGCCCACAAAAGGAAGACCGGCCCACCCACTCGCGCGCTCTCCCTCCAGCTCTCTGCTCTCTCCCGTACCGGATTGGACCGGCCCACTAAAACCCAGCCGGCCCAGCCAGCCCACGCCCTCTCTCCCTCTCACACAGACTCGCTGACAGGTGATCCCCACCTGGCAGCCTCTCTCTGCCCTTCTTCTACCTCACGCTGAGGAGCGGGAGCTCCCGAGCGCGCGACCCATGGCGACGGCGAGCCGTATGCCGACGAACACCGGACGTTAGAGTGTAAACTAGCACAGAAAAAGGGTCTTGGAGCTCACCCCGAAGATGATGCGCACGAGGGCTGAGGTAGGGAGAGACCGGAGATGACTCGTTGGCGGAGACCGTGCACGCGGCGACTCGCTTCCGGCGGTGTCGAGCTCGTTCCGTCAGATCCCACTAGGGAAACCGGATAGACCATGAGAGTCACCAGATCACCTAGAACATAGAACGTACTAGCTAGAGAGGAAAAACCCACCATGGCACACTGGGCACGACGAGGCTGCCCGCGGTGGCACTCTTGTCGACCGCGAGGAAGCTAACCGCCGCTCCGACGTGTCGGACAACGAGAGTAGACACTCAATGGCTCAACAGTTTCGCAATATGGTGTGTGTGCTCGGGTTGGAACGAATTGGATGGCGGTGGACGGAGCACGGCAAATTTTGGCGAAAACCGAGACGAGCTCGCCGGTGACCGGAGGAGAGAAACGGTGAACAGGGGCGTGCGTCGCGTTTATAAAGGATGAGGAAGGGTGGATAAGCTCAAGGGTGACCGGGGCCCCCCAGCGGCTGGACAACGGCTAGCGACTGTTGGGGCCCGGACGTACTGTAGCAGGTACCCTAAGGTCAAACCCTAAGTTTCTCAATTATGCCCTATCTAAGAGGAATCAGTAGGAGCTCCCTAAATCAAAGTTGTTGAGAATTTCATGCAGAACAATTTTTGTTTTTGAAGCAAATTCAAATTCTACTCAGATTTGAAAATAATAAAAAGGGGCAAATTCCAAGTTTTAAAATTAAACTGTATTTTCAAAATTACTTTTAATTCTTCTCAACAGCTTGAAAAATGGCCAAAATAAAAGTTGTTCTACTTAGTGAGTTCTAAAACTCTTATGAAGGAAGTTTGATCAGATTCTTAATATTTTTGAAATAGAAGTTTCAAATTTGAATTTCAACATAGTAATTTGAGTTTAATTTGAATTTCTATAATATAACTTCAAAATCTCCAAAATAAAAGTTGTTCCATTTTAAATGATCTACAACTTTTATTAAAGCATCACCTTCAGATTCCTTATAGTTTTTGAATTAGGGTTTGGGGTCCGATTTGGGGTTTAATTTGATTTTTCCTTTTTAATTTCCAAATTAATTTGAATACACAATCAATCACACTAACAACTTAAATCACTCTACCAATCCCTAAGCACAATCATTTGCAAGAATAAACTCATTTTATTTCATACATGGTAATTAAGTCGATGCGGGATGCTTTGCAGCTAATGATGATGACATGTCAGGTTTTAATTAACTGTAACACCAAAGGTGTTACAGATATTAACACATAGAAAAGAGGTTCAGTAAAACCCATTTCCATGTTGGCATTCTGCGTATGGCACAAATTGTCGCAAAGCGTTAGCTAAGACTGCACAGTTGTATGTGCAGTTCCAGCATCTGATAACGTCTGTCTAAACTGATGCAATCAGGTTGCAATGGATCTGATCCGAGTGCTCAAAAGGGACCACCTTTTTCTGGTCCTCCAAAGCAAATCAAGATAGCCTGAAAACCTTTTCCTTGGCCTAAAAATGACACTTGAACATGTTCCCTTCTGCTTCTGCATAATTGGTGTAAATACGCTTCATCATCACTGCTATGATGCCGACCCGTATATGACCCAACACGGCACAATTACAGGAAAGCCCAACGTGTGAATCAATGGTAACTGCAGCCTCCATTCCAAAATAAGTGACATCTTTTTCTTTTAGACATTTTATCTGACCATTCGTCTTATTCAAGTTTTTTAATAAACATTATATATTTTGTTATGACTTATTTCATCAATAGAGATGATTTTAATAACTATTTATTTATTTTACAATTTTACATAAAAATTGTGAATAAGATGAACAATCAAATAAGATATCTGAAAATAAAAAATGACACTTATTTTGGGACGGAGGGAGTATGGCCAAGCAACAAAAGAGTAATCTGACTTCAAATAATCACATGAAATTCAAGTCACCACAACATAAATCTTATTGACCATCCCAAGTTCTCATCAGATGTGAGTACACCAAAGACAGAAGGCATCTCGACGTCGTCCGTCCAAATAACGATCACACGGTCGCCCAAGATGAAAGGCATGCCGTACCTGTTCAAGTGAAAGTCAGAGGATCTGATTCCATTGAGGTTGACACTCACCAGTTAATGGGAGTCCTTAGTGCATAATGGCAGCACTTGCTGTGCATCAGACATGGACATCTGACCAAACAACTGGAGTCCTTTGGAAAGTGTCCTAAGCAACCTCTCCCCCTTTCTTGTTCTCAACAGTGACAACAATTGATCCCAATACCATCTACCGAATGCACACTTGTCCTAACTGATCAAGTACTGTGCAGCATCTCAACAACCATATGTGCAACAGATGCTTCATCTGGTCCTATCATGCACATTACAGAAACATATCTAACTAGTTAAAGTATTGAGTGGCCCTGGAGCCTTTATGTGATACATGTCATTTGAAGAGTGACATTATTCAACCACTACCACGATCAGATGAGGTGTGAACAATGGTAGGGTATGACAAAGGCTTAACAATTTGTAGCAAAAAGAACATAGAAGGTTCCAATTTATCTAATGACATACTTAAAAACTAACCAAATTGGAACCCTTTAGGTGCCAGTTCAGGATTTTTAATATTGTTACTAAATTCTGAAATGGAAATGGGATTCGCTAAAAAAGATTGTACTATCTAGTAAACACATGCACAGAAAAGCTGTGGGAAAAAAGTCACAATATATCTTTTCCTGCGTGATCTCCCAATCAATCTGTTTCAAAAGACAATCAGAAAATAGAACAATGATGTTCCCACACTATACATAGCAGGGACACAAAAAAACAAATATAGATTGTCTGGCAACCTTTTAGATTCAGAGCCAAGACAGCATCTGAGATCACATAACATAGGTTGATTATTGATCGCAATAATGATCAAACATGCACTAACTAGCAAGAGACATGATAATGGCAGCACTCAACAATATTGGTGCATCTAATGCTTCTTAGTACTCAAGGAAAATGCTACTGCTACTTAAGGAAAATGCCATACACACTTAGCATCAGTGCATGACCATGCACCACCCCACGCCAAGCACGAGAGTGACATTTAAAGATAAGATATTTTTTTACATCTGATTGGACAGACGGTGCTAGGCAAGTGGCAAATTGGCATCACTATCACCATAGGGAATATCAGACGACATTACATTAACTCAAATAGCGAGTATCTATCAACTACTCTGCCTAAAAAAAAAAATTAAAGCCATGTAATAACTTTCATATCAGCATTTATGCCCAGAAGCTCATCATCACTTTTAACAGTTGTTACCTATTTTTGAGATGCAAAGACTTCACTAGATGCTTATCACAAAGTGCCCTAGTTGGCCTTGGAGCTCAGACAGTTCCTGAAGTACAATAGATGTGGAATGTTTAATTTTAAAAACATTGCCTCTAACGCAAAACTTAATCAGTTTCTGAAGCTTACACAATTAGATAGCTTCCATGAGGATGACATATTGACATGCACACCTAAATTTTCTTTTACACATGAGTTTCATTAAGATCATAGAAAGCTTCCATACAATTTTAAAATGCTGCATATATAAGTGCACAATAATGACCTATCATAGGATGTTGAGTCAAGTGTTACCTCACAAAACCTAAAGTCAAATGACACATACCGACTTTCATGTTTTTAGTGGATAAGCTAAAGTACATCACTCACCAAAGCCAAAGATATTCGAAGTTGAATACTTTTCTGGATGTCCACATCAAAGCAATAAAAATGCCTTCAAAATGTCCTAAGGTGCACAGGCTTTTACACCAGTTGTTTGCTTCATGCTCGACACAGCAAACTACGTCAAGGTAAGTATCTAACGAAGCTTTGGGTGATCAAAATATTCTAACGAACAAGGCTTCTCAAATGAATTATATTGCACTCAAGCTTAAGAAATGCCAGGATAGTAGACAACTGTTTGTCTGGATCTGATTGAAGCATCATGAAAAGAAACTCGTTACTGGAATACAGATAACTAATCCCTTGATGAACTTCCACTTCCACCAGTGCTGAAATCCAGTACTTCAAGTGATCGAAAAGGTGGACGTTCTCCAAACTTCAACAAATATGCAACTTCATAGACTGGGCGCAGTTCTAAAATGGCTTGAACATCTAGGTATGAGTCACATGAGAAACACCAAACTGACAGATCACTGCAAAACATAACATACACAATACTAGGTAATCATATGGTTTTCACAGCAGCACAAGCTGCATAACCAGACAAAGAATCAATTAAAGCATGGCTAGAAACATAAGACAAGAAAAAAAATCAGTATACATCAACAAGTTCAGCAACTCCATAAAAAGAATAATAAAGATAGTATAATCTAACATAGTATGGGGTTTTGCCACACACTATCCCTGGGTGCTTAGGTGTGTTGGTTTAGTGGACATCTAAGGTTTTTGGTTTTCCGGTTACTCAAACTACTTTGTAATGTAGTTGCTTTTTTAGTAATGAAATTCAGGTTTTCCATTGTGGAAAAAAAAGAGCAGCCACAAATTTTAGTGTGTATTTTTGAATAATAAATTTTGTGACGTAGTCACTGTACACAGTTTGATCAATAATGCAAATCAATTATTTCACTGTTTCATTAGCTCAACAGCAAGTGAATCAATTGATCATGCATTCAATGAGTGATCGCTTGAAACAATGGATCATAGCACCACAAAAAGCTGCATTTGTCAATTGGCATTGCAATGGCTTTTAAAAAGCACAGAGATAGAAGCTGTGGACCATTGAGGTTAGTGGTCCAGTGGTCACTGGTCTGATCACTAGCCCCACCTGTTGAGCCAGTGTAGTCATGTAGGTGATACTGAGATAATATTATTTTCTTACAAGAAACCATTTAATCATGTATGTAGGGATAAACACAGAGAATGTATTCTGACTTATTGGTAGCTTAAGGCTGAGATCATGCAAAGACATGAATCTGGGATGATAAAGTGTTATGTGGAATTAATGAATATTATTTATTTGCAAGAAAAATAACAATTAGTCAAAGCAAGGTCAATAAATTACCTGAAGCTCAAAGCAAGACAGTGACCACTTTCTTCATGATGACACAACATATGTTTGTTGATAAAACGACTGCATAGTACATCTTTGCATATCAAGCATAACCAGTTTTCAGCAGGGTGATGACATCTGCAAGAAAAAGTCCCCTCATGAGAAAACTCACATGAATACTCTGAAGTACGTTGTACATTGTAGTCAATGTTTCTAAATGTGTGGTGCCACTAGGGGCTCATGCACTCACTCTGGATTGCATGAGCCAACTTTCAGTACATGAAACTGTTGACACCACATACTGCTGCCTTTATGTGCCAACTCATCTCAATGGAATTAGTGCCACAGTCACAGACTCACAGGGACAGGGGTCAGGGTCCATGGAGCTTTAATGGCCCAGGGATGCCATTCTAACAGCAAAATTTTTTGCTTGGGTAGGGCTCTGCGGATACAGGGACATATCATGGATCTAACGGCTTGTATTGAGGAACAGGGGAGAGGAGAGGAGGGGGAGATGGTAGAGGTTTTGTCATTGCTGGGATGTGGGCTGCAGCCAGCATTGAAGAGGATTTCCCGCCACCGGAGGACAGAACCATGCAGCATGGGGAGCAGCAGCAGCCAACAGAAAATTAAGCTCATCTCCAATGAAAACGAGAGAGGGTCTCGATAGCAGAAGAAGGGGAGAAGGTGGCTGCGTGAATTAGTCCTCAGACTAGAAGAGGTTAACCTAGGGCAACCTAATGTGGGTAGTGTGCAGGGATGGGCAAACATACGTCAACATGTTTACCTTTTCTTGTTATTTTGTTGCCTTCATTATTTTGATCTTCTATAAATAGTTTGTCATGATATATCATAGTTCATCGACTTCGATTAACTGGGGTCACACATTCCAAACAACCCTTCGACCCACACTTTTAGACAACGGCAACATGCGCCCCTCAATCCTGAATTCCTGACTCACAAGTCACGACCCGTCAACCAGATTTCGGGTGGCTGCGGTTATTGGACAAGCATACAAGTAGTCGATAAAGTCCGGTAGAGGTCAACACCATGTTTGACAGGCTTTCAAGTGTACACCTTAACACACATTTTGGGGGAAATGATCAAATGACACAAGTTTATATGCTTTTTTATAAATGCAAGATAGCGTGTCGCCGTGTCCAAATGGGACACATTTTACACATGACATCCATGCACACAAAACAAACAACTTTTACATTATCGTGATGAGTGAGCCATGGATCAATGCATCACCATCCCAGATCTCACTAGTCACTAGATATTTCGGCACTTCAAATAAGGAATCAGTCTTCAGGCAGGTGCCAGTTCAACCAAATTGCGTTAATGAAAAAAAAAAAGTATCATGAAAATCAATGAACCTAATACCCTAACCATATCTGGCAATTGAAGCCTTGGTGGTGTATTGAATACATTTTTTTGCAATGGACAGCCCATAGCCCATTATGAGACAAAACACTGCACATACAGTGCCAAATACTGGAAGAAAACAAATTCTCCAACTGGAACTCAAATAAAGGAGTGAAAAATTCTTGAACTGAAGCTCATGTTCATCAGTTCAAAGACTATTTTACCAATCTTAAAATTCTACAACACCTTAAATTCAAGAACAAATGAACAATTTCTATGTACATCTTACAGTACAACAATATTTTCACTCAGCATTGGCTTGGCAGCAACACTCGAAAGGTTAGATGCGCTTACATTGTAACCTACAGGTATGCAAATTATGGCAAGAAATCCTACGCAAAACTCTGTGTGTGTGGATGGGTGAGGAGGAGAGAGAGAGAAGAATATGAGCCCTCTTCAGCACCCTCTCAAGCTTTATTGGTTCTCAACCAAGACTTGGTTATTAATATGAACTGAAACTGGCCATTAGTGGGCAGTGTAACTAATCAGCAGAAGAATAACCGAAAGGGAAGTCACCAACATCGCACTCCCTCAGTGAAACAAAGTGCATTCCCAGGAATGCAGCAAGTAATGCAGATTCCCTCGCTGAAAGCATTGCAAGAGCTATGCAGTAAAAGCTAAGCTATCATGCTATCGATCTTGCAATTCTCAGAGCCGTTGTCTTAGCAGTGAGCAGTTAATGGCTCGCCCCAGGTACACCCAATCCCAGTTAATCACTGATCAACCCAATTGTGAAGACCTAAATCACCTAATGTTTTTTTATGGACATAACTGACTATGATTTATTTAAGTTGATAACCTAATGATACTTTTGGTTGAACCAAAGAAACAATCAATAGGTTTCCAACATGCAATTGTCTGAACACAACATTTTCAGTCACAATCCACAATAAGTAATCACCTTGTCAGCAAGGAAAAAAAAAAAAACCTGTGTTTCTCTACATGTCAAACCGATCATCTAAGTGCTGTTCACGAAAATTGAACTGCGGGGAGTTCCAAAGAATCCACAGAGAACTCGAGCAGGAGGGAGGTGCCCTGAACCTGGAGCACGGAGAGTCGGGCGGAGGCACGCGAGCGAGGTCATCAGCACCAGCGGGCGGCATGGTGCCGAGGTGCGGGCAGCTGGTCCGCGCCTCTACCCACCCCGCCGCCGCGCCGTCCAGGTCTCCCAAATCCAGTTTTCCGTCGGCCACCTCGTCCGCCGCTCCACGTTGGCTCCTCTCGTCGGCGCCGTCCTCCTCCCTCTCCTTCCCCTGGCACAAACGCACGGACGCGACCGGACTGATGTTAGAGAGAGAGAAAGCAGATACAACCTGGATGGGGGGGGGGGGGCAGGGCGGGGCGTGCAGAGGGAAACGTTGGCACCTTTTGAGACGACAACGAACCCTCACCGGCGACGGAGGACATCGTCGGAGACGAGGCGGCGGCGGTCGAAGGCGATAGGAGACGAATCGACCAACGGAGTCGTCGAGCTCTTACCGAGAGAGAGACTTGGACGAAACCACGTAGAAATATGGCCCAACTGGCCCATAAGCTTTATTTAGGCCCAATAATAGGAGTATGAAAATATGGGCCTGCTCCTGCGTTAGGGTTTAGCTCGCCGCGTCTGCTATATAATCTTCCGCTTCTCCCAAAAACTCCATCTCTCTCTTCCTCACGAGCGCGCTTGCGGCGGCGGCTGAAAGAGGCGGCGATGGGTCACTCCAACGTGTGGAACTCGCACCCCAAGAACTACGGGCCTGGCTCCCGCGTCTGGTACGTCGCACATATTCTTGATGCGTAGTGTATGGGGTTTGGAACTTGGATTGGGCTCCTCTCGCGCATGATTGTATCGAATGAATCAAAGATGTAGCGGTAGGAGTCTGTGTGCTCGGCGGGGATTTAGGTTCCTCCGTCGTTGGGTGATATGGTTTCTGCGGCGGCTATTCGTGCTAGGATCGATGTGATTCGAGCTTGTGTAGCGTTTTCGAGGGTTAGCTAGTTCCATTGATTGATTATTGTGGTTTAGTACTAGCCTGCGCTTTTATGGATCGTTTGACTGGTGTACAGCCCGTGTAATTCTTGACTTGTCTGTGGCACACTAGTATTTCTTCAACAATTCAGCTAATCACGAATATTTAAGGCCTGTTTGGATCCCAAGGCTAGAAATTAGCCCACCTTGTGTAATAAATGAATTAAACCTGAGCTAATTATGGGCTAATGGACTCTTAACCACCCATTAATCCTCACTGTCTCTTACTAGCCCAAAATTAGCTCACATTTAGGCTTTCTAATTGGTTTCGAAAAACATGGCCTAATTATTAACTCCCTAATCCAAACACCCCCTTAGTCTTTGGTAGTATGCTTCTTATTGTGGTGGTGTTTTCGTAAGTGCTGATGTACTTGCCAAACTTGTAAACTTTTGCAGCCGGGTCTGCGCGAACCCTCATGGACTGATCAGGAAGTACGGGCTGATGTGCTGCAGGCAGTGCTTCCGTAGCAATGCCAAGGACATTGGCTTCATCAAGGTATACAATATAAGCTTCGAATTGCTGTGTGAATGATTCTTACCATCAGTAATGCTTTATGATTTTTGCATTGGATATTTAGACTGAATATACTGCAGCAACTGCTGTCATTAGAATACACTATTCTGCTTTAAGTTACCCTCCATAAATTTGGGCAATGCTCCAATATTCTATGGTGTAAAGTGTATGATACTTCTCTATAGTTCTATTATCTTTTTTTTTAATGAAATTAGTTACTGTCAGCTTGTTGAAAACATTTTGTACTCTGGGGCACTTCTATTTATAAAGCATGTTGAGGACATTTTACACTCTGGTCATTTCTATTTATACAGCTTGTTGAGGACATTTTGCACTCCGTGGCATTTCTATTTATTTAGACTGTTTCATTTGATGCTTTGTTACCTTGCTTGCAAGCGTACCTGTGGTAGATCTTTACCCTATACCTTGCTGCTATTCTTATTTTATTCAAAGAATGAATTGTGGTTATATGTTAACTTGTATATGTTAACTTGTATAAAAACATTCATGTATGACACTTAAAATGCTAACAATTATTTTGTTACCCATTGCAATGGTTTTGAAATTTATCCAATCTGGTTCTGACTATCACTCCTTAACTAATGCATTGCCTATATTTTTGCTGCAGTACCGCTGAAATCAACTGGGCTGTGAGAGTCTCATCTCTTGGTGTTGGATGGACCATGGGTAGAGGAGAGGCCACAATTTTAATTCCAGTAATTTGGATGTTTTGTTCAGTACTCTGCAAGTAAAGTCTGCCATGTTTATGATTTAGAACTTGGCCATGTTTATGTTTGTCATATTGAACATGAGTTACCTTCGATGTGCTTAAGCTATCTTGGGGCCTACCATCATATTTGTCACTCGTTGGGTATCAGGAATTCTTTAATGTCGAATTGTTATGGTGCCGTAATAATATACTTGTGTATGTGAAACCTTGTGCTATTGTGGAAGATCAATGTTTGCTTGCCCCAGTCTGTTCCAATTGTAGTTTTCATTTCAGAAGGCTGCAGTCGTTCCAAAGCAGACGTGAGGTCAATCGATCTGGGCTTGTTTGGATAGTGGGGAATTGGTGGTGGGATAGCGATAGGGAAATAAATGTAGGGCTAAGATTTAATGATAGATAAGAAATAGACGGTTAAGATACAATAATAGGATTTCTTATACCAATCCCTATCCCTATCAAACACACCTGTCCACCGCTGGTCTTATGCAAATGGGGCAATAGGGGGCAGCCGTAGTAAATTTCAGACGGATGAACATGCTGTGTTACAGTGGAACTCGTCAACGTCCGACAGTTTTAGCCAAACCTTCACGGTGTTGATTATGTTCGAGCATGTCAACATCATGCATACCCGAGTTTCAGCTGCAGTATTCCCCTTCCATTGCAACTCGCAAGTGTCACCTCTTTTAGCGAGTACAGATACAGACATACAGTACAGTGGGTCTTACGGAAAGAAAGCAGAGTAACACCAACTGTGGCGGCAAGATTCATGCAGCACACCATAGGAGAGTACTCTGTGCCTTCTTTTTTTTTTACGTCTCTCATCTGGGTACACCTGTAGTATCTGTTCGTACACACGCATACCTACTCTACGCACGCACACCACACACACCACCCGTGTACAGACAGACCTACAACTACACACAGATTCGAAGACCGCGTCCTTCCTGAGATCACCGGAATTCTCGACTCCGTAGGCGACGGGCGCGTCGCATTCCCTTTGTGGCACCACGTGTGAGAGGCGGACGCTCGGAAACATCCAAGCGGAGATTATTTAGGGGCAGGCCTGTAACACCCCTGGTGTTACTGTCACTAAAACCTGCCATGTCATCATGATTGCATGTAAATCATCCCGCATTTGACCCTGTTAAGTTGCATCAACTAAAATCAGTTTTATTCTTGCATCTCATTGGGAATAGGTAAATTATAGTGATTTGATATGTAAATAATTGTATTGGTGTGTAATTATCCAAATCCAATTGGAAAATAAAAAGAAAGTCATTTTTAAACCCTAAATCGGACCCAAAGCCCTAACTTAAAAACTAAATGGAATTAGTAGTGGGGCCTTAAACAAAAGTTGTAAATACCTAAAAGTTGAGCAACTTCTATTTGGAGCAATTTCGAGGTTATTAACAAGAATTTCAAATAAAACCCTAATTTATGCTTTAAAGTTTAAATTTAAAATACAAACTCAAAAATTAGTAGGAATCTGATGATGGTCTTTTAATAAAAGTTTTAGCCCTTGCAAGATGGAACAACTTTCGTTTTTGAATATTTTAAAGTTTACTAGTAAAATTTTAAATTAAACCCAAAGGAGTGTTTTAGAATTTAAATTTGAAATGCTATTTTAAAAACTATGAAGAATCTAACAAAAACCAATTAATGAAAGTTGTAGGGTTTTTCAAGTGGAACAACTTTTATATTTGGGGATTTTGAACTTATGCTTTGAAATTTCAAATTAAACGTTAACCAGTGTTTTGGAATTCAAATTTGAAACCCAACTTCGAAAATTAACAAGAATCTGACCAAACTTATTTAATGAAAATTGTAAAGGTCAATAAATATAACAACTTTGATCTTGGAAGATTTTCAAGTTATTTGGGAAAATCTAGAGAATTTAAATGGATTAGAAATTAAATTCAAAATCCCTCTTTACCCCCTTTTGAATTATTCAAAATCCGTTTGAAATTTGAAATTGGTTCAAAAACCAAAGTTGTGCAGAATTAAGAGTACTACAACTTTTGTATTTACGATTTTCTGAGTTCCCACACGAAATTTGGAGTAATTAATCGAAAATAGGGAAATAGGCAATGATCCTGCTACAGTGAACTGGCACAGGGCATCGCCACCTGCCTCTGTTCGCGAACAGAGCGCGCATGCTAGCAGCGCGGCGTCGCTGCCCGGGCCGGCCGGCCGCCTGTCGCCAGCGTGTCGGGGTCGTGGGGGCCCCGTAACGTTGTCGGCCACCTTTTCCCTCCCTCTGGTCCCTTATGAAGTCATCGAGGCCGCCATTTTCTTCTTTCCTTCTCTATCTCGCCGCCGACGAGCACCTCTCCGACTCCGGCCGAATTCACCGTCTCTCATCACCCTCAACCCTCTCCATTTCGCATAAATCCTCTGCACGTCCTCGCGCACCGATTGTATCAAGTTGCGTGGGCTGTAGTGCTCAGTAGGTTCCAAAACGGCCGTCGTCTCCCTCGCGCGCGGCCACCAGCGCCACCGCAAGCCGCCACCTTGTCTAGCGATCTGCGGTCAGGGCATCTCTCTCTCTTAATGTGTGTTTTAGGTTCTCTTGGTCTCGGCGAAACTCAGGGACCAAGGTGTTTGAACTCTACCAGGCCCGGAACGCCGGAACGGGACTCTCGTCACCAGAGCTCGTCGTCGGTACTTCGGTCGTCGCCGCTACGCCTACTCCGGCCGTCTGCTGCCTCGACTAGCTAGCGCCTAAATCTCTGGTGAGCTCTGTGGTGCCCTAGATGTATCCGGTTTGGCTTGGTAAGGTTCGTAGTCGTCGGAACGTGTGGACCGCCGCGGCGAGCCGCCATGACTACTCGTGGTCGAGCTCTGGAAGTCTAGGTGCGGGGCTGAGTCCGTAAAAGGGCTGCGGTTGCGAGTGGGGAGCTCGTCGGAGTGCTTGCTCTCGCCGGAGTTGACTCCGTCGGCATAGCCGAGCCGGCAGCGCGTTGACGCCGCGACCGGTGCCAGCGGGAGGAAGGAGAAGGGGAGTGAGAGAGAGCTGACGGGTGGGGGCCGTCTGTCAGTGAGCGCGAGAGAGGGAGAGCCGCGCTGGGCCGAGCAGGCCGCGCGGGCCATGTTGGGCCGGTTCGGCCGCGCGGGAGAGTGAGGAAGCGCGTGGGCCGGCCTGCGGTTGTGGGCCGCCTCGGGCTGGATAGGGGTTTCCCAATTTCTTTGCGAATTGAATAGTGTTGTGTCTTGTTATTTTTGCAATAATTAATTTACTGCTCCAAAAATCATGAGAATAATTTTGTATGCTTTTTGTAGTGTGTAGTATTTAATAAAAATATTAAATAAGGGATTTAACCACTTTCTGTAGGGAGTAAAAATCTATATTTTAATTGATAAATGTCCATTCTGGGATTTTTGTAGGCTATAATATTTGTCCAAAAATTATAAAATTTGTTTGGGCGCTGTTTTAGGTTAAGACCTATCTACAGAAAAAGTTTGGGCTCAATTTGAAGTAGTTATGTATTGATCACTTTATAATCCATTAATTGATTATTAAAAACAAATAGAAAACCCCAGTAGACTAGGTTTTGAATGACTTTTGGACTGATTGTTAATCCTAGGGCAGTCCCTATGGGGATCCTTGGTGCGTTACCTGGTGTATTGTAGTAGATATTGAACAAGTTGTGCAGCGGCTTTCTATGACCGTTAAAATGGTCAATAAAAATGAAATGCGAAAATACTCTTATGTCTTGAGAGGAGTGTTTTGCAACTTTACCGTGAAAGAAGGTTGTACTCAAAATTGTCAATTACATGTTTATTCTATATTTTCCATTCATGTCATTCCGCACCATGTAAGCATGCATCATTATTTTACGTGTAGAAATCGGGTTCTCGGAAGGATTTCTTGATTGCTCCCCGACGGAAGAATTATTCGTCGAGAGAAGCCAAGTGGATTTCTCTGGTTTTTGGCGGAAGTGACAGACCTGCAACACAGGCAAGCCCCGGTGCATTCAGCCCCTTCCTTGTGGTTTACAAAATATTTACAACTTGAGTTAATCTACTGCATTAGGTTTATAGGAGTTGATTGATAACCAAATTGCTGCATTACCAACCTTGACCACTGAAATATCTGGAACCCATTTTAAAACAAAATGTTTAAAAATGCTTAGCACTGCTTGAATAAATTAGATTCGCATAAAATGCTACTTTTGAGTTATTGTGATACCTATGTGCCATTGATTAATTCACGAAAAAGGGAATTGGTATATTCTCGTTCGGTGGCTGTGCACCTGATCAGTACATTGTCACCGACGAGAAGGGTTTTTCTTGTTCGGTGGTTGTGAATTTGGATTAGAGTCCCAATGCTTGACCACCGACGGAAAAAGGGATTTGAAACTGTTGGGACACTTGTACTTGGGTTAAAATCCCAATGCAATATCGCCGGCGGAAAAAGAATTAGGGACCGTTCATTATAGGCATGCTGTGATCGAGACTTTGCAACTAGCCACATACTACGGAAAACCTCTGACTCCGGTGGCCCTACTGCTTGAACCGACAACCACGCACTGGGAGTGGAGAGATGGCGAGAGTAGCGTGTACCCTCGTGGCCGGCGTGCCTGGAGAGGAGAGGAGTAATGTGCTCTCGGGTGGCGCAGGACCGGTTCAGGGGTAGGATAAGCCGTGGTAGGCGGGGTTGGCATATGCAAGCTTAAGTGCTACATATGCAGTGTGGATAGGGATCCCCAGCTGGGTAATAATCGATTCGAATCGTCGTTGCTCCTCGGATATGGAGACTTGATCCTTTGACCTACAATTGAAAAGTGGTTCGGAACTAGATGTTTTTTTTGAATAATTAAGGATTTGAAAGTATGATGATACATGAGAATGAATTTGGAATTATGGATTATGGTTAAAATAAGATTAAGTTAAAATATTGAAATAGGATAGTAATGCTTTTCTGCAAAACTCATTGACTCTTGCTCAAGCCTTACCTTGATTCCCCCTCAGCCTGCATTCCTGAGTCTAATTTTACACCTTTTTGTCGGGTAAGTCTTGCGGAGTACCCCAGTACTCAGGGTTTGTTAACCCCTGTTGCAGGTGAGCCGAGGGTACAGTTCGGCTTGGGACCGTGTTGGTTGACGGATCGCGCATGATCAAGGATGTGTATATGATATAACCCTTGGGCAAGGGTATAGTTGTACACTGCTTATCCACTACGAATCTCTGGTTTGGGCTAATGTAATATATATTTGTAAACCTATATTTATGTAATTCTTCCGCACTCTTTACTCTGATTCAATTTGTTTGCGTAAACTGTTATAATACTGTAATACTTACAATGAGATCCTCGGGAGGTTAGGGTTTCCTAGGAGACCCGACAGGCCACCTTGGTCAAGGAGAACTCGTGTAGACTGATCGTGGGTCCTTAGGGACGATGACGGTGCACGTGGGCCCTGTGATTAAGACGGTTCTGTCACAAGGCCCCAGGTGCGAAGCTGGTAGTCGAACTCCCAACCAGCTGCTCGCACACCAGCAAGCAGACCACTGCGCTACAAGCGCGTTCGCCTGTGCCTACCATTTTGCTTTTCCCGTGAGCATCTTCGACGAACTTATACTCTCTCCGTCCCTATTTAATTGTTATTGTTGATGTGCATGCCACAAGTTTAACTCAATTTGTAGAAAAAACGTGCAACATTTATATCTCCAAATAAAATTGTAAAAAAACTAGATTCAAAGATCTTTCCAATGATACTAATCATATATTATGAATATTAATGTAATTTAATATATATTTAGTTAAAATTGTTTCTCGGCAAGTGAAAGCGATAATTATTTAGGGACGGAGGAAGTATATAAACTAAAATAACTGCGATATGCAGTGTATTTATAATCTCTATGTACTACTAATTGTTCATCAACGGGCAGATCCCACTTCTCCATGGTCAATCACATGTTTATCTCGTCTTGCAGTACATATATTTTTCTTCTCTGCCCTTGTGGCAGTATCACTACTCCCTTGCTTGGAATCCATACAGATGCAGTGGCCGTAGAAGGGGGGCAATCAATCAATAAAGAGGAAAATTCACCTCGGTCTCTCAACTTGGGTCAAGGTGTCATCTAGATCCCTAAATTTTTAAAGTGATATCTATGTGTCCCTAAAGTTGACAAAATGTGTCATTTAGGTCACAAACTTTTAAAGTGATCACCGCAGGTCCCTAAACTTGACACAGGGTGTCATCGAGGTCCCAAACATTGTAGATAATTCCAGCATCGAATTTAAAAAAAATTAATTTCGGTACTGTAGCTACAATATATAAAATATTCCAAAAATTGTATTTTTTTCATACGATCTCCGATGAAGATGAGTTTTATATAAAAATTGTAGCTTGCGATGAGATCTACAACTTTCTAGTTTCGAGTTTTTTAATTTGAGGTGGTTAAGATGCTCAAAAAAATTAAACAAAATTTTTCAGCAGTATATTAATTACGTACAAGCGCGTGTTGTCTTGAAAAAATCATATCTTTCTTATATACTATCAAATTGAGATACTTTTTATACAAAAGTTATAGCGTTCGACGAGATCTATAACTTTCTAGTTTTAACTTTTTTTAATTTGAGGTCGTTAAGATTCTCAAAAAATTTAAAATACAAAACCACTGTGCAAGAACCAAAATTAGCGTTTTAGTTTTTTTTAAAATCTTAACTATCTCAAATTAAAAAAGTTAAAACTAGAAAGTTGTAGATCTCGTCGAACGCTACAACTTTTGTATAGAAAGTATCTCAATTTGATAGTATATAAGAAAGATATGATTTTTCCAAGGCGACACGCGCTTGTACGCGATTAATATACTGCTGAAAATTTTGTTTAATTTTTTTGCATTTCTTAACCACCTCAAATTAAAAAACTCAAAACTAGAAAGTTGTAGATCCCATCGCAAGCTACAATTTTTATATAAAACTCATCTTCATCAGAGATCGTATGAAAAAAATATAATTTTTAGAATATTTTATAGATTGTAGCTACAGTACCCGAAATTAGATTTTTTTTTAATTCGGTGCTGGAATTATCTAAAGTGTTTGGGACCTGGATGACACCTGTGTTAAGTTTAGGGACCTGCGGTGATTACTTTGAATGTTTGGGACCTAAATGACATCTTTTACTAACTTTAGGGACCCATAAATATCACCTTAAAAGTTCAGAGATCTATATGATACCTTGAGCCAAATTGAGTTACCGGGGCTGCATTTTCCTCATCAATAAATACACTGCATCGAGTGGCCGTAGATTCAAGGGTTGCCACGTAATATGATTTAGTTGGTTACCACTTGCCAGGTAGCATCAAGCACTCATGCTCTATGGATATGCTTAACCAAGATTCAGTGTGCATCCTACTGGAGCTCTGCCAACGAGACTTAGGAAGGAGCGCTTGATTGGGAGACACCGTGGAATAGGATGGTTCCGTCACAATTTTCAGAGGCAAGATGATAGTTTGGTTTTGAGACACCAAAAGTGGGATGAGAGATTGACACGTAGGATCCACCATTCATCAATTTTTTTTCTTTTCCAATTTATTTTTAATTTTTCCTTGTTCCTTATCTTTTGTTCTTCCCCAGTGGAATGCTTCTTCCTTCGCTCATGACCCCGCGGCTAGGCCTCACCTCTGCGCTCTCGCTGCCGCCCATAAGCCGTTCTTCAGTGTTTCTTCCTCTGCTCCATCTTGGCATGATTGATGACTGGGTAGAGGCTCATTGCCAGCTCAGACGTCCCCAGCATGAGCGAGCTTCCACTCGCGGGAGGTCGTGGCACACGAATGCTGGCAGGTGTATAGTTATCCATTTAGCATGGCCTGAAGCCCGCTATTTTTGCTCGGCACGAGCACGACCCGACTCGGTGGCGAGTAGGCATGGACTGGCACGGCCCGAAGGAGCAGGCTGCTCTTGGGCCTTACCCAGCCACAACGTGCCAGCATGGCCTTGCCCAGCCTGCAATGACAGGCCTGGTGGCAGCCCGGCCCCACATCTAGCTCAAGTGCCACTCATATAAAATCCCACGCGAGGCACCCCTGTCCTCACCCTAAAACCCTAAACCATTTCTACTCACCCCACCGCGCCGCTCTGCCTCTCTGGTGTCCTCTCACTCGCATCATTCACGGCGAATCAAAGTTGTCGTCACACCGATCATTGTCCCCAACTCTGGTGAGCTCGATCCGCCTGCAGCCGCCCCCCATCTCACCCTGAGTACCATCTCACTGTCTTACCGACTCCTCCCTCCCCTCCCCCCCCCCATATATCCTCCTCCTCTTAGTGACTATGTGAGTTCATGAATTCGTATCCCCGTCCGTCCACTAGCCATGTGCACCGTTAAGGAACAGTGCTAGAGTGGAGCACATCGCATTCATGTCACCATGGTGAATAACGACAATATCATCTATCCCAGACTATCAACGAAGACTTGATCATGTCACGGCTAACATCGGATGATGACGACGTCATGCGTGACGATGCTACTACCTTGTTCGGGGTTGATGTCGGTTGTGACTCTGCTCCGATCGATATGGACCGGATGACAAAGTGGGTCAAGAGGCTGATCAGCACCAGGCATTTGAGAAACATGATGCCGTGCTCTCAGCCATGAGGGACATGGATCCGTGTTAAATAGTGGTTGGATGCTTAGTTTGGTTACATTAATATCGATATTGATATTGATATTTTCTTTAATTACATCCATACTTTGGAAGCTTAAGCATAACTTCTGTCGAATGATAGGCTCAACACCAGAAATATTTTAAGAAGAAGGAAGAAATTCCTTGAGGAAGGTTACAATTGTGTGCTTTGCCATGAAGGCGTAGAGGAGACAGCTCTGCATCTTTTCTTTGGTTGTCCCTGCTGTCAGTAGATGGTTTGCGCTAGGAATCACGTGGGATGATAGTAATTCGATCCATCAGAAAATTCAGATCGCCAGGACTATATTTGCACATTCTTTTTCATGGATATTTTCATGGTGGGAGCCTGGAGTATCTGGAATGAGCGCAACGATTATATCTTCAATGGGAAAGTGCCCAATGTTTCTTCCTGGAAAGCCGTTGTGCGCGATGAAATCTTTGCGCACTTGATCAGAATCAAGCCAAGTTTACACCGTACTATTCTTTAGTGGCTTCAGTCATTGTAGTTGTTTCTTGCTGCCTTTCTTTCCAGTAGCTTAGTTTCCTTTTGTCTAGCCTTCCTCTCCTAGCTTTTGTCTAACTTCTTGTTAGGCCTGTTGTAAGTCCTTCTGAACTTCTGTTCTCCTATTTTAAATATATTTTCATTGTCGGGGGGCTTTGCCCCCCCGGTATTTGCTCAAAAAACTTTGCAACATAGCTCTATGGTGAACTAAACTTGACCAACTAAAAGTGCTAATCGTAATTCAGCTGTGTCTGACCTTTTGAGTCTGCCCCCCTCTTGTTATGCTCGTTAAGCGGTGGTTTGCTTACGCTTATTTATTTCAGTTACTTGGAAAAATATCGGATGCGTACCAGTTGGTAATGGTGCAATCGAGTACTGAAGATTAAATAGTCTTGTTGTTTACCAATCAACACTCGTGTGGCTTATGGAGTCTCTCTAAACGTTTAGATTTATCGTTTCCACTATTTGTGACCTTGATGTTATTGTAATGGATTATTATTCATGATGTAATAAACACTTGTGCTTGGTACTATATAATTTATCGTCATATGTGTGTGATTGATTCTTAGGTACACATATGGTTCTACACTTGGTTTTTTGTCCTTAAAACTTGGTGTGACATCACTCCTGTGGAGTCCCAACACCCATGGGAGGATGAAAAGCCACCAAAAATCATCCTTAGGGAGATTAAGATGTGGACAAAGGCCTTCTTGACACCAATATTGGGTAGGAGATTGATGAGATGGAGAGATTAGGACTTGATGCTTGGAAACCCCACCCATATCATAATATTCTTTCCTCTTGCTATCCTATAGAGGGAGGGGTGTTCTACTAGTGCTTTGGCCTTTGTGATATGACAAGTGCTCTAGTGGGTTGTCCAATATGACCATAAGATGGTTGCTAGACTTGAGATGACCTGACTTACTGACTGGTCAACTCAGGCTAGTGTAGGCGACCTCAGACAGTTTGGCAAAGGGGGTAGTTGCTAGGGTCAGTAAGGATTTCAAAGGATTAGGGTTTGGGGTGCTTGGTTTGACTCAGAGATGAGCTAGAATAGTGTAGCCCTATGTAAGAGGAGCTTCAAGAAAATAGGACTAGAGTCAAGTTAGCATGGGAAAACTTGCTTGATTGGATTAAGGAAGAAGCCATGACTTATAAGGGATCAATTTAAGATGGCTTTAGCTCTAAGGGATGAAAGATTTGGTTGTCAACATGAGGATCTGGTCCTACAAGCTATGTAACCTTTGGGGTAAAGAAGTGTGCTAAGCCAATCTCAGTGGGTGTTTCATATCCAGTTTTCAAACATCCATATTTTGAAAACATTGCAGAAGAGTTTCATCACTTTGAAACTCTCTCTACTCCCATGAAACTCTTATAATCTCTTTCTTCATTAATATAGTGACATATCAACATATTTAATGCTCATGAAACTTTGATGAAACCCTCATTGAGACTGAGTTGATGGTACATGGAGAAAGTGAAAAGGCAATTTTAATGGCCCCGATCATAATTACCTAGAGAGTGATTTTTTTAGAGATGTTGGGTCATGATCTTTAGTGCTTGAGGGGCAAAAGGCAGATTACTCAAGGTGAGCCATGAGTTAATATTCCTTCGCTAAGAAGGTAGCTATTGAGACACCAAGGCTCTACTTGACTAGAAAGCTTCACATTAGCTAGGCCTAGGAGGTTCATGGGATAAAGGAAGCCCGAGGGTTGACTCATACACTCCCCCACTAGGGTGCCACTAGGTTAGTCAACTTAGGGGAAAGGGGCAGGGTGAACTCATGCTAAACGAATGGGTTGGTAAGACATTTGGTTTATTTTGAGAGTTTCCCAAGTTAGGAAGGCAACTCTTTGAGGATCACAAGGGAAAGGTACTCATCCTAAATAAGGTGCTATTATCATCCAATACTCTATCAGGAATGATATTATAAAGTTGTGGTGCATGGGTCATTGCATACAATTCAACAATTAAATAATTAAGTGCTTTATACAATTATTCATTCTTTTTGTACCATTTCCTTTCTAGTGCCAAATGCATACTCTATGCACAGTATCCCTACCTGCCTGGGCATAGCGCGGTCAACAATCCTAAGTATGTTGTCGTTTATATGCTAAACATATGAGTCAACAATCCTCTGATGGAGCGCTTGGAGTCATGTTACCGACATTCTAACTCAGTGATTTTCATGGAGTTGGTAATTGTAGCAGCCTGGTGTATCTGGACAGTTCGCAACAAGGTGGTCTTCGAGGGTGTTGCCCCTTTGTTGGGCCGTTGGAAGCGTAGCATTAGGGAAGAGCTTTTTCTTACTGTTTTGAGGTGCAAGCCTTCGAAGAAATCTCTTCTTCAAGAGTGGCTTGCTAGTTTTTAGTTTTCGCTTTTATTTTCACTTTTATACAGACTTAACTCAAAAATGAATGAAATCAGTAGGGGATTTCCCCTCCTGTTTGTTCAAAAAAAAAGTGAAGCAAATTTGAACTTTTCCATTGCATAAAGTCAATGCATATTATGTGAAACTTGGACCATGGTTATGTAAAACTAAGTGACAACGTGTGATGTACTTCGTAATGGTTTATGATCGACTTGCAACTTGGTTATAGTAATCCTTGTGCTTTATGATGTGTTCGGTGGTACATCTCACTTAAACCGCAAAAATAGATTTATTTTTGGTGGAGGCATGACATGCCTATGTTCATTGAACAAATGATAGTCCAAAAAAAAAAGTTTGGACTAAGCTGGATGTTGAGGGTCTGTTTGGTAGCGCTATACTTCCTGATTCTTCAATTGTGTTCCCTGATTCTCTGGTGAAGTGATTCTATGGCTAAAAGTAATTCTCTTTGATTCTTTAGTATAAACTCTTAATAAGATGAAATCACTTCATAGAATCAGGAGAAGCTATTTTTTCAACTCTTGGACTCTTAATTCATTTTAGAGAATCTCTTCATAGAATTAGCACAGAATCACTTCTCACTAAAAAATGTGTTTGGAAACCAGAGAGTGATTCGTCCTAAGAATCCACTATATGGAATTCTCCCAAATGGACCTGAGTGGTTGTGTCATTGAACATCCGACCATGAATTTTGTTCCTATGCAATGCATATGCGCAAAATGGGAAGTACTATAAGGAAAATATTGAACCCAGGAATGAAAACGGATCGGATATGGACGAATATCAACGATATTACATTCGTTTTCATATTTCTACTCGGGTTCGGATTTAAATACAGATAGTATCATCTACCTCGGATAGGATACGATTGGATATCGACATCATAAATATACGATTGAGCATTCAATGCTCTCATGTACTTAGATAGGACGTCCTAAAAGTCCAAAATTGATACCTTCCAATCATTGATTCGATACGTCAAGCACTAAGTACAATTGATACCTTTCTTTGGTTACATGCATTCGTCAAAGACCTCACCGGAGCTGATTTACCTCGGAAAAACCCCTTTCCAAGTAGCTTGGGTCCTGGCAGCAAGAATAGATAGGAGGAGTCTTCCTCTTCTGGGTCCGATGCTCTGTTTCGTTGATAGTAATTTCTGTGTCTTCTAAACCACTCCCCATGTGTTCCGCATTTGATGCGCCATCAGATATTGAATATCCAGACTTAGGTATGGACGGATAAAAACTCCTCTAAATGGATTTAGTCCCAAATACGGTTGAAAAATATCGATACTATTTTCATCCGTAGTCACACCACACAATCCACAATAGCTGATTGATACATATACAAGGGCGGTCTCCATGACTATTTCTCAACATATACATGTATGGTTTGGAAAAATATATCCTGAAGTACACGGGCTTAACAGGTAATAAATTTGCTGGTACATGGACTAACATAAATTTGTAAGGCGACTTAGTGTGGCAGTCTGATTTTTAGCTTTATTAATGAGTTTTACATATTGATGACACAAACAGGTTCTGTCAACTTCATCCTCGTTTATAGGAGAGACAAGAGGCGATGTTCACCGTAGCGGTCACCACTGGAGCCTGAAAAGGGACAACAAAGATGATGTTGTAAGAAAAATATATACTCTTTATGTAGTTGACAAAAGATTAATCTGTTGTATGTCCTTAATTAACAAAGATTATGCAGGTTCCATCAACCAGAGCTTAGTTACACTCAAATTAAAGTCAACATAATTTCGCAAGTAATTGATCACACACACAAACCTAGCTTGATGACATAGGCAGATCGACAATTCACCCAATCTTGGTGATTGAATCCAGCGACACCAGAAGGACCAGCTCGTCATTGCTAGATGCGTGGTATGGCTGATTCATGTGCGCCGCTGCAGCCGCTGCCTTCTTCTGCAGCTGCTCCTGCCTGCAAATTTGAAGAAGATTAGCCACTACGGTTTGACTCACTTGACAATATGTATGTATATGCGAGGAAAACAAAGAGTTTCAAGAAACCTTTTCTGGCTGTCAGCACCGGCAGCTGGCTGCTGCTTCTGCTCTGCTTCTGGATGCTGGGAGGAGGACGAACACTGCCCCATCTCTCTTTCGCTGTGCTTTTGCTTGTTTCCTTGGCCCAAGAGCTGCAGGGGTGTAGTTCTATATATGCTGGGTTGGGCATGAGGATGACACCAACTTATTATCTTCTGTTATATTATCTCTTTCCAACTAATCGTAACAAGAAGAAGTACGAAAAGTTCCTCAAAGTGTCATTAATTTATAATTAATTTCAGACTAATTTACATGTTGCACTTTTGTATGCATTTTTCTGATGAATTTATTAGCCTTTCCCTTTCAGATACCTTATTCAAAAAATATACGACTCAGTGAGCCTTCAGCAAAGGGATGAGCTTTGAAGTTTGTTTGGTGGGACTAGTGGGAGCTATTTTTGTATAGCCAAGTGGATTCTTCGGCTTTCTTATTCGTAATTTCATATATATCTGGCTGCCGACCGAGTTGTAAGGAAGACATACATAATGGATTTTGCCATCAATTAGGGCGACCTCCGTATAAGTTAACAGTTGCTGTCATGGAACTGCTACGGAAGCAATGCTGAGCGTGAACTTGTTCAGCCATTTAAAAGCATTTTGATATTATATATCTTTTTTTCCTTTTAATGCTATTATAGCATATATAAACATGTTAAATGTGAAATCATAAATGCTTCATTAATCCTAAAATATAACAAATTTTTAGTTGTCCTAAGTCAAACCATTCTAAATTGACAAGTTTATAAAGCATAGTAATAACTTCTACTCATGGGATTAAAATAGCAGGCTATTGAAGATAGCGGCACCTTTTTTTTGGAAGTTATGAGGCTATAGCGGCGCTATAGCGGAGCTATGCTAGATAGCGTTTTTATAAAAATAACATGAAAAACACAATAATTGATGAAAAAAAAAACATGGAAAAATAATGAACACATATATTTCTAAGATTTTCCACGTTCTCTGTAGCATTACAAATATTACATTACAATAGGTGCATGAAACTGTAGTGTTGAAACAATAGCTTGTGCATTCTGATTTGTTGGGGCAGAGACAGTGCTTGAGGCAACGGTGCCTACACCTATGCAAGAAATTAAAGATTGAATAAATGTGCAGCAATCTACAGCAAGAACGATATGCAACAATGATTATAGTATACAAATCTACACTTTAACTCCACTAATTTGGCCTGTTGACGAAAAATCTAAAATAGCGCTGCTATTTTACCGCTAAAGCTATGTCGTTTAGCGGCGCTATAGCCCGCAATAGCGGTGAAAGTTGGCATAGCGACAGAATTAGGAATAGCTTAGCGTCAGATCGCTCCTACCGCTATAGCCCGCTATTTTTTTCCTAGGCTTCTACCACATCAGAAAAGTAAAAGTTGGAAATACAATTCATAATGGATTTAATGAAGCCTGTATTTCATTTTTTTTGATAAACTTGATCCAATTTGTTTTGAAGGAAAACAGAAGGGGTTTGATCCCTGTGCTTTGATCCAATTTGACCACCGTTCCAAATACAAACTTCAAGACACGAAAGAGGTAATGAAGAAATTAGAAAGAATTAAACAAAAGCTTCTGGCCAAGCCAAACTCAATTTTGAAGGTAGCCTTACAACGCTGAATCTATACCAGAATATTCTTGAAGATATTCCCGAAGATCAAGTCATTTCTCACTACCCAGATAGACTAGCACAAAGTGATTCAATCTTGGAATTTTTTCTGTTTTAATCTTATTTTATTCAATATTTTAAAATAATCCCTCTAAATTAAATGTAGATCTAACCCTTTTAGTCACGCAGTGGGGCTGGCGTGATCAAATAACAGCACAGGCATTGGTGTGACAAGACATGACATGTTAGACGATGTTTCCGACATGTAAAACCTTGTCACGGCACTCCCGACACCAGCAAGACCATGACACAACATGCCGGAGCCCGACACCAGCCTCTACCAGCACCCACACCGAGCTCCCTCCATGCCCAACTCCACCGTCTACGCCGAATGACCACAACAAGCTTCACCTCGGCCCCATGCTGCCAGATGTGGTACCCCAAACCTTCGTCAGAGCTCCGTCACCTCTTGCCCACCCACAGCTATCTCTCAACTAGCTGATGTCATGTCTAGTCGACAACAACCATTCTCGGCTGCTTGCAGGTGCCTCCCGGCCAACGCAGTCAGCTACAGGCCAACCACAACCTGGCCAGGGTTGGCTACAGCTAGCCGTAGCTCAGTCCTGGCGCTTAGTCGGTCCACCGCAGTGAGCTTGTCGCCCTTGTCACCTGCAAGGTTGAACCCTAACCCCAACGCCACCCTCGACAGCGAAAGTCTATTATTTTTCATTCATGTCAATTTTTTCTTTCATTTCATACATGTCATTCATACTCATGCCTGCATCATACCTTCGTGCTAGTTTCTTCCTATTGCTATCCTGCTATTACCAGCTGGGAGGAGCATGTCCTCCTATGTATTTGGTTGTGTTTGATCATGGTTTTGCTATATATGTGGACTGAACCTTCAAGCCGGTTGAGAGTGAGGATCCACTTGTGCATTCGATAGCAGATTCGATTCATTGTGATCGCAACACCGAGTGTGACCCTCATGCCATGGTTGTTAGCGACCTTCTTCGACTCTAGGATGTGGCCATTGTGGACTCAACATCGGTGCGGATATTACCTGCACAGGATGATCCCTCTGTCTTTGTCTAATGGGAGATGAACTAAGGGAGCGACTATCGTGGAACCGACGGGAGCCAACTCGAGTAGGTGTAGCTCTGGGACCACAAGTTTGCCTCACCATGACCATGGACTCTACCTCTTGCTTTCTTCGCATCTTTGTTTTTCAGCTACCCTCATATGCTTGCATGATTGCATCCTTGTCGACCATAGCACCTCTAGCGTGTCATTGTGCCATTTAGTGCATGGAGGCCATGGTGCCCTACAAGATGGAATATAAAGCACCCAAGCTTAGTCGTTTGATGACCTATCGAGTATGGAAGCGTTGAACGGAAGAGCACCCCGATGATTGCAAATCTTCCATTCTACAAAGAAGATCTAAAATCATAGATCTGCAAATAATATCTACAATCATCGAATTGCTCACTTGTTTAGTACCTTACACCATGAGTATTAGGCCACAGCCCTAGGAGAGCAAGGATGAGGAAGAGTGTATCTACTCTATAGCTAACCTAAAGGATTGAAGGAGGTAGAGTGTGTAGAATGAGCCCAAGAGGTTCATCTCTACTATTGGTTAGTTAACTACAAACTCAGTGTTATCTTATGAAAACAAACTTCACTAGCTTTCAATCTAGTAAACTATCTATGTCATATGTTCTCAACAACATGCCACATCATCTTAAGGTTTTCTTGTAGTGACAGAGGATTTTAATGTATCTTAAGACCCTGACACCTTTTTTATGTATCTTAAGACCCTGCCACCTTAATCCTTAGATACATAAAATCTTAAGATGATATGGTGGTCTTAAGACCCTGACACCTTTTTTATGTATCTAAGGATTTTAATGGAAAAACAACATAAAAAAATATGGTGGTCTCAGGGTTCGAACCTGAGAGCTTGGGTCAAGGTCACAGATAGAAAGCTAGTAAACCAAGACAAACATCCGCACGTGACTAGATGAGTGTTCAATTCTTTTTATTCTCTTACTTATGTCAGATGGATAAATGACCAAAACAAAAGTTTTACATCATTTGTTTTCAACAACTTTTCTATTCAAAATGTTTTCATTAGAGAGAAATTTAAATCTCTAAACTGCACAAAACTTTCTCAAAATTTGAAATTCAAATCTTAAAACTTACTAACAGTGCCAAATGAAGGAATGACCTATACAAAAGTTGTACACCATATTATTATATACAACTTTGTTATTCAACACTTTTTCATTTGAGATTATTTTGTGTCCCAAGTTTCAGCTAAAAGGTGTCTTACTTTATAATTTCTAAACAGTAAAAAAAATTTGGTAATTCAATAGTTACACAAAAAATTCTAAATTTTTGTGTGGTGACATGTTTTGGTCATCTAATCTCCACAAAAAAGGCTCGAATGATTCCAATGATGTGGCATCATAGATTGTTGACAAGTTGGTACATCTTCGATAGAGTTTAAGCGAGAATATGAAAGATTGCTTTAAATGTGGATAATGTTTACTTCAATAGTGTCAGAAGGATAAATGACCAAAACAAAAATTTTAGATAATGTTGTTTTCAACAACTTTGCTATTCAAAATTTTTTCATTAGAGACAAATTTAAATCTCTAAACTGCACAAAACTTTCTCGAAATTTGAAATTCAAATCTTATAACTTACTAATAGTGCCAAATGAAGGAATGACCTATACAAAAGTTGTACACCATATTATTATATACAACTTTGGTATTCAACACTTTTTCATTTAAGATCATTTTGTGTCCCAAGTTTTAAGCTAGAAGGTGTCTTGCTTTATAATTTCAAAACAGTAAAAATATTTAGTAATTCAATAGTTACACAAAAAATCCTAAATTTTTGTGTGGTGACATGTTTTAGTCATCTAATCTCCACAAAAAAGGCTCGAATGATTCTAATGATATGACATTATAGATTGTTCACGCATTGGTACATCTCCGATAGAGTTTAAGTGAGAATATGAAAGATTACTTTAAATGTGGACAATGTTTACTTCAACAGTGTTAGATGAATAAATGATCAAAACAAAAGTTTTAGATCATATTATTTTCAACAACTTTGCTATTCAAAATGTTTTCAGCAAAAGAAAAGAAAAGAAAAGGTCAAATGAACATCTCTTCTTGTATTTTTTTTTAAATTTTAGATTTATTTATGTGGCGTGTACTCTAGTTCATGTTAAACTTGTGTTTGGACGCATGATCATCGAGACCAAACTATTATGATTTGCATTTAGAATTAAATGTATTTTTGAAAGGATAATTGCATGTATTTTGACTAGCTAAAGAAAAAGAAAAACCTAAAATCAACCCAACAGCCCAATAGTCAACCGGCCTGCAATTTTCTCACCGTTAATTTCTGATCGAATGGATGGAAATGAGCTGAGATCCATATAAAAGCACCAAACCCTAGCTGAGATCCACATTCTGCGTATAAAAGCACCAAACCCTATTCTCATCTCGTTCACGCACGAATGGGCGCACTACTCACGCCGCCGCCTCCACCCGATCTGAGCATCTGCCCCTATCCCACCCCCACGCTACCGCCGTGACCTTCTCTCCCTCCCCTCTCTCGGTGCTAAACCCTTGTCGGGAACCCACTCCCAGTACACATAGTTATTAAGGCGGAAAGGCGAGGCGTGGCGACCAACTACCGCCATACGCCTAAGCGAGTAAGGCGTAAGGCGAGGCGACGCCTTATGGCCAGCATACAGTACAATAATATAGAAGCATGCCATAGTCATACCTTGGTCTTGTCTTCTCCTGTGCAGCCCGCATTCCCCAGTGTGCATCCAACAACACACTGTAATGGAGAGCCAGCATGTTAGTAAAGGTATTTCACAGAGAATATGACACCATCAGAAATAGAAATTAGTTGAGGAACTGAGGAACATTTAAAGATTTAAAGATTAACAAGTAGATAAGCAAATGGCCAAAAATAAAACCATTCCAAATGTAGTTCAACAGATAGTCCACTAGATAAGATAAATTGGAGTTCTCAGTGAGCACACTCCACAATACTACAATACTAGTGCATAAATAGTCTAGTACAAATACTCTCACAACTCTCAAGCATCATTAAGTCAATAGAAGTCATCATCCATCATAAAAGGATCTGAATTGCCACCATCAACAACTTCTTCATCACTTTCATGATCAACGATAGGTGCAACTTCACCATAGTCATCAACTTCCACATCATCAACCAAATAGTCTTCATCAGAGTTCTCATCTTTCATGTCTTCAACCTCCTGCAGTTCATCAATCCTCCTAATTGGAGCAGTAGGTGCTGCTGACCGCCTTCGAGTATAGGTTCTATCAATATTAGTTGCATCTCCACGGGCTGCCCTAGGGAAATTGCGACCACGATACATTTGGAAAGCGCCAACGGCCTCATCAACTTGTTCCCATGTAATTTCAAGTCCTCGGCCATTATGGACTGGCTCAGCATCCACATCAACCCATTCATTGTTCCAATCAAAGTCTTCCAAACACAAAGGATCAAAGCTGCCTGCTCCTTTCTCATGTCTCTTTTGGAACCTCACTGCCATCCTTCGGTTGTACTGAACATATACCAAATCATTGAGCCTCTTATGCTGTAACCTGTTTCTTTTCTTAGTATGAATCTGTAATGTAAAAATCCAAACAAAAGAAAATTTTAGCAAGTATTAATAGATAATAGATTTTATTTATTTCTTGAACTGGGTTAATTGAATTTGAGAAATTACTTACAAACTCAAACGTGCTCCAACATCGCTCACAACCTGAAGAAGCAGCACAAAGCCCAACAATACGTTTTGCATATCTTTGGAGCTCTACTGCTTTGCCACCATATGAACGCCACCATTCAACTAGATCAAGTGACCAAAAAAATATTTTCATGTTAGAAATTAGGAAAGACTAAAGAATTCAGATTGTACAGGCAGTGAAGAACTTACTAGGAGATTTGGTTTTAATGTTGTTGACTGCAATTTTGTTGCTGAAGCTACCCCCTAGGTCCTCATATTCCAAAGCAATTTTGTTAGTGTGTTCCACAGCCTTTGCAAGTAATGGCACCCTCACCTCATGGAAGCTAGGAGGTTTATACCCATGTCCATATTGTCCAATGGCCTCACACATAATCTCAAAGCTTCTTGATTTGATAGCATTGAATGGTATTCCACACTCATAGAAGAAATTGGCCACATGCATGCTGACTTCATCTCTTTCTTCCTTGGTCCTGATCCTTGATTCCACACTGCTTTGTGCAGGTCCATTCTTAGGATGCCTTTCTTCAACCACTTCTTCAGGTTTTTTCCGAAGCATGGTAATCACTGACTTCTCTTTTGATCTAGGTGGTAGAGATGCAAATTTGAGAGCAGATTGCCTCTTTTTGGATGCTGTCCCTGAACTTGGACGTTGCACCACAGTAGTACTAGTTGACTGAGAGGAAGCATTAGCATTGTTCTCACTTGGTCCCACTTCCACGACATGAACACCATCATCGTCATCATCTAGGTTTAGCACTCTCTTTCTTCTTCCCTTTTGTAGTGCTGCTTCCATTTCAGCAGCGATTGCTGTTGTTGTCTTGGAGCATTTGATAGCATCTCCATATCCACCTACAAGATGCTCCTTCAATCTCTTGATTCCAGCATTTACTCGAGTTCCACAAAGGATACACTCAACCAGATCTCTATTGCCAAGTTCTGGCCAGAAGCCATACTTCCACCCAGGATCACCAGACTTGGCCTTCCTTTTGGGATCTGTCTTTGGATCATATTTAGCAGTACCTGAGCCTATACTTGGTGGACTCGCGAGTGGACCTAAAGTGCCTTGTGGGGCAAGTGGACTTGCAGTGCCTTGTGTTGCCATTCAGATGGACTACTGTGAAACAGGACAAGCAAAATAAGTAGTTAAGCACTAATGGACAACTGGACAGTGGAAGATAAAAAAACAATTTTCCATCTAGAAGGAGCTAAGCACTTGGGCACTAAGCACTAAGCAAAGCAAATATAAACAAATCAGCATGCTGCTGTCCTGCTTGAGAGAAGAGGCTAGACGCAAGTATAAAAACAGAGCAATTAATTACCTGCTGTCCTGCTCGAGGGATGACTGGAGGAGGTGGCTTGGGTAGTTGGGCCCTGCTCCTGCTCCTGCTCAACAGCAGACTGGAGGATGCGGCTGCTCCTCACGCTTCTGGGGAAGAGGGGAGGCGGATGTGTCCTGCTTGATGGAGGAGCAGAGGAGGTGGCCGGGAAAGTGCGGCCCGCCCGCGGGTCCTCCTCACGCAGATGGGGAAGCAGAGGAGGAGAGGAGCAGAGGCGGCGCAGACGAGGTCTGTTCCTCGTGCGAATGGGGGAAGAGTGGCGGATGGAGAAGAGGGGCGGCTCGGCGGCAGGAGCTCTCCCGATGGCGGTGCGGCACGAGCCAACGCGAGCGCGGATGAGTAGGTACGCGTGCTCCTTTCCTCTGCCGCTCCTCTTCTCCCGCGCTCGCCTCTCTACGCGCGCGGCGGGCCTAATTTTCCCGCGCATTCCTCTCCTCTGCGCGTGCCCCTCTTTTCCTCCTCCCGCGCAGCATTTTCCCACCGCCTGGGACAGTGCGCGCCTGTATGGCGCCTGCCTTTCCCGATCTGGAGCCAAAACGACGCCACAGAAACGTTTTCCGAACGCCACGGACCAAGGCGGACGCCATAGGTATTCCAAGGCGAGTCGTCGGTCCAGCCGGAACGCCTTGGCGCCAAAGCGACGCCTTAATAACTATGCCAGTACATGCCGCCGCCCGCCGACAACTCCACCAACGGCCCCCCTCTCGCATCCAGATCTCTCCGCTCTCCCCCCCTCTCAGATTCGGTCAAGCACCTCCTCTCCGATGCAGCGGCGCTCCTCCTCTCCGTGGTGCCTGGCCACACTGTCGTCTAGTGGTTCGATCCGTGGTGCATGGCCACGATGTCCCCGCTGCTCTCCGCAGTTCCCCCGGTGCCCTCTTCCTCAGGGAGGAGCTCGATTCTGCAAGGAGGAGCTCGATCTGGCGAGGAGGGCCCTAGATTCGGCGACCTGCATCACGGTGGCTGCCCTCTCTCGTCTCCTGTTTCCTGCACATGCGTGTCCTCTCCCTCTCCTTAACTCTCAGTTTTTCTCGGCAGGAGAAGCACTCGTCGGTGCTGCGGGCCACGGCAAGCAGGGCGGCATTCAGGACGCTTGTAGCATCTGCTTCGATTCCGTAGGAGCTGAGCCCCCATGTGCGGTGGCGGCGACTCGGCTTAGGGAACAGACTCCCTTGCCAGTGGCTCTACTGCTCCTGCCAATATAATAGTAACTGTATGTGATGCTGCAGCTATCTTATGCGTGCTCTCTTTGATCTATGTACAAATAGGCAAATTTCACATATTCTGCTTGGTCGGATTGATATGTATAGTTTGTGCATGCTTGGATCTTATCTATCTACTAAAATTTCTTGCCTGTGTCACCTGCCAATAGATTTTCCTTTCTTGTATTGCTATTCCATTGGTAGAAACCTAATACTAAATACTGGTTGATCCATATACCATGTTTTCTTATTACTGGCTGTGAATTAGATCTGCCGGCATGTGTGTTTTTTAAAAAATAGCTAGGTTTGGCATTTATTTTGGACAATGCGATGAACCCAGTGGCTGGTTAGAACTTCTAGATGAGTAGGCCTCGTGGTCTTGTAAAGAATACTATATACATATTTTGTAAAATGAAGGTTTATTACTAGACTGATGCGTTGCTGCTAGCAACTTGTGCTTTTGTACTTCTGAAAAAGCTATTACTCGGTAATCTTGCAATAAGGAACAAATGCAGAATTATTCATGAAGTCCAGAACGTTGTTCATATAACTTCTACAGAATTTCTTTGCACTAAGTCTTTCAAGTAGGAACAAATGCATTTGCTTTGTTCTCGTTGTCAGTCTTCTTACTGAAATAATGTAACATAAACAAGTATTGATCTAAATCCATCTTAACTGCCATATATCATAGATGAGTAGCATTCAATCTTCCAAAAAGTACATGAGTTGCAATAACTTTTCTTTGTTCCTTGGGTTTTCCAGGATATTGGCAACATGCAGACAGCTCTGAGGTGACGAGTCAGGAAACTGCAATATATCTCAAGAGCTTGAACAAGGTTTTACCAGTTTGCAGGTACCACTTTCTCTTCTGTCTCAGATGAGCTAGCTTATGGATGCACCCAGAACACAGGCAACTTGCCCTTGTGCCATTCTGAGATCTATTTGTTTGATCTTCTGTTGGTTGGGTGGATAGTATGAATTGCATCAGACTCAATGTTGTTTGTTTCAATTGTTTTTATATCACTTCCAAAAAATACCAGTATGGTTACTATAATTGTCGCCCCAAGCCTCTTTAAGTTTCGTCTTCTGAAAAGGATTTTTATTAGTACAGAGGAGATTTAACTATCCTTGGGAACTATACGTTACTTGCTTCCTGATTCCCATTGTATATTAGTTCTAGTGTTCACATTTTAAGTTTTCTTTAGGTATCTGAAGGAAAACCGACAGGAGGAATTGACCAGCATAGAAGCTAAGTTGGGAACTAGGAGAAGGTAGAAGCAATGCATCGTTTGTAGAAATCTAGGTTTGTGTATACATACTGTGTTATATACGTTCTATTTGCCTACTTGACAAAATCTGTGTAGTTAACATAACAAAATCTATGTGAGAAAAATACACTCGAGGCCTGAAACAAAATACTGAGTATTCATAAAAAATTAAGAATACATTATCTGTGTCTGCCAATTTATTAGCTGAAGAATCGTAGCCAGCATGTGCCTATATATAATGTTAACGCAAATAATCACTTTCTACTCCATGGATAAGTAATGAAGTTGCATGCCTGTATCATTTATAGTTTTCTCGATACTGTACAGTTTCTTCATGCGCCTCTGAAGCAACTTTTATAGGATTCTAATGTGTGGCTGATTACATAGTGCCCTGCTGCATGGTCTATATTTTTTTTTTGACAGTACTGCACTCTTCTTGTAATGTGCTGTTTCGCATCTTAAGCAACTTTTAGGATTCTAATGTGTGGCTGATTACCTAGTGCCCTGCTTCATGGTCTATATTTTTTTGACAGTACTGCACTCTTCTTATAATGTGCTGTTTTTTAATAATACTTAGACCAGTATTGTTTTACATCAACGGCAAGGGTTATGCCTGACAATTTTAAATGCAAAATTAGTTACTGCATTGATAAGTAAAATCTTATTTTTTGTGGCTGTAATCCATTTCAGGAAGGCATGGCTTGGATGACAGAGGTGTTGTTTGTGGTGTGCTTGTCCCTAGCTGCCACAATGGAGATGTGCTGCCTGGATGAGCAGAAAGTTTATTTATGTATTATTTAGTTATGTAGATAGTGGCAATTTGAAAGGTTAGACCTATGTTGAATAGTAGGTGGCATGCATATTATAGACTGATTGTTGTATGTATACTGTGATTGATGTATATGAGCTTGTCAATATATGTATATCGGAGGTTAGTATATTGGTTGCAAATGATTAGTTTAATAATGATAAAATTAGTCGAATGTGAATTGCCACTTCATCTCCCATGTCATGTGCTACATCACTGCCATGTCATGTGCCACATCATTGCCATGTCATCAAACCTGTGTTATTTTGTTCAATTTGTTATGACGATTTTGTCTCGTCATTGCATTAATGACAGGAGCACTATCGTCATTGTATCAATGACGAAGTCCTCTGGTGGTGTGACGACAGCCACTTCATCACTGCAGGCAGGTAGTGACAGGAAATGGGCTGTAATCGTCATAATCTGTCTGTCATAGAAGCCCATATCTCTTGTAGTGAATAATACAAAAAAAATGTTGATCCGCAAGCCTATTCTACATGTTCTAATCAATCGTGTATTATATATCCTGTAGTACTTCAAACAACCTCCAAATACATTATTATGTGGATACCACGTGTGCGAGTACCTGCGACAGTACGGTAAATACAACATCAACTACAAGCAGGTCCAGGACTCATAAGAGTGGTGGACAAGGGAAAAGGTCACCGAGAAGTGTATAACGAGAACCATAGCAGATATATATGTATTCGTCATGCCCGAATGTGTCCTCTAGGGGGGAGTTCTTCAATTGGCAGAGCGCTGTGTCCTCTAGGGGGGAAGTTCTTCAACTTGCAGAGCGCGTACGATAAGATTAGAAACTGGACCACCAAGCTACACCTCAAAGATTACAAGCTGTCGGAGATCTTTGATTAGAAAGTAGGGGAGATGTTAGTTTAACTTGGACATATATGCATGTGTATAAGGTTGTAAACCTTGAATACTTATATGGCTCATGCAGCGAAACATGAATGAATGTGATATATGTAAATATTTTTTATCTTTGTATGACTATTCATTTCTTTATCTGTGTTCAAATCACTAAAATAGAAATAGAATCAAATTTAAATTTCAAATTCAAATGGTTGGAGGTATTTTTTTACTGAAAATTCATTAACCGAGGCAGGCAAATAAAAAAGGAATGCCTCTGTTAATAAGTTAACAAAGATGGGCATCACAGAAGACCTGCCTCGGTTAAAACTATAATAGAGGTGGGCACTATACAGTAAACAGAGGCGGGCTCGTTACGTCACCTGCCTGCAAAAAAGGTATTAATGGAAGTGGGCTCCAAAAAGCCTTTTTGCCCATCTGCGTTAAGCCAACTGTAGTAGTGTCATAGTTACAATGCAAATGGTATCCTTCTAAGTTCTGTTCTCTGTTTCAAAATAAATGCACTTCTAGCAATATTGCTTCGGAATCACTTGTCCATGTTCATAGCCATAAATGCATTTCTCTTTACACTATTCATTAATGCCTGGGCCACATTTTAATGGCGTGGATAGATTAAGCCGTTGGCGGCAACAAATTTCATCCGCGTCTATGCATTAACTCTATATCAGGGCACAGTCACACAAGATTTTCTCAAACTAGTAGTTAGTTAGCTACAAACAAAACGTTTAATCATATAAAACGAAACCCACTGGCTTTGAGTATTAACACGCAAACTATTATCATGTCGACATCTATTAGATGCCTCTACATTGCTAGCTAACATTAAATCTGAATCTATGTCTTTTTATGCTATGAAAACAAACCTCACTGGCTTTCAATCTCTAGTAAAGTATCCAACATCATCTGTCCTCAACTACGTGCCAAACCATCTCAACACTATCTTTCAATCTCAACAACAAACTATGCACACGTCATCTCCACTAAATTACATATCATCCTACACTAGCTTGTGAAATGACAATACATTTGGGCTATATGCCTGCCTGTGTTAATCAGCATTAACAAAGGCATTTGGTCAGAGGCGGATGGTTTTCCCGTCTCCAAAAAGCCTTTTTGTCCAACTACGTTAAGCTTCTTGTAGTAGTGTCATACCTAGAATGCAAGTGGTATCCTTGTATGTTCTGTTCTCTGTTTCAAAATAAATGCACTTCTAGCAATATTGCTTGGGAATCACTTGTCCATGTTCATAGCCATAAATGCATTTCTCTTTACACTATTCATTAATGCTTGGGAAACATTATAATGGCGTGGATAGATTGAGCCATTGGCTGCAATAAATTTCCTCCGCGTCTATGCATTAACTATATATCAGGGTACACTCAGACAAGATTTTCTCAAACTAGTAATTAGTTGGCTACAAACAAAACATTTAAGCATATAAAACAAAACCACTGGCTTTGAATATTAACACGCAAACTATTATCATGTCCACATTTATTAGATGCCTCTACATTGCTAGCTAACGTTAAATCTGAATATATGTCTTTTTATGCTATAAAAACAAATCTCACTAGCTTTCAATCTCTAGTAAAGTATCCAACGTCATCTGTCCTCAACTACGTGCCACATCATCTCAACACTATCAAACTATGCCCACGTCATCTCCGCTAAATGACATATCATCCTACACTAGCTTTCGATCTGGGCATTCAATAGAAGAAATGACAATACACTTGGGCTATTTAATACATGCATTTGGTCAGAGGCAGATGGTTTTCCTGTCTCCAAAAAGCCTTTTTGTCCAACTAGGTTAAGCTTCTTGTAGTAGTGTCATACCTAGAATGCAAGTGGTATCCTTCTATGTTCTGCTCTCTGTTTCAAAATAAATACACTTCTAGCAATATAGCTTGGGAATCACTTGTCCATGTTCATAGCCATAAATGCAGTTCTCTTTACACTATTCATTAATGCTTGGGCTACATTATAATGGCGTGGATAGATTGAGCCACAACAAATTTCGTCCGCGTCTATGCATTAACTCTATATCAGGGCACACTCAAACAAGATTTTCTCAAACTAGTAGTTAGTTAGGTACAAACAAAATGTTTAAGCATATAAAACAAAACCAACTGGCTTTGAGGATTAACACGCAAACTATTATCATGTCATCTGTTAGATGCTTCTACATTGCTAGCTAACGTTAAATCTGAATGTGTCTTTTTATGCTATGAAAACAAACCTCACTAGCTAGCTTTCAATCTCTAGTAAAGTATCCAACGTCATCTGTCCTCAACTACGTGCCACATCATCTCGACACTATCTTTCTTTCAATCTTAACAACAAGCAGTGTCCACGTCATCTCCGCTAAATATCATCCTACACTAGCTTTCGATCTAGGCATTCAATGGAAGAAATGACAATACAATTCTCGGTGCCCAGCAGCGCGGGTCGTCTGCACAAAGCAGACCCAACTATAAATAGCGGCTCTGAAGCAGCTAGCATCACACTCATATCCTATATACACCATATCTCTGAAATCATCCATGGAGAACTTGCTCCATGTGACCGGCCCGTCGCTCCCGGATAGTTATGCTGTCCCGCAGCTCTCACAGGCGAAGGCGACTCCCGCAGACATCACCCTGCCCGTTATCGACCTGTCCCGTAGCCGCGGCGAGCTTTGCCACGCTATCCTCGACGCCGGCAAGGAGTTTGGCTTCTTCCAGGCTAGTATATAGCTAGTGGAAAACATGCATGCAGATATTTCCATCAGTTAATAATTAAGTTGACATGGATTCAATTAATCTAATCAGCCAAATCTTACGTTCTCGTGCATCATGTGCTGCTGCTCCCGCAGGTTATCAACCATGGAGTCCCGGAGCAGGTGTTGCAGGACATGCTGTCTGTGAGCGAAGAGTTCTTCCAGCTGCCGGCTGCGGACAAGGCACATTTCTACTCAGAGGATACAAACAGACCCAATCGCCTCTTCTCCGGCTCTACGTACAAGACCAGCAAAAGGACGTATTGGATGGACTGCCTCCGCCTTGCACGCGCCATCACCGGCGGCGACAGCACGAAAGAATGGCCTGAAAAGCCCCAGCAGCTCCGGTAAGGAATTGATCAGGACACGTACGTGCTAGCTTTTCCTAGTTTCGATGGTCTGACTATTTTGTTACTATGTATCTCCGATTCCGACACGTATGTGCGACAGCAATGTCTTTGAAAACTACACAGCACTGATGAGAGGCCTGGGGATGGAGCTGCTGCACATGCTCTGTGAGAGCCTGGGTCTTCCTTCTCGCTATTTCGATGGCGACCAGAGTGCGGGCGATATGATTCTCAGTGTCATCCGATACCCTCCGTGCCCGACACCCGACCTCACACTTGGCCTGCCGCCGCACTGCGACAGGAACCTTATCACACTTGTCCTCTCCGGCTCTGTTCCTGGCCTCCAGGTGTTCTACAAAGGTGACTGGATCAAGGTCAAGCCCATACCCAATTCTTTTGTCATCAACTTTGGCCTGCATCTCGAGGTACTATATACGTACTACTATTAATTAATACTCTGGTATATAGTGTGTCTTCTAGCTAGCTTGCCATGGTGCCCTAGAATTATATGTTTTCCATTGTTATTCCAACAGTCGTAGTTCCAGTAACACTCTAGCATCCTGCATCCTGTATTCCTGTTAATTACTTAATTAGGTTGTCACCAATGGCATCATCAAGAGCGTCGAGCACCGCGTGATTACCAACTCGGTGCAAGCAAGAACGTCCGTGGTGATAACCCTAAATGGGACCGAAGATTGCCTCCTTGGACCCGCAGGCGAGCTCCTCGGTGAAAACAAGCCCCCACGCTACCGCACTACCATGCTCCGTGATTTCATGCGCATCTACAACAAATCCCTTGAAAACCCTGATGCGGCTATCAAAGAACGCATGAAGCCCTTCATGATATGATGATGATTTTGTCTGTAGTCGTATGGTTGCCTTGTTCCCACTCTCGGACATAGGCAAGGAATATCAGCGTTATCTTGCGTTGCTCCAGGTGTACTAGCACACAGACCATCCGGTGGTCACGTGTAGTGCTACACTATGAAGAACCCAAAACAATCAAATAAAGTTCTGAATAAAATACACTCAATCTCAGTGCTCTCTTTTGTTTTGTTTATATATGCATATGGCTCCGGTTCATTCCACATAGCAACTATCAATATTTGTTTAGCTTGCCTGCGTCGCTACAAGACAACAAACGTGTGCGAGGACGCTATCAGAATCAATGTTGCACTAACAATCAACATCATACGAAAAAAATAGTTTTTCCCACTTATAGTCAATGATCTATTTTATATATGTTGCACTAGCAGCTCCTGTGTGTTTGTATACAATTTTACTGCAAAATAGAGGAACTAAATAGGCCCTAAAAAAACTAAGACTATTTGGATGCCACCGAATTTTTAAAATTCATATTCATAAAAAGCGGGAAAACCTCAGGGAACCTAGCTAGGAAGTGACAGAAGGAGGGGGAACCGCCAGAGTGGTCGGCAGGGGACATGCAGATGGCCAGAGCAGCCAAGAGCCACCACACTGCGGGTCTGTTTCACTAGTACAGAAGGCGGTTTCTTATAAACCGCCAGTAGAAATATGATTTGTACTGACGGTTCACATAAGGAACCGTCTGCACTAATCTTTTTCCGAAAACCTGGTTTTAAAAATAGCAAAAAAAATAAATAAATATGGGAAGGGACCCACTGGCCCTATCATGCACATTATAGAAACATATCTAACTAGTTAAAGTATTGAGTGGCCCTGGAGCCTTTATGTGATACATGTCATTTGAAGAGTGACATTATTCAACCACTACCACGATCAGATGAGGTGTGAACAATGGTAGGGTATGACAAAGGCTTAACAATTTGTAGCAAAAAGAACATAGAAGGTTCCAATTTATCTAATGACATACTTAAAAACTAACCAAATTGGAACTCTTTAGGTGCCAGTTCAGGATTTTTAATATTGTTACTAAATTCTGAAATGGAAATGGGATTCGCTAAAAAAGATTGTACTATCTAGTAAACACATGCACAGAAAAGCTGTGGGGAAAAAGTCACAATATATCTTTTCCTGCGTGATCTCCCAATCAATCTGTTTCAAAAGACAATCAGAAAATAGAACAATGATGTTCCCACACTATACATAGCAGGGACACAAAAAAACAAATATAGATTGTCTGGCAACCTTTTAGATTCAGAGCCAAGACAGCATCTGAGATCACATAACATAGGCTGATTATTGATCGCAATAATGATAAAACATGCACTAACTAGCAAGAGTCATGATAATGGCAGCACTAAACAATATTGGTGCATCTATGCTTCTTAGTACTCAAGGAAAATGCTACTGCTACTTAAGGAAAATGCCATACACAATTAGCATCAGTGCATGACCATGCACCACCCCACGCCAAGCACGAGAGTGACATTTAAAGATAAGATATTTTTTTACATCTGATTGGACAGACGGTGTTAGGCAAGTGGCAAATTGGCATCACTATCACCATAGGGAATATCAGACGACATTACATTAACTCAAATAGCGAGTATCTATCAATTACTCTGCCTAAAAAAAATTAAAGCCATGTAATAACTTTCATATCAGCATTTATGCCCAGAAGCTCATCATCACTTTTAACAGTTGTTACCTATTTTTGAGATGCAAAGACTTCACTAGATGCTTATCACAAAGTGCCCTAGTTGGCCTTGGAGCTCAGACAGTTCCTGAAAGTACAATAGATGTGGAATGTTTAATTTTAAAAACATTGCCTCTAACGCAAAACTTAATCAGTTTCTGAAGCTTACACAATTAGATAGCTTCCATGAGGATGACATATTGACATGCACACCTAAATTTTCTTCTACACATGAGTTTCATTAAGATCATAGAAAGCTTCCATACTATTTTAAAATGCTGCATATATAAGTGCACAATAATGACCTATCATAGGATGTTGAGTCAAGTGTTACCTCACAAAACCTAAAGTCAAATGACACATACCGACTTTCATGTTTTTAGTGGAGAAGCTAAAGTACATCACTCACCAAAGCCAAAGATATTCGAAGTTGAATACTTTTCTGGATGTCCACATCAAAGCAATAATAATGCCTTCAAAATGTCCTAAGGTGCACAGGCTTTTACACCTGTTGTTTGCTTCATGCTCGACACAGCAAACTACGTCAAGGGTAAGTATCTAAGGAAGCTTTGGGTGATCAAAATATTCTAACCGAAAGTAAAGAGAAAAAGAACAAGGCTTCTCAAATGAATTATATTGCACTCAAGCTTAAGAAATGCCAGGATAGTAGACAACTGTTTGTCTGGATCTGATTGAAGCATCATGAAAAGAAACTCGTTACTGGAATACAGATAACTAATCCCTTGATGAACTTCCACTTTCACCAGTGCTGGAATCCAGTACTTCAAGTGATCGAAAAGGTGGACGTTCTCCAAACTTCAACAAATATGAAACTTCATAGACTGGGCGCAGTTCTAAAATGGCTTGAACATCTAGGTATGAGTCACATGAGAAACACCAAACTGACAGATCACTGCAAAACATAACATACACAATACTAGGTAATCATATGGTTTTCACAGCAGCACAAGCTGCATAACCAGACAAAGAATCAATTAAAGCATGGCTAGAAACATAAAACAAGAAAAAAAATCAGTATACATCAACAAGTTCAGCAACTCCATAAAAAGAATAATAAAGATAGTATAATCTAACATAGTATGGGGTTTTGCCACACACTATCCCTGGGTGCTTAGGTGTGTTGGTTTAGTGGACATCTAAGGTTTTTGGTTTTCCGGTTACTCAAACTACTTTGTAATGTAGTTGCTTTTTTAGTAATGAAATTCAGGTTTTCCATTGTGGAAAAAAAGAGCAGCCACAAATTTTAGTGTGTATTTTTGAATAATAAATTTTGTGACGTAGTCACTGTACATAGTTTGATCAATAATGCAAATCAATTATTTCACTGTTTCATTAGCTCAACAGCAAGTGAATCAATTGATCATGCATTCAATGAGTGATCACTTGAAACAATGGATCATAGCACCACAAAAAGCTGCATTTGTCAATTGGCATTGCAATGGCTTTTAAAAAGCACAGAGATAGAAGCTGTGGACCATTGAGGTTAGTGGTCCAGTGGTCACTGGTCTGATCACTAGCCCCACCTGTTGAGCCAGTGTAGTCATGTAGGTGATACTGAGATAATATTATTTTCTTACAAGAAACCATTTAATCATGTATGTAGGGATAAACACAGAGAATGTATTCTGACTTATTGGTAGCTTAAGGCTGAGATCATGCAAAGACATGAATCTGGGATGATAAAATGTTATGTGGAATTAATGAATATTATTTATTTGCAAGAAAAATAACAATTAGTCAAAGCAAGGTCAATAAATTACCTGAAGCTCAAAGCAAGACAGTGACCACTTTCTTCATGATGACACAACATATGTTTGTTGATAAAACGACTGCATAGTACATCTTTGCATATCAAGCATAACCAGTTTTGAGCAGGGTGATGACATCTGCAAGAAAAAGTCCCCTCATGAGAAAACTCACATGAATAATCTGAAGTACGTTGTACATTGTAGTCAATGTTTCTAAATGTGTGGTGCCACTAGGGGCTCATGCACTCACTCTGGATTGCATGAGCCAACTTTCAGTACATGAAACTGTTGACACCACATACTGCTGCCTTTATGTGCCAACTCATCTCAATGGAATTAGTGCCACAGTCACAGACTCACAGGGACAGGGGTCAGGGTCCATGGAGCTTCCATGGCCCAGGGATGCCATTCTAACAGCAAAATTTTTTGCTTGGGTAGGGCTCTGCGGATACAGGGACATATCATGGATCTAACGGCTTGTATTGAGGAACAGGGGAGAGGAGAGGAGGGGGAGATGGTAGAGGTTTTGTCATTGCTGGGATGTGGGCTGCAGCCAGCATTGAAGAGGATTTCCCGCCACCGGAGGACAGAACCATGCAGCATGGGGAGCAGCAGCAGCCAACGGAAAATTAAGCCCATCTCCAATGAAAACGAGAGAGGGTCTCGATAGCAGAAGAAGGGGAGAAGGTGGCTGCGTGAATTAGTCCTCAGACTAGAAGAGGTTAACCTAGGGCAACCTAATGTGGGTAGTGTGCAGGGATGGGCAAGCATACGTCAACATGTTTACCTTTTCTTGTTATTTTGTTGCCTTTATTATTTTGATCTTCTATAAATAGTTTGTCATGATATATCATAGTTCATCGACTTCGATTAACTGGGGTCACACATTCCAAACAACCCGTCGACCCACACTTTTAGACAACGGCAACATGCGCCCCTCAATCCTGAATTCCTGACTCACAAGTCACGACCCGTCAACCAGATTTTGGGTGGCTGCGGTTATTGGACAAGCATACAAGTAGTCGATAAAGTCCGGTAGATGTCAACACCATGTTTGACAGGCTTTCAAGTGTACACCTTAACACACATTTTGGGGGAAATGATCAAATGACACAAGTTTATATGCTTTTTTATAAATGCAAGATAGCGTCTCGCCGTATCCAAATGGGACACATTTTACACATGACATCCATGCACACAAAACAAACAACTTTTACATTATCGTGATGAGTGAGCCATGGATCAATGCATCACCATCCCAGATCTCACTAGTCACTAGATATTTCGGCACTTCAAATAAGGAATAAGTCTTCAGGCAGGTGCCAGTTCAACCAAATTGCGTCAATGAAAAAAAAAGTATCATGAAAATCAATGAACCTAATACCCTAACCATATCTGGCAATTGAAGCCTTGGTGGTGTATTGAATACATTTTTTTGCAAGGGACAGCCCACAGCCCATTATGAGACAAAACGCTGCACATACAGTGCCAAATACTGGAAGAAAACAAATTCTCCAACTGGAACTCAAATAAAGGAGTGAAAAATTCTTGAACTGAAGCTCATGTTCATCAGTTCAAAGACTATTTTACCAATCTTAAAATTCTACAACACCTTAAATTCAAGAATAAATGAACAATTTCTATCTACATCTTACAGTACAACAATATTTTCACTCAGCGTTGGCTTGGCAGCAACACTCGAAAGGTTAGATGCGCTTACATTGTAACCTACAGGTATGCAAATTATGGCAAGAAATCCTACGCAAAACTCTGTGTGTGTGGATGGGTGAGGAGGAGAGAGAAAGAAGAATATGAGCCCTCTTCAGCACCCTCTCAAGCTTTATTGGTTCTCAACCAAGACTTGGTTATTAATATGAACTGAAACTGGCCATTAGTGGGCAGTGTAACTAATCAGCAGAAGAATAACCGAAAGGGAAGTCACCAACATCGCACTCCCTCAGTGAAACAATGTGCATTCCCAGGAATGCAGCAAGTAATGCAGATTCCCTCGCTGAAAGCATTGCAAGAGCTATGCAGTAAAAGCTAAGCTATCATGCTATCGATCTTGCAATTCTCAGAGCCGTTGTCTTAGCAGTGAGCAGTTAATGGCTCGCCCCAGGTACACCCAATCCCAGTGAATCACTGATCAACCCAATTGTGAAGACCTAAATCACCTAATGTTTTTTTATGGACATAACTGACTATGATTTATTTAAGTTGATAACCTAATGATACTTTTGGTTGAACCAAAGAAACAATCAATAGGTTTCCAACATGCAATTGTCTGAGCACAACATTTTCAGTCACAATCCACAATAAGTAATCACCTTGTCAGCAAGGAAAAAAAAAAAACCTGTGTTTCTCTACATGTCAAACCGATCATCTAAGTGCTGTTCACGAAAATTGAGCTGCGGGGAGTTCCAAAGAATCCACAGAGAACTCGAGCAGGAGGGAGTTGCCCTGAACCTGGAGCACGGAGAGTCGGGCGGAGGCACGCGAGCGAGGTCATCAGCACCAGCGGGTGGCATGGTGCCGAGGTGCGGGCAGCTGGTCCGCGCCTCTACCCACCCCGCCGCCGCGCCGTCCAGGTCTCCCAAATCCAGTTTTCCGTCGGCCACCTCGTCCGCCGCTCCACGTTGGCTCCTCTCGTCGGCGCCGTCCTCCTCCCTCGCCTTCCCCTGGCACAAACGCACGGACGCGACCGGGCTGATGTTAGAGAGAGAGAGACAGAGCAGATGCAGCCTGGATGGGATGGGGGGGGGGGGGGGGGGGGGGTGAACGTTGGCACCCTTTTGAGACGACAACGAACCGGGTCACAGAACATGAAATTGTTCATAAATCTTTTATGTAAGTAAACAACAATCAGAATACAAACCTGTTGAGGCGTTATAATCATAATAGAAACTTATTGAGGCGTTACAGTTGAGGTGGCAGTGGTTTAAAATGACTAGAGCTGATGGTCTGTGGACTGATTTGGAGCCCCCGTCTCACCTGAATTCTTTAGCACTCTTCAACACATCGCACATCCGGATTATCACAGAAGTCGGTAAAAGGAATAGCTGGCTTTTTTGACTCATCGATGGTTGCACGGCTGCTCTAACAACTCGGATCCAGAAGTTTTTGCATGTGTACCATCTAGTATTCGCAGGAAAAGAACAGTGGCTGAGGCGCTCGACAACATGATATTCGGGGTGGACAAGCCCCACACTCATCACAATCATCCAAAAATCCAAATCATCCATTTGCATCATAACAATCATGCAAACACATTATTAAGGCAAGATCTCATTGACTCGACAACAAAATATAAAAGACTCAACTGACTCGATCAAGCAACTCGCATTATTCGTTACTCGATAGCATGAGAAAAGCTCCTAGTGGTCCATGGTCGTGCGGGAGCAGGTGCAGCCTGGATGGTGCCTCTTGCGTTGAGCGACGATGGCCGGGTCGTGCGCCATGGAAGGTGGTAGTCTTCCTGGCTGCTCTCCCTGCTGCTGACGCTCCAAGTCGTCGAACCAGTCTTGCAGCCTCTCAAGCTGCAGCCTCATAGTCCTCTGGTCCATCAGAGCTCTGTCCAGGGCACTGTTGAGCGAGACTACCAGTGGCACTGTGGCTGCCAGCCTGGCGCTCTTGCCCTCCTGTAGCGCAGCAACCCTGCACCCAGACTCGGTCTGGCGGCGTCGAGAGAAGTAGCGGTCATCGTCCTCCTGAATGGTGGGGTACACCATCTCCCGATGCACGGAGAGAGCCTGCCTCGCCGCGTCCTCAACTCCAAACTCGCAGGTGTAAGTCGGGGTCAAAGCACGGGTGACGGAGCGGATCCTCTAGGCCCTCTCGTCGTCGCACCAGGTGTAACAACCCTAAAAATCCACACAACCTAAAAATCCCAACCAATTAAAATTTTTCATTTATTTATTGTGAAAACCCATTTTTCTTGTGCAAGCATATAGGTTTCATTATGAAATTGGTAAATAAAGGAGTGTAGTTTGCATTTTAATTCCATTAACATAGAATAATAACTTATGCATCACGTTTGGGATTTATTGCAATTTATGTTTGTATTTACTCAATATTTAAAATGGGCAATATATGTATATATACACTAAATTGAAAATAGAAAAGGAGAAAGGGAGTTAGGCCAGCCATTCGTTTCGGCCAGCCGGGTCGCTAAGCCAGCCCAAGCCAGCCCGACCTTTCTCTCCTCATCTCACCGCGCGCGGCCCACGTCGCGGCTCGGCAGCGCACGCGCACGACCGGCACACACGCGCTCGCGCTCGCGCTCGCTGCCAACCCGGCCCCGCCTGTCAGCCGCTCTCGCCCCCCACTGTTCTTCTTCCTCACGAAGGCGACGCGCCTGCCGGGGGTGTCGCGCAAATGGCGTGACCCCGGTCCCACAGCCGACAGCATGGCAGAGCCCTGACCCCGCTGTCCCCCTCCTGTCCCCTCCTTTCTTGGCCGCCAAGCGAACCCGCGCCCATCCGGAGCCCTAGATCCACTCGAGCCACGGCCCTTCGATCGGTCGAGCGCAATCAGGGCCGTTCGCCATTGGAGCTGGCCAAGCTCGCCTATAAATTGGAGCACCCCGAAGCCCTACCCTCATTTTCCCTCGCCGCCACCGCAGCACAGACCGGCACACTGCACCAAACCGAGAGAGAGAGCGTAGGAGAAGGGCGGAGCAGAGGAGGAGAAGCTGCCGGAGCGCCGCCGCCGCGGAGCACGCCGGAGCCGGACACGGAGGAGAAGCCCGAGCTACGGACGAGGAGCGGCACGGCACTGCGATCGCTCTGCACGGCTCCGACTCGCCACTGCACCGCCATCCTAGCTTCACCGACACCACGGTGAGCCACCGCACGCCATGTCCGAACCTTGCCCTGCTTTTGCCATGGCGTTCCACCCTCGGGACGCGCAGGCACGAGCCTTTACCGGCTCGGGAAGATCACCTGCACCATGCACTCATTCGACCGGCCGAAACCCCCGGACTACAAGCTTGCTAGACCGAGAACGCAGCACGACGCGTTCTCGGCGGAGCGCGTTCACCACCGACGCGTTCCGACGCCGAATCACCCGTTCCGAGCAATCCGTCTAGCAACCGTATAGGTTAGAGCGTCGTGGAGCACCGCCACGACCCCCTCGAGCTAGCTACGCGGATCTAAGCGCTAGAGGAAGCCTGAATCGCCTTGGCCGCGTGCGCCGCGACCTTACCGGAGCGCCGCCGCGAGCCATTGACAAAAGAAGGTCATGCCATGGCTAAAGTTCGCCACCAGAGTGTTGTATGCCTCTCTGGCCTCACCAATTTGACAAGACCGCATTCGATTGAACCAATACTTGGTCGTAGCCGCGATGCCGCCTTCCGCCGTCGTCGGCGACACGCCGCCGCCACGACCGAGCACCTTGGAAAGCTCGGTAGCCAAAATTGGTAGTTGGTATACCATCGCCATAGACCCTGGACGCGTATACATCTCCTAGAGGACCTCCTTAGCCCCGCCGGAACCTCACCGTCGCGACGACATCGCCGCCGACAGGTTCCGCCTCGCCTAAATCCGTTCCGAGTACCCCCGGTCGCCTCGCGCTGCGGAGAAAGGCCGCCGAGGTTCGCCAAGTCTGCCTCGGCACCGCCGCTAGATAGCCGAGCCCCGAATCACGACTGTCGCCTTGGCTACGTGCGCCTCCACCTCGTCGGAGAACCGCCGTATGCCGAGGGAGAGAAGGAGGCCATACCACGACTCTAATCCGCCACCATCTGGTCGGACGACTGCCTGAGCACGCCAATTGGGGAAAGCCGAGCCCTGTCTTGCCGAAATATGGCCATCGCCGCCCTGTCATGGTCCGCCGCACCGGAGAGACACCGCCGCCTTGAACAGACGCCCTGGAACCCTGCTAGCACCAAATTTCCGATTCGGCCGAGCCTCACCGGGAGAGCTCGGGAAAGCAGCCCCCTCGGCGCCCAAATTTCCGATTCGCCCGAGCCTCACCGGGAGAGCTCGGGAAAGCAGCCCCCTCGGCGCCCAAATGTCCGATTCGCCCGAGCCTCCGCAGGAGACCTCGGGAGAACGGCACCCTCGGGCGCCCAAATTTCCGATTCGCCCGAGCCTCCGCGGGAGACCTCGGGAGAACGGCACCCTCGGGCGCACCAAATGTCCGATTCGCCCGAACCTCCGCGGGAGACCTCGGGAGAACGGCACCCTCGGCGCCCCGAATCTCCGATTCGCCCGAGCCCCGCCGAGCTAAACCGAACTACGCCGAACTCCGCCGAGCTATGCCGAGCTCCGCCGAGCTACCCCCGACCACAGCCGAGCTCCGCCGAGCTACGCCAACTCCGGCAACTCTCTGGGAACCAGCATCGAACACCTGGTGGGCGACCTTCGGGTCTGTGTTCTGTTGAGGCGCCACTTACCGCACTACTGGACCCGCACGCCACGTGGACCAATCCCGAGCTGCCCCTGATTAACCGACCAGTTTTCCCCATTTTCAGAAAATAGGATAATCTTCGGAAATTCATAACTTATTCATACGAAGTCCAAAAATTGCGCACCATATATCAAAATTCTCAGAAAAATGAGATCTACAATCTAAGACTATGTTTGTGTGCATTTGGCTCTTTATTTTATTGGATTTTTCTGAAATACTCTATAGGAGTCGCTGACGCGACTATTTCGTGTTCGATTTCAGAGCCGGAGGAGGATCTGACTAAGGAAGACGACCACGAGTACTTCTAAGAGCTAGGAGACGACTACGAAGGTGCCACGTCCCACCAAATCCTTAGATCCTATTACGCATTGCAAATGACATTGTTGCTATTGCTTTATGATTATGTATGGATTGGTTGCATGGTAGTATATTTGAATTCCCTGCCTTGATAAGACTTTACCCTGCTGTCCGCTGCTAGGTTAGCTGCTGCTTATTTTACTGTTACTCTTCCACTACTTACTACTTGCTATATGCTATGTGGTGGAATTGGGACGGTGTATAACTGATTATAACTACTGGGAAAGAGTGCTGTGTGCGTCTTGCGTGCGTGGTAAGGGTTGATGTCGACCAAGTGGGATGTGAGACAAGCCCATGGGGCAAGTCGTGCCGGGGGTGCAACCTGGGCATCCCCAAGCGAGATACCTGTGGCGGGTAAAGTTGTTGAGGAGGTTCCGGGTGGGATAGCCTTGGTGGTTTGAAGCCCGTGGACGGAGGTGCTGTGATAGCACGGGGAGAGTATCCCCTAAGTGGAGATGCCTGCTTGGTCAAACCTAGGATGGACTAGTTTCAGGTTCATGGGAATCCTTTTCTACTCACTCGCTTCTGATGGGCGGGAGACGGCTGGACTACTTGGTAGGACGGTGCCACTACTGCTAGGTTGAAAGGTGATAAGGGTGGGCGGAGACGGTCGATGGGTTCCCGTTCCGTTCTAGATGCACAGTACCACTGGATGGGCCCGGTACTGTGTCTCCCAGTCTCAGCATAACGGTGTAGGATCCGGAATATCCCAGGGCTGAGTGGTAGGGTGGCATCGACCTAAGCAAGCAAGCACCCGGAATTCTGCCTAGGTGTTTGCGCAACACCTATGATGGCTAATCTTGTGGGTAGTGAAACCTCTGCAGAGTGTATGGTTGATCGATCGATACATATGCCAACCTGTTGGCTATGGACCTTTCCTGTGAAGCTTCTACTAGTGTAGTGAGTGTTCTCTTCTCCCCCTGGATAACATTTTTCCGGCAGTGTACCCGTTGTGGTAGTGTGCCGCTGAGATAGGCCCGAGAGGGAGTTGGGCCTGTCGAATGAGAGCGAGGTGTGGGTAAGTGAGATGTGGTGATGGGAAAAGGGATAATGGTGTTAACTGGTGATAAAACTTGACTAATTAAACATTGATTACAGCTGCATAGGAAAACCTCAGCCTATAGGTCTGCTTGTATAGCCTTGCATCCACTTTCCACAAAGCAAATGCTGCATAGGTGGGCTCCGTGGCCAGTACAAATCGTACTGATAAATTTGCTGTCAGGTGACGAGAATGAGTACGACTTCGAGGGAGATGATGACGAGGAATAGGGTCACGTGCTACACTCAAGTTGGCCGTGAAGGATGAATCGCTTCCGCATCTTCTAAAGCTTCTCTGAATGTTGATTCCGCCAGTGTGGCGATGTAATAAATGTTTATGTAAGACTTAATTATCGTTGTATGGATCCTGGTGTCAACTGAGATATGGGTAATTTCATGGATTGTCCCAAGCAATCTGTTGAATTACAATTCGAGCCTGTGGATTTCCCTTCGTGGAAATCGAGGTCGTTTCAGTTGGTATCAGAGCCATACTTGACTGTAGGACGAGACCCATAGAAAATGGACGTTAGAATAGGAAGCCAGACTCTTTTTCGGTTATATTACCGACCTTGCATTCACTTTTTATGCAATGGCTTATCTAATACAAGGACCTGCTAATCCGTTTCTTGAAAAATTTGCAGATGACCAGCCTTGGACCACCACTTCGTCCACTGCACGACGTCACTATTGAGATCCCGATCAATGGGAGGAACCACGGCGGATTTGCCATGGTACTACGCCAGGTGCTGGAGGAGCTGGGAGCACCGTCTGACCAGATCCAGTACTTCAGCCGAGTGAAGCTTGTTGAGGCAGAGGACAGCCGCATACCCGACGCCGTACTTGACCTTATGCACCAGTAGCTTATGGGACCCTGCGTAGCCCTTAGACTAGAGATACCATGAGTTGCCCTGCCATTGGCTACCTGCGCGTAGCACGATCTTCTTAGCAGCTAGGAACATCCTTTATATAATAATAACCATGTGATGAGTGACATTTGGATCTTATGCTTCTTATGGATCTCTATGCTTCTTTGGTTGAGTGTAGGATAGCATGAAAAATGTTTTAATTCATTTAAATTGTTGAAAACATCTAACTCCTACTTAAACCACTACAAGAATATTACTGCACTGAGCACGTACCTAATAAATTCAGATGTCGATGAGACGTTCTGCGCGTTTGGAGAACCGCCAGCCCTCCCCTGCGCCTGCGCCAGGACGTGGGCGTGGTCGCAACCGTGGACGCCCAGCTGGCAGACGTGCTGGAGTTAACCTAGAAGAAGAGCTGCGCCGGGCAGAGAATGCACCACCGGTGAACGATCCGCCACCACAAGGCGAGAACGTGCCTCCGCCACCGCCACCGCCGCCGCCACCGACGTTGGCGGAAGTGATGGCTCAGCAGACCCAGCTGCTGAATGCCATAGCTACTGGGATGAACAGGCACCACGGGCCACCCCAGAATGACTTCCAAAGGAAACTGGAGGGTTTCCTGAAGCTGAGGCCACCTACCTTCGACGGGACCGACAGCGATCCCCTCGCTGCCGATGATTGGCTTAAGGAGATGGAGAAGAAGCTGGACCTGACCACTTGCTCCGACGAGGAGTGTGTTGGGATTGCTAGCCACCAGCTGACCGGTGCTGCACGAGCATGGTGGGACAACTACACCAGCGCTCACGAGGACCCAGCCCGCATTGACTGGGATGAGTTCACCGAGGCTTTCCGTGACCACCACATTCCTGAGGGAGTCATGGAGGCCAAGGAGAACGAGTTTCGTAACATCTCCCAGGGAGCTGATCGGATCCACGAGTACACCACCCGCTTCAACTGCTTGCTCCGCTACGCACCTGCGTCTTGCGTGAGTTCCGAGAAGGAAAAGATGTACTACTACAGGAAGGGACTTCAGACCAAGATCAGGTTGGCTCTGTCAGGGAATAAGAGCTACACTCTGCGTGAGCTGATTGACCGCTGTATTGAGATCGAGAAGGATCGCATGGAAGCACGACTGGAATTCGAGGCACAGAACAAGGGAAAGAAGCGCCGCTCTGAGGGACCCGCTCGCACTGCTCCACCCCAGAGACAGCGAACGGGTGCACCTCCGCCTTTCCGAACCCGCCAGGGACCTTCTTCGGGAACGAGCCGTGGTGGTACCAACAGCAGCAACTATCATCGCCCCGCTCAGACCTACCCTGCGCCGACTCGAGCTGTGCAGAACACACCCGCCCCCGCTACCAACACGCCAAGGACAAGCAATTGGAAGGCTCCTGTGACAGCTACAGCAGGCAGTGCGCCCTTCACTTGCTTCGGATGCGGAAAGCCTGGACACTGTGTGGCTGTGTGCCCCGACCTCAACCGTGCACCAGCAGCTGCACAGGGCACACCAAACCGAGGATCTGCTACCCGAGGAAGACTGAACCACATGACCGCTGAGGAAGCTGAAGCTGCACCTGATGCTGTGTACGGTACGTTCCTAGTTCAGGGTAACATGGCTACAGTTCTGTTCGATTCGGGAGCTACATGTTTATACATTTCATCTGCATATGCACGTAAGCATAACATACCTGTAACCCCGAGAGCAAACCCCATCCTAACTAGCTCACCCTTAGGAACCTTCAGAAGCGTTCACATATGTAGAGGAGTGATAATCACTATCGAGGGACTTGACTTTCGAGCTGACCTAACCCTACTACCCTCCAATAGCTTAGATGTCATCTTAGGCATGGACTGGCTAACCAAACACCGGGGAGTGATATCTTGTTCACCTAGATATGTTCAGGTAACCCACCCTTGGGGAACAGCTGTCCGATGTGTACCCCAAACCGAGAGAGTCCAAACCCTCCTATGTGCCCTGGAGACTAAAGCAAATAAGACAGAGCTGACATTCAGAGATGTGCCAGTAGTCTGTGAGTTCAATGACGTATTTCCAGAGGAGTTGCCAGGAATGCCACCAGATAGAGATGTGGAGTTTGTTATAGAGCTGATGCCAGGGACTGCACCGATTGCCAAAAGACCCTACAGAATGTCGGCTGATGAGTTGAAGGAACTCAAGAAGCAGCTGGGAGAATTACTGGAGAAGGGCTTCATTAGGCCTAGTGCTTCGCCCTGGGGATCTCCCGTTTTGTTTGTCAAGAAGAAGGATGGCACGATGAGGATGTGCATTGACTACCGGAACCTGAATGCGGTCACAGTCAAGAATAAGTATCCACTGCCCCGCATCGATGATCTGTTAGATCAATTGAGTAAGGCCAAGTACTTCTCAAAGATTGATCTTCGATCAGGGTATCATCAGATGAAGATCAGGGGAGAAGATATCCCGAAGACTGCATTTGTCACTAGGTATGGACAGTATGAGTGCACAGTAGTCTCATTTGGACTCACTAATGCTCCAGCATACTTCATGAACATGATGAACAAGATCTTCATGAATGAGCTAGACAAGTTTGTAGTGGTATTCATTGATGATATATTGGTTTATTCAGCCACAAAAGAGGAACATGAACACCATCTGAGGACCGTATTGGAGAGGTTGTCTCGCAACCAGCTATACGCCAAATTCTCCAAGTGCGAATTCTGGCTTGAGGAAGTTGCTTTCCTTGGACACGTACTGTCAGGAGAAGGAGTCGCAGTAGACCCAGCCAAGATTGAAGCTGTGAAAGAGTGGGAACAACCCTGTAATGTGTCAGAAATCAGAAGCTTTTTGGGACTTGCAGGATACTATCGCAGATTTATTGAGAATTTCTCCAAGATTGCAAGACCCATGACCAACTTGCTGAAGAAAGAGAACAAGTTTATATGGACTCCTGAATGCGAGAAGAGTTTTCAGACCTTGAAGGAGAAGCTCACTACTACACCTGTACTAGCCCTGCCCGATATTCACAAGGATTTTGTTGTATATTGTGATGCCTCTCGGCAAGGTTTGGGCTGTGTATTAATGCAAGAAGGAAGAGTGATAGCTTATGCCTCAAGACAGTTGAAGGAGCATGAGCAGCGATACCCGACTCATGACCTAGAACTTGCAGCCGTGGTACATGCACTCAAGATTTGGAGACACTATCTGATAAGCAACAAGTGTGACATCTACACTGACCACAAGAGCCTAAAGTACTTCTTCACTCAGGAAGATCTGAATATGAGGCAGCGCAGATGGCTAGAACTCATCAAGGACTATGATCTTGAGATCCATTATCACCCAGGAAAGGCCAATGTTGTCGCTGATGCACTTAGCCGCAAAAGCTACTGCCATACCCTCATCACCAACTCTATGCCACCTGAGCTCAGGAGAGAGTTCGACGCATTCCAGCTCGAGGTAGTCTCCTATGGCATGCTAAATGAGCTTCGCGTCGAGTACAATCTCACCTCACGAATCCGTGAAGCACAAAAGAACTGTCCTGAGATAGACTATATCCGTGGTTTGATGAAGCTGGGAAGAGGCCCTGAATACCGAGAAGATGAGCAGGGAACTGTATGGTACAAAGATAGAATCTGTGTACCGACGGATTCAGCGATACGAGAAGAGATTCTGTCAGAAGGGCATGACTCCAAATATTGCATTCACCCAGGGTCAGCCAAGATGTACCATGATCTAAGGAAGCACTTCTGGTGGGAGAATATGAAGACAGACATTGCAGGGCATGTAGCCCGATGTGATACATGCAATAGAATCAAGGCCGAACATCAGAGACCAGCAGGGTTGCTACAACCAGTTGAGATACCAGAATGGAAGTGGGAGTGCATATCCATGGACTTCATAATAGGACTGCCCCGATCCGAGCATGGATATGATTCTATATGGGTAATAGTGGACCGTCTAACCAAAGTTGCACATTTTATACCGGTCAAAAGGAAGTATAGAGTTGAAAAGCTAGCAGATCTGTACGTATCAAACATTTTGAAGTTACATGGGGCGCCTCTGAGTATTATATCTGACCGAGGCTCACAGTTCGTATCACAGTTCTGGAAATCCTTGCACAAGTCCATCGGAACCAAGCTCGACTATAGCACCGCATACCACCCGCAAACGGATGGGCAAACAGAAAGAGTGAACCAGATTCTCGAGGACATGTTACGAGCTTGCGTATTGAGGTACAAGGAAGGATGGGAGAGCTGTCTACCCCACGCTGAGTTCTCATACAACAACAGTTATCAAACAAGCATTAAGATGTCTCCATTTGAAGCGTTGTATGGAAGACCGTGCAGAACCCCGCTAATGTGGTCAGAACCAGGTGAGAGGACATTCTTCGGTCCTGCTAAGATTGTGGAAGCAGAAGAAGGTGTTGCCCAAGTAAGAGAGAATTTGAGGATTGCACAAAGTAGGCAAAAGAGCTATGCAGATAGAAGACGTAGAGAGCTTGAGTTCGAGGTTGGGGATTATGTCTACCTCAAGGTATCTCCACTTCGTGGCACTGTCAGGTTCCACGTAAAAGGGAAATTGGCACCAAGATATGTTGGGCCATACAAGATCTGTAAAAGGGTTGGAAAGCTTGCTTACAAGCTAGAACTACCGGAGGAATTATCGGGAGTACACCCCGTGTTCCATGTCTCGCAATTAAGGAAGTGTTTGAAGCTTCCCGAGGAGCAAGTTCCTACGGATGCATTAGACCTGCAAGACACACTTGAATACAAGGAACATCCGATCAAGATCTTGGCACAGGATACAAAGGAGACTCGAAACAAAACCATTCCGATGTGCAAGGTACAATGGAGCAATCACACTGAAAGGGAAGCTACGTGGGAGAAAGAATCGGACTTGCGGATTATGTTTCCTTACCGCTTCGATGGGTACGTTATCCCTGAATCTCGAGGTCGAGATCCTAATGAGGGGGGAGGACTTTAACAACCCTAAAAATCCACACAACCTAAAAATCCCAACCAATTAAAATTTTTCATTTATTTATTGTGAAAACCCATTTTTCTTGTGCAAGCATATAGGTTTCATTATGAAATTGGTAAATAAAGGAGTGTAGTTTGCATTTTAATTCTATTCACATAGAATAATAACTTATGCATCACGTTTGGGATTTATTGCAATTTATGTTTGTATTTACTCAATATTTAAAATGGGCAATATATGTATATATACACTAAATTGAAAATAGAAAAGGAGAAAGGGAGTTAGGCCAGCCATTCGTTTCGGCCAGCCGGGTCGCTAAGCCAGCCCAAGCCAGCCCGACCTTTCTCTCCTCATCTCACCGCGCGCGGCCCACGTCGCGGCTCGGCAGCGCACGCGCACGACCGGCACACACGCGCTCGCGCTCGCGCTCGCTGCCAACCCGGCCCCGCCTGTCAGCCGCTCTCGCCCCCCCACTGTTCTTCTTCCTCACGAAGGCGACGCGCCTGCCGGGGGTGTCGCGCAAATGGCGTGACCCCGGTCCCACAGCCGACAGCATGGCAGAGCCCTGACCCCGCTGTCCCCCTCCTGTCCCCTCCTTTCTTGGCCGCCAAGCGAACCCGCGCCCATCCGGAGCCCTAGATCCACTCGAGCCACGGCCCTTCGATCGGTCGAGCGCAATCAGGGCCGTTCGCCATTGGAGCTGGCCAAGCTCGCCTATAAATTGGAGCACCCCGAAGCCCTACCCTCATTTCCCCTCGCCGCCACCGCAGCACAGACCGGCACACTGCACCAAACCGAGAGAGAGAGCGTAGGAGAAGGGCGGAGCAGAGGAGGAGAAGCTGCCGGAGCGCCGCCGCCGCGGAGCACGCCGGAGCCGGACACGGAGGAGAAGCCCGAGCTGCGGACGAGGAGCGGCACGGCACTGCGATCGCTCTGCACGGCTCCGACTCGCCACTGCACCGCCATCCTAGCTTCACCGACACCACGGTGAGCCACCGCACGCCATGTCCGAACCTTGCCCTGCTTTTGCCATGGCGTTCCACCCTCGGGACGCGCAGGCACGAGCCTTTACCGGCTCGGGAAGATCACCTGCACCATGCACTCATTCGACCGGCCGAAACCCCCGGACTACAAGCTTGCTAGACCGAGAACGCAGCACGACGCGTTCTCGGCGGAGCGCGTTCACCACCGACGCGTTCCGACGCCGAATCACCCGTTCCGAGCAATCCGTCTAGCAACCGTATAGGTTAGAGCGTCGTGGAGCACCGCCACGACCCCCTCGAGCTAGCTACGCGGATCTAAGCGCTAGAGGAAGCCTGAATCGCCTTGGCCGCGTGCGCCGCGACCTTACCGGAGCGCCGCCGCGAGCCATTGACAAAAGAAGGTCATGCCATGGCTAAAGTTCGCCACCAGAGTGTTGTATGCCTCTCTGGCCTCACCAATTTGACAAGACCGCATTCGATTGAACCAATACTTGGTCGTAGCCGCGATGCCGCCTTCCGCCGTCGTCGGCGACACGCCGCCGCCACGACCGAGCACCTTGGAAAGCTCGGTAGCCAAAATTGGTAGTTGGTATACCATCGCCATAGACCCTGGACGCGTATACATCTCCTAGAGGACCTCCTTAGCCCCGCCGGAACCTCACCGTCGCGACGACATCGCCGCCGACAGGTTCCGCCTCGCCTAAATCCGTTCCGAGTACCCCCGGTCGCCTCGCGCTGCGGAGAAAGGCCGCCGAGGTTCGCCAAGTCTGCCTCGGCACCGCCGCTAGATAGCCGAGCCCCGAATCACGACTGTCGCCTTGGCTACGTGCGCCTCCACCTCGTCGGAGAACCGCCGTATGCCGAGGGAGAGAAGGAGGCCATACCACGACTCTAATCCGCCACCATCTGGTCGGACGACTGCCTGAGCACGCCAATTGGGGAAAGCCGAGCCCTGTCTTGCCGAAATATGGCCATCGCCGCCCTGTCATGGTCCGCCAGCACCGGAGAGACACCGCCGCCTTGAACAGACGCCCTGGAACCCTGCTAGCACCAAATTTCCGATTCGGCCGAGCCTCACCGGGAGAGCTCGGGAAAGCAGCCCCCTCGGCGCCCAAATTTCCGATTCGCCCGAGCCTCACCGGGAGAGCTCGGGAAAGCAGCCCCCTCGGCGCCCAAATGTCCGATTCGCCCGAGCCTCCGCAGGAGACCTCGGGAGAACGGCACCCTCGGGCGCCCAAATTTCCGATTCGCCCGAGCCTCCGCGGGAGACCTCGGGAGAACGGCACCCTCGGGCGCACCAAATGTCCGATTCGCCCGAACCTCCGCGGGAGACCTCGGGAGAACGGCACCCTCGGCGCCCCGAATCTCCGATTCGCCCGAGCCCCGCCGAGCTAAACCGAACTACGCCGAACTCCGCCGAGCTATGCCGAGCTCCGCCGAGCTACCCCCGACCACAGCCGAGCTCCGCCGAGCTACGCCAACTCCGGCAACTCTCTGGGAACCAGCATCGAACACCTGGTGGGCGACCTTCGGGTCTGTGTTCTGTTGAGGCGCCACTTACCGCACTACTGGACCCGCACGCCACGTGGACCAATCCCGAGCTGCCCCTGATTAACCGACCAGTTTTCCCCATTTTCAGAAAATAGGATAATCTTCGGAAATTCATAACTTATTCATACAAAGTCCAAAAATTGCGCACCATATATCAAAATTCTCAGAAAAATGAGATCTACAATCTAAGACTATGTTTGTGTGCATTTGGCTCTTTATTTTATTGGATTTTTCTGAAATACTCTATAGGAGTCGCTGACGCGACTATTTCGTGTTCGATTTCAGAGCCGGAGGAGGATCTGACTAAGAAAGATGACCACGAGTACTTCCAAGAGCTAGGAGACGACTACGAAGGTGCCACGTCCCACCAAATCCTTAGATCCTATTACGCATTGCAAATGACATTGTTGCTATTGCTTTATGATTATGTATGGAATGGTTGCATGGTAGTATATTTGAATTCCCTGCCTTGATAAGACTTTACCCTGCTGTCCGCTGCTAGGTTAGCTGCTGCTTATTTTACTGTTACTCTTCCACTACTTACTACTTGCTATATGCTATGTGGTGGAATTGGGACGGTGTATAACTGATTATAACTACTGGGAGAGAGTGCTGCGTGCGTCTTGGGTGCGTGGTAAGGGTTGATGTCGACCAAGTGGGATGTGAGACAAGCCCATGGGGCAAGTCGTGCCGGGGGTGCAACCTGGGCATCCCCAAGCGAGATACCTGTGGCGGGTAAAGTTGTTGAGGAGGTTCCGGGTGGGATAGCCTTGGTGGTTTGAAGCCCGTGGACGGAGGTGCTGTGATAGCACGGGGAGAGTATCCCCTAAGTGGAGATGCCTGCTTGGTCAAACCTAGGATGGACTAGTTTCAGGTTCATGGGAATCCTTTTCTACTCACTCGCTTCTGATGGGCGGGAGACGGCTGGACTACTTGGTAGGACGGTGCCACTACTGCTAGGTTGAAAGGTGATAAGGGTGGGCGGAGACGGTCGATGGGTTCCCGTTCCGTTCTAGATGCACAGTACCACTGGATGGGCCCGGTACTGTGTCTCCCAGTCTCAGCATAACGGTGTAGGATCCGGAATATCCCAGGGCTGAGTGGTAGGGTGGCATCGACCTAAGCAAGCAAGCACCCGGAATTCTGCCTAGGTGTTTGCGCAACACCTATGATGGCTAATCTTGTGGGTAGTGAAACCTCTGCAGAGTGTATGGTTGATCGATCGATACATATGCCAACCTGTTGGCTATGGACCTTTCCTGTGAAGCTTCTACTAGTGTAGTGAGTGTTCTCTTCTCCCCCTGGATAACATTTTTCCGGCAGTGTACCCGTTGTGGTAGTGTGCCGCTGAGATAGGCCCGAGAGGGAGTTGGGCCTGTCGAATGAGAGCGAGGTGTGGGTAAGTGAGATGTGGTGATGGGAAAAGGGATAATGGTGTTAACTGGTGATAAAACTTGACTAATTAAACATTGATTACAGCTGCATAGGAAAACCTCAGCCTATAGGTCTGCTTGTATAGCCTTGCATCCACTTTCCACAAAGCAAATGCTGCATAGGTGGGCTCCGTGGCCAGTACAAATCGTACTGATAAATTTGCTGTCAGGTGACGAGAATGAGTACGACTTCGAGGGAGATGATGACGAGGAATAGGGTCACGTGCTACACTCAAGTTGGCCGTGAAGGATGAATCGCTTCCGCATCTTCTAAAGCTTCTCTGAATGTTGATTCCGCCAGTGTGGCGATGTAATAAATGTTTATGTAAGACTTAATTATCGTTGTATGGATCCTGGTGTCAACTGAGATATGGGTAATTTCATGGATTGTCCCAAGCAATCTGTTGAATTACAATTCGAGCCTGTGGATTTCCCTTCGTGGAAATCGAGGTCGTTTCACCAGGTCTTCACGAAAGCCTTCGTGGTCCAGTAGTCGACGTGGTCGGGGTGGGAGAACCTCCTGCTCCTGTACTCCACCGCAACAGAAAGAGTGGCGTACTGTCGCTGCACGAGTCCCAAGAGCTTGGGATGGTAGAACTCGTCTCCATCCGGGGCGGTGTAGGTATCTCGGGTCCAGCCTGGACACAGCTCCTCATCCTCGTCGTCGTCCTCAGGCGGCGGGTCATCTCCTCCTCCGCCCTGGACCTCGTCCTCGCCCTGGTCCTGCTCCTCGTCAGAGCGGGTACGGCTGTCGGAGTGGTCAGAGGACTCGTCGCCACTAGAGTTCCCCAAGTCGTCGCTCGGATCTCCAGCTGCAACCTGGTCGGCGATGTCCTGCTGCGGAATGAACTGACTCAGGTACTCCGCTCGTGTTGGAGCGTGGCCTCCAGTGCTCTTGCGGGCGGTCTGCTTGGTACGCGCCATCGATCTGTTTTTAAAATATGAGTTAGATCAGAGGCTTTTGCAAAGAATAAGAGTAGTGTACCAGAAAATTTGTAGTAAATTAGTAAAAGCAATAAAATTTTCTCAAGTACTCCTAGAGGGGTATCCAGTTCTACCTAAAGAAGGCGTCCTACAGTCAGTTCGGCTCCGATACCAATTTGTAACACCCGGATTTGCGAAGAAATCCGAACGCAGGATATATGTGGACCCAGAAAGTTCAAAACCACATATATCAACAAATTGTACATCATTATGGCACGAACAACGATTAAGCTTATATAAAAAAAAAGTATTGAGTCACATCATTGCCAACGGCATTGTTTATTACAGCGGATACGTGAAATCAAAACTCTCCAAGCCAACAGGGACACCAACTGGGGGCACGCCATCTTCATCAGTCCTGGATATCCTCCGGAAAGTCGACATACTCTTCATCATCATCTGGTACCCATCCGGGATTTTTGATGATTTGGTAAATAACGACAAGCGTCAGCTTACCACGCTCAGCAATTATATAATGGGGAATGCAAGGCTCACAAGGCTGTATATAGCTTAGCTGCAGTTTGCTTTTAGTTGGTCAAGTTTTATTAGATAACCTGAATATCTAACTTAGTGAATAGCCCAACCCAAGGGGTGATTAGTTCATTAGACAAGTTTAAACATTCTCCAAATTCTCCAAGATCTCCAGGTTCTCCAAAACATGACTTCTCCAAAATACGGGTTTGGACAAAAAGGATCCAGGCCGCTCATGTCCGTGAGCACGGCTGATATATTAGTTTGATCAAACTCTGCAGAGTGTGTACACTTTCACCATGAGTCGTGAATTCCCAGATGCCCGGGGCCCATCGACCCATAAACACTGCCAAGGTGAGCGGGCAGGGAACCACTACGAAGATTTTCACTAGTCACTCTAACAAATTAGTAGACGCGAGGTTTCGACTGCAAGGCGAATGGAGGCCCCCTTCAAGAATGGCACACCATGTGACCGCAGCACAGCACACATCTTGACAGGCTCGGAACTCATTCTAGAACCTAGGCCCCCCTCTTGCGCCTTTCGGTAACTACTAACAATCTAGAGAAGAATCAAGTTACTTGTCTAAAATCAGAGCCATGTAATCCTCAAGGTTGTACGAAAAATCCTGCGTGGCCGCTTTAAGCAATACCCTTATGGAGATTGACTAGAGCCCAAAATGTTCTTTGCTCCAGTCTCCTAAACCATGTTGCTAAAAAAAGTTCATTTTATCTCATGATGCAAAAGTAGCAATTAAACATAATTATCATAAGCCTTTGTTGAGCAAAGCATAGCATAAAATTCTAATGCAAAAACCCCCATAGGTGGCAAGGAATAAGGTATAAGTAATCCTAGGTAAAAACTTAGTGTTTATCAATTTGGACTCATGCATATGAATTTAAATGATTGCATCATTGATAGGTAACAAGGAGACCATATATACACTTGCCTTGAAAATCCGCTTGGTCCTGAAACTGCTCACAATCGTTCTCCTCGAAGAACTTGTCCTCTAATACCACGTCCATCACCAATCAGGCACCAATCCATTCATCACATGCATAAAAACATATAAAACACTATTAGAACAATACACCATGCATCAAAAGATAGAAAATAATAAAATAGAATTGTTCTACTTGTCTCTACGATCACGCACATATGTGGATCACTAAAAACGGAGCTAAAACGGGAAAGATATGGATAAAACAAGATCCAGGGGCTAAATTGTAAATAAGATATTATTTTGAAGTCCTTTTTAAAGCAACCGATACTTCTAAAGTAATTAAACCTAAAACAGAGGGGTTTAAGCATAAAAACACAGGCTCTGGTACTTGATTCAAGAACCAGAGAAGTCTAGGGTTTAAAACGAAAGAAAACAGGCCTAAAATAAATACTTTTGAACTGCTCTGGGTTGCGGGTTATTTTTAGGAAAACAGAGGGGCCTGCGCGCAAAAGCGCGCGGCACGGTCGGTCTGAGGCCGACACGGGCCACGTGGCAGGCAGGGGTTGGCGGGTCCACCGGCACCGCGGTGGACCGGGTGCGCGGGCTGGTTTCCCCCTGGTCCACGGTGGACCGAGCGGGGCTGGGAAGGTCGCGGCCGGCCGGGACGTCTCCGGCACGGCGGCGCCATGGGCGGCGCGGCGGGGCTCGCCGGCGAGTTGGTGGAACGGCGGAGCAGGGCACGGGGAGCGGAGCTGAGGGCACCGGAATGCTGCAGGGGTGATGGCGAGGTCACTGGAGGGGTCGTGAAGGGCGTTCGAGGCGTCCCGATGCGGTGGCGCCATGGCCGAGAGCTTCGAACTTGCCGGCGTGCGCGGATAGGGCGGCTCGGGGTGCTAGGGGCAGAACGGAGGGCACCGGCGCAATGATACGGACACAACGAAAGCGACGGGAGCCTCGGATTCGCCGGTGGTACTCACCCCGGCGGAGGACGTCGGCAGCGGTGATCTGCGGAGAAAAGGAGGGGCTCGGGTGAGCTCGGCTTCGCGCACCGAAGAGAAAAGGTACGAGAAGGGGGTTCAAGTGGCTTCGGTCTTACCACGGACGGCGATTCGTCCGTGACGGGAACGACGGAGAGCGGCCGGCGGCAAGCTCAAGGCGGCGGCAATGGCTAGCCGAGGGGCGGTCGGAAAAGGAGCACCCCGGGGGCTCGGCTACGCCCTTTATAGGGCCGGGCGCGGGCAGCGAGACGCCACGGGCGTTACCGTCCTCACGGATTGATGGCTGGGTATCCATTAAGGCCACCATGGTGGCCGTTACCGGGAGGGAGAGGGGCGGCGGCGGCGCCCGCTCGGCTGGAGGTAGGGGAAGAGGCACGGGCCGCTGACGGGTAGGCCTGGCCGGTCAGCGAGAGAGGAGGCGGGGCAACGCGCAGGGCGCTGCGGGCCGCCTGCGTGTGAGCTGGGCCGGGGCACGGCCCAATGTGCCTCCACGCGCGCGCGGGAAGGGGGGAAAGAGATGGGCCGGCCTCAACCTGGGCCAAAAGGAAGGAAGAGGGGAGGGAGGGAAAAAGAAAGGCTTTTTTCTGAATTTTTCAAACATGTACATTTTGAATTTGAATTTTTAAAATCTTTTCACACAACCTATCCTGCATTCACTCAAAAACAAAATGCACCAACATGAATGCATCAACTATATTCAGAGCCCACAAATTATTTATGAAAACATTATTTGCCTATTTATGCAAAAGAGAAAAAAATTACAAATAATTATCTAAATTAATTCTATTTTCCAAAAGGTGATTTTTAGGGTATCGCACCATGTTTCTAAAAAGAATCTTTTAATCCATAGTTGCGTAATCATTAATCAATATTATAGATCATTATAATTGGTGATAGCAACCTAATCCAGTCTAGTTAGATGCAAAAACCCATAGGTCACAATGATACAAGATATCAACAGTTATAGGAAAAGTCCTTATGAGTTTATCATACTAGACACATGCATATGAAAAGGTGATTAAAATTTATTAGGTATCAAGGGACTCATGTTACACTTGCCATCCAAAAGCTTGCTCAAACTCTAAATTTCCTTCTGGATCTTCCTCGTATAGCTTCCCTTCTATCGATAGCAACAACCAGTACAAGCTTCACATCCAAACCTAGAAGCAATACAACAAGCATTATAAAAATAAATTACAAAGGTTTTAAAAGAGTAAGGCTTGTTCTATGATCATGTGAGCGCAAAAACAAACCAAAACAGGAACCACAACTAAAAGATGTGAGAGTTGAAATGTATATGTGGCAAGGATTGTGTTATATGAGCAAGGTGGAATTTTGGACTAGAACAACATATTCAACAAAACAAAAGGGGTTTGATATGTATTAAGTTTTAAACATATACAGAGTTTGGCTTCAAAGAGCATGATAGATGTAGGGATATGCTTGAGAGACTGAACAAACTGCATCGGAGAATAAGATTGAACTGATATACATCATGTGGCATGCTCTTAGGGATATAGAACTAGTGATATGATGTTGCGATGCCTAAGCCAAAGTGAGATATCATAGTTGAAGCAAGGATAATTTTGTCTTTATGGTGAGGATGTGATTGAGGAGAGTTGATATATAGCATGATTTGATAGGACAAGTGTGTTTAGTGATTACAAGCTCATGGTGGAGTGGTATGATTTGATATGATTAGCTAACATGTAGCTCATGGTTCTTGTTGAACTATATCTTTGGTGGCTAAAATACATAGGTAACATGCATGTGTGTAGTACATGGGGGCATGTTATGCTAATAGGGCATGTCGATCCAAGATGCACTAGGGCAGAATGGACTTGCTAGTTTGTTGTATGCCAATGGGCATCTTTGACATGAAGCGTATGATGCATAATATGTTATGATATTGGTAAGAATATTCATCTCAAGTTATAGAACATCACCTGACAAAGATGGTGATGGTGGTTGGGACAACTAGATCTTGTCGTGTGCACGGATCGGAGACTATAGATTTAAGGTCGAAAGAGAGGTTACACATATGGCTTGTCTTCTAAATATTCCATAGAGATATGAGGGAATGATTTTCAATAATGAAAAGGTCACTGTGGAACATATCATGATCAACCAGTGCACTAAGGGTGCTAGATTAAGGAAAATATGATTTTGGCGATTTGTGCTTCGGTTGAGCGCAACTGGTGGCGGACAACGGAAAATATGATGACATATTGCTTGGTTATAACAAAGCCAATGGAAATACATTTTGTGGGGTTTCTAGGTACTTCTTGGGGTAGATTATGCCAAAATGAGGTGATGTTTTGACCATCTGCTGGCCGGAGAACGTGCAAGATGGCAATGTATTGCTGTTGGCATGGCACGAGCAGGGACACGGTGATCCATATATCATCGGTGTTGTCATTCACATGACCAAGCTAAATTGTAGAGATGTGTGTAAGTATATGATACGCACTGTGATCAAAGGTGTTGATCACCGGAGTGGTCAATCATCAGGAATGCTCGTGCCAACCTACTGCGATTCGTTGCTGGGCAGCAAGCACATTGAACACAAAAAGGATGATATCTCTTTCATCTTGGATCCAAAAGTCATGGAACTTTGTAGAGGCGTGTTCAATGATAGTATAGCCATAGGATGCATCAAGGGGTTCACTGAATCAACAGGAACATCGCTGCCAAAAATAGGGTGACTGCTATTTGGACATCAGGAGTAGTAGACACTTCGATCTTGATATCTCAGCCATCATGGATTGGATAGCCATACCAAGTTGTGGGATCGTGTGCAGGGATGTTATGAACATGTAGGTTCAACAGATTGGTGATTTTGACAGTGAATTAGTGGGGAAACCAAAACCACTCAGAGCTGCAATCTGACCACACAACAAGAACATCAAGCAGGAGATGACAATATTTCTAGTTTCTCAATTCCTACGAAGAAACCATTTTACAGGGGAGTTCAAGGATATGAACTACAATTTCACCAAAGGGTCAATGATTGGAACAAAGAAACACCAAGGAACGTTGTTGCCAACCGCAGCAGTTCTACTGGCCGTGAGGACAGCAACACATATGCTGGGTAAATTTCGTCATGGGATCAACCATACATCATATAAGGTACTTTACATGCAGAGAAGAACATTAAAACATTATGAGAGAGATCATGGAGTGTTCTCGCCAAGGGGGAGGGCGTGGTGGAGTAGGGAAACGCATCGACGACGGCCAGTGATGACAACATGATACAACGTGCATTCTTCTCACGTTGTGGTTGACCGGGGTAGATTCCATGGTGTTGGAAGCCATCATCACGCCTTCAAAAGTAGGGAGGGTGATGGTGATCTCCTCCAAAACCTTTATTTTGTGCTTTGGAAGGGAATCAAGGTGGCAATATGAGTTTCAATCACGAGATACTTCATTTTCATGGAGGGGAAGGAGAGGAAGGTTAGGGAAGATTTGGGGGCGGCCATGGGGGAGAAGGGAAAGTGGAGAGGCTTGTATCCTCTGGTTCTCACATGGGAAAGAGAGGCAGAGGCATATAGGAGGGTGGGGGAGGTAGATATGAAGGGGAGATGATGGTAGATGAAGGGGTGGGAGAGCAAGGGGTCATGGCTTGGTATTTTCTTGTCTTGGTTGATTTTGTTGTGCAAGATGGAGAGGGATTCCAGTGGTGACATGGGAGAGGGGAGAGGGAGAGATAGAAGGCTGGTTAGTCTTGGTTTTGGATCACAATCGAGAGGAGGATGGTTGTGCTTTGACCCATGGCGAAAGCCAAGGCGAGGTTTGGACTCGGCCAAAAGTGATGTTAGAGGACGGAAAGAGTTCGGTTGATCCATTAGAAAAAGAGAGAGATAGCAAAGATGGTTTACTATGGGATAGATTATGGATTTGTACAAAGAGAAGAAGACAAGATGGAATGGTAGAGTTGAGCTCGGGCCGCTAAATTCTAAGAGACACGATTAGGGTTTCCGAAAAATTTAGATTTTCAAAATGTGATACCAAGGCCGTACAATTTTCAAGGATGGTCCAAAAATAAGTTTGGTTTTGATTAAGAGGACAAAAGGCAGATGTGAAAGAGTCCAAGTGCATATTGCCCAAGGTGAAGATGGAAGAGAAAGTCCGAACTGAGATTATCATGGGTACACGACATATGATTGACTTAATTGGAACAAAGTGATGGTAGGATTGTGTTGAAAGAGAAGATATACAATGATTGCCATCTAGGATAGATTTTTTTAATTTGGAGAAGACTCAATAAAAAAGGATCAGGAGCTCAAATATAAGGAGGAAAAAGAAAAAACAAGTTAGAATATGAATAGTTAGGGTTTTGGAGAACATGCGCTTGGATGTTTGGTAAGATGAAAATTTGGAGATCCATCAAGGTTTTTGGAATAAGGATCAAGTACAGTTTCGAAGGATTTGATCATGGTCTTGCAATTGTCGAAGCTTGATCCAAAACCTTGAGAGTTATGATTTGGATCAAACCTAGTGCACGTTTAAAAATGTTTAAACCCATTTTTTTCATACAAAAACACTATCCAAAGGCATAAAGCGCAACATAACATTCGTTTGAATTCCAAAAATTTTAGAAACTCACATTTTCCAATATCTAAATTATAAACAACTTAAGCTAAGTTGGAAGTTTAGAAAATGGTAAAAAAATCCTTTGTTTTGTTTTTTTAGTGCTTTCTAGTCACATCCCAAAACAAGAATTTTGGGGTGTGACCGATGAGTAGTTGTGTCCCTATCTTCTCAAAGGATCCATGAACTTGATAATTGTCGTTGTGTGACCTGGCGAAGAGGCAATGCACCGCGAGTTTGCACACGCGACGTACTACTGAGACAATAACCCTTCCACGTACCGATAAAACCAGTCCACACAATCACACCATAAAGATGTGATGGCACAAACTTGGTGAACGACAGTTCAACATTCTACAACTGCCTCAGGAATAAGAAGAACAAGTGTTTGCAAGCCTCTCAAGACTCACAAGTGGTTGTTTTGATCTGAACACAAGTGTTGCATGAATTTTTGATAGTCCAAAGGTCCTCTCCTAACTCCACTACAATGAACTTATAGTTTGGTTGAGTGATTTCAGTTTACACTCAAAAATAATAGTGATAATTGCTAGTGGCAAACTAAAACAACATGACTCTTGGCTTCCTAAAGTGATTAGGCTTCCTAGACTTGTAGAGTGACATGAAAAATATATGGTCTCTTTCCACTCCTTGGACTTAATAAATATGTGGCATTGACATCCTTGACTTGCATTTGAGCATAATTTGCAGTTGCTGGCCCTTTTTAGCTTCTTTGTCTTGATTGAACATAGTTGCATATTTTTCCTAATGCTTAACAGCCTTGAACATCCATAAGTTAAGTGGAATCTGAAATAAAAGTGAAAACACGATATAACAACTCAAGATACAGATTGTAATGTATATTTAGGGATAGCTTTCATCTTTTCAGCCCTGAATATTTGCATTTGAATAATTCATCAGAACAACACTTTTTGTGGACTAAAATTATCATCACCATACACCTTCGTATGCTCCATCATTCCTAAGAATAATAATTCAACAACCCAAATGCATCAATGGATCGTCAACATTGTTTCTAATGAATTAAAGGTTAGCATTCACCTGAGCATTAGTTTCCTTCTCCAACTAGTTTGCCCTTTGTCTTGCAATAGGTCCAACAATGTCAATGCTAGGGATGTCTTCATCAGCCTCCCCCTTGAGAAGGAGATGTCCTCGACTCTAACTAACATATGGAAGTAAGTCTTTGATGTTAAATATCGCACTCACATTTTAGTACTTAGGTGGCAGCTCTAGTATATAGGCATTATCATTTACTTTCTCTAGTACCATGAATGAACCATCGCCTCAAGGTGATAACTTACTCTTGCGCTGTTTTGGAAAGTGATCCTTGTGCAAATGTGGCCACACAAGGTCACCTGCCTGAAAAAGTATTTGTTTCTTACCTTTGTTAGCTTGCTTTGCATATTGTATCGTCTTTGACTCTATATTCTTTCATGTTTCAGAATTGATATGTTCTAATCAACTTGGACCTTTTGGTGGCACGTAAGTCAATCCTATCCTACAACGTAAGGGCAAAAGATCCATGGGAGTATGTGGTTTGAAACCATAAACAATTTCAAAAGGACAAAAATTTGTAGTAGAGTGGATTGCCATGTTGTAAGCAAATTCCACATGTGGATAGCCCGACTCTCCAAACTTCGAAGGATTTCCCTACCTTGGAAGCCGGTCCCTTGCTTAGCCCTTGGTGTCCTTTCTGAGAGCTAGAGGATACGCTGCGATGCATGCGGTCATGAAGCTTGCATAGTCATGTCACGATCGTTTAGTGAACCTTGGGGCACATGGCTCAACAACACTTCTCATAGTTCTCCCTGTTGTTTTAATCTCTAGTCATCAAAAGTCTCCCGTGACTATGCTAGTTAGGTACTATGGATCTATAATGTTGTGCTTAGCTTGTGCTTGGCATGATAGGAGCGGGTGGAAGGTCCTAATTGGCTAAGGGAGTAAATAACCTAATTTGAAAATCTACACATCACTAGAGCAAAGGATTAGTAACACAAATAGGGATTAATGTGGTTGCTCCAGTGTTGGTATTTTTAACATTACTTCACGTTAAGTTGTCATCCCTAACATGATGCCAAAAACGAAAGGTAAAATAATCTTCACTTGCCTCCTAGAAATAATACTATAGAATATATCCGCAAGCGCACAGATAATTATCCCATTGTAGCACTTCACCCGGTAAGTATTCCGAGTATCGTTGATTTGTTTTATGCCAAAAGAATAAAGAGGCATTCTACTCATTAGGATAATCTACTATAATGATTGGAAAGATAAATGTGCAGACCTATGATAACCCATAACTCTAGTGCTTAAGCAATAAATAAGTTAATGATAAATGGTAAATGATAACTGAGTAAATGAGGTACATGGTACTCCAGAGATAGAATATAGAGACTCACTAATGTAGTAAGACAATCTCAAGATTCGGCTAAAGTAAAGGAAACCTATGTCATTACTAAATACAAAATCTATAGCCTACGTCACATTACATATTTTCATCTATAGCATAATCAACTCAGAAAACATCATAAAGAGCATCATCTAATGAGGATATTAAGAGACAAGGGTCACCTCCTTCGCGACCGCGCTCTGCTCGTCCTACGTACGGGGGGTGGACTACAGAGGAACCAACGCAGCTGTCACCTACGCGGACTACCACACGACCCGGCACGTCAGGGTGCCTCCGTAGGTACACAATATATCTAGACACCACGTCTTCATAATGTATACCACCTAACTCACTCGAGTACTGAATTAGGCGCTTTACGATCAAATGACAATAATCATCACCAATCACAACTATATCGAATATGCAACTAGAATAAACTAAGAACTGAATAAGTAACAATATGTTAAAATAAAGCAAAGTCATAATGAGATACAAGATAAGATTACCAATCTCCAGACGAACAGATCTGGAATCCCGAGCGTAGCGCCTAACTCTACTTGAACCTTGTTAGACGCCTAAACTATGAACTTGACGAACTAGAGCCCTATTTCTAATCTCTGGAAACCCTAACTTCTGTCTACTCTTGACGAATGAAGCAGGAGGAATGAATTGGTGCTCTGGGAGGGGGTCTGCCCCTTTATTTATAGCCTGGTGGGATGAACGTGTGCCGTGGGATCAAACCGACTTAAACAAAGGGCCCAGATAACTCCTTGGAGGCGGTGGAGGAAGACTCCAGAAGGCGGCGGTGAAACCCTGGGGGGGCGCCGCCCGGCCCCACTTGGCCAGGTGCGGGCCTCCGCTTGTTTCGGGTGTGTTCTACACTCTTTCAGGGTCTTCGTGATGATGTTTCCTTGGCGGTTAAGTTTCGTGCTTACCACTTTAATCCTTCTTTTAAGCCTTTCTTGAATAATCCCTAGAAAGTACACAATTCACCAAAACTCGTGGAATTTGTCAGTAATAACCCCTATGCTTCTATTATTGATCTTCCCTAGGCATTAATTGACGGTATAAAATTGGTACTTAACGACCGTCAACAACACCCCCAAGGTAAGTCTTTGCTAGTCCCTTAGCAAAGTTGACTTGAAATAATTTATTCAGGGTTCCATAAAATGTATAACTCCCAACAAATACTTAAATATTTAGACAGAAATTCTTCTCCGGATTGAAATTCATTAATCCTCCTTTCAAACTTATTCCTATTCTTTTCAACCGTGGGGCTTTTAAACTAAGTCTTGGGCAATTGAGAGACATAATAATCAAGCAAGCACTAAGTTTTTCATCCTTTGTTTAAACCATTGCTCCATATTTTTTTTGAATAAGTATATAATTTTTATTTAGGGAATAATGAGAGCCTACTAATAAGATTGCAGAGGACTACTAAGCTATACATCATGATTGAATGTGTGAATATGATCAAATTTTATTTTTGAACACCTATGCATCATCCTCTCTTTTCTGTCTTTCTGAAGAGTGTGGGCTATCTCCCCAGCGGATACTTTTTATATCCATTTTTTTCTCTCAGGCGGGTGTCTTTGCACCCATTGTTTTTCTCTCTTTTTTTAGCACATACCCTTTTGATATGGTATTTTTCAGGCTCATACTTCTTTGGTATGGCATCTTTTAATTTTATAACCCACACTCTCTGTTGGACTTCTAAGAGAGAGACTTGTGGATAGAGCGAAAAACTTTTTGTGCATGTGAATTCAATCATGAATGTATAACAGAATAGTCAACTTGAATCATATTAGCAGAATAAATTAGTGTATTTGTTTTGATTTTATTTTTGAAATGTCTAGAGCTTAGGTGTCACTCAGAATGAAATAAATTGTAACTCAAACCTTCTTATATCATATCCGTCAATTACTTAGAAAAGCTTATGGTACCTACTGATATCAAGTTTCAGAATAAATTTTCATGGTAGATAAACTTCACGCAATTCGTATGAGAATTTAAATTTAAATACTAAGCAATTGCAGAAAATTACATTTAAACAATTTAAATATCTTTTTGATTTTTCTCTAGCTTCAAGTTTTAATTATTTCAAGACAAATTGAATGCGGAATTTAAAGCAAACTTAATTATACAATCTATTATTTTTTTGAATTTTTATTTTTACACAAACAGGAATTTAATGCAACAACTAAAGAAAGCGGTAAATAAATTTTTATTTGGTTTTCTCGTTGTTTTTAGCAATATTGAAATTGACAGAATTAAAGACTGAACTAAATACTAAAATAAAGGGCATATATAAAGGTGAGAGGTACTCACCTAGCGGGGATCTCCCCCAAGCTGGATGTTGCTGTGCTTAGTAATGTGGTGGAGGTGGCGGCGGGTATCCCATCTGATGTATCAAATACTCCAATCCGCTCTGCATCTGCTGCTGTCCCTGATAGATTTGATCAAGTCGTTGGTCCGTGCTGTGCTGCCATTGTTCATATTGGTAGAATCTGTCGTCGACCTGCTGCTACCACTGCTGGTGTTGGTGCGGTGTGTCGTTTATTGCGTTCTGTCCCTGTTCAATGTTAGTGAGACGCATAGATAAAGCTGGAAAATTAATTGCGGTAGCTGTAAAGTGCTGCTCAGGTGGCTAATAGTAGCCATCTTCTGGTGGTGCGTGGAACGGATACGGTACACTGGTGGTGAAGTCCGTGTTCCCACGTGCATAAAGATGCTCGTCCTCCATGAAAATCATTTGCTCCCCAACCCGCTGCGGCTGCTGCTGACGAACATTCTCCTTATTGGAATGTGGGCTGTTCCTCCCATCCTGCATATGCAGTCCACTGCTGACGTGGCTCCTGCATCGATATCTGTTCACCAAAATTAACATAGTGGGAATAACCTGGGTCAGCTCCAGTGAAATTAGTTCTCGGTGCCCTGCTGATGCGTGCGGACGGACACCTGCCAACATTAGCTCTAACAGCTGGAAAAATAAAATTCTGAACATAATAAATTCCTAACTCCCTGTCTATTAGTTCGTACTCATTGTCATAATTTTTATAAATCATAACTATTTTATTATTTCGGCGTTTGAGCATGTGAGCACGAAAGAAAAAATCATAACCAATAATTCTGCGGGCATCAGAAATGTAAACAAGTGAAGCATTTGATAATAAACCTAGCCCTGCAGTTAAACGTGTAATCCAGGAAGTAAAAGAAATACTGTACTTTTTCATGGAAAGGACAGTTCTCCAATAATTCAGCATCATTTTTATAGGTGACGTTTTGCTCTTTTTAATCATGATATTTAAAAGATGGAGCTCATCCTGTTTAATAGTATTTAACTCCTCTCTAGGAAAGAATGTAAAAGTTAGCCATTTAAGCATGAATCTCAGTGTGGGGCGATGAACTTCTTCAGTAGTATATTTTTGTTTTCTCTCTGGTTTCTTTGCAGTTATGCTCTCCCAAAAATCATGTTTATCAAAGTCTCGAAGAGTTTTAGTTATATTGACCACACACTGATTATTGAATGCTAATGCTAAACTAAGAGTTTTCCATGAGAGGGTGAAAGGTTTATTAAACATTCTAAAATTAACCTCATCATCATTAAAATCTAGGGTGCTAATAAATTCTATAGTGAGTAACTTGCTACCCTGCTCATTAATTTGCCATGCATTTTACCATCCAACATTTCTAAAAATAAGCTCAAACTCGGAATCCATTCCGGTTTCATGGAGCAAAGTAGCATAAAAAATTGGAGTATGTGTAAATTCCTTGTTTTTAACCACATTTAATATTTTTCTCTGCGGTCTAGTTGGTAATGAAATTTGAGTGATGCTTGTGAGCTCATACCTCTCTTCTGGTTGGAAGAGGATGAATGGTTGTCATACGTGAAGGGTGACGGAGGATCGATATTCATGTCGGAGCCGACGAACGATGGCACTTGTGATGATGATTGACTTCGTGTTGTGCGGCGTGAGAAGGCTCTTCCAAGGAATCTAATGGCACCTTTCATTTTATTGCTCATCTTACTTGAAAAATGAAGAACACGAAGAACACGGCAAGAACAAACAAGAACACAAGAACAAAACAAAAACAAGTGAAGAGAAGGAATCAAAGTAGTGATCTCTCTTCTAGGTCTTCTTGCTAATCCTCTTCTCTACTCCTTCTATTGCTTAAACTTGAATCAAATGAAAGGGTTGTGAGAGTTTGAAGTCACGAGCTGCAAGGCAATGTAGCTATGTGCTCTCTGGTGTGTAAATGAGTGAGTGAGTAAATGAGAGAAGTGGGAGGCAGAGAAGAGGAGGAGGGGCGCTGGCCGGCGTGGGCATGGGGCCGGCTGGCCCCACCTGGTGTGCTTTGGCCCTCTTCTTTAGCTGGTGTCGACATTGCCTAGATGCTCTTCCAAATGCATGTGTGTGTATGCTTTCTCTGGTGAAATGGCTGAATGGTGGGTAGTGCATGTGTGTATAATGGAGTTTGGATGGTAGTGAAAGGTGGTGGTTGATGATGGAACTTGAAATGACTTGATGTGACGATGGTGGGTCTCACATGTTTCCCGTATTTATATCATATAATGACACAAGAATGAAAAACTAAATTACTTTTATGAATCTATGAAAAATTTGAATTCTAATGATGGTATTTTTATAATTTTCTGCCACCACAGTAAATTTCACTGCCGGGGGTTTAACACTCCGTTAGTAATAATTACATGGGGCTTAAACTTTAATCATGCTATGATTATTTTTATTTCTTTTTAGTAATGCAATTTAAGAGGAAATAAATATGCAAATTTCAATGCAAGAATTAAATTATCGATAACTACCGAGTTACCTCCCGGCGAAGGTTCGGGTTTTTTTTTAGTCTGCCGATCCAGACTTCTCCAGTTGAATTATTCTTCATGATTCATCTCCGGTGTCGGAGATGTTGTTGCATCTTGTTCTTCATGACACTTCAACGTTTGGCATTGCTCCAGTCTTGGTTTGAATGCGAATCGTTCTTCTTGCCCATTGATGGTGAATGTGATCTCTCTAGCTCCGACGTTGATGGTTGCATTTGCAGTGTTTAGGAATGGTCGCCCGAGGATGAGGGGTATCTTCCTCTCTTCCTGCATGTCAAGTACTGCAAAATCTACAGGAATGAAAAAGTTGCAGATTTTTACTAGAATATTTTCTGCGATTCCTGCAGGATAGCGAACCGATTGGTCAGCTAATTGCAAACACATTGTGGTTGGTGTGAGTTTAGAATAGTTGAGTTTGTTGAAGACGGTCTTGGGCATGACGCTGACACTTGCTCCAAGATCACATAAAGCATTCTCGAACATCTGGTCTCCTATTGAACAATCAATAGTGGGACACCCTGGATCCTTCTTCTTAGTTGGAGAAGAACTTAGAATTGCCTCACTGCATTCCTCCGTTAGCTTGATAACTTCAGTAGAAGGTTGTGGTCCTTTATTGTTGAGGATGGTTCGAAGATACTTCACGTATGTAGGTACCTGCATGGCATCTAACAACGGAATATTGACATATAACTTCTGAATTACCTCTACAAACTTACCAAATTGATCATCCGTTTTAGCTCTTCTTCTTTTGTGTGGAAACGGTAGGAGGGTTGTGTCATGAAAATCTTGAGTTAATTCTTGATCTTATAGTTCAACTGGTAGTGAAGGTGGTATAACTTCGTGTTCTCTGTTGTCCTTCTCAATCTCTTCTTCTACCTGCACTAAATGTGATGGTCTACGTACCCCTTTTGGGTAAGGTGTATCACTGTAGACTTACCTCCTCTAGTAGATATTCCTTTTATTTCTTCATGGTTAGTGGTAAACAAAGTAGAAGATAATTGTGCAATTTGTAATTCTATCTTTTTATTAAATAATATTTGATCTTTAACAGCAGAAGAGAAATTATCCAACTTAGAATTAATTCCTTCTAAAACTTTATCATTAAAACCAAGCTTCTTATAAATACAATCATTAATTCTAGCTTGTTCTAATATTAATTCTCTTAAGGGTGGGTGTCTATGATTTGAAAAATCAGTATTGCCTTGGTACTTACCTTGACTGGTTGACCGAGGTTGATTCCATCCTTGCTTCTGAGAAGTAGACTTGATGACTGTACTAATATCATCTGGTGGATTTGCAAACTCAATTCCTAAAGATCCTTCATATTGATTCTACGAATTGAATGCATCTTGAATAATTCGACGATCTCTTTTATGATTGGCTCTTTGCTCTAATCAGTTCAACAGTACATCCATCTTGGTTGACAGTGCACACGCTTCCTCTGGAACTTCTTCACTCTTATGGCATGTCTGAGTGTTGTTTGTCCAATTCTAATTTTCTGCTATCTTTGCCATAATATCTTCAGCTCTTCCAGGAGTGAGTGACATAAATGATCTTTCAGCAGTGGCATCTAGTTGCTCACGTGACCTTTGAGGTAGTCCGTGATAAAATGTTTGCATGAGCAACCACTTTTCCATTCCATGATGGGGACAATCTGATATGTAATCTTGAAAACGTTCCCAGGCTTTTGAAATAGATTCACCTTTTTGCTGACAAAATTCTGAAATCTTTCCTCGTAGAGCATTGGTTTTGCCTACTGGAAAAAGCTTTTCTAGGAAAGCTTTTGAACATTCTACCCATGTCTTGACTCGATCTTTATTCTGATAAAACCACTGCTTCGCCTTTCCCTCCAACGAGAACGGAAACAAACGAAGTACCATGACGTCTTGAGGAATGCCTTTGATGTTGATGGTGTTGCCAATCTCCAGGAAATTCTGCAGATGGACACCTGCATCTTCATCTCTCCTTCCACTAAATGTGATAGTTTGCACCATTTTGATGAGGCTTGGCTTTCCCTGCATGTGGCTCGTCCGTGCTTTTATCCGAGACGCTGCCTGCGACTCTGCATGGGAGAAGAGGGCTGATCTCCAATGTTGAAGGTTGGCCTAACGCGAATATTCTCACTGCTTGGGGCAGAGAATTCACGTAGAGTCTTCTCAGCCATGGTTTCATAAAATAATGTAAGACCCTTCTTCCTATGGTTGTTCCTGATTGATAAGAGTTAAAGTACACAACCAATCCTGCACTTACCCTATATAAGATATTTTAAACATAAACAAAACACGGGTAAGTCTGCTAAAGCAAAAGGTTATGGTTATCTATAAGTATTTATGTCTATAGTTATTTTTATGTTTTTCTATAATATTATCTATGAAGAACTCTCCTATATGAAATTCTACAATAAATATCCTGGCGAATAAAATCAACGAACTCAATTATCCAAATGAATACAATTGCCATTCCCCGGTGAAAGACCCTAGTTTGGTTTTGGTAATTGATGAAACCTAGTTACTAATCTAAGTGCTAAGTATGTGTAGCCAAGAGAATATTAGTGATAAGGAGGAAGGTGATATGAGCTCAAGTGAAGATCAAGATAAAATGGTCAAGGAGAAAGAAAAGGATTTAAAGAAGGAAAGCTAGAGGCTAAGTATATTCAAATAGGGCTTTTCTTTTAGTGATCAAGACTCCAAGTGGGAGTGATCACATTTAGGATAGATAGCCGACTATCAAGGGGAGAACTAAGCTACTGGATTATTTTCAAGTGCTCTAGGTTGCATCTCATGTGCATTGATCTAACCAACCTAGAGAACCTCTTTTAAAACCAATGAAAAATGTTTGTAAAATGCTAACACACTGTGCACAAGTGTTGAAGACTTTGAGTGTTAGCACATAGAAGCAAGGGGTGAGAAATAGACTTGAAAAACGCTGAAAATGGAGCGTCGGACCATTCGCCAACGTAGCGTCGAACCATTGGGTAGCGTCCGACGCCTAACCCTAGTTCTGGCCAATGGCGAGCGTCGGACGCTCGTTTTACGAGCGTCGGACCATTAACTACTTTAGTCCAACGGTGCCGAGCAGCGAGGTGTGACGCGTGGCACTTTCTAAGAGCGTCGGATGTTGGTGAATCGTCCGATGGCGAGCGTCAGACTAAGTTTGACGGTGTTTTAGCGTTTCTGGACCTCTCCGAAAACGTCGAACTCTCGAGTTCGTTAGTCCGACGACGCCTCCGCAATCGTCCGACGGTACGCGCGCAGTGTACTATGAGAGGGCGTCGGACTCTGTTGTTTAGTCCGACGCCCCCTGTCCGACGATGGAAGAACTGGCGCGAAGTCGACCGTTGAGATCGGATGAGCGGCGTTTAAACCTGTTGACACGTGGCGAGATCTAGAGCGTCGGATGCTATCGCTTGATCCGACGCAGTCGGTCCAATGGTCGGTCTGACGCTCCAAAAATCGTGGTTAACGGCTGTTTTGGAGTGGGTAACGGCTAGATTTGCATTTGGGGGTATTTATACTCCCTCCCTGGTCACTTGGTGACACCTTTGTACACTTGGATCAATGTCATACACTTTGTTGCATTCTAGCCTCCCACTCTCTCACTAGTTCATCATCTTGATCATCCTTAGTGAGATTGAGTGAACCTCAAGTGCATCATTGCTTGTGATTTGCATTCTAGAGCACTTGAGAGCAAGCCTTGGTTCAGTTCTTATTCTCTTGGGACATTGCCGTGTCCCTAGACGGCTTGGAGGAGAATAAGGTGTGGAGGAGCTTGGTGATTGTGCTTGCCCACACCCGGCAAATTGTGGGGGGTTCTTGTGCCTTCCCTGAGCGGAGTGCTCAAAGGTAACTCTAGTGGATTGCTCGTGTCTTTGAGTTACTTCCTCCGTGGTAGGTTCTTGTGGCGCCTAGTGTAGGCTCGGTGTGTGATACTGATTTGCTACCGAACCACCGGTTGAAGTCGACACAACGAGGACGTAGCGTGCCGGCAAGCACGTGAACCTCGGGGATAAATCTTGGTGTCTCTATTGATTTCCTCACCTTCGAGTGAGTGACTTATTGATTGTCCCGGTGATTGGCTTTCCTCACAAGGCAAAGGTTTAATCGACAATCATTCCTTTCTTATTCTTGTGCAAAGTAGCTTGTTTTCTTGTCTTGTATAGTTGTGTAGTCTTTTAGCTTTTTCTAGCTTGCTTGTGTGGTTTAGAACTAAGAATTAACTAGAATTGTGTAGGTGGCTTGCCTAGATCAGTAGTTGCACTAGCATTACACATTTAGCCATATTTGTTACTAACCTCTTGGCCTAAGTTCTTTGTATAAATTTTATTAGGCTATTCACCCCCCTCTAGCCATACTAGGACCTTTCACCCGGCAACGGCGCCAGAAATGCTTGTTGGTATTTTTAACATCACTTCACGTTAAGTTGTCATCCCTAACATGATGCCAAAAACCAAAGGTAAAATAATCTTCACTTGCCTCCTAAAAATAATACTATAGAATATATCCGCAAACGCACAGATAATTCTCCCATTGTAGCACTTCACCCGGTAAGTATTCCGAGTATCGTTGATTTGTTTTATGCCAAAAGAATAAAGAGGCATTCTACTCATTAGGATAATATACTATAATGATTGGAAAGATAAATGTGCAGATCTATGATAACCCATAACTCTAGTGCTTTAGCGATAAATAAGTCAATGATACATGGTAAATGATAACTGAGTAAATAAGGTAAATGGTATTCCAGAGATAGAATATAGAGACTCACTAATGTAGTAAGACAATCTCGAGATTCGGCTAAAGTAAAGGAAACCTATGTAATACTAAATACAAAGTCTACAGCCTACGCCACATTACACATTTTCATCTATAGCATAATCAACTCAGAAAACATCATAAGAAGCATCATCTAATGAGGATATTAAGACACAAGGGTCACCTCCTTCGCGACCGCGCTCTGCTCGTCCTACGTATGGGGGTGGACTACAATGGAACTAACGCAGCAGTCACCTACGTGGACTACCACACGACCCGGCACGTCAGGGTGCCTCCGTAGATACACAATATATCTAGACACCACGTCTACATAATGTATAACACCTAACTCACTCGAGTACTGAATTAGGCACTTTACGATCAAATGACAATAATCATCACCAATCACAACTATATCGAATATACAACTAGAATAAACTAAGAACTGAATAAGTAGCAATATGTTAAAATAAAGTAAAGTCATAATGAGATACAAGATAAGATTACCGATCTCCAGATGAACAGATCTGGAATCCCGAGCGTAGCGCCCAACTCTACTTGAATCTTGTTAGACGCCTAAACAATGAACTTAAATAACTAGAGTCCTATTTCTAATCTCTGAAAACCCTAACTTCTGTCTACTCTTGACGAATGAAGCAGGAGGAATGAATTGGTGCTCTGGGAGGGGAGGTCTTCCCCTTTATTTATAGCCCGGTGGGATGAACGTGCGCCGTGGGATCAAACCAACTTAAACAAAGGGCCCAGATGACTCCTTGGAGGCGGTGGAGGAAGACTCCAGAAGGTGGCAGCGAAACCCTAGGGGGGGCGCCGCCCGACCCCCCCAGGGCCGGCTGGCCCCACCTGGCCAGTGCGGGCCTCCGCTTGCTTCGGGTGTGTTCTACACTCTTCCAGGGTCTTCGTGATGATGTTTCCTTGGTGGTTAAGTTTCATGGTAATTAAGCACTTTAATCCTTCTTTTAAATCTTTCTGGAATAATCCCTGGAAAGTACACAATTCACCAAAACTCGTGAAATTTGTCAGTAATAACCCCTATGCTTCTATTATTGATCTTCCCTAGGCATTAGTTGACGGTATAAAATTGGTACTTAACGACCGTCAACATCCATCTCTAAAGGTTAGACAAGCCACCTATCAACTATTCTAGTAATTCTATAATCTCTAGACGGCGCACAAAAACTATGTCACTACACTAGCTAACAAGTGAGCTAATTACAACTAATTAAGCTACTCTGCTCTATTAGCTAACTACCACTACCATACACGAAGATAATGTAAAGAGAGTGGCAAGTGAGGTATACCGACAGCTGCAAGTGAGGTAATTCAGCCAATATAATACCGATGAAGACAATCACCGAGAGACAAGATGACACAACGATTTTTTTCCTGGGATTCAGTTCCTTGTTGGCAAGCTAGTCCCCATTGTGTCCCTCTACAACTCGTGGTTCGGCGTCTAATTGTTATCACACACCAAGCTTCTCGAAAAGGCATCACTTGAACCTACCAATGGATAGAAGCTAGATGACACACGCATTCCAATAGATTACCTTTGGCGATCTGTCGAGGAAGGCACAAAAACCCCTCATAATCAACAGAGGTGGGCAAGAACAATCTCCTTCTCTTCCCGCAACTCCATAACTCCTCCAAGTTGGCTATGTGACGGCAGTCACCAAGAGTAACAAGAAATCCACCAGTAAAACGATCCTTAACTGCCACTAGATGCTATCACTCAAGCAAATGCATTAGGATCACTTTAATATCACTTTGAATCAAGCAAGCATGCAAGAGAGATAAGTGGAAGGGTGTTGGCCAAGCTCACAAGAGTGTTAGGATCATTACAATGTGCAAGTGATACTACACAAGCTAGCCAGCCCTCTATTTATAAGCCACACCCAAAAACATAGCCATTAGAATGTTTCTGCGTGTGTCCAGTGTAGTGTCCGATCGCTACTGAGATGCCATGTGTATAGTTCGTTTGAAACTATCCATTTGCGCGCTATCAATCCTCACACCAGACACGCCAGCTGCCATACCAGACGCGCTAGGGAAATATGTTCGGTGCGACGCCAGAGAGCCCCGGAGAGCTACAGACGGTGACTAGACACGTTCGATAAGGGGTCATTGGAGATCAGCGTCTGGTCAACCTTTGTTTCACCGATGGCACTGTGTTCATGTGTTCGGTCCAGCGTTCGGTGGGACGCCAGAGAGGAGTAGAGAGCTCTAGACATGGACCGGACACATCCGAGCCATGCCCACCTGACGCATCTGAGTGTCCGGTGCACCCACTGTCCCAGAAAACACCTAGGGTTAGCCACTGAACGCGTTTGATGCCACGTCCGGTGCAACTCTGAGTGACTTTCTCGTGCCCTCTTTTTCACCCTTCTTACATGTTCTTACATGTGATAACACATAAATGTTCCACTTACTTGTGCACGTGTGCTAGCATCTTCTAAGGCATTTTCAAGGGTTTGTAAGACACTATAGAGAATGTGAGTCATTTAGGATTGATGTCGTTCTATAAGGAGGAGAAATTCATGGATCGGTATGGTTATCAAGTGCCATTAGATTCAATCATTCATGTAGATGCATGAACAATCCATCTTCTACAATACTATATTTTTCAATCACATAGTTTCGTGATCGAAGTTCCCATAATACTGACGCCACATTCGTTACTAACCATACCGGTTTCAATTTCATTTTTGAGAAAATATGAAAAATGAAATGACGTCCAAACACTTGTTGCAGATTTCTACTTTGCAAAGATAATAATTACTATTACGATGAGAAACATCATCATTTTTTTATCCAGAATCCAGATTCTATGTTCACTAATAAATCTTCAGGTTATGAGATCGAAACATGCCCTCTTGGCTCTCTACCATCCCTTACCGCCGATGCAATCGGTGGGCACCGTACCTAGCACTACTGCGAAGAACGTTTGTCTTTCTCCGCCGGTGATGATAACGCAAAAGTCGTGATCACCTAGGTGAGACTATTAAGATGGATCTGCGATTGGTCCTTGTCAGTTGATGGTGTGATCAGGACCATTCCTAACAAAAGTGATAGCACAAGAACAGCTGTTTGTCGTCTTTTCCTTTCTACCTTTGTGTGTGTGTGCACGCGCGCGCAGAGAATGGGCAGAACAAGAAGGCATGGAGGATCTGGACACGGCTGGTCTGGTTCACTTTGGCTGAGACGACGATATTTTCTAGCTGGACATAACTTATTTGATATTACTGTACAAAATTTATCGTCAGCCAGGCAACCATTTTGTGTTACCTTTATATGCACATATGAATAGGTCTTCAAGGAAATTCAGGCCCGGTCCTTCAATAAGGAAGGGGTCTCACGTAGGTCTCCTTACTCTTAAAATATTATTTCTGTGTCTATAATTAAACTTGGCTACAGGCATGATACAGGACCGAAGGAATCCAAGCTCATTCTCGATACTGATGTGGAGCGCTAGCTGACTGTGCATCTAACGTGTGAGATCAGACTATCAACTACTTTTCGTACCTTTTTTTCACCTCTCATCGTCGAGCAGAGGTGTTGGACAAGCTGCCCACCCTCGCTGCCATGTCACACCGCCTAATAAGAATGATAAGAGAATTATACTGTGATGACAACGAGAATCATCATCATTTTTTTTATCCAGAATCCAGCCCTCCAGGTTCTATGTTTTCCAATTAAAATTCGTATTATTATGACATCGAGACATGCCCTCTTGGCACTCTACCATCTATTAGAGCATGAAGGATAATAGAGCTAAGTTATTTGACTATAAATCAAATTAAAAAAAAAGGGTTTACTCAGTGCCGTAGGCACCTGCACTGACGCGGGGTCTGAGGAAGGAAAATTAGCGCACAGGCCTTACCCGCACAAATATGCGGAGGCTGGGGCTCGAACCCTGGACCAACCGATAACAGGCGGTAGGACACTACCACTTGCACCAGATTACAAGAGACAATTAATACAATAATAGATGTCTTCTTATCTTAAAAAGTTTCTTTTTTCTATTTCTCCATACAACACTTGTCCTTGTGCTATCACCTTTCTCAACTTTTTTTAACAACCTTTCTTTCTTTTTTGACACTTTTTTATAGAACTTAACACAATGATCAGATATAATACTTGCACCCTTAGAAATGGAAAGAACAACACAACCCGTAGCTATAGATTGATAGGATCAAAGTTAACACGAAAGATGATATGGGCTATTTTTTTATAGGGATTTTCAGATATATAAAATTATAAGAGGCACAAAGGACACACGAAGGATTGATGATCAGCAACTAAACAAAGACTCTAACGGACTGAAACTTAACAAAACTCACAAGAATAACAGATTGAAACAAAAAAGGCTATGGCAAATATTTTTATGGCTTTTTGGTGAATATGACGAACACAAATATAAGTAGATAGGGATAATGAAACCTACCGTGGTAACGAAAGCTTTGATACCAGATGATACGCCATGGATTCCCGATCTTCACGACGTAGAATCACACCCTTGATAACTAGCTGTAGAGCAGCCGGATAACTTGCTGCAAGCAGCGATAACTAGTGCAACCTGACTAATAAAACTCGAAGCCAACCACCGTCTTTAACCGGCAACCTGAATCGAGGATTCGTCCAACCACACTCTCAAGGAACCAACCAATACAGCCTACAATCAATCAAGGAGAACCTTGAAGGGAGTAGGAGCACCAATTGGGAGCGGATGAAGCCGCCGCTTCTGTAAATCCCATGAAGAAATTCACAAGAGCTAAGGGGTAGAGATAACTCTCTGATTTTGTTAGAACACAGCTGCACAAAAGTGGTTCTGTATTTTCATTATCAAAATCATGCGTTTCCAATGAGTCTAAGGGGTATTTATACTTGCAACAGCCTTGCTAGATAGGTGGGAACACGAAATGAATGTGAAAAGATCAACTATGCGAAAGGGCCTCCACGAAATCAGCTCCTAGAGAGTTCCCGCGTGGCTGTTAACCTTCTGCGTAGTCTTCAGTGTTTTGGCAATAACTCCGTCTTGGAAACTACAAATGATGCACAGTTTGTTGCATCGAAAAGTTAACTTGATAGGCTTTCACACCATGTATACCATGCCCCACTAAACATTATAGAATGGTACAGTATTGCTTATCAAGTTAGACATCGGGCCATCTGTTATTGCTCTGACCAGTCAGCACAAATATTGGTCAGAAGCCCAAACGGCAGATCCTAACTGGTTGGGAGTAGTACCACTGAAAACTAGACTTCTCAAACTTTTCAACAAGTGCTCATTCACCTTCATAGCTTTTGGAAATCAAAAGTTATGAATTTTTCTTTTGGATGGTTCTGCAGGACTGGACTGACTCGAGTGTAGGTCGTGGTCGGCAGTCACCTCCTTGATTGTTCTCGTCTCCCACCTTAGTAAACCTGAGTAATAACAACGTGCACGACTTAGATAGTATATAATTCTCATTAACATTAAAATGAATCTCACAAAGTAGCTTTTGACGGTGGATATACCATAAAATTTCACATTCAAACACCGTCAACAGGCCTCGGATTCAAGGGAAGATAAACATATCATGAGCATATTTTATCCATAATTAGTTCCACATGTACTCCTAAACTTGTGAACGCAGGGAAGATGAAACAGAGCAGAAATGAACACTTGGAGCCCAATAATGTGGTTCGGCCGAACCATGTATTTGGGAACCAAGTCATCACACATCAAGACATGGTGCAAAACATCACTTGGAAGAGAGGAGAGCCAAGGGTGGGCCCACCCATGGGTCGGCCGAACTGGCCACGGGGCCCACCTGGCTCTGGTGACATGGCAGGATCCGTGTGACCTTCTACTCTGTTCATCTTAGCCCTCAGAGCAACATGTGTTTCCATTCAACGGTTGAGAACAAAGCACAAGGATTCAACGTGACAACATGCAAACGAAGTGGAACCAACACAAAGGGACAATCTATGACAGATGGGGACCACGGTGGTGGGCCCAACCCACCAGGGGTGGGTCGGCTGAACCACTATTGGTGGGCCCAAGCCACCTACACACCCCCTGACTGGTGGGGACTCCTTCTAGAAGAAATTGGCTGGGCCCACCAGTCATAGGGGGGTCGGCCGAACCCCCTGGTGCCCAGCCAGGCCGGTTGGCCTCCACCGCCTCCCAGCATGATGTCCACGTGATGAATTCACCTCTGCCGTCCATCTTGAGGTGGTAATGAGGCAGTTCATCCAAGGGTGGAGAGGCATGGAGCACACGGATCGCTGACGTGGCACCCCCTCACTCTCCCCTATAAATAGAGGCTGCCCACTCCTCTACAGAAGACACAAGATACACAAGAGTCACAAGTCACAAGAGTTCTACTCTTTAATAGTAGTATTAGTCTAGTGTGGGAGTTAGAGTCGAGTCAAGCTACGCTCGGAGTCTCCGGATTCGTCTGCTGGAGAGTCTGATATAGCTCTTGTACCTTTCCTTCTGTAAGACTTTACCTTTATCAATATATATTATCTTTACTTTGCTTTACTAAGTCTTTACTTAGTGCATCACTATTCTTTATAGTATTGTTATGTTTTGTCTTAACTTATAGTTGAGTTAAATTAGATAGTGATCCTGTAACCAGCTCATGTGTATAGTTCATCGCCTGTCTTAGGGTACTTTAGTTGTTGGTACGCAACTAGAGTAGTAAGGCTTAGTGTAAGTATGGTGCTTAGACTAGATCTTGCCTTTGAATGCCGCTTGTCGCACGGATTGTTTGTGGGTGCTAGCAGGTGGTGATAGCCCTGTCTAGTCTTAGTATCCCTCCACGTGTTTTAGACAAGTTCTTAAAAGGTAGGCTCCCATAAGAGAATAGCCGCTTCGGGTAGAGGTTATATCCCCTACTGTCTCGCCTATCCCCTACACACCGGAAGTAAGGTAGCTGTCTTGATATACTTCATCTATTTGATAAGATAGTTCACAAGAGTAAAGTAAGTGTCATAGAAGTCTTATACTCACTCGTTGTCCTCCCACCTAGCTATACTCTACTAGTTATCTTTAGTTATCTCAAAACCTTGTCGTATCTTGGTGTCATTACCCTTTCCTCTATATATCAATTTACCCCCCTATCACTAATTGATACTAAGTTGCTATAGACTTAAGGATCTCTCTCTCTTTTTATAAATTATTCCTAGCAACCGTTTTGCCTTGGAATAAAAATAAATAACGATACCTTGGAATACTCCCGGGTGAAGTGCTATAGCATTATCCAATAGACATAAGAAATACCAAAGGCACTTCTGGCGCCGTTATCAGAGATAGCCTAACACCATATCTCTGGTGGTTGCGCTAAGAAGTGTCAACAAGCATTTCTGGCGCCGTTGCCGGGGAAAGCATCAGTCTAGGAATATTAATAAAAAAATTGAATTCGGAGTCTACTATCAATTTAGTTATCGATTAGTATTAGGGGCTTACCCCTGTCTGTGTTTCTCGTTATCGTGAAGCTAGACAGTGCATGAACGGTTTCCAATTGCTGTCAAATTTCATTGAAGACCCTGAGCAAATTGTTGAGGAGAACTAGACGCCGTGAAGTTCCACCTCAAAGGTTCATCTCAAACCTGAATCCGTTCGAGGAAAGAGGTTCCGCACTATCAACCGGGGAAGCTATGGCCCAAAAGACCATCTCTGAGTTCTCTACACCGTCGACTGACAACATTGCCACCGGTCCGCAACTCAACTTGGGGGATGCTACCTTTGAACTTAAGCCAGCTCTGATCAACATGGTGCAAGCCAATCCATTCTGTGGAAAGCCGCATGAAGACGCCAATGCCCATCTCCAGCACTTTCTGGAGGTGTGTGGTACCATCACTATCAAGAATGTTTCGGCTGACGCCATCCGTCTTCACCTATTCCCATTCTCACTGCTTGGGAAGGCGAAGCAATGGTTTTATGCCAACAAGAATGAAGCTACCACCTGGGAGAAGTGCGCCAATACATTTCTCAAGAAATTCTTCCCAATGGGCGAAACCAGCACTCTCCGTGGAAAGATCTCAAGCTTCCAACAGCAAGCTGACGACATGATTCCCGAAGCATGAGAACGTCTCCAGGAGTACATTCAAGCTTGTCCTCATCATGGGATTGAAGAATGGCTCCTAATCCAAGGTTTCTACCATGGGCTGACTGGATTAGCCTGTAGTCACCTTGATGCTGCCGCTGGAGGAGCATTCCTACAACACAATGTCAAAGATGCCAAAGACCTCATTGAAAAGATGGTCATCAACCAAGGATGAAATGAGGAGCGTCTCCAGCCCAAGAAAAGGGGTATGCACATCGTTCATGAGGTGGACATGCTCTCAGCAAAAATGGACCTCTTGATGAAAAAGATTGAAGAAGGTTCCAAGAAGGAATAAGAGGCCATTCGAACCACTGCCACCGGACGAGCAATCAAAACTGATCCATGGTGCGAGGTATGTAGTGGAGAAGATCACTCGGGCAACAACTGTTCCGAGACGAAGGAGGAAGTGAGCTTCATCAACAACAGCAACAACAATGGGTATCGACCCCAGCAACAAGGAGGATGGAACTCACGGCCCCTTCTACCAAGGAAATCAAGGTAATGGTTACAACAATAATTTTAATAATTCTTATTGTAACCTTCTCTTAAAGATCTTGCCTTAAGCCAATCTAAAATTAATGATAGCATAAACAAGAAAATAATGGCTAATGATAAGATTCTTGAAAATCTTAGTGAGAAAATGGATAGCTTTAACACTGCTATGAAAAATCAATAAAGTTTTAATAAAATGCTAGAAACCCAATTAGCTCAAATAGCAGCAGCTGTCCCATCATTCGAATAAGGTAAGATCCCAGGGAAATCTGAGGAACCAATTGAGGGTGTTAAATTAATTTCCACGAGGTTTGGTAAGCCTCCAGTTAGACAAAACCCGGGCTGTCTTCTTGATCCGCCATTCATGGCCAAGAAGAGTGACCCCGGCCATCCTACCATCACCTGCGAGATCGGGCCACACATCTTCAACAACGCCTTCTGCGACCTTGGATCTGGAGTGAACATCATATCCAAGGTAATGTACGAGAACTTGCTAGGGGGACCTTTGTACACCACTTTTGTCAAATTGCAGATGACCGATCAATCCATCCGGTTCCTCGAGGGATTGGCAAGGGACATCCTTGTCAAAGTTCAAGATGAATACATCCCCACCGACTTCATCATTCTTGACATGGGGGCCGATGACGAAATCCCCATCATCCTGGGAAGGCCGTTCCTCAACACTGTGAATGCCATCATCTACGTGGGATCCGGTCAAGTCCACTTCCAACTCTTAGGTAAGAGAATTAAATGTCCTTTCAATGGTTATAAATCAATGCAACAGGCAAGGAAGAATCTATGGAGAAACAAGCCATAATATGCACCCTGCCGAAAGAATCAACCGCCAAGGTCTAAAAAGGCCGAACTGCTAAGTAAGGCTGAGGTGGTAAATAAGGCTAACTCCGCTGAATCACAAGCATCAACCAAGAAGGAATGGCAGAAGAAAGAGGTGCGATCATCACGGTCTCCATCTCCGGGACCGATCGACGCACCCGAAGAATGAACCCGAAATGGAGAGGTCCTGCTCTATGGACCTAAAACATGGAGCCCTTGCTGGTAAAGTAAATCAGTATTTATCTCATATTTAATTCCTGCATTTCAATTTTTGCATTTTCTTCATTGCATTTTATATTTAAATTTTGCAATAATTTATTTCGACAAAATAAAACACTTAGATGAATAAAACTTGAGAATGGACAGTAGTGCTCACACCTGAGGTGGTAGGACCACCTAGATGGGGTCGGCCGACCCCACCATGGGGCCCACCCACCTCTAGTGGTGTTGGCCTGGTGTAGTGATCCACTTCCTGAATTTTGAGCACCATCTCCTTTTGAATTTGGCAGACCACATTTGGTTATGACCACTTTCACTTGCTCCAAGGAGAATCCAATATCCACTACCATCCAATCCTGAAAAGTGGATACTTTGGCATGCATTAGTGTTCCCATGGTCCATGGAAATCACTTTAAACATGTCCCCACTTTTGTCATACACATTTTACCTTCACAAAACACTAGACAAGGGAATATCTGAAATTTTCAAAACTTTTGGTCCACCACTAGTCTCTACTTTTCTGGACACACTGTTTAAAGCTGAAAAAGGAGAAAACCTGGTTCGGCCGAACCATGTTTTGGCCCCCTTCAAGAAAGTGGTGTTTGAATTCAAATAGATTCCCTGTGCAAAGGTAAAAGCAACACTGAACCTGTCATAAGTGGTTCGGCCGACCCATTATTGAGGTCCTCTCTGCAGAGTTGCGTTTGAATTCAAATAGATTCCCTGTCCAAAGGCGAAAGCAACTCTGATCATGTCATAATGGGTTCGGCTGACCCATTAATGGAGAGCTGTCAGCAAGGTCGAGTTCGAATTTAAATAGATTCCCTGTCCAAAGTTGAAAACAACAAAGACCTATCCTAGGGGGTGTCGGCCGAACTGGCCATGGTGGCCTGGCCACCAGCCCTTCTCGCCCTATAAATACGGTTGCATTGTGTGCTCAAATCCACACCCAAACCAGCTGAATCATCTCGAGCACACAATCTCCCTTTTTCTCTCCATTTGACCAAGGTCTTTCTCAAGTCTATTTTAAGTTTAGCCACTCAAACCAAAAACCCAAAAATATTATAGTAGTAGAAGCTTGTCTCACTCTCATCTTTGCACTCAAATTCTTGTTTGTGGAGGTAACCATACCCCGCAAGGACTACTAATAGTGGGATAGCTAACGCTAACGCTAACGCTAATTCCTATTGTTGTATTGTGTTCTTGTGTTAGCTCATTGTTGCAGGATGAAGAAGTTCTCCTCCACACTCAAGAAGGCCAAGAGTGTCGTAAGGAGTTCCTCCCGACGACCTCGCCATGATGAAGATGAAGGAAGAGAAGCTCCACCAAGACGAAGCTTTGGAGTGCCTTCCGAGAGGATGTTCGACCCCGAGAGCGGCCTCATGCTAAATCAAGAAGAGTACCAAAGGTACACCTCCATCCGATACCGAGGGTACGAACATACCGGCATCATCGACCCTGTCCTTTTGGACAGCACAGGTATGACCGTGGAATTTAATATTATTTTCAATACAATCGGTTGGGAAAGTTTTTGGGAAGTGAAAGAATTTGGAATAGAAAAGCTCACCATTAAATTTCTATGCTCTTTACAAGCCACTGAAAATAATGTCTACTTTCGCATGTTTAACCAAGAGTATAATTTAACTTGTGGAGTTTTTAGTAGGGCACTTGGTTTTGATAATGATTGTCATCTAGACCTTGTTAATGCAACAAGAAAATTTGATAAAGCTGAATTTTGGAAAGCTATAACAGGATCTAATGATTGTTCTGATCTTAAAACCGATGAAATCCATAATCCTACTTTGCGCTTGATCCGCTATTGGATGGGTATAACTTTTCTTCCTGGCTCTAATATGCAAGTTCTTTATAACGATGAATGAAGACTACTCCATGCCACGACAAAGAAAATAAAAGTTTCACCTCCTAAGATGTTAGTCCACTTTTGGCTTGGTATTTTCCATAGAAGCGAGCCCATATTCTTCACTTCTTTTATCACGCGCATTGATGAAACAATAGACTTGCTAGATGGAAAACATTACTTTGAATACATCGCTTCTCCTAGAGATATTGTAACCAAAGATTTCTTCATAAGTGCTCAAGTCCTTAAAAGAAATGAAAATGGTGATATAAAAATAATTTATCCCGGCCATACAGCCGAAATCTCTCTCCCTTGTGAGAGGCGTCGGTTGTATGCGCTGCGCACACTAACCATAAATTGGAACCGAGAGGCAAGAAGCCAAACTATTGCAGGATCAAGAAGGGTGACAAGGAGCAAGTCACAAGCCGCCTAATTTGAGCAAGGCGGCACATCACGAGCTGCAGGGTGATATGAAGAAGAAGGCGATGACGTAAGTTCCATGGACATTTCAAGGTCCACGGAACGGCCTTAACGGCACACTCCAAGAGTGCGCACTCCCCGTCCGTCCGCACGGGCAAGGGGTTGTTGAAGCCAAGGATCGGAAATGGACCAACTCATCAATGACATGGGCGCAATGCAAGTTGAGCAAGACACAACTCTAAATATGGCACAACAAAATGCTCAACTATTGCAAGCTATCCAAGACGAAGAAGCACAACGCTGGGCGGGATGGTTCCAATACTACCCACCACCACAATAAGCAAAAGGACAAGCTTGGGGGAGATCCTCTCCCCCACCAAGGTAAGTATTTTATCCTAACTATTTACATTATTTTAATTTATTGCATATAAAAAAATGCATAAGATAAAAATACCAAAAATATTTCCCTTATTTCCATATGTCTCATGAATATTTATCTTCCTCATGGAAATGATGAATAGTTTCTCTGTTAATGTTTCTTTAATGCTTAGTTTACAACTTAGTGTATCTTTGAGTATAGATTACTTGGCTCATTTAAATCATCATGAACCTGAAAACTTTATGGATGCTAAATACTAGAACTAAGTCTAAGTTGTTGTGAGATATGATATAGTGAAACAAGAGCTACTATAATATTGTTCTAAGCATGCATGATTACTGGAGATTTATTTCTTAAATAAACAAAACCTTATTGTTCCTCAATGGTGATAAATTCCTACCACAGCCATATATGTTACACATGTCTAAAACCTTCCACTTAAGCTATTTGCTTTGTATTGAGTGTTGTCAAGTCTTGTTGACCCTTATTGAGAGTCTTATCATGCTCCCAAGATCAAGATCACGTATACACCACATATATATGCTACTTCTACACTAGAAGTATGCAACCACATGCCTTTCATTCCCACTAAATAAATGCCCCATAAGTTAAAGTCATAGAAAATCTCTCTTAGTCATTATGGTAGTAGAGACAAAAGGCTATGCAAAATGAAAATAAAAAGAAAAGAAAGATGGACATAAGAAAGTCCATAGAAAAGAAAAGAAAAATATTTGAGCAAGTCTAGGCTCATAAATAAAAGGAAAATGATAGACATGTCTCTAAAATTTATTAGAGAGAGATACAATTCAAATAGAGGAGCATTATAGTTCATATTTTCCACACACTTGGACATCTTGATCTAGGGGCATGACACTTCTCTCTTTGGATCCAAGCTTTGACTCTACAACATATGCAAAGTAAGTATGCTACATTCTTTCATTCCTACCTTAAGCTCCACATAAGCCATTTTTCAAAGTAGGATGATAAAGAGAAGGCAACATTTACTGTATGCCTTGGTAAGGAATCATACACCATTTGAGCGACATGAGAGAACCATATGAGGAACATTAAGTTGTCTTTTGCAAAACATTGCTAAAACCTCCAGCATGAAACTTGCAAGGAATGAGAAAAGTAGTGCTCAAGTTAAACTATTTTGTCTCTCAACCATCTAAGGCAAAAGAAAAGTCATGAGCCCCATAAAGGACTAAGGTAAAATGGGTGAATTTTTATAGCCAATTTTTCCATTCAAAAGAGAAGTATTTAGTTGTACACAAGGTTATATGAACATAGTAGCAACTCCTGATCCACCAAGGCTAAGTTTAATTATTTGCTCGGGACGAGCAGAGGTTAAGCTTGGGGGATCTTGTTGACGGTGGATATACCATAAAATTTCACATTCAAACACCGTCAACAGGCCTCGGATTCAAGGGAAGATAAACATATCATGAGCTTATTTTATCAATAACTAGTTCCACATGTACTCTTAAACTTGTGAATGCAAGGAAGATGAAACAGAGCAGAAATAAACACATGGAGCCCAATAATGTGGTTCAGCCGAACCATGTATTTGGGAACCAAATCATCACACATCAAGACATGGTGCAAAACATCACTTGGAAGAGAGGAGAGCCAAGGGTGGGCCCACCCATGGGTCGGCCGAACTGCCCATGGGACCCACCTGGCTCTGGTGACGTGGCAGGATCCGTGTGACCTTCCTCTCAGTTCATCTCAGCCCTCAGAGCAACATGTGTTTCCATTCAACAGTTGAGAAGCAAAGCACAAGGATTCAACATGACAACATGCAAACGAAGTGGAATCAACACAAGGGGACAGTCTGTGACAGATGGGGACCACGGTGGTGGGCCCAACCCACCAGGGGTGGGTCGGTCGAACCACTATTGGTGGGCCCAAGTCACCTACACACTCCCTGACTGGTGGGGACTCCTTCTAAAAGACCCTGGCTGGGCCCACCAGTCATAGGGGGGTCGGCCAAACCCCCCTGGTGCCTAGCCAAGTCGGTTGGCCTCCACCACCTCCCAGCATGATCTCCACGTGATGAATTCACCTCTACCGTCCATCTTGAGACGGTAATGAGGTGGTTCATCCAAGGGTGGAGAGGCATGGAGCACACGGATCGCTGACGTGGCACCCCCTCACTCTCCACTATAAGTAGAGGCTGCCCACTCCTCTACAGAAGACACAAGATACATAAGAGTCACAAGTCACAAGAGTTCTACTCTTTAGTAGTAGTATTAGTCTAGTGTGGGAGTTAGAGTCGAGTCAAGCTACGCTCGGAGTCTCCGGAGTCGTCTGCTGGAGAGTCTGGTATAGCTCTTGTACCTTTCCTTCTGTAAGACTTTACCTTTATCAATATATATTATCTTTACTTTACTTTACTAAGTGTTTACTTAGTGCATTACTATTCTTTGTAGTATTGTTATGTTTTGTCTTATCTTATAGTTGAGTTATATTGGATAGTGATCCTGTAACCAGCTCACGTGTGTAGTTCATCGCCTGTCTTAGGGTACTTTAGTTGTTGGTACGCAACTAGAGTAGCAAGGCTTATTGTAAGTGTGGTGCTTAGACTAGATCTTACCTTTGAATGCCGCTTATCGCACGGATTGTTTGTGGATGCTAGCAGGTGGTGACAGCCCTGTCTAGTCTTAGTATCCTTCCACGTGTTTTAGGCAAGTTCTTAAAAGGTAGGCTCCCATAAGAGAATAGCCACTTCGGGTAGAGGTTATATCCCCTACTGTCTCGCCTATCCTCTACACACCGGAAGTAAGGTAGCTGTCTTGATATACTTCATCTATTTGATAAGATAGTTCACAAGAGTAAAGTAAGTGTCATAGGAGTCTTATACTCACTCGTTGTCCTCCCACCTAACTATACTCTACTAGTTATCTCTAGTTATCTCAAAACCTTGTCGTGTCTTGGTGTCATTATTCTTTCCTCTATATATCAATTTACCCCCCTATCACTAATTGATACTAAGTTGCTATAGACTTAAGGATCTCTCTCTTTTTATTAATTATTCCTAGCAACCGCTTTCCCTTGGGATAAAAATAAATAACGATACCTTGGAATACTCCCGGGTGAAGTCCTACAGCGGTATATTCTGTGCGCTTGAGGAATTATCCAATAGACATAAGAAATACCCCAGGCACTTCTGGCGCCGTTATCAGAGATAGCCTAACACCCTGTCTCTAGTGGTTGCGCTAAGAAGTGTCAACAGTAGCGCATTCACCTCTTGTTGTAACTTCTAAGCTCGGCTACGTGTAATCGGTCCATCAAATACTTGGGTAGGTGTCAAGGTAGGTGTGCTGGTCGGCGTAGTGATCGGAGTAGTTGTCCTTGTGGTTGGCGTGGTGATCGGAGTGATTATCTTTCTGATCGGTGTGGTCGATGACGTGGTCGGAGTGGTTGATCTGCTGGTCGGCATGGTCATATCAAGGACCGAGTGTATCGTTATGGCTCTGGCCGCTAACAACGACAGGAAAATTGTGTTAGTGCGGGTCTGATGTGAAAAACACCATAACAAAGGAGGGAGTAGTTACTACCTAGGAGTAAGAAAAATTTACCATACACACACACAATATAGGATGGAATTAATAAAACGCAACAAGGTGTATTCCCTATAGCAAATATACATACCCTGCCAGCCCACCTATCGCCCTACCCATCCGTCCCGCATGCAGAGAATATTTTTTGTTTCGGATCAAAAAAATGCAATATCTCCGAAACTGTAGCCCCTATTTCAGATCCGTTTACATCAGGTTGTTGAAAAAAATGTGCTTAACAAAATGAGATCCAAGAAGACTATATTTGATGAACTTTTTTAAGTATGTAATTGCAACTTCAATGTACTATGAGTTGCCATCATGATTACAACACAATTGTAACTTGGCTTTAGCGTAGTTAGCGCTTGTTGGAACTTCTTAGAACATAATTTTTACCCAATTTGCTTCTACATGCAACTAGTTACAACCTAGTTGCAAGCCTAGCTAGTGAACAACGTGCATTTTATATACCAAATGTGTGTATTCTCTACCAACTGCAACCACGAGACTAGACCACACAACTATAACATCACACTAATTGCAAATTGATAGAAGTAATTGCAACAGATCTGATCCAGTGCAACTGGACTTGATGTAGTTGCAACCTGATATGATCCAATTGCAACAAGATTCATTCCGGTTGCAACTAGGCAAGAACCAGTTGCAAACCTGACACGATCCAATTACAACTAGAGTCGGGCCAGTTGCAACTAGGCAAGAACCAGTTGCAATATGACGCGATCCAATTACAACTAAATTTTTATCAAGTTACACACCAGATTGCTATGTATCTTTTGGTGCAAAATTTTCCTTGGGTTTGATTGCAACACCTGCATCCTAAGCATAATCCTTGTTTGCATCAAATCTGAATTTGCGCTTGTGTTTGACCTATTTTCTACACTCATATCTTGTGGTCAGCACTAGGCAGGGAACTTCTAGTTTAGATTGTTATTTAACATTACAACAACTAGAATTCAAATTGTTTTCCCTTGTTTATTCTCCCCACCAAGCTCCACAAACAAACCATCGTGATCGGTATACTCTGATCTTGTATTCTTCCAACCATCACTCTCAGATACCACCGCACATTGCATTCTGTAACCTGCAGGGATTTCATAAGAGCTTCAGTTGGTAAGAGAGGTGAGGTTGAGAGGACTACCAAATATTTCCATTTCCACTACAACCTGTTATTTGTCGTGAGCTAACCTTTTCCAGGGAGATGTGTGGAGTTGAGATAGATGATTGTGTCACTTTGGCACAATTTAATGAATTGAAGAAAGCTTGGAAGATAGGCAAGATCGGTTATCACAAGACCTTCAGGCCTTGATGGCTGAAATCCGAGCAAACCGACCACCTGGTGGTGGTGCAGGCAACCAAGGTGAAGATGCGGAAGGTAGTGATGGAAGCACTACTGCTCGGAGAGCAAGAGAACAAGAGAGAAGGAACCATGATGCTGCACATGGTAGAGAAAGAGGTCAGAATCGAGGAAACATTGATCATGAAGAATCTGAAGATGAGGATGATGATAGTCACTCCCAACTTCGTTCTGATCGCCGACGACATAGAGGAGGCAATCATGAGGAGAGGTTTGGCAAACTAAAATTTACCATGCCAAAATTTGAGGGAGGATCTGATCCTGAAGCCTATTTCACTTGGGAATTAAAAGTAGAAAAGATCTTTCGCTTGCATAATTATTCAGAAGAGAAGAAACTTGCCGTGGCATCTCTGGAGTTTGAAGGATATGCTCTGATTTGGTGGGAGCAACTCCTTCATGATCTTGAAGAAGATGGAGAACGTCCTATTGCAACTTGGCAAGAAATGAAGAGAGAAATGAGACTTCGATTTGTGCCCAGGCACTATCGACATGATCTTTTTGATAAACTGTAGAATCTGAAGTAAGGAAGTTTCTCTGTTGAAGAATATTATAAAGAGATGGAGAAGGCTATGATTAGAGCCAATGTACATGAAGATGAAGAGCAAACCATTGCACGTTTCATGGCCGGGCTGCATCGCAATATTCAGCGTACCGACATCTAATAGATTTGGTACATCAAGCAACCAAAGCTGAACGCTAACTGTAGCAAGACGCTAAGAGCAGCAAATCCTTGTCATTTGGTATGAGGAATTTTTCTGGAGGAAGTGTGGGGGTATAAGCCTGTATACCCGCATAGTCATACACGGGCCAAGTCTACCGAACAGGCCTGAACTACCAAGGACGCGTCGCCCATACGATCTCCAGGAGATTGCGTATATCCGCCGAGACCTTGGCGGGCAAGGAAATAGCTTTCCTAGGATCTAGCCGATTAGTTTCCCAGATCGGCTAGAATTATAATCTGTTATGTATGGCAAGATCAACTTGTAACCCTGCCCCCCAGACTATATAAGGCGGGCAGGGGGTCTACTCGATTCATCTAATCTACTAGCAATACAACACAGCAACATACAGGACGTAGGGTATTACGCCTCGCGGCAGCCTAAACCTGTCTAAATCTCTGTCTCGCACGAATTGTGCTCCCTCGTTCGTCTCAGGCGCACCCTCACCGTCTCATCTACTACCCGCGGGTATACCCCTCAGTAGACTATCGTCGGTATTCCGTCGACAGTTGGCGCGCCAGGTAGGGGGTGTGCCACCTGATTCCATGGCGAACAAGGTGATTTTTTCAAGCTCCATCGAGCTCCCGACGCTGGGCCAGATCTTCACAGTGGGATCCATCACCTGCGTCATCGGCGCGAATGGCGAAGGGGAGATTCTGGACGCAGCCCAGATCCCCTCTGTATCTCCTCCGACGAAGAGGCTACCACACTACGTTCGGAAAAACATCAACAACGACGACCTGATCGGATCTATAGATCGGGTCACCAAGAAGCTGTCAGAGGGACTCCAAATCCTGGAGTCCGTGTCATCCACGACGCATCGCCCCTCATCGCCGTCCCACGACACAACACTGGTCATCACCGTCACGCCTCTCGGGCGCATCGTCGAGGAGCGACCTCGAGGGGACCATCCTCCGAACGGCTACTTGCCATTCGGTCTACAAAACGCAGCTTCCAGCTTCGCTCAGACGCTGCGTCGACGCGCCTCCGTCCACGTCGGCACCAGCTCGTTCATCACCCCCGACAACGACCGCCCCGACAATGATGATCAAGAGGGCGGCCTTCCCGCCGATTTGCCCCCCATCAAGCAATTCTTTGGGGGACCGGTCCTCGCCATCCGCAACGACAGCGACCCGCCGCCCAATGAGACCGAAGAAGCCCGAGCAGCCCGCGAGGCAAAGAATGTCGATCGCAGACGACGCCGCGAGCAGCAAGTTGAAGTGAAGAGGACTGCGGCGCGGAATCTGGAGCCCAAATTTTGCATGCTCGGGCAGTACGAGGTCTGCACGACTCCAAGCGCCAATGTCGCCGTCGCGATCGCCGAGGCCAAGAGGCTACCCCAAACTCCAGAGCTCGGACGGCTCACCGCTCTTCTCCAAGCAACTCAGGTCCAGATCAACGAAGGAAGACAAGCACCATCTCATAGCACGGCATCTGCTACAGAGCTCGTCGGCGAAGATGGTGAGATGTCTCGCGGTGGTCGAAGACCTCATCGGCGAGACGGCGACCAAGAGGTGAGCCAATCCGACCTCCGCGCAAACCTAAAGACCAAAGACCTACGTGGCCGCATCGAGAACAGGAGAGAAGCCAGACACTCAGCAAAGGCCGAGCGATGAAGAGAGTATGATCAGATGCACGGCTTCCCCAACGACAAGACCGCCCCGGAACTGCCATTCACGCCGGCACTCCGAGCAGTTGTCTGGCCTCCTAACTTCAAAGTTGTCGGCGTCAAGACTTACGACGGAAGATCCGATCCCAACAATTGGCTCAACGTCTACGAGATCGCCGTCCAAGCCGCCCGTGGAAATAGGGATGTGATGGCCAACTACCTCCCGGTCATGCTCAGCGCCTCCGCCAACAACTGGCTTTATAGTTTGAGGCCAAACTCCATCGACACTTGGGATCAATTGAAGGAGCAGTTCGTCAATAACTACCGCGCCACCTGCAAACAACCGGGCATGAAGTATGATCTTGAAAGGCTCCGGCAAGGCTCTCGGGACTCCCTGCGAGACTACATCCGGCACTTCTCGGAAGTCAGAAACGACATCCCCGACATCACAGATGCAGAATCCATCTCCGCCTTTATGTGCGGCCTGAGGCCCGACGAGGAACTGCGGAAGAAATTATACCGCACCAGCCCAACCACCGTCACCGAGATGCTACGCATCGCCAACAAGTACGCCGATGGAAACGACGCAGCTCATCACTCCATTCACAGTCGCCTCCGCTTCCCCAACCAGTTGTGGCACCAAGACAAAGGCCACTGAATAGATCAGTGCCAGGATGATTGAGCTCCTCGGAGAGACTACCGTCGCGATGACCGCGACCACCGACGACGCCCAGAACATCGCCGCTACGACGAACCCGAGAGCTCCAGGGCTGGAGAGGGGCGCCGCCACTACCAAGTTTACAACACCCGACCAGCCCCAAAGCGCAATTACGAGGAGGCCTACTCCAAGCTCCTCGACGCCCAGTGCCCCGTCCACAAGCACACCATGAGGGAGTGCGAGGGTTTCTCCAGGAAGTTCCAAGTAGAAGAGAAGAAGAAGGCTCGCGTAGAGTCCGACAGGGACCGGCGCGACGACAGTGACAAGCCTCCAGGCTTCACCAACGCACACCGAACCGTCTCCACCATCATCGGTGGTCGCGCCACCATCGAGTCAAACAGAGAGCAGAAACTCATCAATAGACGTGTCAACTCCGTCGCCAATTCCGACAGTGCGATCGCTGATCCAAGGCTTCCTCCTTGGTCGCACCAAGACAGCACCTTCAGCAGGGCCGACCAATGGACCCAGATTTCGTACTTGGGTCGCTTCCCATTGATCGTCGATCCGGTCATACGCACGACGCGTTTTCGGAAGGTGCTGATCGACGGCGGCAGCGGCCTCAACATCCTGTTCTCTGGAGCTGCCAAGGAACTCGGGCTGAAAGAAAAAGGCTGGCAGCCAACATCGGCCCCCTTCTGGGGTATCGTCCCGGGACAGCTGTCATATCCTCGAGGGTAGATAAACCTCCCGGTCCAGTTCGGGCACCCACAGTGCTTCCGCATCGAGCACATTGACTTCTTGGTGGCCGACTTCGACACCGCATATCATGCTATCCTCGGCCGACTAGCTCTGGCGAAATTCGGGGCCATCCCCAACTACACCTACCTCGTCATGAAGATGCCAGCGGAGAATGGCGTCCTTTCCATTCGCGCCGACCTCCAAATCAGTAACGAAGTTTGCTGCTACACCATCAATGGTGAAAGGCTCAATTGGAGGGTCACGTTCTAATGTCCAAAGTGTTTTTAGTGGAAAGAACACTACTGCCCCAAACATGAGCTCTAAACCAGTGGCTTCTACTTCTACTTCAGTAGGTTCTACAGCCAAGAGCAGTGGAATTCAGTGCTTCAAGTATGGAGGCCGTGGGCATGTGATTAGGGAATGCCCAAATAATCAGGTGATCATTGTGAATGGTAATGGAAAGTATGAATCAACTAGTGAAGAGGAAGTTGAGGAAGAAGATGAAGAGGAAGACCATGAAAATGAGAACCATATGGGCTATGAGTTTGAGTAGGGTACTTCTCTTGTGGTCGCTCAAATTTTGAGTGTCCAAATGAAGGAAGCTAAAAATGGAAAGCGACATAATCTATTTCAGACCAGAGCAAAAGTGCAAGATAAAGTAGTGAAAGTGATCATTGATGGCAGGAGCTGCCATAATCTTGCTAGTCGTGAGATGGTTGATAAGCTTGGTTTAAAATTGCAGCGACACCCTTATCCACATTATGTACAATGGTTGAATGATTCAGGAGATATCAAGATTGGATATAAGGTGAAAGTTCCATTCAAGATCGGTGAATATGTTGATACAGTGGAGTGTGATGTAGCACCTATGTCTGTGTGTCACCTGCTGCTCGAAAAGCCGTGGCAATACGATCGTTTCTCTCAGCATTGTGGGAGAACCAATCAGTACACGGTTGATTTGAAGGGGAAGAAGTTTGTGCTCAAGCCAATGACACCTCAACAAATCATGGCCGAGCACTTGCAAAAGAAATCTGAAATTATTCCAGCAAGAAAGGAAGGAGAAGAGAAAAAGAAAATGAGTGCCATCCACAATTCGGTGAGTGAGAGCCACAAGCCAAATTTGAGAGATAAAAAGAAAGGAGAGGGAGAGCATCTAGTCATGCTAACCACAAAATCAGAACTGAGAGAAGTGAGGAATAACCCAGATCATGTGCTCTTTGTACTTGTGTGCAAAGACATTTTAATTTTAGCTAATGATATCACATCTCTTCCTAGTGTGGTGTCTCATCTTTTGCAGGACTATGAAGATGTTTTTCCAGAAGAGATGCCGGCTGGACTACCTCCGATTCGTGGAATTGAGCATCAAATTAATCTCATTCCAAGGGTTGCACTTCTGTTGACGGTGGATAACGTCAACTTTTATTAGAACTTTAGACACCAAAGGATATATGAATACAAACTAGTCTAGGGTTTTAACTCACAATTTTCACGAGATTTGCATACTCTGTATTTTTCAGGGGTCATTCTAGAAAAGCATAAAAGAGGGATAAAAGTACATAAAAGACACGAAACGTAACCGCGAAGGCAACATCGTCATCAGGACCCTAGAAGCATATAGAGAACACACGAAGCAACCAGGGCCCCACCACCTGACAGGTGGGGCAGGCCGGCGCCAAGGGGGGCTGGGCGACGCACCCCCTAGGATTTCACCCTCTGACTTCTAGAGATTTCTTCCACCGCCTTTGAGGAGTCATCTTGGTCCTTGGTTAAGTCAGTTTGATCCTACGGCACACGTGCATCCCACCGGGCTATAAATAAAGGGGCAGACCCCCCTGGAGGCATCCCATCATTCATCCAAGGCATCAAGTCTTCGGTCAAGCCATCAAGAGCCTTCTAGTTCATAGTTATAGCCTAGTTAGATTAGAAGTAGAGGAGTTCTAGTTCTTCAGCGAGATATGGAGCCTCGGCATCTGTCTGGAGCACGGAGTTCGGAATAGTTCTAGTTCTTTCTCTATTATTGTATCCTTCATTATGATTAGGGAATCATTGTTCTTAATAGTTCATATGTTCTTAATTACAATAGTAATTGTCTACTTTGATTATATGTCTAGTATAGTTGGTTTGATCTTATTGAATTCATGTAATTTCTCGTATAGCGTTTATCCAGACGATCATTGGGTAGATGATGAACAATATGTGGATGTGGTGTCTAGATATTTTGTTTATCTGCGAGTGCACCCTGATGTGCCGGGTCATGTGGTAGATCGCGTAGGTGACAGCTACGTTGAGTCCTCTGTAGTCCACCCCTCGTATGTAGGCAAGCAGGCACGGTTCGCGAAGTTCGGTGATGACTCTGTTTCACATCCTTCCTAGATGATGCCCTTTACATGTTATCTTGATATAGGACTAATCTAACAATGATTGCTAGATGTAATTGCACTATTTAGAGTTATTCATTGGCGTAGTTATAGAATTACCTTATATATTAATTCCTTAGTTTATCCATTGGCTAGCTATTACTATGACTAGAAAGTGCTCTGATGTTTATCCATTAATTACGATGCTTGATCATACTTATCACCTTTATTTATGTTGATATTTTTAACATCACTTCACGTTAAGTTGTCATCCCTAACATGATGCCAAAAACCAAAGGTAAAATAATCTTCACTTGCCTTCTAAAAATAATACTATAGAATATATCCGCAAGCGCACAGATAATTCTCCCGTTGTAGCACTTCACCCGGTAAGTATTCCGAGTATCGTTGATTTTTTTATGCCAAAAGGATAAAGGGGCATTCTATTCATTAGGATAATCTACTATAATGATTGGAAAGATAAATGTGCAGACCTATGATAACCCATAACTCTGGTGCTTTAGCGATAAATAAGTCAATGATAAATGGTAAATGATAACTGAGTAAATGAGGTAAATGGTATTCCAGAGATAGAATATAGAGACTCACTAATGCAGTAAGACATGCTCGAGATTGTAATTACTAAATACAAAGTCTATAGCTTACGCCACATTACACATTTTTATCTATAGCATAATTAACTCAGAAACATCATAAGGAGCACCATCTAATGAGGATATTAAGACACAAGGGTTAGCTCCTTCGCAGCCGCACTCTGCTCGTCCTACGTACGGGGGGTGGACTACAGAGGAACCAACGCAGCTGTCACCTACGCGGACTACCACACGACCCGGCACGTCAGGATGCCTCCGTAGGTACACAATATATCTAGACACCACGTCTAAATAATGCATACCACCTAACTCACTCGAGTACTGAATTAGGCGCTTTACGATCAAATGACAATAATCATCACCAATAACAACTATATCGAATATACAACTAGAATAAACTAAGAACTGAATAAGTAGCAATATATTAAAATAAAGCAAAGTCATAATGAGATACAAGATAAGATTACCGATCTCCAGACGAACAGATCTGGAATCCCGAGCATAGCGCCCAACTCTACTTGAACCTTGCTAAACGCCCAAACTATGAACTTGAAGAACTAGAGCCCTATTTCTAATCTCTGAAAACCCTAACTTCTATCTACTCTTGACAAATGAAGCAGGAGGAATGAATTGGTGCTCTGGGAGGGGGGTCTGCCCCTCTATTTATAGCCCGGTGGGATGAATGTGCGCCGTGGGATCAAACCGACTTAAACAAATGGCCTAGATGACTCCAGAGAGGCGGTGGAGGAAGACTCCAGAAGGCGGCGGCGAAACCCTAGGAGGGCGCCGCCCGGCTCCCCTTGGGGCCGGCCGGCCCCACTTGGCTAGGTGTGGGCCTCCGCTTGCTTCGGGTGTGTTCTACACTCTTCCAGGGTCTTCGTGATGATGTTTCCTTGGCGGTTTAGTTTCGTGATAATTAAACACTTTAATCCTTCTTTTAAGCCTTTCTGGAATAATCCCTGGAAAATACATAATTCACCAAAACTTGTGGAATTTGACAGTAATAACCCATATGCTTCTATTATTGTCCTTACCTAGTCATTAGTTGATGGTATAAAATTGGTACTTAATGACCGTCAACAATATATCTTTATTATCTTGTGACCTCTACCTGTTATGAGCAGAGTAAATGATATCGGTAACACCGCTTATCCATTGTATATAATTACTATCAATATAATAGATTAAAGTTTATCCAATCCTTTCTAGTGGTATAAATATAAATCGACAACCTGGTAGACTCTAGGTAAAATGCTACAATGGTATAATTATCTGTCCGCTTGCAGAATTGATCTTAGTTTATATTTATATATTTCTGCCTAGTCACATTGAATAGTATATGGAACCTTTATTTATTCTAGCATATATAATTAGGGATGACAACCTAGTTCATGCATAAGAATGTTGGTAATAGATAAGTGACTAGTTGCTAATGACCAGTTAATTAATTACCATACATTTCTAATCTCATCTCTAGTAGTAAAAGTTATATAGTTATATTTGGCGACATTAGTAGATGTCAACAAGCATTTTTGGCGCCATTGCCAAGGAAGGCACATTAAACTTAGGAAATATTGATAACATATATACATAATGGATAAGATTGCATTACCGATTGATCTCTAACTCAAACAGGCACACCCTTTTTTTATCATTTGCTTATCTTATACAGGGTGATGAATGAATGGTTTTTCTCTTCCAAACAACTTCACTGACGATCCAGAGAAACTTCTTAAAGGAAGAAGATTGTAGAGGTGACAGACAATTTCGAGTCACTATCAAGAATACCCATCGCCGCTCAAGCAAGTCCATCAGAGGAGCCAGCTCTAACATTGGAAGGAGAACACTTAGGAGAAGATTTAACTCCTGTGTTTGAAGACATGGCTGAGAAGATACTGCACGAGTTCTGTACCCCAACAACAGAAAACATCCGGACTGGACCAGCAGTCAACACTAGAGAGAATGGATTCGAGCTCAAACCTGCTCTTATCACCATGGTTCAAGCCAGTCAATTTTGTGGAAAAGCTCATGAAGATGTAAGTGCACACTTACAACACTTTCTACAGATCTGCAACACCTTCAAGATCAGAGGAGTACCAAGAGATACTATTTTACTCCATCTTTTCCCATTTTCACTTTTGGGAAAGGCTAAGCAATGGTTCTACGCCAATAAAGAGAAGAACACTACATGGAACCGATGCTCAACTGCTTTTCTGGCAAAGTTCTTTCCTACAAGCAAGATGAATGCTCTGCGTGGGAAAATTTCAAGCTTTCAACAGCAACATGACGAATCATTCACAGAAGCATGGGAAAGATTTTAAGATTATATTGAAGATTGTCCTCATCATGGGATAGAGGATTGGCTATTAATGCAGACCTTCTATCACGGGCTCATCTCTAGCACCCGTGAGTCCATAGATGCTGCAGCAGGAGGACCTTTCCTGTCACTTAAGCTTCCAGAAGCTAAAGCACTTGTTGAGAAGATGGCCTCAAATCCAAGGTATAATGAAGAACGTACTCAACCTCACAAAAGAAGAGGAGGCATCCATCATCTCAAGGAAACTGACATGGTCACTGCCAAGCTAGACCTCATCATGAAGAAGCTCGATATAGAGAAAAAGGAAGTCAGGCATATTAATGATTCTCGCATAACCTATGAAGAATGTGGAGATTACGGGCATTCAGCTGTCAACTGCCCTACATTGCAAGAGGATGTGAACTTCATCAACAATAACACCTACTATCGTCCTCAGCAAGGTCAAGGATGGAACCAGCCAAATCAAGGATGAAATCAGCAACCTCGACAAGGTAACTACCAAGGTACCAACCAAGATACTAATTACAATAATTACAATCTTCCATCTTTAAAAGATTTAGTTGCTGGTCAATATAAATTGTTAGATCAAGTGTCTAGAAAGGTAGCCTCTAATGACAAAGCTTTAGAAAATATAAATACTAGAATGGATACATTTGCTTCTGCTATAAAGAATCAGCACAGCTTCAATAAAATGTTAGAATCACAATTAGCTCAGCTAGCTGTTGCTGTCCCTCCATTTGAGAAAGGTAAGATTCCGGGCCAGCCAGAAGATTTAGAAACTGCTAACCTTGTTGATATTCACAATGCAACCCAATACCATATTGAGCCTGCAGATATACATTGGATTGATCACTCAATACCTAAGAAGATGGGTGTTGACGGTATTTATACCATATTTTCTACCATCATAACCGTCAACAAAACACTCTTTTTGGGAAGAAACAAGCAAACACATAGTGACATAGGTACAAATAACTTGGTTTCACATGTACATGTTAGTATTTTTTTGCAGGTGCTCAAAACAGGTGATTTCAGAGTTTAGAAGCCCAAGATGAAGATATAACGCAAATCCAATTATGATGAAACGGCAAGATAATGTCACAATCTCGATGGGCTTCACTTCAGGATCCAGTGGGCACCGAATGGACACTATTCATGATTCGGCCGAACCATGAATAGTGGCCCCGGCACTCTAGCCTCAAGGAATCAAGTAATGAAGTGAAATGCAAGAGATCAGAGGCCACGTGTGAAAGCCCATGTTTGGTTTTGGGTAATTGATGAAACCTAGTTTGCTAACGATTGCTCTAAGTGTTTCATGAGAATAATTAGCAAACAAGATGGAGCAAAGGACCGGGTCGGTGGAGGCCACAAGTGAAGGGCAATGACGGCGTTCATGAAAATGGTGTAAGCCCATCAACAAATGAGAAAGCCCTATTGACGGCATCCATGCAAATGGTATAAGTCCATCATCAAAGGTGTCCACAAGGTCCATCCAGAGATGAGAAGGGAGTTGATAAGAAACCGGGAGCTCAAGGCAAAGGTATAACAAATAGGAGCTCTTTTGGTTTTGGTGATCAAGACTCCTTAGAGGGAGTGATCACATTTAGGATAAATAGCCGTACTATCAAGAGGGGCGAAATTGTTAATGAAATACGGTTATCAGTGCCACTAGGTGTTCATGATCATTGCACTTGCATATAGATGCTAGTGACACTAACAAACCCTTGGAAAACTCTTTTGAAAAGGCTAACACACGTGCATAAGGTGTAGAACACTTGGTGTTAGCACATGGGAACAAAGGGTGAAAGGTTTGAATGGAAATCCTGAGAAAACAGAGCGTCGGACCGTAGAGTCTTAGAGCGTCGGACCATTGTCTTCGGTCCGACGGCTAACGCTACTGAGAGCGTCGGACGCTCAGTCCCTGAGCGTCGGACCATTAGCCGAAGCGTCCGACGGTGCAGATCGTGCGAGAGATAACACGTGACGAGCTCTGAGAGCGTCGGACTCTCGGCATTAGTCCGACGGTGAGCGCCGGACTAACGTCCGACGGTTTTCAGCGCTCGGGGAGCTCTCTGGAAACATCGGACGCTGGCGAGTTTTAGTCCGATGGCCTGCTTTTTAGTGTCCGACGGTGGATACGTGTAGTGCGTCGGACCGTGAGGTTTGGTCCGACGTCCTACTGTCCGAACGGTTCATTTAGCGCGAGAAGTTAGCCGTTGTGATCCAACGTTCGACTTCAAACGGCTAGTAACTTGTGGCGTTCATCCGGGGCGTCGGACCGTGCCGATTAGTCCGACGGTCTGGCCGTCGGACAGTCCGACGGTACGCAGAAAAGTCTAAACGGCTAGTTCTTTGTGTGTGGCTTATAAATAGTCACTTGGCTGGTTTGGGGGGCAGCTCTTGGCACTCCTAAAACATCATAAAATACTTGTGAGCCTTCCCACTCCACTCTCACTCATCCTACTTGATTGTGATCATCATTTGGTGAGTTTGGAGAGCATCAAGTGCATTGCATTGATAGAGATCATCTAGAGGCACTTGGTAGTGGTGATTCGCAGCGGTTTCTCTCATTACTCTTGGAGTTTACCGACTCCTAGATGGCTTGGAGCTGCGAGGATTGATGAGGAGAGTTGGTGATTGTCTCCACCTCCGATCAAGGTATTGTGAGGGGTTCTTGAGCCTATCCCCGCGGGAGATCGCGAAAGGCATCTTTAGTGGATTGCTCATAGCTTGATGGATCCCCATCTTGTGTTGGTTGTGCGGCACCCTTGAGAAGGGTATGGCATGTGATGCCAATTAGCTCGTGAACCTCCAAGTGGGTGTATCGCTACAACGAGGACTAGCTTGCCGGCAAGCAAGTGAACCTCGGTAAAAAATCTTGTGTCATCTCTCTACCAAGGATTTCTCTTGCATTTGATTGATTGGCTATATTGGACTTCATCTCTTCTCTACACCGGGGGTATTGAAATCACCTTTACTCTTTACACTTGTGTATTTACTCTCTTGTGTAGCTTGTTAGTTAGTTGCTCACTTAGGAGTAGTGTATAGTAGTGACATAGCCTTTGAGTGTGAACTAGTGATCATAGTGTAGTATACTTGTCTAGGTGGCTTGCATAGTGTAATTTAGAGCTAGTGCTTTGCTAAGCTTGCTATTGTTACTAATCGGCTTGTTAAGTGTTGTTTGTAGATTTTTATAGGCTATTCACCCCCCTCTAGCCATTTAGGACCTTTCAACGTGGCCCCACCCTATGGTTCGGCCGAACCAGGTAGGGAGCCCTCGTGGCCGTGTTGACGTGGTATGATCCGTGGCACACCCTCTGGAGTCCATCCCCACCTTCAGATCACAAGTATATCGTCAAGGCTAGAGAGCAAAGTACATGGATCAAGGCCCCAACCGACAAAATATAAGCAGAACAAGCACATGGTCACAGTCCATGACAGGTGGGGACCACAGAGGTGGACCCACCTTGCTCATGTGGGTCGGCCGAACCAAGAGATATGGACACAAGTCACCAACACATTCCCAGGCAGGTGGGGACGCCTTCTAGAAGCCCTGGCCGGGCCCACCTGCCATAGGGTGGGTCGGCCGAACCAGGGGTGGTGGGCCCAGACCACCGCCTTACTCCACCGACTTCCAGCATGCCTCCCACGTGCTCATTTTATCTCTGCCGTCCATCCAAGGCGGTTCCAAGGACGGTGGATCCAAGGGTGGAGGTGGAGAAGCACGCGGATCGCTGACGTGGCGCTGCCCTTCACCACCCTATAAATACCCCCTAGTCCTTCACTTTAGAAGAATCAAGGATCAAGTATCAAGTGTACAATATAGATTAGTGTTAGTGTAAAGAGGGAAGAGAGTGAGGAAAGTCTTTGGAGAAAGCCCTGGGCCTGTCGGGAGTCTTCTTCAAGGTGTACCTCAGCGGATTCAAGCTTCTAGTAAGTTTTCCATCCGAGTTCTTCTAGCATTTAATATTCTGGTTCTGATACTTTAAGTATATACTGTCTTCACCTGCACATTGCTTTACTTTGTAGAGTGCTCTAGTCTCTAGCTAAGATTAGAGTAGTAAGTATAGTGTAGACGTGGTGTCTAGGCTATATCTTATCAGTGTGGGCCGCTTGTCGCACGGATTGTTTGTGGTAGCCAGCAAGTGGTGACAGCCATGTCTGGTCCTGTAACAGAACCGCCTTAATAATATGGCCCACAGGCACCTATCAAAGTCACTAATGACTTCTGACAGTTGGACCCATGTTCCAAATGATTAAAACAGCTCTGCCGGGCTACATCAGTACCCGTATTCCGACAGGATCTCCATTGCGATGCCATTACAGAGTTACAACATTTCATAATAAAATACATCAGAGTAAATGCGGAAGATTTAATAGAACTTAGATTACAAAACGAGTTCAAATAGTAATTAAGTGCAGTTATTACAGACCATCTTGAAGTAATAGCAGTAGCATGGAACAACGGTACAACATAAATAGATAAATAGATATGCGAACCCAGCCCACGGATTCTGTCTTTACTCCTCACCACTCTCCTCCTGGATCACGGTGGCACAACAAGGACCAAGGCAGACTTCGGGCTGCGACCCTCCTGCAACGGGGTTAACAAACCCTGAGTACGGGGTACTCCGCAAGACTTACCCGACAAAGTAAAAATATTTGACTCTTGGAATGCAAGGTTATAGGTAAGGCTAGCAGAGATAGGGATTTAGCAGAAAAGCATTACTAATCTATCATAATATTTTATTTTACTTAAATTCAATATTATCATAATTCATTCTTTATCCTCTCACTAAACATTGATTCTTTATTCTCAAACATCCTACTCTTAGAACCACTTTTCGGTGTAGGGGTGAGGATCATGTCTCCATAACCGAGGAGCACGTCGATTCGAATCAAGTAAAGTAGACCCAGCTGGGGTTCCTATCCACACTGTATATGCAGCACGCCGGCATACATATACCAACCCGTCATCTCAGCTTTTCTATCCCGGAACCGGTCCTGCGCCACCCGAGAAAACGGTACACCTCCAATCCGGGACTCTAACCCACGAGGGTACTCACTATTCTCGCCATCTCTCCACTCCCAGTGCGTGGTTGTCGGTTCCAGCAATAGAGCGACTGGACTCTAGGCTTTCCGTAATGGTATGTGGCTAGTCTGTTCATCATGATCACAACAGGCCGACAACGAACGGTCCCTACTGCTTTCCGCCGGAAACCATGCATTGGGACTCTAACCCAAATACCCTGGAGTCCGCTCGGTTTTCAAATCCCTTTTCCGTTGGTGACGAAAGTTGGGACTCTAACCCAAACAATTGGCCAACCACCCGGAAAACCCATCCATAATGATGATCGTGAACCGGCCAAAGTATCCCAATCATCATACATGGACATATATACCCTTCACTTGATATTTCTTCATAATGATTCTCAAGTTAAAATAATATTTTGCAATTCTATTATTTAAGCATGACTAAGCATTTTGCAATACATTTGAAAATCATTAGGTCATCTTGGTAATGGTAGTCAAGGGTGATAAATGCATCAATTGTTTTCACCACACAACTCCTACCAACTTAATGCAATAGTTTAACTCAAGTGATAAAGCATTTGTAAATAGAGGGTTAAATGCACCGGGGCTTGCCTTGCAGAGCAAACAGAACTGGGGCAGGAGTGGCACAGGCTTCAGGCTCAGGAGCTCCTTCCACTGCCTCCTCTTCAGACACCTCGAGCTTCACCTCCTCAGACACGGGAACTACACGGGTGCAATATTGCATGTATGAATGCGATGCAAAAAGGAAACATGTGCGGAAAAGGAAGCTAACCCTAGCACAACACATCATGACTTCACAATGGTGTCCTAGGTCTTAAATGGGTTGACCTAGAACCACATTTAATCCAAAATCACTTAACACCCCTAAATTCGAATTCTAATTGAATTTTTATTATTTAATAAACCAACATAATTCAATTACAGAAGCAAACTAATTTATTTTGGGACCAAACCTTGCCAACAGTTAGATCTTTACTAGTAACAGTACCTAATTAAATTTTTGTGATTTTTGGAATTACCTAGAATTAATTAAAAATGTGCAAAGACCCACTTTCCATTTTATTTATTGATTTTTGACCACTACAGAATGTACCCAAACATGATAAACAATATTTTTATAAAATTCTACACTACATATATAGCATGTGTAAATTATTTCACAATTTTTGGTTGCACAGAATTAATCATGCAAAAATAATAAAACAGGCTACTATTCAAACCAAATTAAAATAGAAAAGCATCCAAAATTCACCGGAAAATAGACAAACCCATTCGGCCCACTCGGCCCACAGACCGGCAGGCCGGCCCAGCAACACCCGGGCTTCCCTTCTCTTCTTCCCCGGACGCTGACAGGCGGGGCCGGCCTGTCAGGTCCTTCTTCCTCCTCCGGCCGAGTGCGCCGCGCGCGAGGCGCACGCGGGCCGGCACGACCCTCGCCGCCGGCGAGCCGACGGCAACGCGGACACGACCTACGGCTACCCTACGACCTAGCGGTCACCCTAGTACACCTATCCCCGATCCTAGCCGCCTCCGACGGGGTCTATCCCGTCCATGGCGGACGCCAAAGCTCGGCGAGCATGCGCCGGCCACCCGAGACCGGTAAAAGACGAAAGGAGGGCATGGGGAGGATCGGTAGCTCACCCCGGGGCTATTGACGTCTATGGTTGGAGCTGAAACGGGCTAAAGAGGTGAGGTTGACGGCGGCGGCGGACGAAGTGGCTCGGCTCCGGCGGTGACGGCTCGTTCCGACGAACCTAGACCACCACAAGGCCAACCGACGCGCACATGAGAACTAGAACATCACCAAGAAGCTGTAACACGAGGATTTAGGGGCTAAAGCTCACCCGAGAAGCTTGGCCCGCGATCGACCTAGCGGCGGCGCTCCGGCGAACGCACGCGCGCGGCGATGACCACCCTGGAACACCCAGCGCGTTAGAGAGAGCCCCGAGGGCACCAAAGGATGCGCAAGGAACCACTCTACTAACCGGCGAGTTGGAGAGGATGAAGGCCAACGGAGGGCGACGAATTTCTCCGCGAACCGCGGCGAACTCGACGGCGACCGGCGGAGAGAACTGGGTTGGGAGAGGGGGCTCGGGGGGTTAAATAGCGGGGAAAAGCGGTCGGACGCGACGTGGGAGGGTCCGGCGACGTGCTGCGCTCGCAAGGAACAGTGCCCCGGCCCCGGCGCACGCGCTGCGCTGCCGCGCACGCCGGCGACGTGCGCGCCGCGCGGGTACGCTGAAGGTGGCAGATGAACAGTACTCGGGTACAGTACCTGTTGCAATGCAATTCGTCCAAATTGATCCTGAAGATGGCCGAATCTGAGGGAGTGGTCAAAAGGAGATTTGTAGATCTTTAAGTACTGAACAACTTTTGTTTTGGTACCAATTCAAAATTCGGTCAGGATTTGAAAATATTCAAAAGGGGGTAAAAGGTGGTTTTAAATTTCAAACTGTAATTTCAAAATTACTTTTGATTTTTCTGAAGAACTTGAAAATTGGTCAAAATAGAAGTTGTACATCTCATTGAGACCAACAACTTTTATTTAGGAAGTTTTGTCATATTCTCAATAATTTTTGAAATATAGTTTTAAATTCAAATTTTGAAACACTGTTTTGAGCTTAATTCAATTATTTTCAACATAACTTCAAAATCACCCAAAATAGAAGTTGTTCTACATTAAAAACTCTACAACTTTTATTAAGGGACCTACCTCAGATTTGATCAAATTTTAAAAGTACACTTAAGGGCCTTTAATTAGGGTTTTTGGAAAAATTTAAAATCAACAAGAGATAACAACTCAAATAGGGTTCCTTCAAGCGCACACAAGAGTTAAACAAGCTAATCACACTATTAGCCCTAATGACAAGCAAATGCTCATGATGATATGATGACATGTCATTTTAGTTAACAGTAATACCAGGGTATTACAGCCTTCCCCCCTAAAAGAAATCTCGTCCCGAGATTAGGTAGACAACATTGTTTTTACACAAAGTAGAGGAAAAGAAAATGTAACAGCACATTCAATACACACCCAGAGGCACAAACAAAACACTAGGCGGGGAGAAGTTGCATTTACAGGGTAGCATAGAACTCAGGGAACTTTTCTGCCAGAAAATCCTCTGACTCCCAGGTGGCTTCATCCTCAGATTGCTGACTCCACTGTACTTTGTACCACCTGGTTGAGGTCCTGCGGGTAACACGATCTTTGATGTCAAGGATTCGGACTGGGTACTCTGAGGTTGTCATATCTGGCTCTAACTGAACCCCTTCCACTTCAACTACTTGATCTGGTACTCGCAGACACTGTTTCAACTGTGACACATGGAACACGTTGTGCACTTCTGACATATGCTCTGGCAGCTGTAACCTGTAGGCTACTTTCCCCACACGTTCGATGATCTCAAAGGGTCCAACGAAACGTGGGGCTAGCTTGCCTTTAACTCCAAAACGGCTCACTCCTTTCATTGGTGACACTTTTAGGTACACAAAATCTCCCACTTTAAACTCTAGCGGTCGTCGCCGCTTATCAGCGTAACTTTTCTGCCTAGACTGTGCTATCTTTAAGTTCTCTTGTATCACTCGAACCTTGTCTTCAGCCTCTTTTACCAGATCTACCCCATAGTACCATCTTTCTCCTGGTTCGGACCAATTCAAAGGTGTGCGACATCTTCTACCATACACGGCCTCGAATGGAGCCATTTGGATGCTTTCTTGATAGCTGTTATTATATGAGAATTCGGCCAAGGCCAAACACTCGTCCCACTTGTCCGGGTAATTCAACGCGCAAGCTCTCAACATATCTTCCAATACTTGATTGACTCTCTCAGTCTGCCCATCGGTTTGCGGATGATACGCAGTACTATGCAACAGTTTGGTACCCATTGACTTATGAAAGGCTTGCCAGAAATTTGATAGGAACTGGGTTCCTCTGTCGGAAACAATGGTCCTTGGTACACCATGCAACTTCATAAAATTCTCAATGTAGAGCTTTGCATACATAGATGCCCTGTACTTTTTCTTGACAGGCAGAAAATGAGCTTGTTTTGTCAGACGATCCACAATGACCCAGATGGAATCAAAGCCTCGAGCTGTATTGGGCAATCCCACAATGAAATCCATACTGATATCTTCCCACTTCCATGCTGGTACTGGCAGTGGTTGGAGTTCTCCACCAGGTCTCATGTGAATGGCTTTAACTTTCTGACATGTGTCACACCTTGCCACATACTGAGCAATTTCAATCTTCATCTTGGTCCACCAGAATTTTTGCCTCAAGTCCTGATACATCTTATTGCTCCCTGGATGAATAGAGAATTTTGTGGAGTGGGCTTCATCGAGGATCGCTTGACGTAAATCAAGAATCTTGGGGACAACCAATCGATCCTTGAACCATACCACACCATCGTCATCAACCCTGAGACAGTCGGCCTTGCCGGCTTGGATCTTTTCTTTGATATGCCTGATCCCTTTACTTTTCTTCTGAGCGGCAATGATCTGTTCTCGGATCGAAGTTTCAATTCTAATGTTGGCTATGCTGCCCTGTGGCACCATCTCAATACCCAATTCTTCCAACTCATGACATAAGGTCAGCGCATATGACTTTACATTTAAACAATTGCAGTGAACCTTGCGACTGAGTGCATCGGCGACTACATTTGCCTTGCCAGGGTGGTAGTGTACCTCAATGTCATAGTCTTTGATCAACTCGAGCCATCTTCTTTGCCTCATATTTAGTTCTTCTTGAGTGAAAATATACTTCAGACTCTTGTGATCAGTGTAAATGTTGCAGGTACTTCCCAACAAATAATGACGCCATATCTTTAGTGCATGAACAACGGCTGCCAACTCTAGGTCATGGGTGGGGTAATTTTCTTCATGACGCTTGAGCTGCCGCGAAGCATAGGCGATGACACGGCCCTCTTGCATCAGCACACAGCCAAGACCAGTTCCCGAAGCATCACAATACACATCAAACGGCTTCTCTATATCTGGCTGAGCTAACACCGGTGCAGTAGTCAACAACTCTTTCAACTTTTGGAAAGCTTCTTCACATTCTGGCGACCAGACAAACTTCACTTGATTCTTTAGCAAGTTGGTTATCGGCTTAGATATCCGGGAGAAATCCGGGATAAAGCGACGATAGTAACCTGCCATGCCCATGAAACTGCGGACCTGATGTACCGTAGTGGGTGGCTTCCAGTTCAGAATTTCTTCAACTTTGCTTGGATCCACGGACACTCCCTCAGCAGACAGAATGTGACCAAGGAATGGAACTCGGTCCAACCAAAACTCACACTTGCTAAACTTGGCATAAAGTTGGTGCTCTCTTAGGCGGGTTAGGACAATACGGAGGTGGTTAGCATGTTCCTCGGGGGTTTTGGAGTAGACAAGGATATCGTCGATGAAAACGACTACAAATTTGTCAAGCTCAGGCATGAACACGGAGTTCATTAGGTACATGAAGTAGGCAGGTGCATTGGTTAGGCCAAAAGACATTACTAGGTATTCGTATAGGCCATATCTGGTGGTGAAAGCTGTTTTAGGGATATCTTGAGGACGGATTTTTATTTGGTGGTACCCCGATCGAAGGTCAATCTTTGAAAAGACCTTAGCCCCAGATAACTGGTCAAATAGAAGGTCGATGCGGGGTAAAGGGTATTTATTTTTGATGGTGACCTCATTAAGAGGACGATAATCAATGCACAGCCTGAGAGACTTATCCTTCTTTTTCACGAAAATAGCAGGACAACCCCAAGGTGATGAGCTAGGTCTGATAAAACCCTTGTCCAACAATTCTTGCAACTGAACTTTCAACTCTGCCAGTTCCTTTGGTGGCATCCGGTACGCCCTACGAGATATAGGAGCCGTACCAGGCTTAAGCTCTATGGCAAACTCAACATCACGGTCCGGAGGTAACCCAGGTAACTCCTCTGGAAAGACATCCGGAAACTCACAAACCACTGGAATGTTATGGATTTCCAGGACTGAGGTGGCATTAACTTGCTTCACATTTCTCAAAGGTAAGGGAAGTTGGATGAGAAGTTTGGACTGACTATCAGGTATGTTAACTTTGATTGTCCTATTCAGCACATCAATCACAGCCTTGTGCTGATACATCCAATTCATCCCCAAAATGGCATCTATGTCCTGATTCTCTAGCACTATCATAGTGGTCGGGAACTTTTGCCCTCCCAATTCTATGGGTACCCGAAATACCACTTCCTTAGTACTGATACGCCCTCCGGGCGATTGTATGATAAAATTTTCATTAACCTCCCCAATTTGAATGTCATGCTTGACGACAAAATTACGGTTGATGAATGAATGTGATGCACCAGAATCAAAGAGTGTAATTGCAGGGTTACCAGCGATAGGGAACCTACCGAGCATGACGGGCTCTCCTTCCGGGATATCAGCGACCTGGGTGTAATACACCTGGCCAGCCTTCTTGACCACCTTGCCCTTCTGGGCCTGCTGCTGCTGTCCACGGTGCTGTCCCTGCTGCTGCTGCTGCTGTCCACCAGCGCCCTTCTGTGCATTCTGATTGGACTGTTTGGGGAAAGGGCAATTGCGGGACCAGTGTCCCATCTGGCCACAGTTGTAGCATGGTTGATTGTAGGTGAACTGTGGTGAGGTGACACGAACGCCAGGGGCATTCGGCTGAGTGGTGTTTTGCTGGTTTGAGGTGTGGGAGGTAGCGGCGGTACGCACAACTACCTGCTGTTGTGGGTACTGTGGGCGGTTGTGGTGGGTGGGATGGTAGATGATTTTCTGGCGCTTTTGGCTGCCAGAGAAAACAGCTTTCTTCTTCTTCTTCTCTCCCTGAAGTTGGCGGTCACTTTCTTCAAAAGCGAGCGCGCTATCAACAGCTTCATGATAGGTACAGTGGCGGTTGTTGGATAAGCTGCGCTAGATCTTGTAGTTCAAGCCTCTGACAAAGCAGCTCCTCTTCTTACCATCAGTATTCACATACTCTGGGGCATACAGAGACAATTGGTTGAACTTGGTCACGTACTCCATCACAGTGGAGTCTCCCTGCCGCAATGCCAGAAACTGGTCAAGCTTCATTCTCATTATCCCTTCAGGGATGTAGTGGGCACGGAATGCAGTGCGAAACTCTGCCCAGGTAAGCTGGTGTCCTGCGGGCTGTGCTGCCAGGAGATTAGCATACCAGGCACTTGCGGGTCCACGCAGCTGCTGTGCTGCGAACTGTGGCTTCTGGATTTCGGTGCAATGGATCAAACCAAACTTCTGCTCCATGGTACGGAGCCAGTCATCCGCCTCAAGCGGCTCATCCGCCTTGGTGAACACCGGTGGACGGGTGTCGGTGAAGTCCACATAGGTAGTTTCCTGGTTCCCATTATTGCGCCCACGGCGCTCTCCACGCTGACCCTGATTCTGAGCGAAAGCATTCGCCGCATTAGCAAGTGCGATAATGGCATCAGCGAGGCTTGGTGGTACGGGTGGTGCCTCTGGAAGACCGTCTTCTCCCTGGTTGCTGGACTGACCACGGGTCTGAACCATCTGTGATTTGCACACTTAACTCAGAACTTGGGCTTGACTTTACTAAATAGAAACGGAGTAACAGCACAACTAAAAAAAAATATTACAACACAAGAAACATAGTCTTAGCGACATACAGCACATAGATCCCCAACCACAACTAAAGCTCTAAGGCTCATAAACTACGACATAGAGATACAAGCAACTGCCAACGCTGCAGCACGGGCAACTAGTCATCGATGACCACGATCTCCTCCTCGACGTCGTCCTCCACCATCTGGTCCTCGGGCTCTGCTGGGTCCTCGGCGAGTGGCACGGGCTCGAAGTAGCCCAACTCCTCGGACTCGCTCTCCTCGTCCTCAGGCCCGACAACCACGCCACCCTCTGGGTCCTCCTCACGGGGAACCAAGATAGGGTTAAGCAGGTTGTTAAGCCTGTGCACCTCTTCATGCAGGGTGTTGATGTACGCCTGCATGTTGCCATTGTGGGCTTCCACCCACTCCACACGCCCAAGGGCGGCCTGCTCGCGCCCCAAAGCCTCGTCTCTCTGCTGGACTGCTACCTGCTCACGCTCCAGCGCTGCCGCCTCCCGCTCCATGGCCGCCTGCGCCTCGGCCTCGACCTGGTGAATCTCTCGGTGCAGGTCGCGGTTGGTGCGCACATCCCGGTAGTGGTTGCGCACAGCTCGGTCAAAGTCCTCCTCCATCAGCCTCGCCTCGGCCTTGAGTGCCCTGATCTCCTCTTTGAGTTCCCTGCGGCTGCGACGACGGCTGCCTGAGCCCTCGCCCTCCTCATGGCTAGGAGCGAGCTGGTGACGAGGAATGCCACGCGGTCCCACCATCTTGCGTGCGGTCAGCTTCGTGCGAGCCAGCTGGACAAAGTGAGGGTAAGACAAGATAGAACAGGCTAGCATGAACAGGTTGGTAAATCCTATCCCAAAACCCAAAATTAGGGAGGAAGTTATTAACATGTGAATCAACATGATGCATGATTCGTTCTTACGCAAATTTTAAATCAATGCCGGTAAATAAATATTAATAACATACTTCGAACATAGGGCTTAACAATAATAGTAATAACATTGTTCCACATGCCACCCTACTCCTAGTACAGAGTAAGACAAGAAAGCAGTTTTGGACTCAAAATAGTTAACTTAAATTTTAGATCCAAAATATTTTGAAGTTTTCGAAAACAACTCCGTAATGATTTAGCAATAGATCTCTCTGATACCACTTGTAACAGAACCGCCTTAATAATATGGCCCATAGGCACCTATCAAAGTCACTAATGACTTCTGACAGTTGGACCCATGTTCCAAATGATTAAAACAGCTCTGCCGGGCTACATCAGTACCCGTATTCCGACAGGATCTCCATTGCGATGCCATTACAGAGTTACAACATTTCATAATAAAATACATCAGAGTAAATGCGGAAGATTTAATAGAACTTAGATTACAAAACGAGTTCAAATAGTAATTAAGTGCAGTTATTACAGACCATCTTGAAGTAATAGCAGTAGCATGGAACAACGGTACAACATAAATAGATAAATAGATATGCGAACCCAGCCCACGGATTCTGTCTTTACTCCTCACCACTCTCCTCCTGGATCACGGTGGCACAACAAGGACCAAGGCAGACTTCGGGCTGCGACCCTCCTGCAACGGGGTTAACAAACCCTGAGTACGGGGTACTCCGCAAGACTTACCCGACAAAGTAAAAATATTTGACTCTTGGAATGCAAGGTTATAGGTAAGGCTAGCAGAGATAGGGATTTAGCAGAAAAGCATTACTAATCTATCATAATATTTTATTTTACTTAAATTCAATATTATCATAATTCATTCTTTATCCTCTCACTAAACATTGATTCTTTATTCTCAAACATCCTACTCTTAGAACCACTTTTCGGTGTAGGGGTGAGGATCATGTCTCCATAACCGAGGAGCACGTCGATTCGAATCAAGTAAAGTAGACCCAGCTGGGGTTCCTATCCACACTGTATATGCAGCACGCCGGCATACATATACCAACCCGTCATCTCAGCTTTTCTATCCCGGAACCGGTCCTGCGCCACCCGAGAAAACGGTACACCTCCAATCCGGGACTCTAACCCACGAGGGTACTCACTATTCTCGCCATCTCTCCACTCCCAGTGCGTGGTTGTCGGTTCCAGCAATAGAGCGACTGGACTCTAGGCTTTCCGTAATGGTATGTGGCTAGTCTGTTCATCATGATCACAACAGGCCGACAACGAACGGTCCCTACTGCTTTCCGCCGGAAACCATGCATTGGGACTCTAACCCAAATACCCTGGAGTCCGCTCGGTTTTCAAATCCCTTTTCCGTTGGTGACGAAAGTTGGGACTCTAACCCAAACAATTGGCCAACCACCCGGAAAACCCATCCATAATGATGATCGTGAACCGGCCAAAGTATCCCAATCATCATACATGGACATATATACCCTTCACTTGATATTTCTTCATAATGATTCTCAAGTTAAAATAATATTTTGCAATTCTATTATTTAAGCATGACTAAGCATTTTGCAATACATTTGAAAATCATTAGGTCATCTTGGTAATGGTAGTCAAGGGTGATAAATGCATCAATTGTTTTCACCACACAACTCCTACCAACTTAATGCAATAGTTTAACTCAAGTGATAAAGCATTTGTAAATAGAGGGTTAAATGCACCGGGGCTTGCCTTGCAGAGCAAACAGAACTGGGGCAGGAGTGGCACAGGCTTCAGGCTCAGGAGCTCCTTCCACTGCCTCCTCTTCAGACACCTCGAGCTTCACCTCCTCAGACACGGGAACTACACGGGTGCAATATTGCATGTATGAATGCGATGCAAAAAGGAAACATGTGCGGAAAAGGAAGCTAACCCTAGCACAACACATCATGACTTCACAATGGTGTCCTAGGTCTTAAATGGGTTGACCTAGAACCACATTTAATCCAAAATCACTTAACACCCCTAAATTCGAATTCTAATTGAATTTTTATTATTTAATAAACCAACATAATTCAATTACAGAAGCAAACTAATTTATTTTGGGACCAAACCTTGCCAACAGTTAGATCTTTACTAGTAACAGTACTAATTAAATTTTTGTGATTTTTGGAATTACCTAGAATTAATTAAAAATGTGCAAAGACCCACTTTCCATTTTATTTATTGATTTTTGACCACTACAGAATGTACCCAAACATGATAAACAATATTTTTATAAAATTCTACACTACATATATAGCATGTGTAAATTATTTCACAATTTTTGGTTGCACAGAATTAATCATGCAAAAATAATAAAACAGGCTACTATTCAAACCAAATTAAAATAGAAAAGCATCCAAAATTCACCGGAAAATAGACAAACCCATTCGGCCCACTCGGCCCACAGACCGGCAGGCCGGCCCAGCAACACCCGGGCTTCCCTTCTCTTCTTCCCCGGACGCTGACAGGCGGGGCCGGCCTGTCAGGTCCTTCTTCCTCCTCCGGCCGAGTGCGCCGCGCGCGAGGCGCACGCGGGCCGGCACGACCCTCGCCGCCGGCGAGCCGACGGCAACGCGGACACGACCTACGGCTACCCTACGACCTAGCGGTCACCCTAGTACACCTATCCCCGATCCTAGCCGCCTCCGACGGGGTCTATCCCGTCCATGGCGGACGCCAAAGCTCGGCGAGCATGCGCCGGCCACCCGAGACCGGTAAAAGACGAAAGGAGGGCATGGGGAGGATCGGTAGCTCACCCCGGGGCTATTGACGTCTATGGTTGGAGCTGAAACGGGCTAAAGAGGTGAGGTTGACGGCGGCGGCGGACGAAGTGGCTCGGCTCCGGCGGTGACGGCTCGTTCCGACGAACCTAGACCACCACAAGGCCAACCGACGCGCACATGAGAACTAGAACATCACCAAGAAGCTGTAACACGAGGATTTAGGGGCTAAAGCTCACCCGAGAAGCTTGGCCCGCGATCGACCTAGCGGCGGCGCTCCGGCGAACGCACGCGCGCGGCGATGACCACCCTGGAACACCCAGCGCGTTAGAGAGAGCCCCGAGGGCACCAAAGGATGCGCAAGGAACCACTCTACTAACCGGCGAGTTGGAGAGGATGAAGGCCAACGGAGGGCGACGAATTTCTCCGCGAACCGCGGCGAACTCGACGGCGACCGGCGGAGAGAACTGGGTTGGGAGAGGGGGCTCGGGGGGTTAAATAGCGGGGAAAAGCGGTCGGACGCGACGTGGGAGGGTCCGGCGACGTGCTGCGCTCGCAAGGAACAGTGCCCCGGCCCCGGCGCACGCGCTGCGCTGCCGCGCACGCCGGCGACGTGCGCGCCGCGCGGGTACGCTGAAGGTGGCAGATGAACAGTACTCGGGTACAGTACCTGTTGCAATGCAATTCGTCCAAATTGATCCTGAAGATGGCCGAATCTGAGGGAGTGGTCAAAAGGAGATTTGTAGATCTTTAAGTACTGAACAACTTTTGTTTTGGTACCAATTCAAAATTCGGTCAGGATTTGAAAATATTCAAAAGGGGGTAAAAGGTGGTTTTAAATTTCAAACTGTAATTTCAAAATTACTTTTGATTTTTCTGAAGAACTTGAAAATTGGTCAAAATAGAAGTTGTACATCTCATTGAGACCAACAACTTTTATTTAGGAAGTTTTGTCATATTCTCAATAATTTTTGAAATATAGTTTTAAATTCAAATTTTGAAACACTGTTTTGAGCTTAATTCAATTATTTTCAACATAACTTCAAAATCACCCAAAATAGAAGTTGTTCTACATTAAAAACTCTACAACTTTTATTAAGGGACCTACCTCAGATTTGATCAAATTTTAAAAGTACACTTAAGGGCCTTTAATTAGGGTTTTTGGAAAAATTTAAAATCAACAAGAGATAACAACTCAAATAGGGTTCCTTCAAGCGCACACAAGAGTTAAACAAGCTAATCACACTATTAGCCCTAATGACAAGCAAATGCTCATGATGATATGATGACATGTCATTTTAGTTAACAGTAATACCAGGGTATTACAGGTCCTCATAGTCCACCACTTGTGTAAGACAAGTTATTAAAATGGCAAGGCATCAAGATAATTGTACAGCCGCCTCGGGTAGGAGTTTTGTCTCCTACTGTTTCGCCTGCCGCCTCTTGTGAAGGGAGGAGCTGACTAAGCTCTTTATACTCAGAAAGCCAAGACCAGATATCTTTTGCTGCATAGGAGCCTCTCTATACCTACAAGCTTTATCCTTAATCACCAACCCCTTTGATTCCTATTGACAGCCTTGAGTCTAGTTAGTACACTTCATGTTCCTCGTAGAAAATACGATACCTGGAATACTCCCGGTGAAAGCTACATTGACTACCGTACGCTTGCGGTATATCCATTTGCCACCTTTGGTGTCAACAATGGGAGACCCTGGGAGACCTGTCATTCCTATCTCTATAGAATGTCACAGCTTTCCAGAAGCTATCTGCGATTTCAGCGCAAGTGTCAACATAATGTCCAAGGTAATTTATGAGAAAATATTAGGTGATCCTTTGTTGTACACAGATATGCATTTGCAGCTTGCAGATCAGTCCATTTGCTACCCCGAGGGAGTGCTAGAAGAAGCTGTCATCAGAGTGGGGTAATTATATGTCCCAGTTGACTTTGTGATCATGGAGACAGGAGGAGATGAGAAGGCACCCATTATTTTGGGACGACCATTCTTGTGAACAACCAAATCCATCATCTATGCGGAACATGCCAAGATTGTCCTCTCCATCAAGGACAAGAAAGAAAGATTCTCGTTCAATAACCGTATCTTAAAGACTCCTGCAGTCCCGAAGCAATTCCATCAACAAGAAGAGCAACAACAACCAGCACCCAAGAAGAAGAACAATAGAAGATGGAGGAAGAACAAGCACCAGCATGTACCTGAAGAAACTGCTCAACTAATTACTGCTCTCAACACAGAAAATGATCATATGCTCCCCCAATCTTTTCCAACGAAGAAAGGTGACCCAGGTCTACCAATCATTGAATATACAATCAGAGACACCACTTTTGTTGACACCATCTGTGACACTAGATCAGGCGTCAACGTAATATCCAAAAAGGTATATGATGATTTCTTTAATGATTTACCTCTATACCCAACATATATTCAGTTGCAGATGGCAGACCAATCACTAAGATTCCCTGAAGACGTGGTTAAGGACGTTATGGTAAGAATTCAAGATAAATATATACCTGCAGATTTTCTAGTTCTTGACATGCAGGGAGACGATGAATCACGTATTCTTTTGGGAAGACCGTTCCTCTACACTGCCAATGCTATTATCTACATTGGGTTTGGACAGAACCACTTCAACCTACCCACGGGAAAGGTACGCTGTCAATTTAGAACACTTGTTAACCATGAGCAGGTCAGCAAGCAACACAATAGGAGAAGACGCCAAGCCCGCCGTCAGGCTGCCCAGCCTCACTGTGGATGGGAGAAATTCCCTGGCAAGATCGTGGAGTACGAAGACTGCTACAAGGAGCAAGAGGAAGCCGTACAAGCACCACGCTGGAGTGAGTGGGAAGCGGAAGCTGAGAGGATGGATCAGACTGCTAAGGCAGAGAAGGAAGAGATCCATGCACAATTAAAAGAATGGATGAAGAGAGATGAAGAATCAAGAGAAGCACACCTGAGGGAGTGTAACAAGAAAGAGCTGGAGCAAGAAAAGAGAGAAGCAGAAGAGACAGAAATAAATGGAAGGAGTACGATGCTTTGATCATACTTATCACCTTTATTTATCTTTATTATCTTGTGACCTCTACCTGTTATGAGCAGAGTAAACGACATCGATAACACCGCTTATCCATTGTATATAATTACTATCAATATAATAGATTAAAGTTTATCCAGTCCTTCCCAATGGTATAAATATAAATCGACAACCTGGTAGACTCTAGGTAAAATGCTACAATGGTATGTTATCTGTCCGCTTGCAGAATCGATCTTAGTTTATATTTATATATTTCTACCTAGTCACATTGAATAATATATGGAATCTTTATTTATTCTAGCATATATAATTAGGGATGACAACCTAGTTCATGCATAAGAATGTTGGTAATAGATAAGTGACTAGTTGCTAATGACCAGTTAATTAATTACCATACATCTCTAATCTCGTCTCTAGTAGTAAAAGTTATATAGTTATATTTGGCGACGTTAGTAGATGTCAACAACTCCCTAACCGTCCACCATGCCGATCCAATCCTGAAGAAACGAAGGAGATACAAAGGAAAGTACAAGAACTTCTTGATAAATGTTTTGTTCGTGAAAGTTTAAGTCCTTGTGCTGTTCCTGTGATCTTAGTACCTAAGAAAGATGGTTCTTGGAGGATGTGTGTTGATTGTAGAGCTATAAATAATATCACTGTTCGCTATCGCCATCCTATTCCACGTTTAGATGACATGCTTGATGAATTGAGTGGTTCCACCATATTCACTAAAATTGATTTGAGAAGTGGGTACCATCAAATAAGAATGAAAACTGGAGACGAATGGAAAAATGCTTTTAAAACTAAATTTAGGTAGTATGAATGGTTAGTGATGCCATTTGGTTTGACTAATGCTCCAAGAACTTTCATGAGATTAATGAACCATGTTTTGAGAGCTTTCATTGGAAAATTTGTGGTTGTTTATTTTGATGACATCTTGATTTATAGCAAGTCCTTTGAAGAACATATGAGTCACATTCGACAAGTTTTGGATGAGCTCTGAAAGGAGAAATTATTTGCTAATCTTGAGAAGTGCAGTTTTTGCACAGACCATGTTGTGTTCCTTGGCTTTGTTGTTTCAGGAAAAGGAATAGAAGTGGATGAAACGAAGGTGAAAGCCATCAAGGAATGGCCAACTCCTACGAATGTAAGTCAAGTAAGAAGTTTTCATGGCCTTGCTGGATTTTATAGGAGATTTGTTAGAGATTTCAGTACCATCGCTGCTCCTTTGACTGAATTGGCAAAGAAAGGTGTTAATTTTAAATGGGGAAATTCACAAGAAATACTTTTCAAGAATTAAAGAAACGTTTGACTTTTCTTCCTGATTTCACTAAAACTTTTGAAGTAGAATGTGATGCTAGTGGAATTGGGATAGGAGGAATTTTAATGCAGCAACGAAAGCCTGTAGCATCTTTTAGCGAAAAGTTGGGAGGTGGTCAACTAAATTATTCTGTATGTGACAAAGAATTGTATGCTTTGGTGCGTGTGCTTGAAACTTGGCAGCACTACTTATGGCCAAAAGAGTTTGTTATTCATTCCGATCATGAAGCTTTGAAATATTTGAAAGGACAAGCAAAGTTGAACCGGTGCCATGCCAAATGGGTTGAGTTCATCGAAACATTTCATACATCATGAAATATAAGAAAGGCAAGGACAATGTGGTTGCTGATGCGTTGTCCCGAAAGAGTGTGTTGTTAAACCAACTTGAGGTAAAAGTTTTGGGACTTGAAAGTCTGAAAGATATGTATAATGGTGATCCTGAATTTTCAGAACCTTATAATCAATGCAAAGATGAAAACGGTTGGGAGAAATATCACATACATGGTGGATTTCTGTTTAGGGCTAACAAACTTTGTGTGCCAAATTCTTCGGTTAGATTGCTTTTATTGCAGGGATCACATGGAGGAGGACTAACAGGACATTTTGGACAAAAGAAAACTTATGAACTACTCGGAGATCATTTCTATTGGCCTAAGATGAGGAGGGACGTCATCAGATTTGTTGAGCATTGCGTCACTTGTCACAAAACTAAGTCAAAACTGAACCCTCATGGTCTATATACTCCCTTGCCTGCTCCTAATATTCCTACGGAAGATATAAGCATGGATTTTATTTTGGGACTGCCTAGAACACAGAGAGGAAAGAATTCTATTTTTGTTGTGGTTGATAGATTCTAAAAAATGGCTCATTTTATCCCTTGCAATAAGACCGACGATGCTTCACACATTGCTAATTTATTTTTCAAAGAAATTGTAAGGCTACATGGTATGCCCAGGACCATAGTGTCTGATCGTGGTGTGAAGTTTGTGAGCTACTTTTGAAAAACATTATGGGCAAAGCTTGGGACCAAGCTCTTGTTCTCAACCACTTGTCACCCTCAAACCGATGGACAAACTGAAGTGGTGAATCGTACGTTATCAATGTTGCTGCAAACAATGGTGAAAAAGAACTTGAAGAATTGGGAGGAATGCTTGCCACATGTGGAGTTTGCTTATAACAGGGCAGTACACTCTACCACAAATTTGTGTCCTTTTGAAATTGTCTATGGTTTCAAACCTATTGCTCCGATAGATTTGTTGCCTCTGCCATTGCAGCAGAGAACAAACATGGATGTCTCCAAGCGTGCTGCATATGTGAAGAAGATACATGCGAAGACCAAAGAAGCAATTGAGCTCAAGGTGACACGTAAGGCTGCAAGTATGAACAAACATAGGAAGAAAGTATTGTTTGAGCCAGGGGACTTGGTGTGGATTCACTTGCGCAAAGATCGCTTTCCCAATCAGCGCAAATCCAAGTTGATACCACGATGAGATGGTCCATTTCGTGTTCTTGCAAAAATCAATGATAATGCATACAAGATAGAACTTCCAGCAAGTTATGGCGTGAGCAACACCTTCAATGTTGTTGATCTATCACCATTCACAAGTAAAGATACTTCAGAGTCGAGGACGACTCCTTTTCAAGAGGGGGAGGATGATATGACCATTCCGACCAGCAGATCAACCACTCCGACCACGTCGTCGACCATACCGATCAACAAGATAACCACTCCGATCACCACGCCGACCACAAGGACAACTACTCCGATCACTACGCTGACCAGCACACCTACCTTGACACCTGCCGATGTATTTGATGGACCGATTACACGTAGCCGAACTAAGAAGTTACAACAAAGGTGAACGCGCTACTTTACGAGATTCATTTTAATGTTAATGAGAAGTATATACCACCTAAGTCGTGCACGTTGTTATTACTCAGGTTTACTAAGGAGGGAGACGAGAACAATCAAGGAGGTGACTGCCGACCACGAGATACACTCGAGTCAGTCCAGTTCTGCAGAACCGTCCGAAAGAAAAATTCATAACTCTTGATTCCCAAAAGCTATGATGGTGAATGAGCACTTGTTGGAAAGCTTGAGAAGTCTAGTTTTCAGTGGTACTACCCCCGACCAGTTAGGATCTGCCATTTGGGCTCTCGACCAGTATTTATGCTGACTGGTCAGAGCAATAACAGATAGCCTGATGTCTAACTTGATAAGCAATACTGTACCATTCTACAATATATCGTGGGGCATGGTATACATGGTGTGAAAGCCTATCAAGTTCTTTCCAACGCAACAAACGGTGCATCATTTGAAGTTTCCAAGATGGAGTTATTGCCAAAACACTGAAGACTGCGCAGAAGGCCAATAGCCACGCGGGAACTCTCTAGGAGCTGATTTCGTGGAGGCCCTTTCGCATAGTTGATCTTTTCATATTCATTTCATGTTTCCACCTATCTAGCAGAGCTGTTGCTAGTATAAATACCCCTTAGACTCATTGTAAACGCATGATTTTTGATAATGAAAATACAGGATCACTTTTGTTCAGCTGTGTGCTAACAAAACCAGAGAGTTGTCTCTACTCCTTTGCTCTTGTGATTTCCTTCGTGGGATTTACAGAAGCGGCGGCTTCATCCGCTCCCAATTGGTGCTCCTACTCCTTTCAAGGTTCTCCTTGATTGATTGTAGGTTGTGTTGGTTGGTTCCTTGAGAGTGTGGTTGGACGAATCCTCGATTTAGGTTGCCGGTTAAAGACGGTGGTTGGCTTCGAGTTTTATTCGTCAGGTTGCACTAGTTATCGCTGCTTGCAGCAAGTTATCCGGCTGTTCTATAGCTAGTTATCAAGAGTGTGATCCTACATCGTGAAAATTGGGAATTTGTGGCGTATCAGTCCTATTTATACCCAATCTAATCTAGGGTTCCCTCGTTCAATCCTCCAACCGCTCTGGCATTGTAACCGAGAGGCGGCGTCCAGACCTCCATTGGAGCAACCATTTGGTATGTGCGACTTGATCAGCAACACCCTGTAAATAAATCCTTTTGTTATACTCCGTTTGGGATTCTGTTTATATATAATCTAATCAAGATGCAAATCACACGCCGTCATGCAGAGGGCCATAATCGGACGACGGTCACTGAAAGCTTTATCAGAGACGGCCGCCGTGCAAGCTTGTGATATATATATCACCCACCACCAGGACACCTACATGCGCAAGAATGGATATGCCGGGATTCCTGTGGTCTCCTCCTGGCGGTGCGACACGTGCAATAGGAGTTCATCGATCCGAATAGCACGTGTATATCCGTCCACGGCCGGCAGCGACAAGATCCATTCTGTCAGCAAGCCCGTAGACCATCCAAATTTGATTCAAGGTTTTGTTGGTTTGTATTATTGTTCTGTTAATCTGTGATTTTCGGCGTATCATTTTTAGGCGGAAACAATCAAACAGAGCAGGCATCGTTATATACTTAAAGCGGTGTTTAATCTATCTCGCGTGAGATTTCTAGAGCAAACTCCGTCCATCAGTAGCACTCATAAGATACATGCATGTATGCTGGTATACTACTCCAGTTGTATACGTACATACTTCCTTTGTTTATGTATACGCAAATAACTTCGTCCATCAGATATTGAGATGTGCTCATATTTTAGCACATACTTCTTATGTTCATGTATGTGTAAATATAGATGTGCTCATGTAGACACATACTTTCTTACTTATATATGTGCACATACCTCCATCCAAAAGTATGTACATATACTAACATACTGCACGGGCTCGTTTATTAACACATACTACCTGTGTTTATGTATGTGCACATATACCTTGGTCCATAAGTTTCCGGACGTGCATATATTAACACATACTTCCTTATCTATGCCTTACCCTTATTCATATATATATATATATATATATATATATATATATATATATATATATATATATATATATATACTGCTTTTTCTGAGCCCCTGTGAAAGCACGTCGCTGCCTTTGCCTGTCCGTTCGTCTCCGCATCGATGGTCACGGTCACGGCTCTCAGCAGCCCACCGCGCCATCCCCTGAGCCGAACCTTCCAGTCTCCGATTACATCCAATGGCAGCCACGCGAGCAAATTTTTGGAAACGACGGTGCAGCCCTCCCCAGAACGTCCACACTGTGCCAATGCCTCATCCATCCACCGTCCCACCTTCCACCGAGCATGTGAGAGGAAAAAAAAAAAAAAAAAAAACCCACCTCGCTTGCTCCGTGGACTCCGTGCTCCTCGCCGTCGCCGCCTGGACCTGCGACGTCGTCTTCGGCCCGCCCCTTCTCCAGGTAGCCTCGCCCTCACGCCGCCACCGTACATCACCGAGCCTCTCTCGCCGCTGCCGACAGCTCCAGCGGGCTCGCCATCGCTGGCCGGCCTGGGCGACCGCAGGCCACCCTGCGCGCGCGGAACTCTCCGTCTAACCTCCACTACCTCGTTGGATCCGCCTACGCCCATCTCCTCACCTCCACCAGCGAGCGAGGGCGAGCGGACCAGGCCCCGAGCTCAGCTCCGGTGGCGCACCGGCGAACGCCCCCTACTCGGCCGACGCACCAGCGTGGGTCGCCAGAGCCCGGGCTCGGCCCCGCACTCGGCTCCAGCGGTGCACCGATGCGGGCGACCACCGACCACGACGCCGGCGCCGCCGCACGGAACGCAGGTGACCCCGCGTGCTCCTCTCTCTCCCGTCTCGCTGTGCCGTGCGTGCTTCTTGGGGGTTGGCCCTGCCACGTTCCTGCGCCGGACCAGCCTTGTCCCCCTGGAGGTTCAACAGGAGGTATGCTTTGCGTTTTCTTTTTTTAGTTTCTCAAATTTTTTTCCAGACCACATGCACATGTGGAATCGATCCAATATGCAGTTACAGTTAATAGCGAGTATATACTCTACTAAATTTTCATGCTAAAATTTCCGTGCTTGCCTCCTGATATTACCTACAAAATCCTCTTTCATTATCTCCGATAGAATATCCTGATCTTAACTTTAAATTTTACCATTCAGCTGTCCTCCGTCAGCAACCAACGTGACTGACATAGCAAATTATTGTTCCCTCACTTGGATTGTCAATGGCCAGGTCCTGCGTGTGCATTATTGTTGGTTGCCAACAAGGGCTCCGTTGGCTGAAACTGAAAACCGCTTGAAAATAAGCGCGGATGCTGATTCCTCGTGAGAGGATACTGTACAAGGGCTGAAAAATAAGCGGTTTTAAGCTCAAACGAACAGAGCCAAGCAAAAGCTTGCTGTTTTCAGCTAAGTTTTTGTTCTTCGGCTTATTCTGCTGTAGTTCGCATACTCTAAGTTATGAACATATTTATTGCTCTGTTTAGTGAGCCCATCGGCCACAACGGTTGATCTGCACCTCAGGTTCGTACCATCGTCAAATATAGATACACTTTTGCATTCCAGCAATCTCAAGAGCCTGATATGATACGACAAAATTGTGAGGAACCACTATGCCAAGGCAAATCTGCACATATAATATATGATGTTGGTTCCTTTCCTGATTTCATGTCCTTAATTGCGATGCTATTCACTGCAATTAGTGAGAGTGCTAATTCTTCTTAGTAAAATTAAGACAATGGCCATGCCTACAGACTGCTCAGGCTTTTGCGTCCACCGTATAGCGCTATCGGCTTGCTGATTATAAAATTATCCTCTCTTTCCCTCCAATTTTGGCATAGCCACATAAAAATTCCCTTCGTACCCCACTTCCATAAAAAGGTAATACCTGATTATTGTATTTTGTGAACGCTTTGGATTCGTGCCTGCTTCCTCCACCTTACTTAGTCAGCAGGTGTAAACTAGAGTTTTTCCAAACAAGGTGTAGACTGGAGTTTTTTTTTTTCCCCCCGAAGCAATGTGTAAGATGGAATCTATCGAGTCTCCAGCACAAAAACCCTGATGTCACACCCATTCACCATTATTTATTTTAAGAGCAAGATCTACATCCTATTGACAGTATCAGCGATAATATTACAAATAATAATGATGCAGGAAATGGTGCCGTATTCTTCCTTTAAATAAATGTTCCCACTTAGGTACCAGATTCTCAGACCACAATCCTTTTGTGATTTAATGTTTCAAATTGCTTGAGTTATTCATGTTTATACTTATTTCAGGTACATCTACGACCTTTTTCCTTCATGAATCTTCCTTTTTACTATACCAGCTGATGCTTTCAAGCCTGATAGGTTGTATGTTTCCTCCTCGAATTTTACTCAGTCACTTCCTACATTTCTTATTTCAGGAAGTGACCTCTAATGCAGTGGTATTCCAAGAAAGTTTCTTCTATTTACTCAGCTTGTTCTTTTGATCAATCAGCGCTTATTTTCAGCCACGAAACAGTATTTTTCTCTCACAATAAATCAGCATGAGCCGAAATCAGCGCTTATTTTCAGCCAAAAGAACAGGCTGAGTAGGTGACTACCCCCTGTCTATAGGATTTTACCATTTTGGTACGTTGTTCACCAGCAATTCCGCACCTCAATGGACTACTATTCCAGGTTTCAGTACAACAGAACGGCAGCCGTCTCATGAACTTTTGTATTAATGTTTGGTTTCCTACACTATTTCCACAAAGAACCTCATAAATAGCTATGCTATAAATTTTACCATTGTTAGTTTTACCACCACCAGCTATTTAACAACTCATGTCATTTTTCCCATATGTTGCTTCCCGCAGTTCACCTAGGTCTGCTTTTGTTGCTTCAATTTATCAGGATATTCGTGCTGGATCTCCTCTTCCATGTAAATGTTTATTTAAACTAAACTGTGCACCCGCAAATTCGGTTATTTTACTAAAAGTACGAACTCAAACTAAAAACTCTTGCAGGGACCCCACGATTGGTAGCATCGGCGCCGCTGCCAACAACAGTAATGGAGATTCTGATACAAGTGTAGCGTCACACCTGATACTACGATGTTCACACAATCTTACTATTCTTAGTTGCGGTTGTGCCAAGAAGGAAACCGCGGATGTATTTGTTGGGATGTTCGTATCCTTTGCTTTACTGTTTCATGTCTTCAGTGTGTCTTTTGCTTTACTGTTTCATGTCTTCAATGTATGCTTTCAGCATCAAGTAGTTTTTGTGGTATTTTTTTAAGAATTTTTGTTTGAGACCACGTTCATATTTATATGTTACAATAATGTTCTACCCGCGCAGTTGCGCGGGATTTTTTGCTAGTTTATCTATGTGCATATACCTCCGTCCCTAAGTATATGAATATACTACATAATTAGGTATAATAACATACTTCATATGTATGAGCACATACCAATAAATAAAATCTATTTGAAGTTATTCGTAGGTATATCTAGATATATGCACACATATACATTTCCTTCCACACCTTATGGGCGTACTAGTCACTAGTCAGGTGGTTAATATAGCCATAATTTTGAATTGGTAGATACAACCAACCGGCGGCTAGTTAGGTGGTTAGTTACTCCTAAATGGGTTTAGCATGCAGCATGTTAGTTCATTCGCCTCCACACCCATTTAGTGTTCTGGTGGCTGTTCAACAAGAGGAGTAACTACTTCCGGGAGTATAGAAAACCCACCCTGCGTTTTATATACTCCCGGGAGCAGTTACTCTCACCTTTAATAAACTACATTATGTATGGATACATACTAATTTATCAGTTTCAGTATGTTCAGATACTTAATTTAAGATACTTCAAATCTTAGTATGCGAAAATTTTTCAACATAGCTCATCATTTTAAATATATTACTAAAATAGCAATGCAGTAATATATCAAAAAAGTATAATCATATACTATATGGATAACGAAAAAGTATTACCATATACTACTCTAGATGATTTAGTATGACCATATATTTTATCTACATATATTTCTTCGGATCATAGAGAGTATAAATCTAGAGATGTAGACATGTGAGTAACTACTCACTGGGAGTAGGAAATAATTTATATATATATATATATATATATATATATATATATATATAGTCCTAAATTAAATTAAGAAGGTTTAGTACGTACTTTGGAAGAATATATAATTTGCGTGACACACACACATATATTAATTTGTCATTTCATTTATTAGGTGGTATTGCTTCATATTAGCATCGACATGACGTCTGGCCAGGTACGGAGTAACGACATGACACTTGCACTGCATGTGAGCGAGTAAGGGAATAGCTTAATTATTGGTTGCAACCTAGTAATAATTAACTTTATTTGGATCATGGACCATCGATCAGATCTCCTTCTGGACGTCCTTGAGATTTGTGGTGAGGTTTAGCGAGGAGCCCAGCTTGACGACGCTGTAGATGCGCTTGAACTCCCCGAAGGTGAGAGTGCGGTACGCCGGCGGGTTGTCGTCGCTGAGGAACTCGGCGGCGGGGCCGATGAGGCAGTCCGCCTTGGGCATGATGAACGTGGCCACCGTCGTCCGCGGCACCCCCAGGTTGGTCATCACCCGGTGCTCGATGCTCTTCAGCACCCCATTCGTCACAACCTAATTAATTAAACAAAGTGTGCGAATTAATATGAGTAACATAAAACATAAACAAAATTGGAGGACGTAGTAGCACACTGCACTTCATACCTCAAGCTGGCAGCCGAAGTTGACGACGAAGGCACCGGGCACGGGCTCCACCTTGATCCAGTCGCCCTTGTAGGCGACCTCGAGGCCACGCACCATGCTGGGGAGGAGCAACGTGAGCAGGTTGCGGTCGCAGTGCGGCGGCAGGCCGAGCGTGGCCGTCGGGTCCGGGCACGGCGGGTAGTGGTTGACGTGGAGGACGACGTCGCCGCCGCTGATGTCCCCCTCCAGGTAGTCGCCGCGGAGCCCCAGGCCCTCGCAGAGGAGGCGGAGGATGTCCATGCCGAGCGCCCGCGTCTGCGCCGTGAACCGCCGCACCACCTCCCGGAGCCTCGCCGGCTTGTCGGGCCACCCGAGGGGGCTGTCGCTGTCGCCGGCGTCGGGGAAGGAGCAGGACAGGCGGAGGCAGTCGCGCCAGTACTTCTCGGCGCCCGTGTCGAACATGGTGCTGGAGTAGATCCGGGTGGCTTTGCCCGTGTCCTCCGAGTAGAGCCCGGCCTTGTCCTCCGCCGGCAGCGCGAAGAACTCCCGGCACACCGCCTCCATCTCCTCCATCGCCTCCCGGGACACGCCGTGGTTCACCACCTGGAAGAACCCCACCTCCTTGCCGGCGTCCAGGATGGCGCGCCGGACCTCGTCGCGGCCCAGGGAGAAGTCGATGATGGGCAGCGAGACCACGGCGGAGGTGGCCTTCGCCTGCGGCAGCTTGTCCGCCGGGAACACGAAGCACGCCGGGAGGGTCGCGTGGACGGGGGCGGCGTGGAGCATCTTCTCCATCGCAGTGCAGGGGAGTGGAGCAAGCACGCAGCAGCAAAAGGATTACTACGTCGTGTGCAGCAGAGCAGGCTCCTGGGTCCTGGCTACTAATAGTAGTACTGTGCTCGTGTCATCGTGTGCTCCACTGCTGACAGTATACTATTATATGAAATGATAACTCTTCAATTCCTAAGATAGAGAGAGAGAGAGGTCACATGCATGCAACTAGTACTAGTAGTAGGAGTTACGTACTCCAATGGCGGTTGGACAGATCGCGTGCCTCGTTTGTCGGACTCGTTGTTCGGTCGCGCTCGTGGATTTGGACTCGTGAACGTTACGTGGAGGCATGTGCTGCTGCCTGCTGCGGACAGGTCATGCCACCCACCCGCGCCCCCATTAGGCTCCACCTCCTGCTACTCTGCGATCCTGCCGGGACAACTTGGTCGTACTCGTACACGATGCGAATGCACGGCAGCCACATGACGTGATTGGCCCACTACACTGCGTTTGTTGGACTACACAGCGTTTTGCGTTCCACACACACTTTCATCTTTCCCTTCCTGGTGTAAAAATAAATTAATCAATCAAGTTAGCGACGGTCACTAGTAAAAAAAAAAAACTCTGTGCTGGTGATTTGTATTTCTGCACGCGTTTTTCGCAGCCGCCAGCGGTAGAGGCCAGTACAAATCGAGATTGACGGTTTTCTGTGAACCGTCTGTAGAAAACCGATTTCTACATGAGGTCAGTAGAAAGCTGTTTTCTACGTGCAGTTCAGTTAACTGACCGCCTGTGTTTATTTTTCTCGCTTTTTTTTCAAAACAGGTTATGCACAGTTTTTTCAATATTATAATATAATATAATATTTAAATATATTAGGTCCTACTATAGGGTCATTATCAAGACATATATACAAACATGCAATTAATTAGTTATATGTATACATATTTATTATATACTTCTAAGTTTTTACGTCACATGCGATATCGATACAATACACACATATACATCAAAGTTTTCACATTGTTCCGTGCCCTAGTAATCTTCACGCTGAAGATTTAGCCTACCAATGTCTATTAGCGCTCTATACTTGGGCTGTGCTAAGATGCCGGCAGCATCGTGATATTTGCCGTCAAATAATATGACTTGTTTCAACATAAAATTGCACATGTCCTTGACGATGCCCAGCAAAGTTTTTTCTGACATGTTCTTTGCCCTTTCTATCTTACATCCCCGTCCCTGTATAAACATCATATTTTTTTAACTTGATTATTACACATTAATTTGAACTTTAATGACATATTGTTGCTTGTGTATTAATTACCTCAGGGTCGTTGACGTATCGTCCGTTCACTGTCATGAACTCGCACACGTAGAATCCACAGTGAACCGATCCAACTGGTTGCTTATGACACTATAATAGACAAATAAGTTGCCAACATTATATATTATCATATATGTCATGTGTATAGCATATATATATATATATATATATATATATATATATATATATATATATATATATGGTGCATTTTCTACACTCTCGGGAGTAGTTACTTCTATCTTTAAAAAAACCACCTTGCGTATGTGTTCATACTTGTTTATCACTTTGGGTATATTTACATACTCATATTATGGTGCTCCAAATCTTCCTATGCAAAAAAAAATTAATGGAACTCATACTTTTTAATATATTACGAAAATGTCACTTACTGTAGTATATAAAATAAGTATGACCACATACTCGATGTATGCATGCATACTTGACAAATATACTACCATAGATTATCTAGTATGATCATATACTTCATGCACATACACTTTATTCGATCATTATGCCCTAAATCTGAAGATATAAACATAGGAGTAACTACTCCCTAGGACTAGAAAATAATTTCCCTACATATATATATATATATATATATGACATATTTTTTTATAAGTTATACATACCGGATAATTATGAATTATATTGTAACACTCCTGGTGTTAGTGTAACTAAAACCTACCATGTCATCAGCATTAACTGCAAATCATCCCGCATCAAACATAATCACTGTGCATCAATTAAAATGAGTTTATTCCGTCATATGATTGTGCTTAGGGAATTGAAGGGTGATTTGGTTTGTAAATGTTTGCTTGATTGTATAATTAAATCTGATTTGGAAATTAAAAAGAAAATCAAATTAAACACTAAATCGGACCCTAAAACCCTAGATTCAAAAACTAAAAGAAATTCGATAAAAGTGTCTTAATAAGAGTTATAGATCTTTTAAAGTGGAACAACTTTCATTTTGGGAAAATTTGAAGTTCTTAAATAGAAATTTGAATTAAACCCTAATTACTATTTTAAAATTCAAATTTGAAACCTCATTTCAAAAAATACAAGGAATTTGACCGAACTTCCTTAATGAGAGTTGTAAAGGCAGTCAATAGAACAACTTTTATTCTTGCAAATTTTCATGTTGTTGAGAAAAATTTGAAGAAATTGAGTAGATTGCAAATAGAATTCGAATTTGAATTTTACCCCCTTTTCAATAAATTCAAAACCGTACAGAATTTGAACAAGGTTCAAAAAGAAAAAATGATCTTCACAAAATTTGGCACAACTTTTATTTTTGGTGTTTTCCCTGATGCCACTTGGAATAGGGTGTAATGAGCAAATTTAGGTGTTGACCTTAGGGACCCTAGCTACAGTACTGACATCTGCACAGTGGCAGAGCATGCGGGCGCGTGTGCCTGTCGTGCGCCGGCGCCGTCCGGCCGGCCCGGGGTCCGGTCGCCGGTCGCGGACGTGCTCAGGGGGACCCGGACAGCCGCTCTCCCTTATCCGCTCCTCTCCTGTCCATATAGTGGCGTACAGAGCACTGCCCTCCTCTCTTTTCCCTCCATTGCCACCGCAGGTGAGCTCCCCGTCGCCGCAAAATTTCGCCGTCTTCGAACCACCACAACCCTCTCCATCTTGCCACTTAGTTCGCCACATCCTATCGCACCTTTCTAGACTGGTATCTCCTCCTATATATTACCGTTTGTGGTAGATGGTGTCGCCGTTCGTCTTCCCTGCAGCCGACGAGAACACCGCCGCAAGCTGTCTCGGTCGTGGTCGGACCTCTCCGGTGAGGTTCTGCTCCCTCAATACCCCGTTCTTTATTCTCCGAAACTTAGTGATATTCATGGGTTTGATGGTTAGCGCGGTGGAGCCTCTGGAGCGATGGAACGCCACCTCGACGTCGGAGAACACCGTCGTGGCACATTCCACCGCGGGTAGCTCTCTCTGACTCGCCTCGAGCTCTAGCAGTTAGCGCATCGGATTCGCCTCGACCTATTGAAGCTAACCCTTAGGTTGGTTAGGCCTAATCCGAACCCTAGTAGCCGGGGGTCCATCCTCACCACCACGCACAGAGCCCGCCGAGCCGCCATGGGCATTGGCGAGTGAGTTTGGGTGTCCTGGGAACCCTTCGTTCTGATGGATTAGGTTCGCAGAGGTGTTAGGTGCTTGGGGGTTTTTTCCCCTCGCCGGTGAGCCGTCGCCGACGAGCCCGAGTGGGCGGGAACACGCGGTGGCGGTGCTGGCAGTCGGCAGCGCGAGGTTGAAGAAGGAGGAGGCCTGCTGGGCCGCGCTGCAGGTCGTATGGGCCGGCCCAGTAGGGCGTGAGCGCGCAGAGAGAGAGAGAGAGAGAGAGAGAGGAGGTGAGGGCAGGCCGCATGGGCCATTTGGGCCGGCCCAGTAAGCCTGACTGTGTCAACAGAGTTTGGTTTTTCATTTTTATGAACAAATGAATAGTAGTAAAATTTGTTATTTTCACAGGAATATTTCTAGAGTTCCAAGAATCATGAAAATTTTTATGTAGCCTCTTTGTGATATTTTTAACATAGGAAAAATATGAAGTATGAATTTTGGGTGCTTTTTGTATGAATTAAAAATATGTATTTTAATTAATAAATGAAGCTTCTAGGATTTTTATAGGCCATAATATCCAAAAAATTTGAAATTTGCTTTGTCACTATTTTAGGCCAAAAGCTAGCTGTAGAAAAAGTTTGGGCTCAAATGGAGATAGTTACTTATTTGTTATTTTACGTTCCATTAATGAAATAATAAAACAAATAGAAACCCTAATCATATTAGGTTCTGTGTGACTTTTGGATTGAGTGATGTACATGGGTCATCAACTTGAAATGATCCTCGGCACTTTAATTAGTTAGTTGAGTTTTTATGAAATACTTATGTGAGTACTTACTATTGTAATAGGAGAGCTAACTCAGCTTTCAACGACTGTTAAAATGGTCAATAAAATAACAGGATAGTTTTGTTGGCTTGCAACTTTATCGTGAAGGAAAAATTATACTCAACCTTTTAAATTAAGTTTACTTTTAAATTTAGTCCATCTTATGGCATACATATCATCATGTTTAGCACTGCATTATTATTATTTCGTGTAGTAAACGCGCGATAATTATTATTGGAAGCAAGTCCCGAGTAAGGTCTTCACTCGGTGGACGTGGATATTCTCGGTGATTGACTTCAGGGTACTATTTGCTCGAAGCAACAGGCAAGCCCCGGTGCATTCAGTCATCTCCTTGTGATTTGCAAAATGTTTATAACTTGAGTTAATACACTGCATTAAGTTGATAGGAGTTGATTGATAACCCAATTGATGCATTATCAACCTTGACCATTGAAACATCTGGAAACCATTTCAAAATAAAATGTTTGAAAATGCTTAGCCATACTTGAATAATTTAGATTTACACAAAATATTATTTTTGAGCTATTTTGATATATTATGGATTAATTCATGAAAAAGGGAATTGGTAATGTTCTCGTTCGGTGGCTGTGCACCTGATCAGTACATCGTCACCGACGGGAGGGGATTTTCTGTTCGGTGGTCATGTAATTGGGTTGGAGTCTCAATGCATTATCGCCGACGGGAAAAGGAAATGTGTCTGTTCGGTTGATGTGCACGTGGAGCGGCGCCCCCATGTCTTATCACCGACGGGCATGGATTTGGAAACCGTTGGGTAACTGTGTACTTGAGTTAGAGTCCCAATGCATGGTCACCGATGGAAAAAGGATTAGGGACCGTTCGTTGTAGGCTCGCTGGATCGAGACTTTGCAACTAGCCACATACTATGAGAAGCCCTGACTCCGGTGGCTCTACTACTTGAACCGACAACCACGCACTGGGAGTGGAGAGATAGCGAGAGTAGCGTGTACCCTCGTGGCCGACGTGCCTGGAGACGAGAGGAGTACTGTGCTCTCGGGTGGCGCAGGACCGGTTTAGGTTCTGGAAAAATCGTGGTAGACGGGGTTGGCATATGCAAACTTAGGTGCTACATATACAGTGTGGATACGGATCCCCAGCTGAGTATTAATCAGTTTGAATCGTCGTTGTTCCTCGGATAATGGAGACTTGATCCACTGCCCTACCCTGAAAAGTGGTTCGGAACTAGAATGTTTTTGAGAATGAATGAGTAATTGGAATTGAAAGGATACATGTGAAGTAACTGATATCTATGGTTCTTAATCAAAATAATATTGTGATAAAATATTAGAAATAGGATTCAAGATTAGTAATGCTTTTCTAAAAAAATACTTTGACTCTTGTTAAAGTCTTACCTTGACTCCCCTCAACCTGCATTCCTGAGTCTCCTCTCCAATTTCTTTAGTCAGGTAAGTCTTGCGGAGTACCCCTTGTACTCAGGGTTTGTTAACCCCTGTTGCAGGTAAGTTGAGTGGACAATTCTACGTGGGACCGTGCCGATTGGCGGACCGGGCATGGATGAAGATATGTACATGATATGACCCTTGGGCAAGGGTATAGTCGTATATTGCTACTCCACTACAAAATTTTGGTTCGGGATAATGTAATTTATAATCGTAAACCTATGCTTATATAATACTTTCGCACCCTATACTCTGATTCAATCTATTTGTGTAAACTGTTGTAATATTTGTAAGGTCTTTACAATAAGATCCTCGGGGAAATCAGGGTTTCTAAGGAAACCCGGCAGACCATCTGGGTCAAGGGGAACTCATGCACAGTAACTGGAGGACCTTAGGGATGATGATGGTGCACGTGGTCCCGGTGATCTGGGCGGTTCTGTCACATATATCCATTGGCATCCCCCGTTTGTTGGGGTCAAGCTTTCCCTTTTTCACCTAGTACCACCGCCAAGCCCTATGATCTCGAATTAATCATCACCAAATTAACTAATCTCAAACTCACATCGATAAAAGTATATATGCTTGCATACACATCTTGGCTTACGTTCTATGATGGTCAGGACTGTTGCATATTTTGAGGGATCGTAGTCCGCGGAGTCATAGACCACCACCCGTCCCTGCCTTGGATAAATATAAAAGCAGATCCAGTGGTCCCTGCACAAATCAAATTTTTGAATCCATATTGAAATTATAAATTAATGATGTCGTAATGTATACGTGTACTCTCACACACAGTACTTACCCAAAGTGATACGAGGCCATTACGACTTGCCTGCGCCTCCACTGCTTCAAAGTCCTTCTACATGTCCACCATTTTCAAGGCAGCTTCTTCCTCATTCAAGCCCTTTAGTTTATCGTGGTTGGGCCCGATCCTGAATGTATACTCGTCCTCACATATTTTCATTCGATTGAGATACCCAATCAATTTGCTTTCGTCTCTATCAGCACGATTCTCCTGCTCATCATGTTGCATTCTGCAAGACGATCGATTTTTTTTCTATGTCAGAGATCCTCAAACTTGTTTATACAACACAAAATGATAACAACACACAAGCATCAATGTACATATACTTACAATGCAAACAACGTGACGGTCTGTACGTCAAGTCTTTTGAGGTTCATCATCAACCAGAGGTCCTCGAAGCTGATCATGACCGTATTGTGGGGACAAAGAAAAGCCACGTATGGTATACTTACAGTTACCGAGTCGATGCCAGCGTGAGAAGCTCTCATGGACCAGTTGTGCATCCTTTTTATACTAGCCAAGATGCTTGTTAGTCGCTTCCAACTGAGAAGAGGCTTGGTAAACACATATTCATGTGGGACATCTTCGTAATCCTTCTTCGTTGGCTTCCTAATATGTATGACTTCCTGTTTTGCTGCCTTCTCATGCTCAGCCAAGTCAACGGTATGTGTCGTGCGAGAACTTCCAATTCCTTTCATACACAGAGACGTGCCAGCAGTTTTCTTCTTTGGCTCAACCAATTTGGGTATCGGGAATTTCTGTTTTTCGGCGGCGACGGTGCTGGCGGAGTCGTAAACAACTGTTCGGATTCTTTGGCTGGTGGGAAAGAGTGTGGATGGGTAGGCAGCGGTGGTGGCGGAGTTTGTTGCTTAGGTGATGGTGGTGGGTCAGGACGACGAGGTGATAGGCAGGTCGTCAGGACAACGAGGTGATGGTGGGTCAGGAAGACGAGGTGATGATGGGTCAGGCAGAGCGTGTCCAGGTGACTCGGCATGTGTAGACTCCTGAGTTAGTGGCTGCTCCTGAGTCAACTGGACGTCTCGTCGAGGCCACAGAATGAAATTTTTGACAGCCTGGCCAAGTTTCTCAATACCCTCTGGGCGATGTCTAGCATGTTGTCCATCATATCCTTGGACGACCGTCAAGACTTCTACCTTACAGTAGTCCTCTGGAATGTCGCTGTTATGATAACAGCGTCCTGGGATCACAAGACCATTGGCCACTTCCCTTGTAATATTACTATTAAAACCGTACCTTATGACTAGGGAACAAGGTGTTGGCCTATTGATGTCATCAACTGGACAGCGAACCTTGTTGGCCGTAGACACGACACTGTTTTTAAGCACTCGACTCGTTATCTGTTGATCAGTTGCTGGGACGAGCTGCATCTAGAGCGTAGCTTGAGTGGTCGTCATTTGTTGATTGGACATCACGCTCGCCAATTGCTGCACAAAGTCAGAATCAGGATTAGCTAGCATTGCAGATAACATCTGTTTGAAGTCCTTCTTGGCCTCTTGCTCAAAATAATTCTTCATTTCTTCCTTGTGTCTATCGTGTTTCTTGTACATGTTCTCCCACTCCTGACCAAATCATTCTTTCCATCCCTTCCTGGATGAGATCCCTCGTACACGTCCAGGATGCTCGGGGTTACCCAGAGCAACAGTCAGGATGTCCTTCTCCCTTTGTGGCCTGAATGATCCTTCCTTTTCCTTAGCTGCCACCGTGTACATGTTCTTTGCAGCTTCTTCCACTAAAGGACCATGAAAGGGCGCGCCGGTATCTGTTATTTCTCTAGGTTTTTGAGCACGAAGCCAATTCGCGCTCCTTTCGCCAACTTGCTCAGACAGTACAGGCAACCCCGCTGCCTTCCTTTTAGCCTCTTCTCTTCTCCATTTCTCTACCTGACGGTCATATCCACCTGAGCCAAGGTGGTGCTGGTACACGTTCTTTTTTGCTTGTTCTGAAGCGGCTTGGCTCACAGCTAAGAATTCTGGCTGATTCTTCTGCTCTTAAAAAATAGCCCACTGACCTGCCGTGATCTTGTACTTTGTTGTCGGGTCCAACCCGAGCTTCAGGTATTTTGCGTTCAGCTCATACCTCTAGTTCCGGAACGAGATCGCAATCTGCTTCATCGCATATCCCCTAACAAGGTTTTCTGAACCCTGAGGAAAAACAAACCTATTAGATATTGTGCAGTCCAAATTATCTCTAACTAAGAAACCAATAGCATTCCGAAACTTAGCTGTCACTGGTTGAGGAGCTACGGGTTGTCCTTTGGCATTGACTTCTGTAACCCTATTTGTATTGTCTAGCCACTTATTCACTCCTCTGTCACCTCTTGCTCGATCACTCTGCTTCCTTTTCCTTGAACCAGTCTCGGTGGTCGTCTGGGTTGTTTTCGGTCTGTCTCCGTGTGGTACTACTTTTTCTTCAGCAATTTGGCGGAATTGAGACACCTCCTCCTATATGTTGGCACATGAAATCATGAAAATATGAGATTAGAATCACACATGAAATCATGCATGTAAGGTAAACACATGAAATCATGGAAGGTATGAAATCACAGAAATCATGGAAGGTAAACACATGAAATCATGTAATTTAAACACATGAAATCATGTAATAAGAGTTAAACACATGAAATCATGCATGGTAAGCACATGAAATCATGGATGTGTTACCTCGTCGGTTTCCGGATTGTAATCCAGGTCACACTGCCTTTCACGGCGAGCACCCTATCGATGCTAGGGCACGGATCGCTAGGGGTGTGGTATCCTCCGCCTTCCGATTCTTGCGAAGAAGAACTGTTGTCATTGTGGGGCGACCCTTGTCCTTGGTCATCATTATGGGGCGACCCTTGTCCTTGGTCTTTCATTGGAGAACTCATGGTGGAAACGTTTCTAACATATACAAAGGCAATAAATTATAGCGGGAAATCAAGGCGGGATTCTAGTTCATTAATTATATATAGTGAATTATAAGCAAAGATATTTATATATACAAATATATATTTATTTATTAGCCTTTTCCATTTTACAATGCAAAAAGAAATAATCATTTATTATATATATAATATATAATAAAAAGAAATAATCAATATTAACTATATATAAAAACAATAATGATTTATTAATTATACAATGGAAGATACATGTATAACTAAACCTAACTAAAAACTAACTAACAAAACTAAAAAGCTTAATTAATTTAAAAACCTAGCTAATTTAAACTAAAAATCTAATTAAACCCAACTAATTAACTAAACCTAACTAATTAAAATAAAAAGCTAAATTACTAAACCTAACTACTAAAAATCTAATTAACTAAACCTAACTAATTAAACTAATTAAAAGGAAATAAGTAACTAAACCTAACTAATAAAACTAAAAACTAATTTAAAAAAAAAAGAAAAATTGAGGCGGCCAACCCTAGCAAGCCGGCCTGCTAAGGCCCACGCGCGCCGCACACAGCGCCGCCGCCGCAGCACACCACTGGCCGCCACCGCCGCCGCACACCGCCGCCGCAACACACCACCGCCCGCCACCCCACCGCTGCATCACCGCCGCGCCGCCACCACCGCTGCACCACAGCCGCGGCGCCCCCACCGAGCGCCACCGCCCGCCTCCGCCACCGCGCCACCCTGCGTCACCACACTGAGCACCACGGCCCGCTCAAGGCTCCTGAGGCACGCGAGAGGGAGAGGGAGGTGAGAGAGAGAAGCGAGAGAGAGACCTACCGGCGAGCGAGCTCGGCGGCGCGCGCGGAAGGCAGGGGCACGGCGCGGCGTGGGTCGACGGCGGCACCACGGGCGGGCCCTCGCGGCTGCGGCAATGCTCGGCGGCGCGGCACGGAGCGAAGCAGAGAGAGTGACAGCGGCATGGCATATCCCGCAGCGGCCGTTGGAAATTTTGGCAGCCTAACGGCGTCGACGAAGAAGCGCGGGATCTCCAGACTTAGCGAAATTTCGAAGGGCCAGCACGGGATATATATGCAGGGTCTTTGTGCAGGCGGTTTTCTTAATGACCCACATGCACAAATGGTTACTGCAGGCGGTTGGCTTAGGGAACCACCCGCACAAATAGTTACTACATGCGGTTGGCTTGGTGAACCGCCTGCACAAATGGTGTTAGTGCAGGCGGTTCTCTAAGCCAACCACCTGCAGTAATCGTTTTTGAATTTTAAAAGTAATCTGATTCTATTGTATATATAATAATATACATATATTTCTATATAGCTAGGGTTTATCTAGGACTAATTAAGCTATATTTAGCTAGGGATATGGTTAATTTAGGGTTAACTAATTATTAATTATTAATAGGTAGGGTTAAGTTAGGGTCTAGCTACATTTAGCTAGGTTCTAGCTATGGTCTAGCTAGGGTTATGATATGGTCTAGGTAGGGTGAGGGTTTAGCTAGGGTCTAGCTGTAGGGGTCTAGCTAGGGTTTAGCTAGGGTCTAGCTAACTAGGGTTTAGCTAGGGTCTAGGTAGGGTTAAGTTAGGTTCCAGCTAGGGTCTAGCTAGGGTCTAGCTATGGTATAGCTAGGGTCCTAGGGTCTAGCCAACTAGGGTCTAGCTAGGGTTAGCTAGGGTCTAGCTAGAGTCTACCTACGGTTAGGGTCTAGCTAGGGTCTAGCTATGGTCTAGCTATGGTTTAGCTAGGGTCCTAGGGTCTAGCCAACTAGCTAGGGTCTAGCTACGGTTAGGGTCTAGCTAGGGTCTAGCTATGGTTTAGCTGGGGTCCTAGGGTCTAGCCAACTAGGGTCTAGCTAGTGTTAGCTAGGGTCTAGCTACGGTTAGGGTCTAGCTAGGGTCTAGATAGGGTCTAGCTACTAGGGTTTAGCTAGGGTCACATATGATGATGGTGTGAAATGAACATAATATATTACATTAGAAATGGACAGAAACATGGTACCATTAATATATTATATTTTTAGGTACAAAATATAGCAGAAATGGATTACAAGACACATGATCCTAGCTATCCTGCTACTGTTCTTTCTTCTCCATCATGGCACACCCGTGGCAGTGAAGTTTGTGGGATGCTTCGCTCAACATTCTTTATCTTGATTGGATGGTCCTTAAAGACACATATTTCGTCGAATTAGTTAAAATCCTCCAGATCATTTACATCGTCAACTCCTATGGCTTGTTGTTTTCCAGGAAAACAACATGCTTCGGCTTGTCGGTGCTTTTCTTCTCATTCTTGGAAGGACCTGTTCAGCATAGAAGAACTGTGCAGCATGGTTAACAAGGATCCATGGGTGATCTTTGTAACCTACTTTACTTAGATCAAGAACTCTGAGTCCATAGTTATCCACTGTGACATGTTCGTCTTCAACCCATTGGCATCGAAACACAGGGACCTGGAATGTACCATAATCTAGTTCCCATATGTCCTCAATGAAGCCAAAGTATGTAGTGATTTCACCAGTTTCATCATCTAAGGCCTTGTACCGAACACTACTGTTTTGTGCCATGCTCTTTTGGTCCATGGATTTGGTACAAAACGTGAAGCCACTAATGTCATAGGTTTGCCATGTCATTACCTAGCGTGATGGTCCCGATGCCAACTTCTTGATGGTTTTTTCCTCAATTGTTTCCCTATTTGGAATGTGCTGCTCACTTAGCCATGTGGTAAACCGCTACTTGTGTTCTTTCATTACCCAATCATCTGTGCATCCAGGGTTGTGTTCGCGAAGCTCATTAATGTGTTGCTCGATGAAAGGGTCAATTAATGATAACTGTTGTAGGATGCTGTGGTGTGCCTCAAGGACTTTTGTAATCTGGAAATCCTCCCGCGTCCATGCAGCCTACCCTCATGTCGTGTGGGAGGCAAACCTATTGCAATCTGGTCTTTTAGAACATTATTACAGAAAGGACCTCCGGACTCAGTGGCCTCTTCGGTCAAGTACCCCTCTATCATGGATGCCTCAGGACGAGCACGAGTTGAAACATAGCCATTCAATATTGACATGAAACGCTCATACGTCCACATTTCATGCAAATACATGGGACCCAATGCCTCTATTTGTGCCACCAAGTGCACCATGAGGTGTACCATTATATCGAAGAAAGATGGGGGGAAACACATCTCAAGCTGTGACAATGTCTCCGCTGCTAATTCCTGTAGAGAAGGCTACTCGCTCGTCGCGGTCAATTACCTTCTGTGAGATCTTATTGAAGAAGTAGCACAACCTTGTGATTGTCATCTTTAAGAACACCGGCTTTATAGCCCTGATGGCAAGAGGGAGGAAAGTAGTCAGCATGACATGACAATCATGTGAGTTGTAGTTGGTGAGCGTAAGGTCTTTCATTGACACAATACTCCTTAAATTGGAGCAGAATCCAGACGAAACTTTCAAATTCTTCTAGCACACACATATCCCATGTTGCTCATCTTTGTTGAGATTGTAGCTTGCAGCTGGAAGGTGGTACTTCTCATTTTTTAGAGGAACAGGGTGAAGTTCCTTTTTTATGCCTAAGTTTACCATGTCCAGACGTGATTTTAGTCCTTCATTTGTCTTGCTCTTCATGTCTAGCAAGATGCCAACTATGCTCTCAAACACATTCTTCTAAACGTGCATGCCATCGATCGCGTGTCGTATATCCAACTCTTTCTAATATGGCAAATACTTGAAGAAAATTGACATCTTCTTAAATGTAGCCCCTGGAGCTGGCTCGACATCCTTTCTGGACTTTCCATCTTTTGTCTTCTTCCCGAAAGCGAACTTGATGTTTTTGACAATTTCAAAAACTCTTTGACCTTTGTTGTTACCTGATTGAGCAGTAGAATAGTTAGCTATATGGTTGGATATGGTCAACATTATCACTGACCAAGGAGCAAAAGGTTACCTGATGGAGCAGTAGAATGTAGTTCTTCCATATTGTCAAAGTACTTATCCATCTTACGCAAGTGGAACTTGTGTCCTTTTGCTAAGAAGCGTTTGTGCCTCATGTACACTAGCTTGTTTGATTCATCTAGGTACACGTAAGCTGTTTCATCTATGCATATTACACAACCAACCTTCCCCTTGAACTGCCCTGATAGCACGAATAGAGCAGGGTAATCATTGATGGTAACAAATATAATTGCTTTCAGTGTGAATGTCTCTTTGCGGTACTTGTCCAACATTTTGACACCTTCTTCCCATAATTTTTTCATGTCCTCCATTAAGGGCTCCAGAAAGACATCCATGTCAACTCCAGGTTGTATAGGTCCAGAAATAAGAAGTGTTAGCAAAAGGTATTTTCGTTTCTGCATCAACCAAGGAGAAAGGTTGTATATGGTGAGGATCACCGGCCATGTGCTGTGCTTGCTGCTCCTATCGGCAAATGGATTCATTCCATCCGTACTTAGAGCAAACCTAATATTTCTTGGTTCCTTAACAAATTCTGGGTGGTTTACATTGAAATCTTGCCATTGCTTGCCATGAGCTGGATGTCTTAGCTTTCCATCGTCTTTGTGCTCCTCAGAAGCATGCCAACTCATAATTTTGGCATCCTCAGGGTTTGCAAACAGACACCTCAATCGATCAACCACGGGAAGGTACAACATCACCAAAACAGGAATCTTTTTCTGCGCACAGTAGTCTACTTCCCTTTTTTCTTTCTTTGTGGGTTTTGAACTCTATTGGGTCTTCCGGTGGGCTTTCTTTTTCCTCTTACCTATTGTAGACACAGAGGCTACGTTCTCTTCCTCTCGATAGTCTTTGTTCGTCTTGTATCTATATGCGCCACAATTTGGACAGCTCTCCAAGTCTTTATAATCATCACCTCGACAAAGGATACAATGATTTCTGCATGCGTGGATCTTTTCAACACCCATAGTAAGCGGACTAATTAGCTTCTTTGCATAGTATATGTTAGCAGGCACGTTGTTCTCCTTTGGAAGCATGTCTGTGAGAATACTCAAGAACGCATCGAAGCCAGCATCACAGAAACCATATCTAGCTTTGACCAGCAACAACTTCATCACGGACCGCAGTGTCGTGAACTCTTTCATACAACCCTTCAACTCATCGTAAAAAGGTTCTTCTGCTGCCTTCCTCAAGGCCTCCATACCTTTCATGAAGAACATCGATGGATTAGTATGATGACGTAATATTGCATCTAAGAATTGTGCATCTTCCTCAGCAGTAACATCTGGCAGGACATGATCAGTTCTGTTATCTACATTTCCTCTAACGAAATTATGATCAGTAACATTTGGCACAACATGTTCACTCTGGGTACTAGGTTGCTGTGTCCCCCGTACAAACTTATCCAGACTATCGGCGTCGATGTTCTCACAGTTTCTAGCTATATAAGGTGAAGAGCTACCCTCTCCATGCTTAGTCCAAATCAAATAGTTCTACATAAATCCTCGACAGACCAGATGAGAAAGGATTGGCTCTGTGTCATCAAACACAACAATATTTTTGCAGTCTGTGCATGGACAATATATGTGCTTCATGTCTGTTCTCCTAGCATGGCTCTTAGCGGCATCAATGAACCTGTTGACCTCAGGTATGTATGATGGATCGACTCTTGGTAACTTATACATCCAGTATGACCTCTTCATCATTACCTGTAAACAATAAATTAAATGAAATGAGAGACAATAATGGTGGAACCCTAGATCCAAAAGGTGGCTAAATACAGCAAGAATGACTAAAGAGATGTAAGAGGTATATAAACTAACCTTTCTTAGCAATCTCCTTCCAAGAAATGAAGATCAAAACCTCTCCCCTTGTAGAGGGTGAAATGTGAACCTCCAAATCACCTCCAATGGAAGTTGGTTGCGAGTTACTGCTTAGATCAAGGAGGAAGAATTGGTATTTACTATTATAATCTTCCATTAAATCATGTAAATACTACTACACATGCATGTGTCAATTTAGTAATATAATCTCTCATTAAATCATGTTAATCATACTACACATGCAAAGTCATACAAACATGTATTAAATACTTATATATTTTATAATGCAATTAAAACTACTTCATATGCACCGAAAAAGATAAATATATGACTGACAAATTAAATAAAAGACGTTTTCTCAAAAAAATTACATAAAAGACATTATCTTTCTCTCTCTTCATGCATAACACACCATTAATGAAGGAGAGAACTAACCATGTTGAGAGAGAGGAGAAACTAATTAAACTAAGGAGCAATCATGACAAGAGAGAGGAGAAACTTCATCTAACCATGTTGAACAACCTCATTTGAAAAAAAGACAACAATCTAGCTATTCCTCTCCCTAGCTCATGATGAAATCCTACATCCAAAATATAGCTAAATAAAGCAACGAATGGTTCAAATGAGGTTAGAGGTATGTAAACTAACCTTTTTTTAGCAATCTCCTTCGAAGAAATGAAGATCAAAACCTCTCCCCTTGTATTTGGTGAAGTCTGGACCTCCAAAATCGCCAACTATGAAAGTTGGCTGTGAGTTACTGTTCGGCTCGGAAGGAAAAAGGGGTATTTATAGCAAATCTAATATAGGCGGTTCACTTAAGGAACCGTCTGTAGTAATCAATTTCTACCTGCGGTTTTCTTAACCAAACCGCTAGTAGAAATAGATCATTTCTACTGGCGGTTCGGTTAAGCCAACTGCCAGTAGAAATTGATTACTACAGGCGGTTGTCTTAACTGAACCGCCAGTAGAAATGATGGCGGTTTGGTTAAGAAAACCGTCGGTGCAAATGGATTTACACTAGCGGTTCATAACTCTGGTCAGGCCGTTTTTTTTAGTGGCGTCCGACAATCGTAACCGCTTGTAGAAATAATTCGGTAGCGTCTGCATAGAGCTTTTCTGTACTAGTGTGTTTAGGATGTCAGCTTACACGGCTTCATATGTAAACAACATGATCCTAAAACAAAATTATTACTTGCTAATGCAAAATGGAATTAGTTTGTTTATTTTCATAATATTATTCTAGAATTAGCCATGAGGTAATAAGAAAAAGGTAAAAACCACATATAGACTACTTACTTGTGTTCTTAGCTCTTCTCTCACCTTGCCGCAAGTCCAGAGCTCTCCTCTCTAGGGATGAAAATGGTATGACAGGGCCGTCTCGAGAAATTTGGGGCCCCGGTTCGAAATGTACATTGAAGCCCGATGTAGTTGGCCAACGGTACGAGCACTTACCAGTAGCCGCACGGGAATGAGTAAGGTACCAAGCAAGGCAGCGGAGGAACTCGGCTTCAGGCATGAGAAAGTCGTTGCTGGTTCAGTGCTTCTCCGTCTAGCCTCTGGTGATTGCCTAGTTGGTGTTGATGACGATTGATGATGTGCTGAAACGCAAGATGCTGGCTACTGGGCTGAGTCATGCGAGGTGGAGGCCCTGTTCAGTCGCCCACCTCACACGTGCCTATCGATGGCCCTTCGAGACCGAATGGATTTAGAGGACTTTTTATCCGTAAAGATAAAAGAGCGGCGCACTGAGATGGTTTGGTGTCAAGAAGGCTTTTGGGTATTTATGAATAACAATGCATTATCGAAAAATCAGAAATAGTATGTTTATGGACAAGAGATTACAAAAAAAAAAAAGCAGGAAAAATGGAAAGGCAAGATGGTCAGTTGAGAGAAGCCTAGTTTTGATTAGTTCGGTGTGATGTCAGTTTTGGCAATTTCTAAAAGGAATCCTTAAAAAAAATTGGACTACTATATATTCAGATTTTTTTTTGGCAATGTGATAAACATAAAAAGAAATATAGACTCAATAACTGAAGCATTCTGCTTGTACTGAAATGGTTGTGGGTTTAGGAATCTTGAACCTAGAAACTCAGAATAAATGTCTTCTAATTAAGTGGGTTTTTTAAGTTACTATAAATGAAGAGGGACTCTGGCAAAGTGTGCTAAAAACACTTTGAAGAACAAAACGTCATCACAAGGAGTAAAACAACCCAGCGATACACAATAATTTTGGGCCCGGTCTAATGGAAATCAAAGAACAATTCCTACAAAAAGAAAAATTTAAAGTTTACAATGGTTAACAAAATAAATTTTTGGAAGACGGCTTAATAGCCTTCACTTTATAGAAAAGGTAGAAACAAGAATGTCACAGTTTCTCAAGCACCAAGTACACTGGGACCTGGTCATTTTGTGTCTTTATTAGAGAAAAGTAGTCGGTTCGGTTTTGATGTGGCAGTCTCAACCTCTCCTTTTTTATCTGCTCTACAACAAGGTCAGGCATCTTTAGAAATTATGTTTTGATAGTGAAGGATTGTAAGCCAACATTTCTTAGAGGTTTCCTACAGCCAATATTTTTTTAGTAGGTACTAGATCTTGCCGTCAGCAATGAGTGGGTATTGCGGCCTTCAAAGCTTTGGTTTGGCGAGGATGTTTGCATATATCCATTTTCTTTGTTGTCACGTCAGTATGATCTTCAAGCTTCGGCAAGTTGTGAACAGCCGAAGGAAGATGACCAATTTGGTCTTTAATGTACTCTTAATTTTTAGGGGAGGTCATTTTATGTCTCTATTTTCTTTGTATTGCCCTTTGTTTTCCTTGTGATATATGAATTGTGAGACACTCTTTGGAGTGTCCTTTCATAAAAAAGAGTACAATGGACCTTTTAGACGGCAGTTCCAAAGTTTCATGTCATGCTAGACTGAGTACAATCATGGATGGGCTTTTCATAACAGTGGTGGCCTGGTAGGCCTTAAGTCTTCCCTGTGGCCCATTTTGCCAATACTGCTACAACAGAGCTTAACGCACATTCCTCAAAAAAGAAAAATGAAATGCTTAACGCACATCCACACAATTTTCTCCCTTGCCTTGAAATCGTATCATGGAACGGATGAATGCAGTATTTGTTTTGAAACATGTACAGTATATCCTTCGTATTTATTATCAGGGCTCAATTCCCAAAAATACAGGTTACTATATATTCTGCTTGTTCCATGCCCCAGGGCTCAAGCAATACTGACGATCTGTTGTCAACATTCAATGACAGACTTGATCCATCAATTATCAGGAACTATATAGAGTAACACTCAGATTAAAACAACCCATGTAAAGTATTGTTTAGCATTTCATATACCAACAACAGAAATAAGGATCTAACAGAATTCAGTATAACTGTAGTTGGACTACGATACATAGCGTGAACTATGAAGTGGGGAAAAGACTCAATGCAAATGCTACCAGACTACTGGTGTTCATAAAATATACACTTTGTTCATTTATACAACACAAACTTGTAACTTGAAAGTTGGGCAGTCTGTGGGACAGCATGTACAGTATAGCAGATGGTAAAACGGATGTACACTTCACTGGCATACCTACACAATCACAGTGCATCCTATCAGAAATTAGTCGCAATCAGTTTTCTGTTCGCCATCAAAAGTCTGCAAGAGCGGTAGGAAGAGTATGCGAGTGAGACAAGGTTTAACACCACATTTAAAACATAGAGCAGATTTAAAACTAGCACTCCTTACCTAATAAGCTCCCCTGGTTCTATGAGAACATCAGGCAAAACGTATTTCGCTACTAGAAAACGATGAGCAAGAAAGTAAATGAAGAACAACATAGGAACTAATGTTTTATCATTCCGTTGATTAAGCCAATGATTTCGGCTATAAATGCTCTGGAATTCAAAGACACCTGATAATTTTGTTTATCTAAATCGCAAATACTTCCAGCCTTTTTATATTCCATTTCAGCATGCCGATATTAGTTAATTCATAATAAAAGGAAAACACATGCTTAGAAACACAATGGCTGTCACAATTTTGCCCAGGACAGATTCATGTAAGAATGTAAGATACCAGAGACCACATTACAGCACGAAAATGGAAGCGTATGAGCATGATTGTGCATACTTACACGCTGTTGGATGCAAATCAACAGAAATGGAAGTTATGATCCCATCTGCCACTGTACCAGTCAAAAGATTAGAAGATTAATACTTGCAACAGAAAAAAAAAACAAAAGGATAGCTCTGCAGCGTCTCAAACATACTCCAACCTCTTAGTCAGTGGAGATAAAGATACCTTAAGAACCGGCTCTCCTCCTTGGTTTGATGTCTTGGATTCCTTCATAGCTTTCATCTGTGCTTTGGCTGCCCTTCCAGCTGCTGATTTATCATACTCCGCTTGTCTGCAGGATGAAATAAAAAGTCACAACCTTTTTTCAAAAAAAAATAAAAAGTCAGAACTAGGACCAAGCTACTTCAGATCGAATAATCTACAATAGTGTCGTCAAACAAAGAATAAACTAAAATTCTTTGCAATCTATGTAGAAATAGTCTACTCTTTCTCCCAAAGTCGTGTCCTCGTGCTTATCTAGTTAACTTTATTCAAGGGTCATAACGATTCCTCTCAATGACACCTGAGGCTGGGCACCTGAACAGGATTCCCTATCCAAGCCAAAATCAATGGCTATTGAAGCTGACTGGCCAAGAGGTGCGAGCATGATCCAGGCCAACGTTGCGCTCAGGATCAACGATTGCCGGCCGCTACCACAGTGGCATGGCACCTCCACAACAGCCGAGCTCTGATTCAATTCGATTCAGGACTGCGGCCATCAGAATCTGATTCGATCGAGGGGGCCACTCAATCCAACGTCTTGGAGTTGTGGGGGCCCAATCAAATCCCCCCAATCCGATAAACCCTCTCAGCACTAGCGCGTCCTGCGGATCAACCCAGAACCAAGTCAAGCAACCTTTGGAAAGGGAACTAGTCGTGTCGTGCCCAACAACCAAAGGGGAGGAACGCCGCCATGATCTATGATCTATCTAATCCTGCGCGGCCGGCCCGGGTGGGGGAGGATGGTTGAGGCTTGAGGCAGCTACTACCTCCTCTGCACCGGTTCAAAAAAAGAAATTACCTCCTCTGCGCGGCCTCGGCGGCCTTGGCGCGGGCGTCCTGCGACTCGCGCCGGTCCGCCTCCGCCCGCCGCTCCTGCTCCGCCGCCTGCGCCGACCCGAAACACGGGCACTGCCCCATCCGCCTCCCTCCCTTGGTTTGCTCGTCGCTGGAACTAGAAGCTCAACTGGCGTCTGACTGATTTCGTGGTGGTTGGCTTGTTTCTTCAAGTGGAGTTGCTTTTTGGGATCCTCTCCCTATCAATTGCAACAACTCCGCGAAGAGAAGCAGCCGCCACGTCGCCTAGAAATACCTCAAACGTACGATCTCAAAATCGGCGGTCCAGATTGCTTGAAGCGGATTCTTGCCCCCAGCCACTTCTCATGCTTTCGGTTCGCTTCTCCCGCTTCTCCTCAGCTTCTCCCGCTTCTGATATGAATCCGAAAAATCTAATATATACTCCGGCTTCAGCTTCTCCTTCCACATCCTTCTCTCTTCCTCTCTTCTCGCTCTCTTTTCCCACCGATGCAGGGAGGGGCGGAGGGCAACGGACACCGGTGCCCGCGCGCGGCGGCGGCGGCGGCTGCGGCCGCCCTCCTCCTCCTGTTCCTCCTCCTCCCCAACTCGAGTCATGGCGTGCACCTCCCTCCCTCCCTCTCTCCTGATGTGGTGGCACACCGGCCGGGCCCTGCGTGCAAACCCTAGGTCGCAGGCCCGGCGGCGCATCGGACAGCCACCGGCTTGGCGCTCGTTGTGGCCGCTATCAGCCCCCTCCTCACGGCGCGGGCGGGGCACGGCAGTGTGTACCGGCGCGACGCTCGCCGTAGGCTCCCTCCCGACGCGATGATGGCCAGCACGGTGGCTGCGGCAGCCCTTCTCCTCCCTACCCCCAACCTTGAGTCGCGGCGTGCACGGCACGGCGGGGCTGCGGCGCAGTGCTTGCCGTAGACGCAGAAGCCCCCTCCCCTCCCTCACCCCGTTCTCTTCCACGGCCTCCCACCGGCGCCAGCGCCCCCAGGACGAGCAGGCCCAGTGAAGCGTCCCTCGGTGGCGGCGGCACGCAACACGGCGACACCAACCTAGGGTTTTGGCTCCTCGTCGCCGGTCGTCCCCGGATGGACTGCTGCTTTCCCTCCCCTGCTCACCGCCATGGTCTGCAGATGGCCTGGTTTCCTCTCTCTCTCTCTTCCTCTCGCTCGGCGCGGCGGCACTCCCTACCTGCGCCGTGGCGCTGCGCGTGGCCACTGGTCGTTGTCATCCCCGGCCTCGCCGATGCACGCTGGCGTGGCTGCGCCCCCCGTCTGCGTGCTCCCTCCTCTTTTCTCTCTGCTACAGATCGAGACCGACCAGGTGGCAAGGCTCCATGGTTCTTCCAGTGTTTTATTGTGCCCTCTTGGGTTCCATGTGACATTCTTGGATTTGTTTGCAGGTATTTTGTTTCAGTGTCATCTAACCACACTTCAAAGATTTCCAGGTATTCAGAGTCTTCTTTTATTAACCAACTCTCCATCTCAGATTTAATCCTGTATTTCCGAATGAAATCCTGAAGCAACACTTTACAGGCCATCAACGTTGGGTTTGAGACTGTGTGTTCTCCTTCGATGCTAGGTATGAGCTACACCTACACCATGTTGTGTTAAGCCTTTTCCCGACGACTCATCAGTTTTGCAGCTAACTGTCGTTATCTCTCTTGCAGCTTCTTCTGACCACAGCGAGGCCATGCATGATGTCAACTGGAAAGGCCACCATGGTGTACCAAGGTCATCACTAGGCCACCGTATGTTGTGCGCTCCGTGATGGAGCAGATCGGAGTCAGCGCCCTCATGTTCTCAATTGTCTCTCTTTTTTCCTAAGCCTCTCTGAAATTTAATTGTGCTCTACGTTAGAATTGCTTGACCCTCTTTATTAGTAATGCGAACAAGAGGTACATTAGGTTCAGGTGTCAATTAGGTTTGTATATTCATACAGCATTATACTATTGGAATATGAACTATTACCTGAAAAATGGAAAGCTATACCTAAAGGAAGAAAAACATGCAGATAATTATCTATTATGCTTTATTAGTTCGTTAGCAAATTTGTAGTACCTCCTATGCAGCAGGTAATTGTAAGTTTTAGGAATTATATACTTTAGTTCACATAAAGATTCAGTTCGCAGCCTATAGGTTGCCTTCTTCGCATTCAGCTTCAGTTTATGGTTGTCACTTCATATTTCAGGTTGCTGGTCTTTCTGTCAAATTTCTCTGTCCTTCTTTTCTTTCCTTGTCCATCCATCTGAGTTCTTCTGATGATCTGTGCATCTATCAACACTGAATCATTAGCTCTATCTGTGCATCTATCAACACTGAATCATTAGCTCTGGCAACAACAGACTGCTAAGTCATCATCAATCAGTGGCAACCTGCAATAGTTGGTCTACCCAAGATATGTAGGTTACTAAGTTTGCGACACATCTTGTTTTAAAGCTTCAACTTTTCCCTTACTATATTTTTTTGTACTGGCAGTATGATCTATGTAGCTTCATACCCATATATATGTTCAGTTACAAAAGTGCTCCAAATAGGTCAGGCAGAGGACAAGCTAGCGAACCAGAAAAGGGAAGGAAAAGAGAAGCAAAGCAAGCACTAGGGACTTCCAAATTAATTTAGACAGCTTAACCATTCCTGAATTTTGGGGAAGTAAATCTTCTTTGCTCTGCATAGCATCAGCTCCAGCTCCATCCTGAAGGTTTTCTTGTAGTTCTGAGTGTTGGGGGGATTTGTCTGAACATCAGATTTTTTCAGCTCACCCATATAGCCCAACAGTGTAGGATAATGATCTCCATGAAATATTTTTGATTCATTTGAATCCTGAGCCATTCTAGATTTCGAAAAGTGCCTTGGATATTTGTGACTTGCGCCATCAAAAGGTAACATCGTTCTCATGTTTATGTTAACAAAAAATATATTGACGTATTAATTTTCCCAAGGCGATTCACACATGTTCTTTTCTCCTTTTGTTTTATTTGTTTTTGTTATTACCACAATTCCTCTAATCATATTTTCATATGTATTGCTTCCATCTTCCCTTGCTCAACAAGAAAAAAAATTAAATGTACGTACGCATTATTAATATGTTGTCGGAATTTCCTCCAGCCTTTCCTTGTTGTGTCCTGCTACAGGAGTTTTCTTGCTAATGTACTGGTTGAGGAGTTCACCTGGTGATGTTCTCCTATAGATTTTCATGCTATGGGTTTGTAAAGGCCTTACAAATTCACATTTTTCACTGCCATCATACAAATGTTCCCATTGTTACGTGGGTCAGTTATTTATGCATGTTCAGTTTCAGTTAACCTATGTACTCATGCCACTAAAAAAACAGCTGAATTCCTACAGAGATACTGCTGATTACATATGACCTTTGGTACATTGAGCTTTGGGACCTATGTGATGGCAAAAAAATGTTACAGGCACGTGTGGTTCCACCTTTCCCTGTGTTTAGTCAACTAAAATTATCCATCAAATCTTATGCGTAGTTGATTTAGAAAACAATGAGCACATTTCCTCTTTTTGCTCCAACGCTTAGGTTCGTTCAGATACATCAAGCCTGACCACCTTTTTGTATGTCTGATATAGCCTGTAATTACTTACATCAGCAATTTTCTCTGTTTTCATCAATGGCAAAAAGGTTCATTTGGCGCAGGTTTTGCTGATGTTGTGTTACCACAGATTGACAATTTGTGTTTTCGTATCATGTACTGCACATTCCACATTCTGTTTGTAACCGGTTTTGTAAGGACACATTTTCACATTTTCAGTTTATTACAAGCACAATGGGGGCCTGGTCCTTGTCGCAGGACCTTGCTCAAATCTCTGCCTCCTACGGTTCTATCCCTCCAATGCCGCCACTCCAGGTTACACTTGGGTTTTCAGGTTCATTAATTCTGATACCCTTCTTTAGCGCCAATTGGTGAGTAAATTATCTTCAAGTTACCATTACATTGCCCTTTTCATTAAGCTGATTTTATTTCTGCTGTGGTTTATTTTGTCAACTTGCAAGTGCTGCTGTAACCAGATTTGGCAAATTGCATACGTACCTGTGAATCCTACAAGCATTATAGTTCCTTGAAATAACCAGTTATGAAATTATAATTGCTTACTATAACCATTCATACTTCACATTCTGAAAAAAACGTATTCATATGTAGCAATTCTCCTTCGGTCCTCATCGTCCCGAATCCTGGTGCCCGGCAGCTGTCGCGTGGTGCCGTGTTGGCGACCGGCAGCGGGTTGCTGGCTATGCTAGACGACTACAACCCAGAGCTGAGGTGCTTTGCCCTATTTCCTCATGCCATCCTACTGATTTTGTTCCTTTGATTGTCTGCTTCTTTCATTGGGGATATCACGCCTGATTAGCAAAGAACAGAGGACAATCTTGCAAACATTAAAAAAGAGGTACCATGTGAAATCGACACTGCTTCATCCTGTCCTTGAGAAGAGCGACAACATACGGGTGGCTCTACAATTCAAAATGCAAGTGACATATGCATGTGTAGCTGACTGAACATACTCTGAGGCCCTTGTGTATGAAAGAGAATTTGCTTGCCATTCTGGAAATTCTTCCACGATCAGTTCACTTTTTTTCATTGCAATAAATAATTTATTGTAATTATATAGGCAAGGATGACTTAAAGATCAAACATCTTTTCCATAGTCTACAATTTCTTATATACCAGGTTCCTGACTCAGTTCAGTTTTATGTCTATAATACACATTTGAATATTTACAGATATGTCATATTTTGTCTATGCATATTGTATCCTGAATCGGCACACAATGGCGCGCCTCTCCACACTAGTATACGAAGGAATCAGGGCGGGACGGATGCAGGGCGGGTGATACGCACACGGGAGAACGAGCAGGGGGGCCCTTCGAGGTTCCTCGAAGCCGGGTGGGCCCATCGCACAGTAGACAGTTAATCTGGTTTGACCACTAAGGCTATCTGCACTCGTCATACTTTAAATTTATCCTCTAAATAGAATATTCCGTTCTGGTCATCGAGATTCTCTACTCTATATTACTTTCTCCCGCACCCATCCATACTCTATATCTCTACTCTATATTTCTTTTTCGTTTTTTATTCCCACACCTCCCTCCTCTCTCTCTCCTCCCTCTCGCCCCATCCGCCCAGCGCGACCAGCGCGGCCCCGGCGACGGCGGGCGTGGCCCCGGGCACGACCCCGCGGCCGCGGCCCCGGCGGCAACGGCGAGCGCGGCCCACGGCGACCCCGTTCGCTCGAGCAGGCGCGAGGACAAGGGCGGGCCCCTCCTCCGGCGAGCCCCGGGCCGGCCTCCCCCTCCCCGCGCAGATCCAATGACGGTGAGCCCTGGGCCGGCCTCTCCCTCCCCGCGTTCTCTCTCTCTGCTCAACCCTCGCGGCCCGGTCCTTCTCTCTCTTCAAGCGGGCCCTACAGCGTGCATAGCATTTCCCTCCATACCACCGTGACAGAGGGAGGGAGGGAGATGGGCCACTACTGTAGCGGGCGATGTAGCGTTCGGCGGTGCGGTGTTTTTTCCTCTACATGCGTACTGGAGGAACGCATACCGTTCCCCAGTGCAGTCAGCCTAATCCTACGTCTGATCAATTCAGAAAATCCATTCTTAAGAGCATCTCAAAAACAACAATTTAATAATTAGGAAAAAATTCCTCGGAGGAGAGATGGCGGTTTCGGCGAACCGTTTTGCGACACCCCCGAGGGCGGTTACGGCGACAAGGGCGGCGAACTCATCACCGCAAAGATCGGCGCCTCCTTCGCCGCCGATGAGATTCTGGTCCTGCCCTGCTCGTGCTTACTCTGTTCCCTTGCGGGGGGGCCTGTTCCAGGGCCAACGCTTCGCTTGAGCACACCAATGGTGGCTCTCGGGAGTTCACATCAGAGTCTGGTGATCCAATTATTGGGGTTGATGTTGATTCTGTGAGATTGAACCTTGCGTCCATTGAGCTTAGATGGGCCAACAATGGCGGAAGTGATCGAGGCCAATCTGTTCCGGATGAACCAGTTAGGTGCGAAACCCATTGGTTCCGGTCACCTCCCAAGGTGAAAATCATCCCTGGGATCCTTGGGCCGGCACCTGACTTGTGCACACGCGTCGCGAATCTAAAGGGAGGTGACAAAGTAAGTGGTGGAGTGCCTGAATCAGGACACCGCAGCGCCACTTTTCCTTCTGACCAGCTGGTGATTGACTCCAACCCTTCAGTGTCTTCCCCAATCCAGTCGCCGCCAAACCCTAGAAATATATTCCCCAACCTGCGAAAGTTTGTTGGTCATCTATGGAGAGGAGTTCCCACTAAAACCTACTGCGACGCAGTGAGATCTGAACTCGCCTCCACTGTCCTAGTTATGAATCGAGGAGGTGAGTGGCGGGGGCAAGGCAGAGAAGGTTTTGGGGCGGGGCGGCAAGGCCGCGGTGAGGGTCGTACTGGGGCTCGCAACCCAGTATGGAAGAGGACGAACAAAAATCCAGATGAGGTGGAGCGCGAAGAGGGGAAACTACATCCTCAAACCCCCCAGAAGGATGAGAAGAAAGAAGTCTCTGGGAGTTGGGATCGCTACACCAAGGAAAGTGAGGTGCCCGAGGATTCCTGGAAGAAGGAGACTGATGTTGAGGCCAGGAAATCAGAATCAAAGCAAGGTGATAAACCCCCAACTCAGGCTAGTGGTAGTCACTCTTCTGGTAGATCCGGTTCTTCGATGCAAAATAGATGTGAAAACTGTGGGATTACAAATCATGCAACTAGAGATTGTCGTCGTGATATGTGCGGTCATGGGTGTGAAATATGTGGCTATGGTAATCACTCAACCTATCAGTGTAAGAGATGTGTTCCTTGGAATGTCGGTCCTGAATTATGCGCTACTCAGGTAGAGGATCGGTCTTTCTTCTTCATTGAAGAGAATATTGACTCTAGGACTACCAGAGAGAAAGAAAGCACTGCCATTATTTCTATAGTTGAAGAGGATACTAGTCACTGGCATGTGGAGCAGGAGTTTAGGAATTTCCTTGGCTCCAAAAAGTGGAAGTGGAAAGCCAAACCCATTAGTGAAAAGAAGTTTATGCTTAGATTCCCTGACCCTGATATGATCAAACAATGGAGCTATTTTGACTTTCTGGTAATGAGAAGTACTTGTGCTAGGATGAAGGTGGAAGCTTGGTCTCCAAGTGTGGGGTCAAAAGGGATGCTCCAAATTGCCTGGTTCAGGGTAAGAGGCATTCCACCTGACCAAAGATCTGTTAGGACTTGTGCCAAGGTGGGTGGTCTAGTTGGCAAAGTGGTTGAGGTGGATGAAAGTACCAGATTCAATCAAGAATTTGTGAGATTGAAAATTGCTTGTAGGGATGTGTCCAAGGTCCCTAGATCTGCTGAGAGCACTCTAGGTATGTTTTTGTATGATTTCAGCTTTGAAAGAGAAGTGGAAGAAAATGAGAAGGCCAGATATCTCAAGAGTGGAGTCAAGGTTGGTGAAGAATAACCACCACCTTCCAAAAAATACAAAGGGGACCCTGCTGGATCTCTCCCTGGAGAAAATACCCAGAAAGAAAAAAGTACTGGAAAATTTGATAGAATAGGGGTAGGATTGTCTCAGAGCCAGAGTGAAAATTGTGCAAATATCGACAATGAAAAGGTGGACAGTGTTCTCCTGATCCAAAGCATGGTAGCTGGTGAAGTTATTAACAAAGAGTGCACCAATCTAAATGAGGTACAGCCATCTGACTTCATGATAGATGATGAATGTGTGAATGAAACTTCCATTGGGACACCTGTGAGACCTAATGAGGTTATCAGTATTGTTTCTGAAAATTCTAATGAGGAGGAAACTTTCTCATCTCAAATAAGATAGAACTTGGAGGACGAAGGGGGCAACTCCAATCAGGGGATGTTGTCTCAGTGTGATGAGGCTCCTGATGGCAAAAAATTCACTGAAACTCAGCCTTCTGTAAAAGAAATCCCTAACATTGAGGTGTGTGATAATGGCATCTTTTCTGAGACTGTCACTGATGAGGATGGGATGGTTGCAACACAGGACAATATTTTTGGTACTGATGACAAGGAAGCTGACACCTCTGTGGTGATACTTCATGATATGGTGAGGGAGGATAATGGCACCTCTTCTGAGATTATCAATCTTGAGGATGGGATGGATGAAATATAGGATAGCATTCTCGATGCTGGTGACAAGGAAGCTGACACCTCTATGGTGTTACCTCTTGACATGGTGTGTGAGGATTCTGTTATGGTGAATGAAAAAGTTGACAACAGCAAGAACTTACCTGAGAAGTCCTTAAAATTGAAGAAGGCTGCTGATCATCTTCTGATGGAAAGAAGGAGGAGTGAAAGGTGCAAAAAAGATGTAACCCTTACTACACAAGAGAAGATTGAGATCATGTCTAAGAAAAGGAACTTGGAAGGTAACATTCCCAAATCCACTTTTTCTGATTTATCTCAGTGTTCTCTGCAAAGCTTATCTAATAAAATGGGTATCATTGCTAATAGTGAAAGTAGTAATCCTTTTGAAATTTTGAAAGAAATTGAAACTGCGTGTTTAAACTTATTCCAAAAACAACAACATTTGAATAATAATGTTAAAATTGAGGAAAGTAATGGACAAAATGATACTTTGCAACTGGATTGGTCCAAGAGGAAACCTCTGGAGATGATGAGTTTACTATTGTTCAATCTAGAAGGAAAAAAAGAAGTGAGGGGTAACAGAGCCCTTAAGGTTACCCCTGTAAGAAGGAGAAGGGGGATGCTCAGGAAAATCCTAGAGCTTATAAAAAGAAAGAAAAAATGATCGATCTAAAAGGAATAATTTAGAACTGTAGGGGTCTTAGAAAGAAAGGCCTATCTTCTTATCTCAAATCTCAAATTTGGCAATACCATTTTGATTTCACTGGCTTGCAAGAAACTATGGTGGAAACTTGTGAAGATTCATTATTAAGAAAATTTGACCCTCAACAAGATTATTTGTGGCTGTGGAATCCTTCCAAGGGAAAGTTTGGGGGTATTATAGTTGGAGTTAAAATAGAGAATTATGATGTAGGATCCTTCAAGTAAGGTGAATATATGATCCAGGTTAACTTGTGGGATAAAAGAGCAAAAAGTAAATGGAACCTTATTGTTGTATATGGTGCAGCTCAAGAAGAAGGAAAAATCCCTTTCTTGGCTGAACTTTCTAGTTTTTGCTCTAAAAATGTGGAGCCTTACATAATTGGTGGGGATTTCAATCTGATTAGGTATTCCAATGAGAGAAGTAACAGGGGTGTGCATAGACATAACCATCTATTCAATGATCTTATCAATTTCTATGAATTAAGGGAACTGGTTATGAGTGGTGGTTTATACACTTGGTCTAACAATCAAACACCACCAATTCTTGAAAAGCTTGATAGGTTTCTTGCTAATAGTGGCTAGGAGGACATCTTCCCCATGATCATGGTTAAAAAGCTGCCTAGAGAGGTGTTTGATCATAACCCTCTCATTCTGTTCTCTGAGATTGCTCCTAGAAAACAGAATATTCAGTTTAGGTTTGAATTGAGCTGGCTGAGTAATCCTGATTTTTACCTTGGTGTGGAAAAGATTTGGGGAAAGCAATGCAATGCCAAAACTTCTCTAGACAGAATCCAACAAAAAATTAAATTGTTCAAACAATATTTCAAAGGCTGGGGTTTTAACCTTCAAGGTGAAAATAGAAAGAAAAGAGTGGCTATGCAAGATGAGCTAGCTCAATTAGAGGAAATTGAAGAAACTGTCGGCCTAGCTTCCTCTCAGATTGATAGAAAAATTAACCTGCTTACCATGAATATGGATCCATTATGCCAAGAAGAATTATACTGGTATAATAGGAGCCATGAAAAATGGTTGATTCAAGGTGATAATAACACCAAATACTTTCATAGTTGTGCAAATGGTAGAAAAAGAAAAAATAACATTGTCAGTATGGAGGATGATGGAACCTTGATTGAGGGGGATGAAAATCTTTTGAAGCATGCAACTGAATATTACAGGGAGTTATTTGGTCCATCTCCTAACCATAATGTTAGTCTGGATAATGCTCTTTGGGATAATTGTTATAGACTGTCTGATATGGACAATAATGACCTTTGTAAGCCTTTTAGCGAGGATGAGATTAAAGAGGCATTATTCCAAATGGAAAAAAATAAGGCACCTGGGCCTGACAAGATTCCAATTGAATTCTATCAAAAATGTTGGCTCATTGTCAAAAATGACATTATGGATCTTTTTGATGATTTTCATGAGGGGAAGGTTGATATTAGCAAAATCAATTATGGCATAATAACCCTGCTGCCTAAAGTGCAAGATGCTTCTAAGATACAGCAATACAGGCCCATATGCCTGCTTAATTGCTTGTATAAGTTGATCACCAAAACTCTGACCATTAGAAATGAATCTTTTGCTGAAAAGCTTATCCATCCTATTCAAACCGCTTTCATGAAGGGCAGAAATATCACTTATGGCATCATGTGCCTCCATGAGATTATTCAAGAAACCAAAAAGAACAAGGAAATTGGTGTGCTCCTCAAAATTGATTTTGAAAAGGCGTATGACAAAGTTAGCTGGAATCTTTTATTTGATTGCATGGAAAAAAGAGGATTCTGTGATATTTGGTGCAAGTGGATAAAACAAGTGGTGACAGGAGGTACTGTAAATATTAAGATCAATTACTCTCTGGGACCTTATATCAAAAGTTACAAAGGAGTTAGGCAAGGGGATCCCTTATCTCCTATTCTGTTTAACTTTGTGGCCGACTGCCTGACCAGGATGGTTATTAGATCACAAGAAAATGGGCTTTTTGTGGGATTGGCATCTCACATAATCCCTAATGGTGTTGCTATTTTGCAATACGCTGATGATATTATCATTTGCCTAAAGCATGACCTGAGGGGAGCTATTAATATGAAATTGCCGTTGTACTAGTATGAAATGATTGCTGGTTTGAAAATAAATTTCAACAAGAGTGAAGTCCTTATGATTAATGATGAAGGTAGCCTTGGAAATGATTATGCTGAAATTTTCAATTGCCAAATTGGTCTCTTCCCGGTCAAATATCTTGGAGTGCCTATAAGCCCTAGCATGCTGCATGTAGCTGACTGGATGCCCCTAGTGGAAAAAAGTAACAAAAGAATGGATGTATGGAAAGGGAGCACTCTGAGTATGGCTGGTAGGTCTACCCTCATCTGTTCTAGCATGAATAATGCACCTATATATCATATGTCTGTTCACCTGCTTCCTAACTCTATCGTTCAAAAGATTGACAAGATCAGAAGGACCTATTTTTGGCAAGGTAGGAGTATAAAAAAGAAATATCATCTGGTCAAATGGTCCAAAATCTGTAAGGGCAGGAAATATAGAGGTGTGGGGATTAAGAATATTGAAAAAATCAATCACAGTTTGCTTGCCAAGTGGTGGTGGAAGCTTGAGAAAGAGGAGAGAATCTGGCAATTTCTAATTAAAGCCAAATATTTGAGAAGATGGAATATTCATAATGTCTCTCACAAGCTTAGTAACTCCCCTATATGGGCTGATTTATTAAAAATTAAAGACCTCTATTTGCAAGGAAGAGCAACAGTGATTGGGAATGGTGATAAAACTAGATTCTGGGAGGATCCATGGTTGTTTGACATACTTATTTGTGATCACAATCCTGAGTTGTATGCTATCTCTAAACAAAAAAATGTATTTGTGAAAGATGTGATCAGTGGTATCTCCACTATATATTTTAGGAGATGGTTACATAGTGATCTCAGAGAAGTCTGAGATAACATTTGGAATCAGGTGTTGGACTTCCAATTCTCTGATGTCCCTGACTCAGTGATATGGAAGTATGGAAAGAACAATTATTTTTCGGAATCCACTTACAATGCTTTAACTAAAAATGATAGTGGCCCTGACTTCAAAGAAATCTGGAAAGGGAAAATCCCTGCCAAAATCAAATTCTTCTTATGGCTTGTTTCTAACAAAGCTATACTCACTAGAGATGTTTTACTCAAAAGGAAGTGGAAAGGAAATCCTGTTTGCTGTTTTTGTGATGAAAATGAATCCATTGATCATCTCTTTTTTGATTGCTCTATTGCCAAAACTGTGTAGATTTGTATTGCCTGCTGTATTGGTGCCAATGATATTCCTAGTAATTTGTCTTCTTGCTGGAGTTGGCTAAATAGATGGTTCTCTCGGGGTTGAAAGATTCATGTTTGGGGGGTCGGAGGTATCTGTTGGTCTATATGGAAAGGTAGAAATAGAGCTTGTTTTGATAACAAATTTATTAAAAGTCCAATGGAAATAGTTTGTCATGCTGCTGCTCTTATGAAACATTGGACAGCTTTGTATCCGGACTTTGATAAAGAGGCTATGGAGGAGGGTGTTAATACAATGCTGAAGATTGCAAAGAACATCATGCAAGTCGGCGATAATGGAGCACGAGGCGATCCCACGAAATTGTGAAGGTTGCTGATGAAGACCGGTGGCCACGGTAGTTTTTGCGTCGAGATCCTGCGTCGCTGTTGTCGGCCGGCTTCGTCTTTTTTGCGGTTCCTTTTTCCTAATTGTAAGCTTCTTGCTGTAAGCGTTTACTGTCTCGGTTCGATGTTGTTCCAGCTATGTTTCGCGCCTGCATGCGCAAGACTCGTCAGGGGTTGTGCTGGTGTTAGGATTGGCAGCGCCTGGGTTTTTTTCTGTTTTTCTATCTTAGTCTGTTCTGAACTCTCCAAAAACCACGTATTTCCGTTCTTGTTAATGGAAATGGGAAACTCCCGATGTCGAATAAAAAGAGCATCTCAAAGAGGCATATCATCCTTATTTTACATGCTATATTTAGATTTTTAGTGAAAAAGTGAACTCCAACAGCTAAGCTATCTTTTTTTTTAAAATAGCAAGTCAGTTAATTCTAAAATCCCGCATGGTAAATATAACTTATATGTGTCACTGTGCTCGTTTTATTCAAAATTTTTATGCAAATTATAAAAATAAATTATTATTAAAATATCTCTAATGATAAAATAAGTCTTAACAATATAAATAATATTTATTAAAGTTTTTTGATAAGACGGATGGTCAAACAATATGTTCTAAAATCATAAAACGATACTCATTTTAAGACGAAGAAGGTATACTAAAAAGGCTGACGAGGATATTTAATGTTTGGGTATGCACACCACCCTCCTGTGATCTATCGAATGTTATCTCTCTATGATCAGCAAGACCAAGAGGCGAACCAGTGGACAGAGCGCATGGGATCTGGAGGAAGGACAAACACCCGCAAAACACCGGTGACATCGACGGTAAGCTGGCGTTTTTTCCTCCTAAGGTGTCTCAGCCTAGCGATAGCTAGGCAGCCCGTTTCTTCTCTTTCCTCCTTTCTCGCTCTTGCAACTCATATTTTTATGACGTGGACAACCTTGCAGCCTATCTAGTCGGTCTTATTATACTTGCTCTTAGAGATAATATACTTGCTCTTAGAGATGGATTAGTGAAACAAAGCGCTACACTGCTGTTAACGGTAGATCATAAATCTAGCATGCCGATTTTCTACTCGAAGCATGCTAATCTGACACACACGTCATAAATCTAGCATGCCGATTTGCTACTCGAAGCATGCTAATCTGACACACACTCTTGTTATGTAATACCACCTTAACATGGTCACAATCTAAGGGAGAAAGTAAACATCTCTTGTACTAGACAATTACAAAATAAATGACTATTAAAACTCATATGGCTATGGTCAGTGACTTGCTAAACCTGTGGAATCGCATGACACTCATTCCTGCAAAGCAGAAAGTTGTTTTTGGTGAGGTTCATTCATCCCTCTGGAATGTGCAATGTTCCATCAAACCTAGCAAAAAATCCATGCATGATATGAGCAACTTGACTATAACCATGCATCATCGGTCATATATACCACCTACTATATTCACCGCCTATGATCTACACGCATATCACTTCATTCACTTCATTTCCATCTTTTCTTTGTTTTTTGTTAGCTTGTAGCTCCGTTGCTCATTGAGTTGTATCGTCATGATCACAGAGCTACTCCTGTGGTCCTTCGCCTCAAGCGTAGGGCACAAAAGAAGAAGAAGAAGAAGAAGAAGAAGAAGAAGAAGAAGAAGAAGAAGAAGAAGAAGAAGAAGAAGAAGAAGAGGAGAAGGAGGAGGAGGAGGAGGCAACGCTCGATGTGTCCACCATCCAGTCATCGTCCCACTGATGTTGATGATCCCAAGGATGGTAACTATCATCCAAAGTAGGGAGTCAGTCACCGTAGGAGGTCAAGAGGGCGAAGTCACCAACTCCGCCGCCATCTAATGACAAGGAGGATGAGGAGACTAAGATCAAAGAGGGAGATATGTAGGGGATGATGGAAGTGATGATGATGACGAAGATGGTGACAACGGTGATCACGGGGTTGATGATGGATATGACTGATGGGGACAACAATGGCGAGGAAGGAGGAGGAGGAGGAGAAGCCATTGACATGGGCTCAACATCGACGATGAGGGTGTTGTGGGTGTCCAGATACTTTCACACTGTGATTAACACCAAGCAATACACTCAGGAAGGATCTTCGCCAATGATGTACTTGTACACCAGGGCAAAATATGACTTGTTCTGGGGGAACTTCGACAATAGGTCAATGCATGACATGCACTACACTGAGTGTACTTGGCTGGAAAGCTTTCTAGATGTGGTTTTGGGTGGTCAGGATGTTTGAGGCTCAGGGGTTGAGGGACTCGACTGAGTTTTGACAAAATTAGAACCAGTCTGTGATCAGGTAGTTCTATGCCACAGTTGAGATGAACACTGAGAAAGAAGTGATGGAGTGATGGCCGAGAGAAGGTGGTTGATAGCGATCTTTAGGGAGTTTGGAACTGTTTACCAGTTGGACCATGATCAGATGAGGACAAGGGTTGTACCTCAGGCAATCTAGACAGTGGTAGATATTGAGATTGTCAAGCTCTACCTAAGGAGACAGCTACATATTGAGGCCAAGGGGACTTTGAGGAGGATTTCGGGTCTGATCAATGACCTAGCAGGTGTGAAGGGAATGTGATGTGTAAGAAGGGGTGAATTAGGCAACTTTAAAATATTTCTAAACTATAGCCTTTATTGTTCTCTTAGTCATAACCTATGCAATAAACTAGTTAGACATGCAACTAAGCTTTTACTAGATGTGTTGCTATCTCTACCGCATAAGAGCTATGTTACTTACGTTCCAATCCTACAATTAAGTTAGGAAGGTAAAGCAATGCAAACGTGGAAGGTAAAGGACCATAGAGATCTTTTGCAAACTCGAGATATACTTCCTCCATCCCAAATCGTAAGTCATTCCAAGAATCTTGGAAAATCAAAGCATCTTAAGTTTAAGCCAAAATTATTGAGAGAAATAAAAAGGTTGATGACACTAAATAAGTGTAATATGAAAATATATTTGGTAAAGAATCTAATGATACTGAGTTGATATTATAAATATTATTATTTTATCATATAAATTTGGTCAAAGTTGAGATGATTTGACTCTCCAAAATTCTTGGAATCACTTACAATTTGGAATGGAGAGAGTATACTTTTTTTTTTGCTCATCCCTCTATTTCTAGGTAATTGTTCAGACATTCTTTGTTGAAAGCCTTCTTCTGATGGATAGTGCTCCTCCAAGAGTGCGTACAAAGCCCTATCCAGTGAGGAGACAGCTGAATCCCTGCAAGGAACACCTTCTCAAGCTCTGCAGATTCTTCAGAAAGTTTGGAAGAACAAATCAATTCAGCCTAGGCCCTAGGGTAAAAGCTTTTGCTTAATGGCTTCTTAGATTGGCCTGCCAACTGGATGCATAGGATTATTTCAAGTGTGTGGATGAAACTTGCTCACGTTATGGACAACCAGAAAACGAAAAACATTTTTTTCTTTGGTTGTAGCTATGCACGGGCAGTATGGTTTCGATCGCTGATGGGCTAGGCTGAAAAGTAATGCTCTTTAGCCTCCGACCGTGGACTTCACTCTCAAATCGCTACCATCGTGAAGGAAGGTCCATCTCAAGCTATGACAGATATGATTTTCTATATTGTTTGGTGTGTCTGGAAGGCTCAAAATGACCATATGTTTAATAATATATGCAATGGTCGGTTACCAAAGTTATTTCTGAAAGCTTCATCAACCATTGATACATCTTACACACTATGGCTAAGGACAATATATAAAACCCCTAATCCTTTTACACACAAATGCAATAAATCACAGTACTGTTCGACAAAGATTCCGTGATGCTTCTGTGTGCTTGCAGGGATCTCAACACCAAAGTCAGATAGCCATAGGGATTTTTATCTAACTGCATGCTGAATCCTAGGCCCTATTGTTGGGTGCAAAAATTCCTAGTACTTTCAACTTCCAAGTGACAAATATACTTTGCCAAGCCATTGCCTCAGCAATTAAAAAAATCTGGATCATATCGGAACAACTCGGGTCACTAGTCTCTTAGGTCTACCATTGCTGAAATTGAAGAAATTATTAGGTACATGCAATGTTCATATCAACATTAGCGGAGACAAAAACAAGACAAGAGATAAAACTCTGCAAAGTTAGCAAGATAAGCTTGGATTCTAGATTCATACCTTTACTCTCTTAATGTCACACCCCAAAAATTCCCATTTTGGGTTGTGCATAGAAAACACTAAATAAAAAGAATGTTTTTATGAATTTTCTAAAATTTCCAAATTTACTTAGGTTGTTTATAATTTAGATGTTGGAAAATGTATGTTTCTAAAATTTTTGATATTTAATTTAATGATATGTTGCATTCATGCCTCTGTATAGTGTTTTGTATGGTAAATGAATTTAAAAGTTTTCAAACGCGCATAGGATTTTATTAGAATCAAATGTCTCAAGATCTTTGATCAAATTTCTATCTATGATTAAAACCTTAGAACCATAAACCTCGATTCTTGTTCAAAAACCTTGATGGATCTGCAAACTTTTATCTTGCCAAACACCCGAGCTCATGTTCTCTAGATCCTTAACTATTCAAATCCTAACTTGTTCTTTCTTTCTCCTCCTTATATTTGAGCTCCTAATCCTTTTGATATCGAGTCTTCTCCATATCTCAAAACATATGCTTAATGATCAATCATTGTATACCATTTCTCTCATGCAACTCTACCATCACTTTGTTCAAGTCAAAACAATCACATGTTGTGTACCCATGTTTAATCTCAATTCCAACTTTCTTCTCCTTTCCTGACCTTTGGGCAACATACACATGGGATCTTTCTCCTCCACTCATCCTACTCTTGATCAAAGCCAAACATATTTTTGGACCATCCTTTCAAAATTGTATAGCTTTGGTGTCTCCTTTTGAAACTATGAATCTTCTGAAAACCGTAATCGTGTCTCTGAGAATTTAGCGGCCCGAGCTTAACACTACCATTCCATATTGTATTATTCTTTTTGTACAAGCACAAAATATATCCCATTAGTAGACCATCTTCCCCATCTCTCTTTCTTTTGCTAATCTGTCTCATTTCGTCCTCCGACATTGCTCCGAGCCAAATCCGGTCCAAACTTTAAGTTATCTCTCGCCGCGGGTCAAAACCCAACCATCCTCTTCTCCTTTGTGGTCCAACACCAAGCTCAACCAGCCCTATACTTCATCTTATCCCCTCTCCCACGTCACCCACTGAAACCCTCTCCATCTTGCACAAAAATATCAAGCAAGGCATGAAAATATCAAGACAAGACCCTTTGCCTTCCTACCCTTTGGTCTCCCACCCTTTCCCCTTCACATACACCTCCCCCACAGCCCCCTCACGCCTTCCCCTTCATTTCCCATGTCAAGAACAGAGGAGTAACACCCCTGCAGCCCCTCCTTCTCCCCCATGGCTGCCTCAACCATTCCCCAACCATCCTCTCCTTCCACTCCATGAAAATGATGCATCTCGGCGACTGGAACCCATCTTGCCACCTCGATTCCCTTCCCAAGCACCCAACAAGGATTTGGAGGAGAAAACCATCACCCTCCCTGCTGTTCATGGTGTGATTATTTATTCTACCACCATGGATGTCACCCCGTTCGATCGCATCGCGAGAAGGATGCACCGTTGAACCGTGTTGTCATCACCGGCCATCGTTGATGTGTTTCCCCGCTCCACCCCACCAATACCCATGGAGATAACCCTAAATCATCTCTCCCATAATGTTTTCATATTGTCCTCTGCATATCAAGTACCTTTGATGATGTACGGTTGATCCCCTATGACGTTTACCCTTTGTATGTGTTGCTGTCCTGGCGGCCAGAAGCGCTGCTGTTTGTGGTAACGGCGTTTCTCACTGTTCTTTTGATCAAATCATCAAACCCTTTGGTGAAATTGTTGTTCATATCCTTGAACATGCCCCTGCAAAATGTTTTTGCCATAGGAGATGTGAAACTAGAAATATCTTCATTTCCGTGCCCGCTGTTCCTGCTTTTGGACAGATTGTGGCTCTGCGTAGTTTTTGGCGTTCCCTGCTAATCCTCTGTCCAAATCACCGAGCCCTTTTATACACTTGTTCATGACATCCCTGCACATGATCCCACAAGTTGGTTCGGTTATCCAATCCACTATGGCCGAGATATCGAGACCGAATTGTTTACCATCCCTGCTGTCCAAACAACAATCACCCTATTTTTGTCAGTGGTGTTCCCATTGATCCATTGAACCTCTTGATGAACCCTTTGGATATGTTATCCTTATATAGTTGAACACACCTCTGAGAAGTTTCATGGCTATATGATAAAGTATGAAAGTGATATGCTCCTATCTTATTCTCGCTGTCCTGCTGCCCTGCAGCCACGCTGATGCCAGTTGGCATGCGTGTTCCCAATGATTCGTCACTCCGGTGATCAAACCCTTCAACCCAATTGTGTCTCATATACCTACACACATCCCTGCAAGTTGTCTTGATCATATGAATCATGACTCTTGAGTTATAATCATCGCCGTGTCGCTGCCCTTGTCGTGCCAACAGCCACATAGTCCTATCTTGCGATCATGTTCTCCGACCAACGGATGGTCAAAACATCACCTCCTTTTGCCATAACCTCACCCATACAGTACCAAAACCCTACAAAATATATTGCCACCTGTCTTTGCTATATAACCATGCAATCTATCATCATATTTGCCGATGTTCGCCACCGGTTACGCTTAACCGATGCACAATCGACATAATCTTGTTTTCCTTTGACCTAGCATCCACTTCAGTGCATTTGTTGGTCATGATATGTTCCGAAGTAACCTATTCACTTATCCAAAATAATTTTATCATATCTCTAAGGAATATTTGGAACACAAGACATTTTTGTAACCTCTCTTCCCACCTTAAATCCATGGTCTCCATGCACTTGACATGATCTACATGTCCAAACCACCACCACCATATTTGTCATGTGATGTTCTATAACCAGAGATAAATCTTGTTATCAATGTCATATCATGTTATCCATTATCCAATCCTTGTCCTCCAATGATTCCCATTAACATACCACCAACTAGCAAATTTGTTTCGTCCTAAGAGCAATTCTGATTGACATGCCCTCTTCATGTGACATGCCCTTACATGTTGCATGCATATTCTCTATATTTTGGTCATCATTTAAATCGTCCAGGCAGAACCATGAGCTTGTGATCACTAAACACACTTGTCCTATGCAAATCATGCTTTATCAACTCTCACATCCTTTCACATGATGTATATCAATTCAATCTAATTCTCCGATGCAGTCTATTCCAGTCTCTCAAACATATCCCTATCACACTCCATAATACATATCATGCTCTCCAAAGCCAAACCGTGTGTTTAGAACCCAATACATATTCAATCTTTTTTGTCATGTTAAATATGTTCTATTCCAGATTTCACCTTACTCATCTAATACAATCCTTACCACATATACCTTTCAAGTCTCACATCATTTAATTGTGGTTCTTGTTTTTTTAGTTTTCGCACTCACACGATTATAGAACAAGACATATGTTTTCAACCTTTGTAATTTAATTTTATAATGCTTGGGGTACTGTTTCTAGGTTTGAATGTGAAGCTTGTGTTGGTTGTTGCGATCGTTAGAAGTGGAGCTATACAAGGATGATCGTGAAGAAATTGGAGAACCTGGAAAGCTTTTGGAAGGCAAGTGTAACATGAGTTCCCTTGTTACCTAATAACCATTTAATCACGTTTCATATGCATGTGTCTAATATGATAAACCCATAAGGATTTTACCTAGAACTTTTGATATCTTATATCCTTGTTACCTATGGGTTTTTGCATATGGCTAGTTTGGCTTAGTTTGCTATGACCAACAATAATGATCTATAATATTGATTAATGGTTTATGCAACTATGGAAGAAAGATGCTTTTAAGCAACATGGTCAGAAGAGGGCTAGAGCATTGGGCCTTTTTGGTCGCTCTAGTCTGCCCTCCGTATGCATCTAAATTTTAAAGTGGCCACCCAGGATTTACCGTACAACTATGAGAACTATATGGCTCTGGTCATAGATGAGTAACTAGATCTTCTCTAGCTCGTTAGTAGTTACCGAAAGGCGCTACAGGGGGCCTCGGTTTAAGAATGGGTTCCGAGCCTGTCAAGATGTGTGATGGGCTGCGGTCACAAGGTGTGCCAATCTTGAAGGGGGGCCTCCATTTGCCTAGCTGCTGAAACCTTGCGTCTACTAACTTGTTAGAGTGACTAGTGAAAGGTTTCGTAGTGGTTCCCTGCCTGCTCACCTTGGAAGTGATAAGAGGTTGGCCGCCTCGGGGCATATGGGAATTCACGACTCATGGTGAAAGTGTACACACTCTGTACAGTTTGATCAAACTGATATATCAGTCATGCTCACGGACACGAGCAGCCTGGATCCTTTTCGAGACAGATAGTTCTATGGATGGTTTGGGATGATGATTTAATCTTGATGATAATTATTATACTCTCACCTGAGGTGCTAAGCATAACTTAGTTACATAGGCTCCTAATAAGTAAAATGTGACCAAGTAAAAGTGGTTACCGCAGTTCAACCGTGTCAGCCTTTTGAGCCTTGCATCCCCTCATGTTATACTTGCTGAGCATGGTGAGCTGACGGTTGTGGTTGTCATCAATAAAAAAATCTCGGATGGGTACCAGATGGTGGTTCAAATAAGGTGCTTCCATGAGCTGTTCCAAGAGTACTAGGCAAGTGCTCCCCCAGTCAACCGTCCATGTGGAGTTTGGTGACCCGAAGATTGAGGATGAAGAATAGTTTCCGTTGTGTTTGATATATTTGTAAGTCTTAATGTAAATATGTTTCGCTGTATATTTAAACATTGCTTATGATATTTACTATATTTGTCACTATATGTGTTGTGTGGATATCCTGAGCATATATATAGTTAACGCTTGGTATTCTTCGGAAAACCGGATGTTACACGTAAGTCTTCAGTACACCATCCACAATGTAATATATAGCTTTGTTTGGCAAAATTTGGATGGATGGATATTCGCTCAATCTTTGTACTGTGCTTATAATGAATAGAATCCAAGAAAAAAACTACTCCACTTTTAGTACTTTGTGGGTCTAACCTTGCGTTCTTTTTGCGACACGCCGTCATCTCCTACATCGCGCACTAAACAATTGATAGGCTGATGCTAATCCAGGCACTTTTATTTTTAAGAGCAAAATTCACCGTTCAATCTTTCAAGGTGTCATTTAGATTCTTAAACTTTTAAAATGATATTTGTGAATCTCTAAATTTGTTAGAACGTGTCATATAGGTCTCTAAACTTTCAAGTTGATCATTATATGTGCCTAAACTTGCTTCGGGTGTCATCCAGGTCCCAGTGGATCCAAACACGCTCAATGTGCCGACGTAGCGCGACCCTACAAGTGAGACCCACATGCCAGTTCATTATATTTCTAATTATTTTGTATTTTTCAGCACAGAATAAAAAAAATCTAATTTTAGGGTACTGTACCTACAATATTATAGAATATTCTAAAAATTGTATCGTTTTCTTACGATATCAGATGAAGACTATTTTTATATAAAAGTTATAACTCTCGATGATATCTATAACTTTCTGGTTTAAGGGTTTTTAATTTAATATTGCTACGACACTCAAAAAAATAAATACATTTTGAACCGTATATTAATCATGTACAAGCACTTGTCGCTTTCACAAAAATCATATCTTATATGATGTCAAATGGAAACTTTGTATATGACAATTATAGCACTCGATGAGATCTATAAATTTTTAGTTTTGAATTTTTTGATTTGAGACCGTTAAGATGCTAAAAATATTAAACTGATTATTTCAGTTCATGCATAACGGTTTTGCCCTTTTAATTTTTTGAGGACGTTAACGACTTTAAATTTAAAAACTCAAAAATAGAAAGTTATAGATATCGAGCACTACAACTTTCTTATGGAAAGTATCTCTATTTGACATTATATAAGAAAGATATGAGTTTTCTAAGGTGATAAACATTTGTACACGATTAATATAATGTTAAAATTTATTAATTTCTTTGAGCGTCTTAATGATCCTAAATTATAAAATTTAAAATTAGAAAGTTATAAATATCATTAAAAGCTATAATATTTATATAAAATTTTCTTCATCCGAGATCATGTGAAAAGATATGAATTCTGGAATTCTAGAGATGGTAGCTAAAGTACTTCAAAATTAGATTTTTATTTATTCTGTGCTACAAAATAAAAATAAAAAGAGATACAACCAACTGACACTGGATGCCAGAAGACAAGTTTAGAGATCTACGATTTTCACCTTAAAAGTTTACGGATATAGATGACACACCTCTGCCAAATTTAAGGATCCACACATATTATTTTAAAAGTTCAGAGACCTAGGGTCCGTATTTGGTTGTTTGCACGTGTCCTCAGCCAGGCTCTGCTCGTACTAGATTAGACATTTGTGTTGGTTAATGTATCTCTCGGCACAGGTTTTGCTCATGCAGGTAAACCGCCTTAGTCAGGCTCTAGATATACACATCAACCGTTTCTGCCGAGCCAAGCTCGCACGGTGCGAGTAATTAGCCATTTAAAGATGTTATTAAGATATTAACATATTTCGATTTCGATTAATATTAAGGAATAACAAGATAATCTAGGAGCTATAAGATAATTATTATCCATAATAAATATCATGATAATAGTTATTTATACATATGTTTTATCTCATACAACTTGTTCTCACGCGAGTAACCTATAGCTCGACTCCTGCAAGCTGGCAACCAAGCGTCATGCTCTTGCACGGAGCCAAGCTCCTCTCATTCGAGCCTTGAGTTCATCCGTGCCACTAGGTGACCCTTTGGTCCAAGTTGAGATATCGTGTGTGAATTTTGCTCTAGTTTCACTTCTCGCGCTAAACAGTAAGTAAACACACACTGATTGGAAACACCTCACACAGGTAAACTACGAGGCCTGCAACTGTAACACGCATGACTTGCAGGCAGAACCCATGGCAAATGCTACACGTCGTCCAATGTCGGCATCTGACGCTGCACCGCGCTGCTCCGGTGGCGCCCGCCGGTGGAGGCAGCAGATCCGCACAAGAGCGGCCCGCGGCACAGCCACGCGGCGCAGGTGCAGCAGCAGCACGCCGGCGCCCTGCCGAGCGCCACCACGCACGCCAGGGCCAGGGCCAGCAGCGCCATCACAAGCAGCAGCGGCGGACAGCCGCGTGCTGCGTTCACGCGCCGACCGCCGTCGGCTCCTTCTCCTCTGCTCGCCTGCGCCTCGGCAGCACCGGCGGACACGTGCAGGGGAGCAGCAGCGCACGCGGCGCTGCAGCCTCCTCCTTGGACGACGTCGTCGTCGCTAGCCCGCGGCCGCGCGGCTCCGGCGCTGACGACGGCTGCCTCAGACGACGCTCCTCCGGCTCCGAACCCTAGGCGGAGCCCGTGCTTCCGGCCGGCGAGCCTGAGCTCCTGCAGCGCGGCGGCGAGCCCCGCGCGCACGCGTGCCCGCTTCGACCGCTTGGCGGCCCCGCTCTTCTTCTTGATTGACTGGCTCCTGGACAGCGTGTGCCTCGTCGGCGGCGCCGCCGCCCGAGGGGAGCTGCCGACTCGCCGCAGCGCCGCCCTACCGCTGTCGCCGCCGAACATGGACGATCGGTGGAGAGGATGCAGAACTGTGTGTGTGTGTGTGCTGGGATTTATTTCTGGGAATCCACCACGGCCACGGGATCTAGCGAGACGAGGCTTCCCGACCGAGTTGAGCTCGTCACTTGTGGGGTCGTGAGTGACAGCGTGAGGTGCTTTGTTCGCGTCTGCGAAAACGCGGCTGCTCAAATAGTACTAGGAGAGTGACGCCAAAGGTGCCGTGACGCAGCTGCCAGCTACAGGTGCTTGCAAGTGGAGCGCGTGAGTGGGGGAGCAGCATCGATCGGTACCCGAGAAGACGCGTGAGACGCCCAAGGTGCAGCCGTGCTGTGCAGGTGTGCGCCTGCGCGGCTGGTGAACCGTGTCCGTACGCTGCGTGGGCGTGGCCCAACACGTGTAGCGCGAAGCCTCACTCACGTACGCCTATGTGCTGCCAATTTTGACCTCTACTACTAGCCTCACGGCTCACTGTTGAAAAAGAAACAGTGGGAATTGTTCTCAGTCACCGGTCACAAATGCAAGGCACACTATGGAGCAAAGTCAATAAACTTGGCTATAAGCGAAGTTAGGTAAACAAGAAACCACTTTAATAAATAAGATATATAATAAACTAGTCTATTCTTCAATTATAAAATATAAATTTTTATTCATATGAGACCCACTTTTTCTTTTCTCTCTCCATCTTCCGCTCTTGCTGGCCAACCGCATGCCTGCTCGTGGGCGAAACGCATGCTGAAGGAGGGAGCATGCGGTAGTGGTGGGACCCACCCATCTCGGCCCCTGCGCAAGCGTCGGGCGCCGGATGTTGCGCCAAGCTGATCATTTTGCTAGTTTCTCTCTCTTTCAACTAGGGTTATGCTGACATGTCTTACCGATAAGTCAAGTGATGTGATCTTATTGTACCTGTCCCTAATAAGAGTACGAAGTACCTGTATCTGTATACCTATTTGAAGTATACAGAAAAATGATTGCTAAGAATAAGGACCTCTTTGAATTGTAGGATAGGAAAAAAAGATAGAAATAGGAAAAATATTGGATTTGAGATGTTAGGTTGCTGCGATCCTATACGAACTGAATCCATAGGAAAATATATAGAACCTTTTATACCAATTTCAGGTGAAACATATAGGAAGCTAATGATTAAAAAAACACAGCTTCCTCTCTCCTTCCTACAAGTCTGTAGTCGAAATTCTTTCAAGAGCGTCCGAGTCATGTCTTTTCTCGCCAGGATTCTTTTCAAGAGGTCTGAGCTCTTGCTCATTTTTCTATGGAATCGAGCTGTAGGAATGCAATCCTTTGGAAGATTTCCTTTGCTTTCCTGTGAACCAAAGAAGAGGATAGGAGAAAAATCCAAAGGAAACAGAATCCTACAAAATTCCTTTAGAAATCATACGATCCAAAGGCCCCCTAAAGGTGAATACAAAATCCAGCTCCGTGTGTTTGCTGACCGGCATTGGGGTTTCGTGACCTACTCCTATTCACTTGTCTTGTTTTGTTTTTTTTAAACATAGAATATTATTTTTCTCTCACAAGAAATCGGTACCATTCAAAATCAGCGCTTCATTTCAAACAAATGAATAGGGTCAACTAAAACATGACTAGTTCTTGCCTTGCTCGAACAATACCAACTTGGGCATGTTTAGACACTTTTCAAATCTTAGGACTGAGACATGGGCCATGTGAAAATTGGTGGAACAAGATGCCTTGTCCTGCAGTGGCGGAGCTCGTCAATTTTGACGCCTAGGGCCACTATCAATTGACGAGCTCCATCACAGACTACCAAATCAAAATATCACTTAAACTCATGCATCGATAAGCTTTGGTTTGATACTTATTGATATTAGTCCCGGTATGGGTGGTATTTTAACCCAGTGCGGGCGGTATATATATATATGCTTTGGTAGTCTGTGATGGAGCTCGTCAATTGATAGCGGCCCTAGGCGTCAAAATTGACGAGCTCCGCCACTGCCGACGCCCGACGGCAACGCCGCGTGCTGGCGAGGCCGGCAGGCCGCAACGGCAAGTCGGAGTCGGCGAAGATCAGGAGAACCCGCCTGGCCGCCTGGACTCGCAGCTCGCTAGGGTTCGACAATTCGACTTCGGAATTCCAATCGTCACTCGTCGTGGGAAAATTTTGCCGCCGTCTCGCGCTGTCTTCTTGCGTACGCCGAGCGGCGAGCTCTCGTCTCGTTTTCCTAGGCCAAAGCTGTAGAGGATTTGGCCCAACGACTAGGGCCAGGCTGAAAAACTACCTATACTATAAAGAAAATTTTGGCCCACGCCTAGGGCCATGGCCCTAGCGGCCCCAGGCCCAGTTCCGCCCCTGGTGTCCTATGTTTTGGTTACATGTTATATGGACTCGGAAACGGTCCCCGGTGTGGTTTGTACAACAAAAAGATTTGAACCAATCTACAAATGTGATCTATCCTAATACAACTTGAGTTACAAGATGAGTATCCCGATATCTCGGCTAGCCTAACCAACTAACCATGCTACGCTAACAACTCTGTCTAACCCCACTCAGTCTCAGCCGCCTTGGAGGTTGAGATTGCATCTAAATTCTTTCATCTTAGCTGCTGAGATGGGTTTAGTAAAACTATGCTAGCTGATCTCTTGTATTGATAAACCGAATGTCAAGTAGTAGTTTATGTGCTACTCGCACTCTGACAAAAGAAAATCAATTTCAATGTGTTAGTTCCTTCATGAAACACAAGATTAGCTGAGATACTTTGCACCAAGATTATCACACCATAACCGAGAGGATGAGGGACCTTTAATTATGATAACAGCTTTTGCACCCACATCATTTCAGCAGTAGCATTTGCTAGCGCCTTGTATTCTGCTTCAGTGCTAGACGGACACAATAGCTTGCTTCCGTGCACACTAGGGGATAAAGTTGCTTCCTAGAAACATAGCAAATCCAGTAATACTGAGCTTCTCTGATGTTTTTTTTTTAGATAAAGGATAGTTATATCCGGCTTCATCTATCAAATGATAGAATCAGGCCAATTATTACAAAGTTTTGGCCAAAGGCCACCACACAACTAGGTAAAATCCAGCAAAAACACTAGACATTTGATGAAAACGTAACAAGAGCTTTTCTGATGTTGACAAGGGTGTATCAATAACTTTGCAAATTTTCATACCTGCGTTTGTAAGAATGTCTGTGGCATACCTCTGTTGCGAGAGTAATAGACCATCTGTTAATTGCTTACCTTTTGTCCCAAGGAAATAGTGTAGATCTCCAGGATCTTTCAGAGCAAGGTCATGCTGCAAATTCTTGGGCAAAGCATCCGTTACAGCCTGGGATGAACTAGCAACTATAATGTCATCATATACTAGAATAAACAAGGTATGTCCCCTTTTGTGATAATAAAATAATGAGGTATATATCGGCTTTAGCTAGATGGTATGAACCCTAATTTTTGCAATTTGCTACAAAGCTGAGCATACCACGCTCATGGAGGCTGTTTCATCCATATACTCCTTCCGTACTCATATTACTTGTCATTTTGGATAAGGTTTTGGTCAAACATTGAGAATATTAATCATGAATAACTATTAAGTTGTTGAGTTTGAAAATATGAAAGCTATATAAATAGATTTGTCATGAAATATATTTTTATAAAAGTATGCATACATCACTTTTTAATTAATATTTTAATAGAAATATGAAGTCAACGTTAAGCTTTGAAAATCGTATCGTTGTCCAAAACAATACGTGTACGAAGGAAGTAGTGCTTTGTGCAATCTACACACATATGTGGAATGTACCTTGTCTGCATAGCCAGGCGACTGATGCATATATACCTCTTCTTCTAGCACATCATGAAGAAATGCATTTTGAATGTCTCCTTCTTGTCGTTTCCTTTCGCCAACTCCAAGAACTGTGGCGGCCGAAGGGTTGATTTGTTGAGATAGAATGCAACTTGGGCGCCCCTTAGGGCTGAGTGGACTTGCATCTTCCATATCACGTGATTGTTGCGAGTCAATTTCGCGGTCACGTGAAAAAACGAGAGATGGCGCAACAGATGCACCGGGGAGGTTGCGAGATGATGGAACGCCATTGGAAATCTCCGATAGGACTGTGGCTCTGAATATCATGTGAAATTGGTGGAACGAGATGTCCTTTCCTAGGTCTAGATTATACCCAATATCTTGTTCCAACAGGATATTGGGTATTTCTTTGTTTATTCTGAATCTTTCTATTTGGAATTCAATTAACGACGAGATTTAGTATCCTTTCTTGTACTTTCATAACTCGTGAAATGCCGAGTAGGCACGAATTCCCCCAATTTGCGACCTACCATAGGATTTGTTATGTAAATAGGTATATGTTCTTTTCCATTATGAATCGCGATTGTATGGCCAACCATTGCGGGTAGAATGCTAGATGCCCGGGACCACGTTACTATTATTTCTTTCTCCTCCTTCATATTGACCTTTTCGATTTTTGCCAATAAATGACGAGCTACAAAAGGATTTGTTTTTTTTCGTGTCACAGCTGATTACTCCTTTTTTTCATTTTAAAGAGTGGCATCCTATGTCCACTATCTCGATCGAGGTATGGAGGTCAGAATAAATAGAATAATAATGAATGGAAAAAAGGGAAAATCCTTTAGCTGGATAAGGGGCGGATGTAGCCAAGTGGATCAAGGCAGTGGATTGTGAATCCACCATGCGCGGGTTCAATTCCCGTCGTTCGCCCATCGCATTATTGCAAATTCCAAAAATGCAATTTTCCATATTCCTAGTTACGTATTTACTTACGGCGACGAAGAATAAAACTATCACTATATTTTTTCCTTTTCCTAGTTCTTCTTCCAAGCGCAGGATAACCCCAAGGGGTTGTGGGTTTTTTTCTACCAATGGGGGCTTTCCCTTCACCACCCCCATGGGGGTGGTCCACAGGGTTCATAACTACCCCTCTTACTACGGGGCGTTTACCTAGCCAACACTTAGATCCGGCTCTACCCAAACTTTTTTGGTTCACCCCAACATTACCCACTTGTCCGACTGTTGCTAAGCAGTTTTGGGATACCAAACGGACCTCCCCAGATGGTAATCTTAAAGTGGCCAATTTACCCTCTTTTGCAATCAGTTTCGCTACAGCACCTGCTGCTCTAGCTAATTGCCCACCCCTTCCACGTGTGATTTCTATGTTATGTATGGCCGTGCCTAAGGGCATATCGGTTGAAGTAGATTCTTCTTTTTTATCAAAAAACCCCTTCCCAAACTGTACAAGCTTCTTCCAAAGCATACGGCTTTCTAGATGTATATGACGATCTCTAGACAGATGGATCTTATATGAATCGTATGATGAAGTACCACATGAGTGGATATATAGAAAAGGAATCCAAATCCGCCGAATCGCTCATGTTATGATCTTCTACATCCTAGGTCTCCGCGTTCCGTCATCTGGCTTATGTTCTTCATGTAGCATTCAGATCGAATGACTCTATGAAATTACGTCGATACTTCCACATATTATGGGTAACGTAGGAGACATCCCTATTTTCACCCGGGGGTCTTAATTACCACTGCTTAGCTTTCAATTCGCCTCTGACCCTCAAATTAAATGTGAATAACCCGTCCTCCTCTCTTTGAAACAAGGGGCGCTTCCGGTTCTGTGCGTGCTTCAAACAATTTTGTCTTCTCCATATTACCATATCTCTAGAGTCAATAATTTTCTATGAGGAACTACTGAACTCAATCACTTGCTGCCGTTACTCAACAGTTTTCTGTTGAGGTCTATCCCGTAGAGGTAGTCAAATTGGATCAGTGATCGATTTCTAGGTTTCGTCGTAAACCTAATTGGTTACTTCCAATTACGTAAATCAATAGTTCAAACCGCACTCAAAGGTAGGGCATTTCCCATTGATATAGGAACTTTTGTACCAGAAACAATAGTATCTCCAATTATAGCCCCTCTGGGATGTAAAATATATCTCTTCTCACCATCCCCATAGTGTATGAGACAAATGTATGCATTTCGATTAGGGTCGTATTCTATGGTTACGATTCTACCAGATATGTCTTTTTGATTCCGTCGAAAATCGATTTTACGGTATAGGCGCTTATGACCTCCCCCTCTATGCCTTGCGGTAATGATTCCTCTGGCATTACGACCTTTACCACAACGGTGCCGTCCATGGATCAATTTATTTCGTGGATTGGATTTCACTTGCCTGTCTACGGTTCCCTTGCGTGTGTTATATGGGCATGGGAACAGCCTCTAGCGTGGCTTGTACAACAAAAAGATTTGAACTAATCCACAGATGTGATCTATCCTAATACGAGTTACAAGATGAGTATCCCGTAAGATATCTCAGTTGGCCTAACCAGCTAACCATGCTACACTAACAACTCTGTCTAATAGGCCACGCTCAGCACTCACAGCGGAAATGTCAAGGCTTCATTGGCGAAGTTGAGCGGTTAGGTGACACCACTAATTAACGAATGATCATTCATTAAAACCAGCGAAGGAATTTCAGGCATGTAAAAGTTTCTTTTTAAAAAAAATTCACACACCTTCCCTTTCCGAATCCGCCCATCGCGCGCTCCCATCTGAGCGAATGCATGCTGCGTGTCACCCTCTTTTGTAATACCCCGGGTATTACGGCTAATTAATTATGCCATGTCATCATGTTTATTATTAAGCATCTGCATATGATTGTGCTTAGGGACTTTAGAGTGACTTATTTATGAATGTTATTGGTGTTGCAATTGAATCCCTAATTGCCAAGTAAAAATAAATCAAAAGAAAAATCTGAATTTAAACCCTAATCGGACCCTAAAACCCTAACTTAAAAACTACTTAGAATCAGGAGATGGTGTCTCAACAAAAGTTGTATATCTTTTAAAATAGAACAACTTTTATGTTGGGTGTTTTTGAAGCTCTTTAATAGAAATTTAAGTTAAACCCTAATTACTACTTTGAAATTCAAATTTGAAATGTTAATTTAAAAATTATTGAGAATCTGACTAAACTACCTTAATGAAAGTTGTCAAGCTCAACTAATAGAACAACTTTTATTTTGAAAGATTTTCATGTTGTAGAGAAAAATTAAGAGAATTTAACAGGATTAGAAATGGATTTCAAATAGTAGTTTTACCCCCTTTCAAATATTTTTAAAATTATTAAAAATTTGGATTTGGTCCCAAAACTAATGTTGTTCAGAATTTGAAATCCTACAACTTTGGTATTTACACTTTTTCGATTTGATGCATAAAAATTGGGTGGATTGAGCAAAAACCCATTTGAAGGCAATTCAACGTCTACAGTGCCCTGCCCCTCTCCTCTGTTCGCGCACAGCCTCGGTAGCCGACCGCGCCGAGCGCGTGCGGCGCCGCCCGTGCCGGCCGGCCGTGGTGCCCCCCCCCCCCCCGCTGTAGCCGAGCTAGTAGGGGACCCCGCGCCGCCCCGAATCGCCTCTACCCCCTCCCCAAACCCAACTTAAAGGCACCCGGTCGCCTCCCTGCCTGCTCTTGTCCATCTCGGCACACCGGCAACCACCTTCACTGCCCGGCCGAATTGGCTAGCTACCCGACCACCACTTCAAAATTGTCCGAGCATCTGATCTTCCTACTCCCTTGCGCACCCAGTGCATCAATTTGTGCTTAGGTTCGTGCCCCGTGGGTCCGGGAACGCCTGTCGTCGTCCTCGGATCCGGCCGGAGCGCCGCCGCAGCCATCCCTCACACGTCTAGCTTGCTGTGGTGAGCCTCTCCTCCTTCGGCCTCCCGTTTGTGACTCTCTGTTTCATGCTTTAGCTCATGCTCACGTCGGTTTTCCATTTCATCCCCTAGAATCTCCGGAACGGGACTTCGCCGTCGAGGCCGAGCCGTTGCATCCGCCACCATCGTCAAGCTCGCTGCTCCGCTTCGTCTCAGCCTCAGCCAGTCATCGGTCTAGAGTCGTGGTGAGCCTCTGGACTTTTCCCCGTGTTCTTCTCAAACGCTACCGCGTTCAGATGGCCGGAACAGGGTCACCGTGCCGCCGTTTCCGCCATGGGCGGGTCAAGGCTCGTCGGAGGCGCGTAGGGTAGAGGCTAACCAAGCTTGAGTGTTCGCTAGGCTCTGGGGTTCACGTTGGCACGTTCGGCTTCGTTACTGGAGTCGCCGGCGGCGAGATCCGCGGCGGACCGCCGCGTGTGCGCGCGCGCGCGAGCGCGCGGGAGGAAGAAGAGGGAGCTGACAGGGGGGTCCCGCCTGTCTACGTCCCTGAGAGAGAGCGCGCGCGCGGGCGAGTGCTAGGCCGGCCTGCTGTTGTTGGGCCGCCGCGGGCTGGAATCGTTTTCTTTATTTTCACTGAATTTCAGTGGCTTTTCTAATATAAATTAAAATGAATAGTACGGCTATTTGTTATTTTTATAGGAATATTTCTGTTGAACTAAAAATCATGAAAATAATTGTGGGTACTCTTTGGAGCATGTAGTATTTCATAAAAATATTAAATATAAGATTTTGACACCTTCTGTAGGAACTAAAAATCAGCACATTAATTAACAACTGCAACTTTAGGCAATTTTAATAAATTTCAGATTAATCCAAAAATCATGAAAATTTATGTGGCTTTGTTTTAGGGTAGAACCTATCTGTTGGTTAAGTTTGGGCTCAATTGAAAACTGTTTGATCACTTGTCAATTAAATATTGGGTTAATTGGATAATAAAATTGATTTAAGCAAATAATCACTGTAGTGTGTGTGATTTTTGGATTGATTGAGTTCATGGATCTTTCACCATAGTGATCCTTGACAAAAGTAATGATGTCACTTGTTAGTTCTAATAAAGCTGTGCAGCGGCTTTCTATGACTGTTAAAATGATCGATAAAACAAAATATGAAAACCCCGTTTTGCTTTTCTGTAAAACGTTTACAAGTTTACCGTGAAAGAAAGTTGTACTCAAGGATTTAATAGTTTACTTTTGAGCATTGCATTCATTATCTTCATACCATGCTAAGCATACATCATTGCATAGGTGTAGTGCCCGTCACCGAGGAAGTCAAAGTCGAGGCCACCTGCTGAGGAGGTCACCCGGAGGTGTAATACCTCGGGTATTACGGGATAATTAAATTTGCCATGTCATCATATTTAAATTAATTAATCTGCATATGATTGTGCTTAGGGCCCTAGAGTGGTTTGGATTGATGAATTGTTGATTTAGAAATTCAAAACCCTAATCGGATATTCGAATTAACCCTAATTTTTGGCCTAAAACCCTAATTCAAAATCTAGAAGGAATCTTGAGATGACCCCTAAATGAAAGTTGTAGATCTTTTAAAATGTGACAACTTTTATTTTTGGAGATTTTGAAGTTCTGTTATAAAAATTTGAATTTAGCTCAAAACAGTGAATTGAAAACCAAATTTGAAATGTCATTTCAAAAATTACTTGGAGTTTGACAAAGCTTCCTTAATGAAAGTTGTTAAGCTCTCTGAGGGGAACAATTCTTATTTTGACCATTTTTCAAGTTGTTATGAAAAATCAAAAGTAATTTCAAAAATTCAATCTAGGTTTCAAAAAACCCTATTCACCCCCTTTTGAATAGTTTTCAAATTCGGCCGAATTTGGGGTTGGTCCAAAAATGAAAGATGTTCAGTTTTTATAGCCCTACAACTTTGGTGTTTGCTGTTTCTTCATTTGACACACGGTTTGGGCACAATTGAGCAAAAGATCAGAGAGGAGTAGATAGCTGCTACAGTAGCCACGGCATGGGCGCCGTCCTTCTCCCCTGTTCGCGCGACCGCCGGCATGGCCGGGGCGTCGCGGCCGTCTTCTCGCCGCTCCTGTGCCCACGATCTCGCAAAAACGACAACCGGCGTCGTCTCTCTTCTCTCTCAACTCGCTCTGCCCCTATAAATACGAGGAGGTCGCCGTTCTTCGTCTTTTCTTCTTCCTCTCGCCGCCGGCGAACCGCTCGGTTTCCGACGAAATTCATCGTCCATCCTCTACTCCAATCCGATTCACCGCGTGGCTAGATTCAACATTCCCTTGCGCATCGTTTGGGCTCGGTTTGTCGCCTTGTCATCGCCGGAGGAGCCCAGACGCCGTCTTCTTCTTCCTCGGCTCCGGCCGGAGCACCGCCGCGAGTCCCACCGTCGCGTCCAAGCCCTTCGGGTGAGCTCTGGACCTTGAGTCCATTCGTTTCCATCTCAGCGCTCTCGGTGGCGTCTCATGCTCGCGAGGGTTTTTCCCCCGGTACCCTAGGTTCGCCGGAACGGAGGAGTTGCCGCCGGGAGTCGCCGCCGCGGTCTCGGTCAACGTCAAGCCCACCGCTCCTCTTCACTGCTGCCTCGTCGGGGGTGCGCATCGTCCTCGCGGTGAGCCCCTGGTCCTTCCCAATCCCTGAGTCTGAACTCTACCGTACTGGTTCGCCGGGAACGCGGCCGCGCCGTCGCGGTCGCGACCGTTGCGTCCGCCATGGGCAAGCAGAGCTCGTCGGAGGCGTGCGAGTGTGGGTCAGGTCCTTGGGATGTCCGCTAGGCTCTAGGGTTTAGGTTGCCGCGCTCGGTTCCGCCGGTGGGGTCGCCGGCGGTGAGGTCCGTGCGGGCCGTGCGCGCGCGCCTACGCGTTTGGGCGCCGGCGCGAGGTAGGAGGAGGAGCTGACAGGCGGGACCCGCCTGTCAGCGCCTCAGCTCGCGCGGGCGCGGGCCGCGTGCGCACGGGTGACGGCGCGCGGGGTAGTGGGCCGTGCTGGGCCGGCTGGGCCGTTTTCTTTATTTCAAGGAAATTTCAATTGACTTTTCCATTTTTATTTATTTGAATAGTTCTATCCTTTGTTATTTATGTATAAATAAATCTGGTGCTCCAAAAATTATGAAAAATTTTGTGTTAGCTCTCTGTGATGCCTAGTATTTAGGAAAAATATAACATCTAGGTTTAGAACCTTTTATGTTAGGAGTAAAAATCACCCAAATAAATGAATAATGCAACTTTGGTGATTTTTAATAAATTGTAGGTAGTTCCAAAAATCATGAAATTAATTGTGGCACTGTTTGATGATGAAATCTAGCTGTTGATAAATTTTGGTCACAATTGGAGTAAGTTTGGTCAGCTAGTAAATATAAGTGAAATTAGAAAAATGAATAAAATGAGTAGGAGAAATGGATTTAGGGTTTTGTGTGTATTTTGGATTGATTGTAGTCCAAGGGTCTACCACCCTATGATCCTTGGCAATGTAAGATGATATTGTAGGATGTAGTGATAAAGTTGTGCAGCGGCTTTCTACGACGGTTAGAAATAGTAATTGTTATATTATTTTGCGAATTCCGAATACAACTTTTCCGTGAAGAAAAGTTGTACTCAAGATGTTAATCGTTGATTATCGCATTTCTATTTACATTGTTGCATCATGTTAAGCATGCATCATTGCACACGTATAGTGACCGAGAGCGAAGGAGTGAAGGTTGAGGCCACTGCTGGGGAGCCGACTCCGGAGGTGATCCAGGGATTTGACATCTGTGGAACCGACCCTGATCCCACCCTCTTCGCGATCCAAGGCAAGCCCCGGTGCATTAACCCTCTATTATGAAATCCTTTACAATTCGAGTTAATCTATTGCATTAGGTTGCTAGGAGTTGATTGTTGCCTATCCAAATGCATTGTCCCATATAACTACCCTGAAACCTGATTTAAATAAATAATTTGAAAAATGCTAGGCATGCTTAATGAAATTAGAATTCCATAAAAGAAAAACTATTTTCTGTGCTATGTGCATGTATATACTTTATGATTGGTGAAGAACTTGTTATCCGTTGGTCGATGTGTATTCGGGCTAGAGTCCCGATGCATGGTCGCTTTCGGAATAGTTTGGAACTGGTCGGTATCACCCAAAATGTGTTTCGTTGAGTGGCCTGCTCATGGGACGGCGTTTCCCATGTCACACTACTCTTCAGGCATGATAATAAAACTGTCGGGCAGTATTGTATTCGGGCTAGGCCCCAATGCAAGTCTGACGGCAGGAAGGAAGTAGGGACCGTTCGTTGTAGGCCTGCTGTGATCATGATGAACAGCCTAGCCACATACCTATGTGGAAAGCCTAGAGTCAGGTGGCTCTATTGCTGGAACCGACAACCACGCACTGGGAGTGGAGAGATGGCGGGAGTAGCGTGTACCCACGTGGCCGGCGTGCCTGGAGACGAGTGGAGTACTGTGCTCCCGGGTGGCGCAGGACCGGTTCCGGGATAGAAAGACCTAGATGACGGGTTGGTATATGTATGCCGGCGTGCTGCATATGCAGTGTGGTTAGAATCCCCAGCTGGGTATTTTTTCTGGATTCGAATCGACGTGCTCCTCGGTTAATGGAGACTTGATCCTCACACCTACCCCGAAAAGTGGTTCGCAACTAGGTTCACCGAATGATCAAAGGAAGTTGAGAATTGATGATAGATGAGATTGATTATTGGAAGTATGACTATGATTATAATGATAAATAATTAAAATGTTGGTTAGCAATGCTTTTCTGCAAGCCTTCTCTCTCCTGCTAGCCTTACCTATGACTTGCATTCCTGAGTCTCATTTTACACCCTTAGTCGGGTAAGTCTTGCGGAGTACCCCAAGTACTCAGGGTTTGTTAACCCATGCTGCAGGAGAACCACCGTCTGACGTCTGTCTCGCCCCGTGCTGCATGACCATTATCCAGGAGGGCAGCGAGGACGAGTGAATGTGAAACCCTTGGGCAGGGTTCGAATTATCATATGTATGATGTTGTATAATTATTCAACTGCTACCGCCACTATCTATGGACTGTAATAATCATACTTGAATTCTATTTGGAACAACTGGTTTGTAAAATTAAGTTATGTAATATTCCGCTTCCGTACTCTGATGTAATTTGTTATGAAATGTTGTAATCTGTAATGTATTCGCAATGTGATCCTGCGGAGTTTGGGGCGCTGATGTAGCCCGACAGATCTGTCTAGATCATTTGGAACACGGGCCCGGCTGTCAGAAGTCATTAGTGACAATGACAGGTGCCTGTGGGCCAGGTGATTTAGCCGGTTCTGTTACAGTTGGTACCAGAGCATTACATTGCTAATCATTACGGATTACTTTTTGAAAACTTCAAAATGTTTTGGATCATAAAACTTAATATGCTATTTTGGGTCCAAATTGCTCCTATTCTTAACTTATTCCATAGTCTTATTTTGATCTATATTTAATATTATGTGGCTATAGTAGCACGAGGAATAATACTATTATTATTAGCCCTATGTTAAAAGTTTATTTACTTATGTATGTGTTTACTTGCATGATTTAAATTCGTAAGCACGTGCATGCATCATGTTAATCACATATTAAACAACTTCCTCCTTAAAAGCGGGTAATTGGGATAAGATACCAAACCTATTCTTGCTAACTTATATATCTTATATGATCCGCTTACCTTCTCCAGATGGCCCGTTGCAAGCTCACCGCACGCAAGATGACAGGACCGCGTGGTGTCCTGCACCACCAGCTGGCGCCGCGTACCGGGGAGGGCGAGGCTTCTGGGAGTCGCTCACCCCGTCGCAGCAGTGAGGAGTTGGAGGCTGAGGTCGGGAGACTTCGGGAGTTGGTCGGGCAGTGGGAGGAGGAGTACGAGGTTGCTCGCCGCCACCACTATCAGGATGTGAGGACCAACCGTGACCTGCGTCGGGAGGTCGACCGCCTGACGCAGCAGCGGGATGAGGCTTGGGAGCGCGAGGATGCGATCGTCGACAGGATGCTGAGGGCAGAGCAGCGTGCCGCGCAGCTAGAGGCGGACAACATCGCCTTGCAGGAGGAGGTGCACCAGCTCAACGATCAGCTCTACCCTATTCCGGCACCTGAGGAGGAGGATCCGGAGTTTGGGGTTGTCCTTGGTGAGGATGAGGACATGGAGGACGTTGACGAGGAGGTTGAGCCTCTCGAGGTCGAGGAGGCAGACTCTGACGAGGACTCCGAGGAGAGTGACGAGGACTTCGAGGAGGACTTCGAGGACAGTGACGCGTCTGCAGTCGACGAGGACTAGGCTAGTGTAGGCCTAGGGAAGTTAGCTAGTATCCTTTCAGCCTGTAAGATAGGTGCTTGTACTAAGAACCTTAGTCATGGGACGTGACTCTCGCATGGGCGCGAGTCGTGTAATTTAAATAACATAATATTTGTGTGTGCTACTACTATGTTCCATCTGTGTAATATAGGTCCTAAGTGGTTTGCTTGTCCACAGATGGGAGACAATTCTGCTCATGGGACTGGAGTTCCCCAACCACCCCCACTTCCAAATACCCTGGCAGAGGCCATCACCGCCTTGACTAATGTCGCAACAATGCTAGCTCAGAGTCAGCAAGACCGTGGTGGGCGCCGTGGTCGCCGCGACAACGAAGAGACCACCTATGTTGACTTCACCGATACCCGTCCGCCTGTGTTCACCAAGGCAGATGAACCTCTGGAAGCAGACGATTGGCTCCGTACCATGGAGCAGAAGTTCAGCTTGATCCACTGCACAGAAATACAGAAGCCTCTGTTCGCAGCACAACAACTCCGTGGCCCTGCCACCACTTGGTATGCCAACCTATTGGCCGCACAGGATCCGGGACATCAACTCACTTGGCAAGAGTTCCGTGATGCCTTCCGCGCCCATTACATCCCTGCGGGTGTGATGAGGATGAAGCTAGACCAATTCCTGGCGCTAAAGCAAAATGAGTCCACTGTCACACAATATCTGGGGCAGTTCAACCATCTGGCTCAGTATGCACCGGAGCACACCAACACTGATGAAAAGAAGAAGGCCTGTTTCATCAGGGGCCTGAACTTCAAGATTCAGCGCAGCTTGTCCAATAATCTCAAGTGCACCTTTCACGAAGCTGTTGACAGTGCCTTGGCGTTTGAGGAAAGCAACCGTCAGCTCCAGGAGGAGAAGAAGAAGAACAAGAGGCCTGCGTTCTCTGGCAGCCAGAAGCGCCAGAAGATCATCTATCACCCCACCCACCAAAACCGCCCATCTTATCCTCATCAGCAGGTGGTTGTGCGCACCGCCGCCACCTCCCACACTTCAAATCAGCAAAATGCCACTCAGCCGAATGCCCCTGGCGTTCGCATTACTACTCCTCAAACCACCTACAATCATCCTTGCTACAACTGTGGCAAAATGGGACATTGGGCACGCAACTGTCCTTTCCCCAAGCGGTACAATCAGAATGCACCAGGTGGTCAGCAGCAGCAACATCAGCAACAGCAGCAGGGTCAGCATCGTGGTCATCAGCAGCATGCTCAGAAGGGCAAGATTGTCAAGAAAGCAGGTCAGGTCTATTACACTCAGATTGAGGATATTCCTGCTGGAGAGCCCGTCATGATGGGTAGGTTCCCTGTTGCCAGTCATCCTGCACTTACGCTTTTCGATTCTGGTGCATCGCATTCATTCATAAATCGTACCTTTGTCGTCAAGCATGAAATTCCAATTGGGGAAATAAAGGAAGATTTCCTTATACACTCGCCCGGAGGGCGTATGTCTACTAAAGAGGTAGTACAGGGAGTGCCTATAGAGTTGGGAGGGCATAAGTTCCCTACTACTATGATAGTGCTAAAGAACCAGGATATTGATGTGATATTAGGTATGAATTGGATGTATCAGCACAATGCTCTTATTGATGTGCTGAATAGAACCATAAGAGTGAGTATACCCAATAGCCAAACTCAACTTCTTATCCAACTTCCACTACCTGTGAGAAAGGTGGAGAAATCCGTGCAAAGGTTATGTGCTACTTCAGTGGAAGAAGTGATGAAGATTCCAGTGGTCTGCGAATTTCCAGACGTATTTCCTGATGAGTTGCCTGGTTTGCCACCGGATCGAGATGTTGAATTTGCCATTGAGCTTAAGCCTGGAACAGCTCCTACCTCTCGTAGAGCCTATAGGATGCCTCCCAAGGAACTGGCAGAGCTTAAAATACAACTACAAGAATTGCTTGATAAGGGTTTTATCCGCCCTAGTTCATCTCCTTGGGGTTGTCCTGCTATCTTTGTCAAAAAGAAGGACAAGTCTCTTCGACTCTGTATCGATTATCGTCCACTCAACGAGGTGACCGTCAAGAACAAATATCCGCTACCTCGTATCGACCTACTCTTTGACCAACTGGCTGGGGCTAAGGTGTTTTCTAAAATTGACCTTAGATCCGGCTACCACCAAATCAAAATTCGTCCCGAAGACATTCCAAAAACAGCCTTCACCACCAGATATGGCCTATATGAATACCTAGTCATGTCTTTCGGCTTAACCAACGCACCTGCCTACTTCATGTATCTCATGAACTCCGTCTTCATGCCCGAGCTCGACAAATTCGTTGTCGTGTTCATCGATGATATCCTTGTCTATTCCAAAACACCTGAAGAACATGCCAACCATCTCCGCATTGTCCTAACTCGCTTGAGAGAGCATCAACTGTATGCAAAGTTCAGCAAGTGTGAGTTTTGGTTGAACAAAGTTCCTTTTCTCGGACATATTCTTTCAGCTGAAGGAGTATCTGTTGATCCGAGCAAGGTAGAGGAAATATTGAATTGGAAGCCGCCAACCACTGTTCATCAAGTCCGCAGTTTCATGGGCATGGCGGGATACTACCGTCGTTTCATCCCAGATTTTTCAAGGATAGCCAAGCCAATCACCAACTTGCTGAAGAATCAAGTCAAGTTTGTGTGGTCGCCAGAATGTGAGACAGCGTTTCAAACCCTGAAGAAGTGTCTGACTACCGCACCAGTCCTAGCTCAGCCGGATATTGAGAAGCCATTCGACGTGTACTGTGATGCGTCCGGTACCGGCCTAGGCTGTGTATTGATGCAAGAAGGCAGAGTGATTGCATATGCTTCACGACAGCTCCGACCTCATGAAGAAAACTATCCTACTCATGACTTAGAATTAGCAGCTGTGGTTCATGCATTGAAGATCTGGCGTCATTACTTGCTAGGCAGTACATGCAATGTTTACACTGACCACAAAAGCTTGAAGTACATCTTTACCCAAGAAGAGCTGAATATGAGGCAGCGAAGATGGCTAGAATTGATCAAAGATTATGATATTGAAGTGCATTATCATCCTGGCAAGGCTAATGTAGTTGCTGACGCACTCAGTCGGAAAGCTCACTGCAACTGCTTGACTGTGAAGCCTTATAATCTGTCATTGTGCTATGAGTTGGAAAGGTTGGGAATAGAAATAGTTCTACAGGGCAGTCTGGCCAACATCAGTATTGAAACTTCCATCCGTGATGAGATTGTGGCCGCTCAAAAAGGAAGCAAGGGCATCAAACATATCAAAGAAAAAGTCCAGGCAGGAAAAGCAGATTGTTTCAGGATTGACGATGAAGGTGTAGTATGGTTCAAGAATCGCTTGGTAGTTCCAAAAGTTCCTGAGCTACGTCGCAAGATTCTTGATGAAGCTCACCTTACAAGGTACTCTATCCACCCAGGAAGCAACAAGATGTACCAGGATTTGAAACAGAAATTCTGGTGGACTAAGATGAAGATAGAAATTGCACAGTATGTGTCGAGGTGTGACACCTGCCAGAAGGTTAAAGCTGTACACATGAAGCCTGGGGGAGAGCTGCAACCATTGCCTGTTCCCGCATGGAAATGGGAAGACATTAGTATGGATTTCGTCGTGGGATTGCCCAGGACATCAAGAGGTTTTGATTCCATCTGGGTTATCATAGATCGTCTCACAAAACAAGCCCATTTTCTACCTGTGAAGAAAAGAGTATAGGGCGCCAACTTATGCCAAACTATTTATTGAAAATCTCATGAAGCTGCATGGGATACCAAAGACCATTGTTTCAGATCGGGGTACTCAGTTCGTATCCAAGTTTTGGAAATCCTTCCACAAATCACTGGGCACGAAACTTTTACACAGTACGGCCTATCATCCCCAAACCGATGGTCAGACCGAGAGGGTGAATCAAATAGTGGAAGACATGTTGAGGGCCTGTGCATTGAATTACCCCGACAAGTGGGACGAGTGTTTGGCGTTAGCCGAATTCTCGTATAACAACAGTTACCAAGAAAGCATCAAGATGGCTCCGTTTGAGGCAGTGTACGGCCGCAGGTGCCGTACTCCGTTGAATTGGTCCGAGCCCGGCGAAAGATGGTTTTATGGTGTTGACTTGGTCAATGAAGCCGAGGAGAAAGTTCGAGTAATACAAGAAAATCTGAAAGTGGCTCAGTCTCGGCAGAAAAGTTATGCCGATCAACGGCGTAGACCGCTGGCATTCAAGGTTGGAGATTATGTGTACCTGAAGGTTTCCCCTATGAAAGGAGTCAACCGCTTTGGAGTCAGAGGCAAGTTAGCCCCGCGCTACATTGGACCATTCTTAATCACTGAGCGTGTGGGGAAGGTTGCCTACCGATTACAATTGCCAGATCATCTATCGGAAGTACACAATGTGTTTCATGTATCTCAGCTCAAGAAGTGTCTGCGAGTTCCCGACCAAGTGACCGATGTAGAAGGTGTGGCACTTGAGCCCGAGTTGACGTATTCAGAACAGCCGGTTCGAGTTCTGGACATAAAGGACCGTGTTACCCGAAGGACTACAACCAGGTGGTACAAGATCCAGTGGAGTGATCACTCTGAAGATGAGGCTACCTGGGAATCGGAGGACTATCTTGCGGAGAATTTTCCAGAATTCTTCGCCACCTTGTAGATGTAACGGTCTAATTAGTGCTTTCTGTATTAAAAATCCTTCTGCTTATTTCGTGAGCTCGTGTAAAATATTTTGTCCCATGTATTTTCTTTTCCATTACTTTATTTCAGTTTCTAAAATAGCTAATCTCGGGACGAGATTTCTTTTAGGGGGGAAGGCTGTAATACCTCGGGTATTACGGGATAATTAAATTTGCCATGTCATCATATTTAAATTAATTAATCTGCATATGATTGTGCTTAGGGCCCTAGAGTGGTTTGGATTGATGAATTGTTGATTTAGAAATTCAAAACCCTAATCGGATATTCGAATTAACCCTAATTTTTGGCCTAAAACCCTAATTCAAAATCTAGAAGGAATCTTGAGATGACCCCTAAATGAAAGTTGTAGATATTTTAAAATGTGACAACTTTTATTTTTGGAGATTTTGAAGTTCTGTTATAAAAATTTGAATTTAGCTCAAAACAGTGAATTGAAAACCAAATTTGAAATGTCATTTCAAAAATTACTTGGAGTTTGACAAAGCTTCCTTAATGAAAGTTGTTAAGCTCTCTGAGGGGAACAATTCTTATTTTGACCATTTTTCAAGTTGTTATGAAAAATCAAAAGTAATTTCAAAAATTCAATCTAGGTTTCAAAAACCCTATTCACCCCCTTTTGAATAGTTTTCAAATTCGGCCGAATTTGGGGTTGGTCCAAAAATGAAAGATGTTCAGTTTTTATAGCCCTACAACTTTGATGTTTGCTGTTTCTTCATTTGACACACGGTTTGGGCGCAATTGAGCAAAAGATCAGAGAGGAGTAGATAGCTGCTACAGTAGCCACGGCATGGGCGCCGTCATTCTCCCCTGTTCGCGCGACCGCCGGCATGGCCGGGGCGTCGCGGCCGTCTTCTCGCCGCTCCTGTGCCCACGATCTCGCAAAAACGACAACCAGCGTCGTCTCTCTTCTCTCTCAACTCGCTCTGCCCCTATAAATACGAGGAGGTCGCCGTTCTTCGTCTTTTCTTCTTCCTCTCGCCGCCGGCGAACCGCTCGGTTTCCGACGAAATTCGTCGTCCATCCTCTACTCCAATCCGATTCACCGCGTGGCTAGATTCAACATTCCCTTGCGCATCGTTTGGGCTCGGTTTGTCGCCTTGTCATCGCCGGAGGAGCCCAGACGCCGTCTTCTTCTTCCTCGGCTCCGGCCGGAGCACCGCCGCGAGTCCCACCGTCGCGTCCAAGCCCTTCGGGTGAGCTTTGGACCTTGAGTCCATTCGTTTCCATCTCAGCGCTCTCGGTGGCGTCTCATGCTCGCGAGGGTTTTTCCCCCGGTACCCTAGGTTCGCCGGAACGGAGGAGTTGCCGCCGGGAGTCGCCGCCGCGGTCTCGGTCAACGTCAAGCCCACCGCTCCTCTTCACTGCTGCCTCGTCGGGGGTGCGCATCGTCCTCGCGGTGAGCCCCTGGTCCTTCCCAATCCCTGAGTCTGAACTCTACCGTACTGGTTCGCCGGGAACGCTGCCGCGCCGTCGCGGTCGCGACCGTTGCGTCCGCCATGGGCAAGCAGAGCTCGTCGGAGGCGTGCGAGTGTGGGTCAGGTCCTTGGGATGTCCGCTAGGCTCTAGGGTTTAGGTTGCCGCGCTCGGTTCCGCCGGTGGGGTCGCCGGCGGTGAGGTCCGTGCGGGCCGTGCGCGCGCGCCTACGCGTTTGGGCGCCGGCGCGAGGTAGGAGGAGGAGCTGACAGGCGGGACCCGCCTGTCAGCGCCTCAGCTCGCGCGGGCGCGGGCCGCGTGCGCACGGGTGACGGCGCGCGGGGTAGTGGGCCGTGCTGGGCCGGCTGGGCCGTTTTCTTTATTTCAAGGAAATTTCAATTGAACTTTTCCATTTTTATTTATTTGAATAGTTCTATCCTTTGTTATTTATGTATAAATAAATCTGGTGCTCCAAAAATTATGAAAAATTTTGTGTTAGCTCTCTGTGATGCCTAGTATTTAGGAAAAATATAACATCTAGGTTTAGAACCTTTTATGTTAGGAGTAAAAATCACCCAAATAAATGAATAATGCAACTTTGGTGATTTTTAATAAATTGTAGGTAGTTCCAAAAATCATGAAATTAATTGTGGCACTGTTTGATGATGAAATCTAGCTGTTGATAAATTTTGGTCACAATTGGAGTAAGTTTGGTCAGCTAGTAAATATAAGTGAAATTAGAAAAATGAATAAAATGAGTAGGAGAAATGGATTTAGGGTTTTGTGTGTATTTTGGATTGATTGTAGTCCAAGGGTCTACCACCCTATGATCCTTGGCAATGTAAGATGATATTGTAGGATGTAGTGATAAAGTTGTGCAGCGGCTTTCTACGACGGTTAGAAATAGTAATTGTTATATTATTTTGCGAATTCCGAATACAACTTTTCCGTGAAGAAAAGTTGTACTCAAGATGTTAATCGTTGATTATCGCATTTCTATTTACATTGTTGCATCATGTTAAGCATGCATCATTGCACACGTATAGTGACCGAGAGCGAAGGAGTGAAGGTTGAGGCCACTGCTGGGGAGCCGACTCCGGAGGTGATCCAGGGATTTGACATCTGTGGAACCGACCCTGATCCCACCCTCTTCGCGATCCAAGGCAAGCCCCGGTGCATTAACCCTCTATTATGAAATCCTTTACAATTCGAGTTAATCTATTGCATTAGGTTGCTAGGAGTTGATTGTTGCCTATCCAAATGCATTGTCCCATATAACTACCCTGAAACCTGATTTAAATAAATAATTTGAAAAATGCTAGGCATGCTTAATGAAATTAGAATTCCATAAAAGAAAAACTATTTTCTGTGCTATGTGCATGTATATACTTTATGATTGGTGAAGAACTTGTTATCCGTTGGTCGATGTGTATTCGGGCTAGAGTCCCGATGCATGGTCGCTTTCGGAATAGTTTGGAACTGGTCGGTATCACCCAAAATGTGTTTCGTTGAGTGGCCTGCTCATGGGACGGCGTTTCCCATGTCACACTACTCTTCAGGCATGATAATAAAACTGTCGGGCAGTATTGTATTCGGGCTAGGCCCCAATGCAAGTCTGACGGCAGGAAGGAAGTAGGGACCGTTCGTTGTAGGCCTGCTGTGATCATGATGAACAGCCTAGCCACATACCTATGTGGAAAGCCTAGAGTCAGGTGGCTCTATTGCTGGAACCGACAACCACGCACTGGGAGTGGAGAGATGGCGGGAGTAGCGTGTACCCACGTGGCCGGCGTGCCTGGAGACGAGTGGAGTACTGTGCTCCCGGGTGGCGCAGGACCGGTTCCGGGATAGAAAGACCTAGATGACGGGTTGGTATATGTATGCCGGCGTGCTGCATATGCAGTGTGGTTAGAATCCCCAGCTGGGTATTTTTTCTGGATTCGAATCGACGTGCTCCTCGGTTAATGGAGACTTGATCCTCACACCTACCCCGAAAAGTGGTTCGCAACTAGGTTCACCGAATGATCAAAGGAAGTTGAGAATTGATGATAGATGAGATTGATTATTGGAAGTATGACTATGATTATAATGATAAATAATTAAAATGTTGGTTAGCAATGCTTTTCTGCAAGCCTTCTCTCTCCTGCTAGCCTTACCTATGACTTGCATTCCTGAGTCTCATTTTACACCCTTAGTCGGGTAAGTCTTGCGGAGTACCCCAAGTACTCAGGGTTTGTTAACCCATGCTGCAGGAGAACCACCGTCTGACGTCTGTCTCGCCCCGTGCTGCATGACCATTATCCAGGAGGGCAGCGAGGACGAGTGAATGTGAAACCCTTGGGCAGGGTTCGAATTATCATATGTATGATGTTGTATAATTATTCAACTGCTACCGCCACTATCTATGGACTGTAATAATCATACTTGAATTCTATTTGGAACAACTGGTTTGTAAAATTAAGTTATGTAATATTCCGCTTCCGTACTCTGATGTAATTTGTTATGAAATGTTGTAATCTGTAATGTATTCGCAATGTGATCCTGCGGAGTTTGGGGCGCTGATGTAGCCCGACAGATCTGTCTAGATCATTTGGAACACGGGCCCGGCTGTCAGAAGTCATTAGTGACAATGACAGGTGCCTGTGGGCCAGGTGATTTAGCCGGTTCTGTTACAGGAGGTCGTCCAGGGATTCGACATCTGCGAAACCGAGCCCGACCCGACACTTTTCGCAATCCAAGGCAAGCCCCGGTGCATTCAGCCCTGCCTTGTATTTTATAAAATATTTATAACTTGAGTCTATTATTGCATTAGGTTGTTAGGAGTTGTTTGTCACCTATATTGTTGCATTACCTGCCTTGATATATAATACCCCAGAAACCTGTTTAAAAATAAAAATGTTCAAAAATGCTTAGCCCTGCTTAATCAATTTAGATTTGCAATAAAAGGCAATTTTTGACCTATGGGAATGTGATAATTATGAATCATGAGAAAGGAGAAAGGGACATGAGTCCGTTCGGGGATTGTGTACTTGGGTAGCAGCCCTAATGCATTGTAACCGACGGAAAGGGGTTTTTTGTTTGTTGGTTGTGAATTTGGGTTAGAGTCCCAATGCTTGACTATCGGCGGGAAAGGGATTTGAAAACCGTTGGGACACTTGCATTTGGGTTAGAGTCCCAATGCAATGTCGCCGGCGGAAAAAGAATTAGGGACCGTTCATTGTAGGTCTGGTATGATCGAGACTTTACAACTAACCATATACTACGGAAAGCCCTAACTCCGGTGGCTCTACTACTTGAACCGACAACCACGCACTGGGAGTGGAGAGATAGCGAGAGCAGCGTGTACTCTCGTGGCCGGCGTGCCTAGAGAGGAGAGGAGTACTGTGTTCTCAGGTGGCGCAGGACTGGTTCAGGGGTAGAAAAGCCGTGGTAGCCGGGGTTAGTATATGCAAGCTTAAGTGCTACATATGCAGTGTGGATAGGGATCCCCAGCTGGGTACTAATCGATTCGAATCGTCGTTGCTCCTCGGATATGGAGACTTGATCCTTTGACCTACAACTGAAAAATGGTTCGGAACTAGGTGTTTTGAGAATGATTAATGAATTGGAAAGTGAAAGGATCAAGGATGCCCAAGAGGGGGGGTGAATTGGGCAACTAATAAATTTTTCATAAACACAATTCAACCTATCACAATTTGCCCAATGTCACCCCACAAGTGCTTGTGTTAATTCTATTCCTAAAACAAGTTATACAAGCTAGAGCCAAGTCCTATCACAAGTATACTACTCTAGGAAAGTAGAGAACACAAAGGAAATGCGGGAATGTAAAGGGTTACAGAGACAAATCAGATTTTTCCCGAGGTATCGGAGAGTCGGCACTCCCCACTAGTCCTCGTTGGAGCACCCACGCAAGGGCGTTGCTCCCCCTTGATCTTCGCAAAGACCAAGTGCTCTCTACGGGCTGATCCTTTGCCTCTCCGGCGCGGTGGATCGCCCACAACCGCTCACAATTTCGACTTGGGCCGCCCACAGGCTCTCCAAGCGGTCACCAAGCCACCGATCGCCACCAAACCGTCTAGGTGATGCCGATTACCAAGAGTAACAAGCCTAGACTCTCACTTGACCAAGAACAAGGCCAAGGAGGGTGATGGATGCACACAAGTCACTCTTGATCTCTCTAGGGAAGAAGCTCACAAGCAATGGAGTTCACTCAATGCTCCCTAGGGCTCTTGCTCTCTCACAAGATCAACAAGGGTTCCTTCAGCGGTTAGAAGTGGCAAGAAAGATAGAATGGAGGCTTTGGTGAAGTATAAATACTCACGCTCTCCAAAACTAGCCGTTTCTCACTTTCCTGCGAACCGTCGGACGCTGCCGAGGCTCGACCGTCGGACCATTCACCACGGTCCGACTCTCACAGTCGCACTGTGCTCAGAACTGTGCCAGAGGGGCGTCGGACCGAACTCGATGGTCCGACGCTCCTCAGTCCGACGCTTTTGAACAGCTGGCACAGTGCCTCTCAACGGCTATAACGCGGATCAATGGTCCGACGCACACCGTCGGACCAAGTCTGACGCTCTTTTACGCTGCGGGAACCTCTCTGGAAGCGTCGGACGCTAAGAACCATTAGTCCGACGCTCACTCTCTCGACGGTCCGACGCTCGCTGAACACCCAGAGGCACCGTCGGACTCTGGCCAATGGTCCGACGACCATCCAGCCAGCGTCCGACGCTCCCTGGCACACTGACAATCGTCCAGGGGCTGCCACGTGTCGTCGGACTCTAACTATTGGTTCGACGCCCATACTAGGTAGAGTCCGACGCCTCTAATTTGATCATAACTTCGCCGAATCAAAAACTTTTCAAAATGAAGTTTGATCCTCTCTCTCTCTCTCTCTCTCAAGAGTCTCCCTGGGCTATGTAGAGCTATGTGGGACAAGTGTGCATCACATCTACACTCTCCAATCTTGCTCTAAGTCAGGCTACCCATCCAAACCCCTCTTAATAGTACGGTCAAAGAGAAAAGCAAAACCTAAGACTACGCCAAGTGTCTCTCAACTCCAAACGACACTTGCCACTAACCTATGACCGTCTTGTCTTCCATCCTTTGAAAACCGAATCGAATTCCATCGTTAGGGGCTTGAACCTACATGTTATTATGACCTAACCTCTAGGTTATCTTGCAAAACACACGTTAGTCATAATAACCGTCTTGTTGTCATTAATCACCGAAACCACTAAGGCCTAGATGCTTCAGAAAGTATGATGAATTATGATGAAAAATTTGGAATATTGTATTATGACTAGAATAAAATTGAGATAAAATATGAAGATAGGGTAATAAAGCTTTTCCGCAAAAACTCTTTGATTCTTGGTCAAGCCTTACCTTGAGTTCCTTCAGCCTGCATTCCTGAGTCTCACTCTTTTTTTTTAGTCGGGTAAGTCTTGCGGAGTACCCCAGTACTCAGGGTTTGTTAAACCTATGTTGCAGGGATACAACAGTTGAAAGTCTGTTTCGCCCCCTGCTGTGTGACAGTGGTCCAGGAGGAAAGTGAGGAGGAGTAAGGTTGAACCCATGGGCAGGGTTCTTATCATTAAATATTTAATTATGTTGTATCGCCGTTCCACTGCTACTTATTTTTATTTATGGTCTGTAATAATTGTACCTTAATCTTATCTGGATAAATGGTTTATAATCTAAGTACCTTATAATCTTTCCGCGCTTTTACTCTGATGTAATTTGTTATGAAATGTTGTAATTCTGTAATGGCTTCGCAATAGGATCCTGTCGGAGGAAAACGGGCGCTAATGTAGCCCGGCAGGACCTCCTGGATCATTTGGGACGCGGGCTCGGCTGTCAGAGGTCATTAGTGACAATGACAGGTGCCTGTGGGCCATGTGATTTAGGCGGTTATGTTACATCTTTCCCTGCATCCTTTTCATGCCGCTGACGTTAGTAAAAAAAGGAAAACATTTATTTTAAAATGTTATAACGTTTGAATGGTGTATCCATTTTAAATTTTGTTCGCACCTGTGTATTCTATCGATGAGTTAAACAAAACTAGACCCCACTTATATATTTTTCTAAGAATTTCATTCTAATTGAAAATTATATATACTAACTTATAACATATAAGTTACGCGGAAAACTTGGTACTTAATATTCATGAAAAAGTTATAACACATAACTTACAACATATAAATTATGTAAAAAGAATTATCATAAATAACTTGTAAGTTATAAATTATATTTTATAAATTAATACACATACATTGGAACTAGAAAAAAAACTTCGAAACATATGTAATCGGGATTTAGATTTGTTCGTCTTGTCGCATACAATGTAGTGCAGACGGGATTAAATAGATACCTCTTTCAAAAGTTATAGCATTTTGAAATAAATGTTTGGCTTTTTTCTAACATTTGTCAGCAGTGACATAAGCCATGCAAAAGCGCGCGAGAGCACTGGTATATGCATGCGGCTGCGGCATGCCGGCACTCACTTGCAAGGCCTACTAGGCCACCAACAAGCGCCGAGCATAGGGCCCAATCTGATTGTTCACTGGTTCGGAATCCAAGTGAACAATCGTTTAAATGGCTTTTCGGCGCCTAGGGGACGTTTGGTACATGCACAAGCACAAGTGATGCGGCCGATGAAGCGGTAACAAATAAGCCCTTAGTACATGAAACTTTGTAACCTTTTGTGCAATAGAAATATTCATTTTTTTAACCTAGGGTTTATATGACCAAAGCTAAGCATTAGGTGCGATATTTTTACTTCGAATCATACTGACAATGCTTTTGCAGCATGTATTACTTGATCATAATTGCTTTGCTAACTTGCCTTACAGAAGACAATTTTTTTACATTAATTAAATACAATAGGGGAGGTCCTCCACGTAGAGATTTTATCAAAAGAACCAAAATAATAGTACAAAGTGGCCAAACAGCAGAAGCACGCCTAGAAAAGGCCAAAACAAACACTAAAATAAACAAGCTCTACACAAAGAAGAAAAGCAGCCCGTTTGGTCTCATCAGAGAGGTAGCTCGTTTGTTAAGGACCTGTTTGGTAAAATTCTCAGAGCTGATTGTTGAATGCAGCAAGAGCTCTGCCAAGCGAGAAGCGATTCTCTGCTAATTATGTAAAGTAATTCTCTGAAAAAATTAAGAGGCTGAGAGCTGAAAAAATAACTTCTTCTGATGATTCTGTGAAGTGATTCTCTATTATGACTTTGAAAGTTTACTCTTCAAAAACTAAAAGGGAACCTGTATCAGATTATAGACATAGGAACGCCTAAGTCCTCAGAGAGCAGTCAGTTGACCCAAAGGGTGGGAGTTGGCCGGCCAGGATTCGATCTCTTTCCTACAAAGGCCTCCAAAGAAGTTCGGGTAAAGTGGCCCTTTTCTTAAAAAAAAAACATTATAGCCATAGTTTGCCGCAATTTCTATTTCCATGATCATGCTTCGAATATATTATGTTCTTGATATCATATATGCTAAAAATGTGTTATGGCTATTAAAAAAGAATGTATGTTAAAACTGTCAAATATCATATATGAACAAGATGCAACAAAAATATGTGGATTGTTTTTCTGTTTAGGAAGAATACCATTCATTTGTTTAAGAAAAAAAAACGTTTAATCTACTAGGCACACAATACTATAGTGGCATAGTGATTCTAATTTATCAACCGAAATATTTTTTTAACAAAATTCAAATTTAAAATGATTCTAAAAGAAACTAGATCCCTACACAACATACCTACAACAAGTGTGGTGATGATATGGCATGCGTGACTGTATTTATGTGGCAGCCACCAAGTCACGTCTTCGTAGGAGTGTACTTTACTCCAACTGCAAACATGAGAGACAAAAACAGCCCATCGAATTCAGGTCAGGGGATGGGGACCAAAATAGATTTTTGTTTTCCAGCTCTTAACCCAGACACAACGCATGATGTCACCCCGCACACGGCACACTGTTCACCAAACCATCATTATTTGAATTCTCTCCATCAATAATAATAACAAGAAGAAAATAGAATCATTATAACCACCTCAAGGATGTGCATGATGCATGGCACGATCAATCTGGAGGCAGAGCACAACATACACGAGATGAAATTAGCAAGTTGGACACACACACACCGAGATGTACATGCCACCATACATGCAACATATCTATTTTTTTAATCGGGATTAGTCTTGTCTTTACAAGGGCAAATCATGACCAATGAGTAGGGTTGAAGGTTGTAACAGAACGATCTGACCTGATAGGGGCCTGATGCAGTCTCACTTTTTTCATGTCTGCTCGGGTGGCCTTGTCGCCGAAATCGGTTCGCTTCTCTTTTATTATACTCCCTCCATCTACAAATAAATCGCTTTCTTTGGCTTTTGGACTTCACGTTTGACCGTCAAAAGTGAAATCCAAAAGTCAAAGAAAGCGATTTATTTGTAGACGGAGGGAGTATTGAATAGAAATATCAACTTAATTGCCAACTAGTAAATCTTTTGAGCATTGCAGATAGCTATGCCTGCAATATATATATCATGCCACAATCCATAAGAGAAAATGATAAGTAACCAAAAAAAAGTTCTGTTTGACCTAACTACATCTGCTCTCGACATGAGCTGTGAGATTTGTCCTGTGCTGAGGTTGCCGACACCCTAAGGAAACAACCGACAAATTATGAAGCCAGATTACAAGGTTGAGTGCCGTAGCTTAGCAAAGATGAGATGCCACTAAATCCTGCACCCACAGTAGTTACAGGGAGATGAAGGAAATAAGATCTTTTTACATGCGATGAATATGCACAAATTGGTGACACTTTTGTTTCATGCACTGATCTTGATATCCATACCCAGTGGAAGATGTTAGTTGTATACATATGAAATGGGTAAAAACACTAAGGCCGTGTTTGGTTAAACCGGGTTTTGTTTTATTTTCTTCTTTGCGCATGTGTTTTAAAACTATGAAAAACAGATATTGACTGCACAACGATTATTATCAAAGAATGTATTCCTTATTTTTCTCCTCCTACTTTGGTTAGAAGCAGCCCCTCTTGAATGAGGGAAAAAAAGCAAAAAAGAAATGGTTTCACTGCACTAGAAGCAACCAGAGGCTGTGAAAAAAGAAGGCTGAGTAAAGCTCAGGTTCACTGCACATGCTGTGGCATCGTGGTATGGCCGTATGGCAGCATGTTCCAATCAAGCAGCAGAGCAGAGATCCCCAGAACCTATTCCACTCGAGGAGAGAAGCAAGGCTCGTCAAGATTTAAGCTACCTATACCTACCCTACGTCCCTACTCCACCCTCACGTCCTCACTTCTCTAGACTAGAGAACCCCAAGATGCAAACCAAAGCTGCCCTCTGTTTTACACTTTCACACACCTGCATTCGCCTGTTCTGAAAACATGAGACACATTACACCTCTCATTCTCTCCCTCTCTAGCTCTCGTCTTTTCTCTCTCTAATTATTGTCACAAACTGTTTTCTGCCCCCCTTTTTGTCACCGTCAGTCCTCACTTGCCGCCTGATTTTTGCTTCGCCACTCCGCGAATTTCCACAACCACCACACCATCTCCTCCTCTCCCCATCCCCGTTCTCATGCAGGAGCAGGACCACCCTCCTCGTATGCTCTCCCTCTCTCTCCTCACTCCCTGCCTGCCACCCCCAACATTCCCTGCCCCCTCCTCCCTCACTCCCACTAGCTGTGTCCTGCCTAGCGGTATCAATACCGTACCTGGCTGCAGCTCACCACCACCAACCACACAACACCAGAGTTCCCGGTTCCCAGTTCCCATATAACCATCGATCAGCAGCAACTCAAGGCCGGCTTGGGAGCTTTGGAGTGCGGCTACAGCATAGTATACCTCTAGCAGCCTCACCTCTGTAGGCAGAGTGTGTCGTTGCTGAGGCAGGAAGAGGGCCATGGCGACCTCCTTCCAGAGGACGACCACCAAGTGCACCGCCTGCGACAAGACGGTGTACCTCGTCGACAAGCTCACCGCTGACAACCGCATCTATCACAAGGCCTGCTTCCGCTGCCACCACTGCAACGGCACCCTCAAGGTACCACAAACCTCAGTCGATCTGTGGAGCTGAGTTATCGAATGAGATGTTGTGATTAGGCGGTGAAAGCTTACCGGCATTGATTTGTCTGAGGATGCATGTTCTCTGCCGCAGCTTGCCAACTACAACTCCTTCGAGGGAGTGCTCTACTGCAGGCCTCACTTCGACCAGCTGTTCAAGAGGACTGGGAGTTTGGACAAGAGCTTCGAAGGTATCATCATTTTTCCCCTTCCCTTTGCAATAAAAAATAGATCCAGTGGTTCTTGCGTGTCCTCACCTACAAATGCTTCAGGAACTCCAAAGGTTGTCAAGCCAGAAAGAAACGTTGGGAATGAGGTATGCAACAGCATAGGATTCATGTTGATGTCTTCTTTTCAGTACCTACAAAGTTGCATTTTTCACTTTCAGTCCAGAGTAGCACAGGAAAAAATACGTTCAATCATTGATGCACAAATAACTCCTAAAACATGATGTGAGATGAATGGATCTTGAATACACAACAATCCCAATGGTTAAAGAGAGAGAGAGAGACAGTGAGATAAATAGCCACTCAAAACTTAACTGCTAATCTTGGACCAGAATAGAGTAAATCTAGTCCAATAAAAAGATCAGATATCTAGCAGATCACAAGAAAAATATTGATAAAACCTTTGATCTCGTGAGGCAGATGACTAGATCAGTGTTGTATGGTTTTTCATGTTTCATATCATCCGGTTGGCATTATTCATCTTTTGTTCTTTATTTATCAACAACTGGCACTAGATGATGCTCATCATGATTGCATATTTGGCAGAATGCTATTAAAGTCTCAAGCTCCTTTGCTGGCACCAGAGAGAAATGTGTTGGCTGCAGCAAGACAGTCTATCCAATTGAGAGGGTAAGATTCTATGTTCAACTATCTCAATCATTTGTCGGTAGTTTGAGTCTTCTTCGCTTGACAACCTGTCACAAAGTTCTCATTCAAGAACCACATAAATATAAGAGACCCAAATAAAAATGTTAAATCCATGAAGACAGCAATTGCTGCATTTCCATGTTGAAAGTCCAATTAGTGTTATTTCTGCCTAAAGATAAGAAAAGGTGACAGGTATACTATACCTTTTGGGAGTTAATTTGCATGAATATCAGTATGCTAATCGCAACTCACCGATTAAGCATCCAGGTTACTGTCAACAACACTATGTATCACAAGAGCTGCTTCAAGTGCTGCCATGGAGGATGCACCATCAGCCCTTCTAACTACATTGCACACGAGGGGAAGCTCTATTGCAAGCATCACCACATTCAGCTGATCAAAGAGAAGGGAAACTTCAGCCAACTTGAGAATGATCATGAGAAGACATCACAGGCTGGGTCACTGGAGGATGAAGAAGAGTATTAATCACTGAGCAGGACCACAAATGAATAATTAATCTTCTTGCATTTTCTTAGAGCACTATATATTTCTGTGGCATGGTTAAGGAGGTCATGTGTCTTGTATCTGCATGTAAACCTTGTTATCTTAAATACTTTACCTGGTTTCACCATTTTCATTGATCAGAAGATGCCTCTGCACCTAAGAGAAGATACAGAACCCTAAGATCTTGGTCCATCTTTTGTTTAAGATGACATTTGGCTAAAGGATGCATAAAAAATTAACAATAGAAAAATAACGAATCCAAACAAAAAAAAAGGAAAAACATATACTCCAAACAATCTAGACCCTACTTTGAACACAGGAACTTTTCCATGTTGCTACATTTTTCAATGAAAATATCACTAAACTGGCTGCTGGCAGAGAAGGTACAGCTACAAATCAAATTAATTATCCGTACAAAACAGAGCATACAAGCTGTAAAGCAGATATTATTTTATGCCGGAAGGTAGAGAAAGAGCTTTCATGCAGGTGTAAAGCAAGTCAACAAGTCCATTATGACAATTCAGACGTTGCATAATAACACATATCACATACAGTACTCAACAAGTATGCCTTTTGTGTTTAATTACCTCACTGAACTCAAACTTCCCATAACCATCGATTTGTATTGCTTCTGATGATATGACAAATGTATGCAAGACAAAACATGCACAAATTGATTCCATATCAGGGAACCAAGATGGTGTACACCTTCGTTCAATCCTACCAATTCTGCCCCAAAATATCATTGCCAACCCAAAATACACAAGGTGATTCTGGATCCCAAAGAGGTTAGACCTGTCCCAAGGAAAAAAAAAGTGTGAGAGAATTTTTAAGAGATGATGAATCATGAGAGTCACTGACCAGCCACTGAGATTCCCGGGCACCAGTTTGAATATCCTGACAGATTTTCTTCACTAGCTGTCCCTTTGACCAACTACCATGACAATTTCCCACCCATCAACCATTTTTGTTTGTTTCCCTGCAAGCAGGAGAGTAACAATTAATGTGACGGCCATAATTGGACCACGCATCAATGGAAATAATAATGGCAACAAAGGAATTTGCAATGGTGTACAATGTACTACCAAATTAAAGCATGTTCTGGGACAATCATAACTACTAATGTACAATGCATGAAGAATGATACAGTACAGTGAAATATACAACTACATACCAATGAAAAAGAAAAGGAAGATTGTATAATGTGAAAGTCAGTCAAAATTTATATTAAGACGTAATGAACACAAAGCATTATTTAGAGTACCATCACGGCATCACACCACTCTGTGAAAAAAATCAGGAATATTTAAATCAGTAACCCCAAGAGAACAGATATAGTAATGCCTTGATTAGATATTGTTATGCCTACAAATATAGAAACAGATAAAGGAATCTGTGCTCTTGGCTCTTCATATCATTGTGGATCGCGCAGACAATTGATTAAACCTGTATCAAGTATGCACTTGACTTTAGCTTTTCTTAGCTGTATACAATACTATTATTGCTTAATCAGTACTCCCTCCATCCCAAATTGTAAGTCATTTCAAGAATCTTGGAGAGTCAAACCATCCCAACTTTGACCAAGTTTATATGATAAGATAATAATATTTACAATATTAACTAAGTATCATTATATTCTTCACCAAATATATTTTCATGATACACTTATTTGGTGTCGTAAATAACTTGAGATGCTTTGACTCTCCAAAATTCTTAGAATGACTTACAATTTGGGATAGAGGGAGTAGTTCCCAGATGAGTTTTCAATTTATACATGAGTACATGACTACAGGAGTATGGAAGTACCCGTTCTACCTGTAAAGTAGCAATCACAACAAAGAATGGTTTACTTTGCTCAACTAATTTGATGTAGAACTGGTTATGACCAAAAGTCACTGTCTTCAGGCTAACATAGGCTGCCACAAGATTATAGAAAATATCTTTGGTAATCAGCTTATTAGATCTCCACCTAGTGCACAAAAAGGCCTTATTTTTTTCTCGAACTACGCAGGAGAGCTGCGTGTCATTTCATTAAGGTAAGACCAAACTCAATGGCATCAGCGTACAAAGCATACAATAAATTAAAACTTAAACAGTTAAAATTACCACAAGTACCACACAATAATGGATTGCATTGGGTTCTAAGTTACAACTATCAGTATCAGGGAACCCAAATTACAGATCTAAATAATTCGAAGATCAGACAACACATTGACAGGAAATTTAACCACCAAAACCTCAGTATGGTTACACAGAAATAGATGCTGTTCAGGTAGTGTAACTTGAATAAGACTTAGTAAACTTTCATGAGCACAAAATTGATGCATAGGACCCAAGTGAACCAAGAACCAACCTCCTACACTTCATGGGCATAAACATGCATTTCTGGAACCCACCATGCAGTTTGTGGGTACCTTGCAACCATAATGAAACAGCCATTTTACGGAGGCAACAAATAACAGCCTGTCACATGGGTATAATTATGCTGAAATAAAGCTATGGAACTAGTACACTAGTAGTACTAATGTAGTATCGTTACTAATAAAGCCCAGGTTAGAAAAATTATTTACATAAGGCTAACAAAAACTTAAAACAGAATAAAGAGACAGCTGTAACTTTTGTACTCATACAAAATGACATCAGTAAATGATAAGAAGATTCTTATAATGTACAAGGGACATATGACATGATGGAAAGTCAAAACACAGCTGTTTATTACCAGATTGTGAAGGTGGCGGCAAGGACATAAGAACGTACCAGCCCACATGAGGAAGTAACAGTTGCAATTTATTGGAATTCAATGAACAAATAGTAATATACATCGGTATTATATCAACAAGTACATGCCCCAAGGAACCAAGGTTTGGTTTACAAGGGTATTCTAGCAACAGTTACATGCCAGAAGGGACCCGTATAAAGAATGCAACAAATCGGAGGCAACATGCCTCATGCCAAGTATTGAATTTTCCTAAAAGTACTGTACAAGGGGCTCACTGGCAAAAATTACGTGCCAGCAAGATCCAGATCTGCTAATGTTAAGTATCAAGAATACAGCCAGCTGAGGAGACATGCCTCAAATTTATAATTGAATTACTACCAACAAATCCAAAACCGAAGGTTCCATCCTCATATAGCCAAATCCTTCCCTCCACACTCCTCCCATCATCTAAGGGAGTCGAGAGATGAGGATCAACCACATCATAACTTGAATTGATGCATAATATCCTTGAGATAACCCTGTTCTCAGTGCCTGCATGGTTGGAAGTAATACCTTGGATATGATCACGGCTGGTATAATTATCCAGCTCTTGCTCAGAGAATGGTGGTTCAAGAAATGTAGTATCTGTCGTCCAAAATACAGGAGGGTAGCCAGAGTTTTGGCTCCGTGTATCCCTAAATCGTCGACAAGTTACTCCACCAATGTTATCATAGGTGACAAGGTAAAACTCCAGAGTCCTATCCTCGCATATACCCTGTTTGGCAACATGGAAAACAACGTGTTGGGCATGGCAAAGGTCAACTATGGAAAAACAGGTATAAATCATACAGCCAAGTACATAGTAATCCTCCAATTTAAAAAAATGGTAACATGATTCTGTGTGTTGTGTGCATGCCAAATGATTAATCATACAACAGGAAAACAATTCTTCAAAGAAACAGAAAAATGATTATTAAAAATCAAATGGACATTCATCATTGATGAGATAAAAATCAAAATTTATAACATTTCGATGAACAAAATCTTTTGAGATCTCACATCTAGAAAATCACAATTGCTGTATGGTTAGACGACTAACCTGTACTTTTCAAACCCAAAAAAATGACATTTTCTTTCTCCAAATCAGAGGTAAGATGTTAACTGCAAAATATTGTATTTTGTACGAGGATCATGATTAGTCAAACCACAACTAATTCACCCTAATAATATGCAGATACAGGCACAGCTAATTTTATCCAGCCTCCCGCAATGGTTTTCTCATAAAAAAAATAGTTGATATCACCCGATATTGGAATCTGGAAAAGTTAACTAACAATTCCCAAGCATTTAGTAACAAAATAATCCAAAAAACGGTGATTATTTAGACACATACAAATAGCATTTGCAACTAGCCAATCATAGATAGCTTGTGTGTCCAGAAATGTTTTGGGATGATTGAATGGAATTTTTTTCAACCTTCTGAAGTATCAAGGTCCGATGAAACTACAACAAATGTTAGGGTTGTTTTGAGTGCCCATATGCATACTGCAATTCAGCACTAGCATGCTTCCTGCTGACACAGGTTCAAGGTCAAGAGTCAAGAGTCACATTAAGGCTAAACCGGCTAAAGCACAAGTACTCTAGAGTTTGTGGCTCTTAATCAACAATACCATAACACTTGAGAAATCAATTTGCACAAGGGACTATGCAATGGCAGGCACCAAACCATGAAAGATACAGCTTTGCTTGACAAAGAAAACTTGCCGTTTGATTAACCCAATTGCGGCATGGACAGGTAGTTCTGATAACAGTTAAGGGTTCTAAGTCTACATAAACACCAGCAGGAAAATTATGTCAGAGACCATAACACTTGAGAATCAATTTGCACAAGGGCCTATGCAATGGCAGGCACCAAACCATGAAAAATACAGCTTTGCTTGACAAAGAAAACTTGCCCGTTTGATTAACCCAATTGCAGCATGGACAGGTAGTTCTGATAACAGTTAAGGGTTCTAAGTCTACATAAACACCAGCAGGAAAATTATGTCAGAGAAAATACAACCCAGAAGGCAGTATATAAATGCACCATAGAGATTAAAATGCCAAAGCTAGCAACTATACCAATAGCCAAATCTAAAGAAGCAGCTTCATGTTCTCCTAAATGGTATTGGATTGAGCCCAACTAAAACAATCATCCCTGAAATTCCAGATTTAGTTCACCATAGCAAGCACACAACTTTACACGTCACCCTAATGCGTGGTAAGCACTAAGCATATGTGCTGAATGTGCAGAATCTCAACCTGAGTGGACATCTGCTATGAGCATGTAATTCCTCTGTAATAGCAAGTGAATATGAACCCAAAACAAATGCATACAGTTTTCAGTTCAATCTCCAACAAAGGTTCTAGTAGTGTGTGACAACAAATGTGAACCAAAATCCTCAAAAAGAAGAAGCTGTCAGTGTCAACCCGGAAGGCACTTTCCTCTTCAATATTTAGGAGAACGCAGGGTACATTTTCATCTTCTATTCGATGCCATCCCATGGCTGTAAGGTTCCCTGAGTGAATGAGGCATCTTCATGGGAATGGGTGCAGTACCAGACATCTAATTTATAGGTAATTGCACAAGCAAGCAGTGATGTTCAACAGCGTGTTGCAGCTAAATACGGAAACAACTGAACTTTCCCATTGAAAACAGCACAGTGCTAGGAGAGTGTATAGAACAGCAAAAAGAGTGTGTGCAGAAGAAGCACCTTCCACAGCCCTTGCAGTGGCCGTGCCTTCGTTGGCTCAGTGTCCGCAATCCTCACGAAGTGCTCTGCCTCCATCCCGCCTACTCTCCTCCCCTGCTTGCCTCTCTTCCTCCTACCGGCCCCAGGGCTCCTCCTATTAGCAAAGTGCGCGTACATCTCCTCCGGCGGAGAACCGCTTACCATTTCCACCTCCTCATCTTCACCCGCCGCCGCCTCCACCAAAATGTGGTTGTTCCCGACGAAATTGACGCTGACCGGCAGTTCCCCGACGACCGCCACCGTGTCGCCGGACTCGTCAATGGAAAGCGTCACGAAGGGGGACTTGGAGACGGCGACGCCGCCGTCCGCGGAGGGTCCGAGGAGTGACGCCGCGAGCGTGGCGCGCGGGGCCCACTCGAACGCGACGAGGGACGGGGAGGGCAGGGACGAGGAAGCGTAGCCGGAGCCGGAGGGGAGGCGGCGCCAGAGCCCCAGGAGGCGGCGGAGGCGATGGAGCGATCGGAGGAGCCTGCGAGCAGCGGCGGGGCAGGGGGCGGCGGGGAGCAGCGGGCGAGACGGCGGGGGCGGGGGGAGGCCCAGGCGGAGCGCGAGAGCGAGCGGGAGCGCCGGGGAGGACGCAGCAGCGGCGAGGCGGCGGCAGGCACATGCGACGGCGGCGGCGTCGGGCGGCGCGAGGAGGGTGAGGATGCACAGCAGCGCGTCCTCCGGCAGGTCCTCCAGCGCCGTGCCCGGCCCCGCCGCCGCCGCCGGTATGCTCCCCATGGTTGTGCTGTGATCTAAGGCTAAGGGATTGTGCGCGTCAAAGGCGAGCAGTGATGGCCGGTGGCTTGGCGAGATCTCGATGCGTGCTTGCTTGTGAATTTTGGGAATGGGCGGTGGCCGGAGGCGTGGGAGAACCAAGAGCGGAGCGAGGAAGAGGAGGCTGGGAAGCGAGTGGAATATTCGGGTGTTGATTCTGTAGATGGGCATCGCGTCCGTCTCACCGACGCGTGGGGCCCGATGGCGGTGCGTGGCCCACATGTCTGTTGGTCTGTCATGATTGCGTAGAAGGAGTCGCGTGCCTGTAGTTTTTCTCTCCGGAGGTGGGGCCAAGTTTGTTCTAGTAGTGGTGGACGGCGTTGCGCGTCACGTGGCACCGGCGGCGTCCTTTGACGTGGCTCGGTGGCTGACGTTGGCGACCGAGCACGTGCAAATGGCACCGACCAACCAGACCTTGGCCCGGCCGGCTTCGGGGCAGCCGGGCAGATTCGGGCTTCGTATTTTGGGCCACCCGATAGTTTTTAATGCAAAATAGTATTCCCGTGTGGATGTTTGATTGTTGGGGTAAAGTAGTATTCCCCGTCTCGATGTTTGATTTTTTGGGAGAATCAGGTGTATGGACTTTAAAAAGTTAAGTTTAGGTATTTAGTTTTTTTTGAATGAATTTGGGTGTATGGTCTTCAGCGAAAATTTTCTTAGCTCCTTGGCCTTCCGTCTAGTTTGGTGACTTAACGGTGTTAACTCTGGGGTTAAAAGACCATTCTGCCCCTAGCTGAAAAAATAGAAAAAACAGTATGTTTATATATTTTGAGTTTATAATGATATATGTCTCCAATATATAAGCACTTCACATATATATTTGCACCTCATATATATTTGCAATACATGCACCTCACATAAACACATATATATTCTCACATAATCACATTTAACTTCACAAATACATAGTTTCGGTCAAGCAAATATTTTAGTATCACATAAAAAAGGTCACAAATCAACACAGTTACAGTCGGACACAAATAAGATCACATGAAAGTGCGAATTGTCTCACATAGAAAGAGCGAATATATCACAAATCAAAGACTGAGTCTTCTTTTGTTTCGCGTGCTCATGACAGAGCTACTAGGAACTCCTTTCTTGCTTCTTGTACCCATCGATGGGCTGTCAAGAGGGACCTTCGGATTGGATAGGCCTTTTTTCTTTGGAAGGCCTAGCTTCTTGTTAATGGTTGTTCGCTTTCTTTTAACTTGAGCAAGTCGATCTTCAATACGAGCAATAGAAAGTGCTTTGGGCTGATTTGACCCACTTCTTGACCGCCCAGAGTTGGAGTTAGTTTGATTTCTCTTTTTCTTACTTGAAACCTCCATGCTGTGGTTGTAACAGAAGTCAAATAATTTGGGTTTTTAAGGAAGCTGTGACGGTAGAGAGATTGCAACAATATGTGGACTACCTTTTAGAGGCTTCAGGTGTACAACCATCAGTTTTCCTCGTTTTCTCATTAGATGTTGATGCCAAGTTTTGACTACGGTCACAAAGATGGTGCTTAGAATCAATCAAAAGCGCAAAGAAATCATGAGGGAAAGGAAGAAAGACCAAACCTGGGGGGATAAGACATGGTCGCCAATGGTGCATCTTCCTCCAAAGCCATAATGGAACTTTGGGCAGATTTGGTGTTCCTTGCCCTCTTCTTTAGTGCTCCCCTGAAACAAGAATACAATGAGTAGCATGTACTTACAAAGGAAAAACATAAATGGTATAGAAGACTAAAAAATATTACTCGATGGTTTTCATAGCTTCAATATCTTCAAGTCTGCCCCTCTTGCAACTCTGCTAGTGATGTCCATAGTCTAAGCAAATAGGGCACTGGTGCTGTCATTTTCTCTTTTTCTTGTCACCGGTACCCTTGTGCCTTTCAGTTTTAGGCCTACCAGCTACCGGTGCCAATAAAGGAGGGTGCATGAAAAATTCATGGTTAGATTCAAGCCACTGAGGCTATTCTGGCATAGCTGGAATGAGCTGACTATATGCAGTTTTAAATTTCTCAACAGAGTAGTATAAGTCAACATAATTATCTATTGTTGCATCAAGGGTGGTGATGAATGGTAGTGCATGCTTGCAAGGAATCAAGGGAGCCACTTTGAACGTGTACATATTGGCATAAGTAGAGCCTACTTTCATTGGTGGATTGTTAGGATCATGTTCTTCACTTGGAGCATAGCTTTGGTCATTGCATTGCTCCTCTTCATCCTCATCCTGTGACTCATCTCTGCCTTCATTCTCATTATCATCAACAACATAGGATGGCCCGTGAACCACCTGTAGAGCATTGGGTCCTACGTTGTCAAAGTACACGCCTTCCTCATCAACACCTACATGTTCATTCTGTGGTGCAGAATTCCTAAGGTACTCATCATCATCGACCTCAGCAGCATCATCCTCTCTTGTAGGCTTGGTAGCACCACCAAAATCTCACTCAGTGACAGGCTCATATGGATCAGAAGGACCTCGGTATACAACAAATATGATAACAATCTTTGTCTTCAAATGTCTCTAAAATATAGCCATCAAATCTTGATCAGTTTTGACTTCAGAAAAAGATTTCAATTCTTCATCATAATACTAAAAATACGCTACTTCCAAATAATAAGGCGGGTACTTCTCTACCACTGAGTCATGAAGGTCCATATAATTTGATTTGTCCGAATCAACAACTATGTCAAAGCTAAAACACTTGCATTCTTGCCTACATTTCTTACGGTTGCTCAACAATTTAATTTCAAGCTTAAAACTAGAATCCATGCTGTCACGCAAAATTAAAACATAGTTTTAGAAATTGGAACAACAGTCAAAACACCTATGAACACCAAAAGACTGTGAACTCATGCTTCCTCAGTGGAGATGGTTGCTGCTCTGCCTGGCTTGCAGCTGCTCCTGGCCGCCAGTGGCGCCCCCTGCGATGGGCACGGCCGTCCTGCCCGGCTGGCTTGGAGGCGCCGGTCTCGGCTCCTGGTAGCCAGCGGCGCCCCCCAAGCTGGCCGCGGCCACCCTGCCCGGCTCGCTTGAAGGCGGCGGTCGCGTCTCCTGGCCACCGGCGATGGGAAGAGGAGAGGGAGGATGGTAGGTCGCGGAAGGAGAGAGAAGCCGCCAGGGCTCTGCCAGATCCGGAAAGAGGCGGGCCAGCCGCGGCTCCTGTCCAGCGGCGGCGGCAGGCAGGCGGGCCATCACCCATCTTCTTTTTTTCGGAGTGTCGGGGGTCGCGGGCGCTAGGCGCACACGCGAATGGGAAGGGTGGCGCCCGCAGTGTTTTGGAATTGTGAAGGGTAAAATTGTCTTTTTGTGTACCATGAAGTGGACGACCTAACAGAGAATGCTAACAGAATGGACGGAAGGCCAAGGAGCTAAGAAATTTTTTACTGGAGGCCATCCACCTAAGTTCGTTCGCGAAAAGGCCAAGTACCTAAACTCAACATTTTCAAAGGCCATACACCCAATTCGTCTTATTTAAAATATTTAAAAAATTAAATTGACTTTTTCAACCATAAGTTTAACCACCCGTCTTACTCAAAAAATTTACGCAAAACTAATTAAATTTGAATCATTCTTGAAGGACTTTTATTCATAAAGCAAAGCATAACAAAAGAAGTGATATTTTACACAATTTTTTAAATAATACAAGTGGTCAAACTTGGGGAGAAAAAGTCAAACAACTTATAAATTGAAATAGAGAGAATATTAAAGAGCTTTTATTAATAAAGCAAATGGTAACAATAGAAGTGATATAATGGTGATATTGACACCATGTAACACACATCCTGCACGCTACTGTATGCAAACTATTGATGGAAGCGTCAATACTTCTAGTTTGTTCAGTTCACATGCATCGTTGCAGTTGGCATGTACAATTGAGGAAACTTCAATTACCTTGTATCAATGAGATCAATTACCTCATCCACCTCTGGCATGAATAGAGGAAAAATTGGGTGCAGACCCTCTGCACTGCACCCAACCTTGTGCCATGTTACCGTGTGTTTGGTTTCGGGACCATGTGAGTTGGGTTGGAGCCAACCCAGTTTTTTTGGGTTGGGTTGAACCCATATCATGTTTGGTTATGGGGTTGGGTTCAACCCAGTTCTTTGTTTGATTGGAGGGATAAAGGATAGAATGGATGACAATTTCACACCGTTACCTGTAGACTAGTGGGGCCCACCTGTCATACTCCTTTTCCCCTTCTTCTTCCTCAATCGTCCGTGCCCCCAGCACCCAACCCTCGCCGCGAAGGTCACGGCTGCAATGGCTCGCTCTGTCCAGCGCCGCCTCCTCCTTGCCCCGCGCTGCCTCCTTGCCCTGCGCCGGCCATGGCCGCCACCACCCCAAGCTCGAGCGCACCCGCTCTGGCGCCACTGCCCCGAGCTCGCGCTGGCCTGCCCTAGCCACCACCGCCCTGAGCTCGAGCTCGCCCGCCATGGCCGCCGCCTCCCCGAGCTCCGAACTCGCCCGCCATGGCCGCCACCACCCCGAGCCCGATCTTGCCCGTTCTAGACGCCACCGCCCCGAGCTCGCGCTCGGCCGCCCTGGCCGCCACGGCACCGAGCTCAAGCTTGCCCGCCATGGGTGCCATGACCTCGAGCTCCGAGCTCGCTTGCCCTGGCCGCCACGGCCCTAAGCTCCGAGCTCGCCCGGATCTGAACGCCGAGGAAAGGGCACGACGATGGGAGCGAGGAGACGGAGGCCGACGGTTCCATTTGGGTCGAGCTCGTCCCCTTGATTTGGAGGTACCAGCTGAACCCGCATAACAGAGGAATATTCCAACCCGGGTCGATCCTATTCCACTCAACCCTCAAACCAAACACGGGTCCATCTGGGTTCGACCCGGGACGACCCAGGATATCCCGCAAACCAAACACACGGTTAGAGTTTTCAATACGAAAACAACTGAACTTTCCCATTGAATATGGAAGCCATGTATCTCAGGAAGCCCATCACACGATCAGAGGTGTCAAGTTTTTAGTAGCCAAAAGGCCCACTAAAATTGGCAACCACTGAAATCGACCACTCTTGGCCGTGTGATGGGCTTATTAAGAAATGTGGCTTCCATCTCATATGGGTTTGCATGGAGGTTAGGTGCAGGAGGTTCTGCACCCAATTTTTCCTAGATAGGAGCTGAAGAGCCCCCCTATTCCCGTGTGACCATCTTCAACTTCTTCAACCATCCTCTAGTTAGGCCCAAACATCATGTCCACTAAAGCATGCCATTCCGGTCAACCCCATCCACTACTAGCCAGAAAATTGTACTGCCCGAGAGAGGATTATTGGATTGGTTGAAGCAGTCCAAAGGTTTGCCCGCACCAGCGACCACGCTAGGCACAGGGAAGCCATCGGGGCACGCCTAGTATCATGCCAGGCCAGCTACCGCTGCCTGAGGGCGCGCCATGGGCTACGCCAAGCCAGCCACCACCAGGAAACTCGCTCAAGGGAGCGCCTCCCACCCATCTGGGAAGAGAAAAAAGAAGGATCTCGTTGCTAGTGAACTGATGGGATCCTCTTCGAGGCCTTCTGATCTATCTGCTTCACTTCCGATGTCACGTCAAGGCAGTGGGGCATCTATGGGCGGCACGTGAAGCTACAGGCGCAGACAAATGCGAATAGGAGAAAGAAAATAGATATGAAAAGAGGAAAGAGAACATCATGGAACTCGGTGATAGAGTACTATATTTTTATTTTATCCACTAGAAGGGTAGTCCCTGTTGGATTTTGGTGATCTCGGCTCAACGGGTATGGAAAAAAAAGGCACGGTCAGAGGCCGTTTTCTCCCAAGACCGAGTAGTACGGACTACCGTGGAAAGCCCACGCTCGCGCCATGATCGGAAGCACCCCAACCAACTATTGGTCACGGCCCCGGATCAAACAGCGCTACATAAACAGGGTCACGGCCTCTCTCTCTAGTCACCAACGTGAACTGAGACCTAGCCACCACCCTACAAACCCTAAACCCGATCCTAAGAGCGCTGGATCGACACGAAGGCCGCCACCTCTCTTCCCCGACGCAGGCAGTGGTGAAGGTGATCGGACAGTGTCGTTGGAGGCCCGAAGGACGCCGCTACGACCCTGCTACTCGCCGTCAACCGCGATCTCAACCTCCAGTCACTTCACCGATCGCTAATGCCCAAGGTCCTTGACTCTATAATGTTTTACATGTACTGTGATCATTAGACTAGACTAGATCCTAATAATGTTAATGTTTTGAACTAACATTTGGCATCGAGAGCCGGTTAGTCTAGTCAGTTATCCATTTAACCCCATGGATCTACTCGGTTTGGAGGTTAAGATGTCGGTTTTGATTTAAATAGCCCTAATTGTTTACTGTTAATGTTAATTACTCCCTAATGATGCATGTTTAGACCCTAATTGATGATTAAAGTGTTCTGGTAAACCTAATTAGGGCTAATTACTTTCGGGTAAAAGTTGATTACTTTTCTGTTATGTTAATTTTGATGCTAATTAGGATTAAGGTCTTCGGCTTAAGCATTAAGAAGGAGGGGACGAACAATCAAGTTCATTAGCAGTCAAATCCTCCAAACCTGAAAACCCTAAATCAGAAATCCCCAAATTTTCCCCAAATCAAACCCTAATTCATGGTTTTAGGGCTTGAGCATGACGTACCGTGGCTGCATATCACTGCTAGCATGACGAGCTTCCGCGACCACCACCACCACCGTGGATCAGAGGGCCCGCAAGGTCGCTGGCAGCAGCCCCCATGGTCGCTGGACCGCCGCCGCCATCATGAACGCCGTGCGCACTACCGCTGCATCATCGCGCGCGTCATAAGCGAGCCGGCTGGGAGCCACTCGACGGCACCGCGTGTAGCCGCAACCGCGCGCGAGCTCCGGCGAGAGGGCCCCAGCCGACTCCGTCACGCCGTTGTCTTCTGCCGCATCGCGGCTCTGATACTGCTCGCGTGAAAAGCGGGGGAGGGGAAGGAAATGAGCATTAGGGTTTCGGTTTCCAGTTTTGATCCTAGCGCGCGCGATCTCGACCGTTGGATGATGATCAGTGGCCGTAACGAACTGGACCGACTGCTGGGCTGGCGGGGCGCGCGCACGCTGGCCAATTCCCAGCCGAGGCCCAGGTTGAGTTGCGCTCGGAACGTGCAGAGCCAAAACAGGCCAGGCCAAATGCACGGCACTCTGAGCTGCCTTAATGTTTTACTGAAATTCAGATTTTAATGTTTATTGTTTGGGCAGAATAAATAGTTTTGGGCTGCACTTATGTTTACTGTTTTTAATTATTACTTGTTGTTTTATGAATTTTATTATGGGCCAATTAAGCTTATGGGCCATTTTCACCACCTTTTGGGCTTTAATTTTTTTTTTCAGTGCATTATGAATTTCGTTAATTTTAATTATCGCACTGTTTTATTATTTATGCCCATTATTATGATTACTTTTCCGCTGCGAATTACGTTTAAGCTCTCTAATTAAAATGGAACCAACGAGAAATTTTAATTGGAGAATTTAATTTTTAAGTGTGGCTTATGTATATATTTTCTGACCAACGTTGATTTTATATACATATGTCGCAATTTTATGATTATAATTATGATTTAAGAATTATGTTTATGTTTATGGTTATGATAATTAGCTCTTTTTCGTTTTCTGCCCAACGGTGATGCGAATTAGAGCTGTCAACATGTTTTTAATCAGACCAACGTAGGGTTATTTACATGCATGACATCATTTAACTATAACTAATATTGATGTTGGTTTATTTTTTATTCAGCTAATGCTTCGCCTCTGGACCGTCAGCTCACCAACTTCACCCCCCTGAATGGCACTAACTTTAAGGCCTGGAAGGAGGAGCTTGAGATATGGCTTGGGGTGCATGAGTTGGACCTGGCATTACGTGAGGATAAGCCATTTGCTCCAACAGCTGAGGGGATAATGATAACACCCTAGCTGCTAGAACAACAAGGTATGAGGGGAAATTAGAAAAGTGGGAACACTCCAATAGATTGGCTGTCAAAGTCATGCAGAAGAATATCACTCCTGCAATCAGGGGAGCTGTCCCATCATCTGATAATGCTAAAGAGTACTTGGTCAACATTGAGGAGCAATTCAAAAGCTCTTCTAAGGTCCGAAGCAAGTACTATGATGATAAAATGATGACTGCTAAGTACTCAGTGTCCAATGGCATAAGAGAGCATATCATGACGATGATAGATATGGCCCATAAACTTAAGAATATGGACATGGTGATTTTTGATAATTTCTTAGTACACTTCATTATGACTTCACTTCCTAGTCCAAAGTTTGAGGCATTTAAGGTCAATTACAACCTCTGAACGGAAACCTGGACTTTGAGTGAGCTTATTGCAAAGTGTGTGCAACAAGAAGAAAGACAGAAAGCTGACAACAAGGATCATGTTAACTTTGTTGGTCAAGCAAAAAGAAAGAACCATGGAGGCCCTAAGGCTAAGAAGTAGCTAAATTTCCTCCTAAGAAGCAAGAGTTCAAAAAGACAAGTAATGATAAGGCTGAAGCTAGTACCAGCACTGAAGGAGGCCCCAAGGGGCCTAAGTGCCGCTTCTGCAAGGAAACTGGACACATCCAAAAGGACTGTGATAGGTTCAAGAACTGGCTTGTAAAGAAAGATACTTAGGATGTAATTACTTTTGTTGATGAATCCCATTATGGTGATGCTTCCCATAATATATGGTGTATTGATTCTGGTGCCACCGTGCACATTACTAATTCATCACACGGATTTCTTACCGCTCGGAGGCTGGCAAAGGGGGAGCGCAAGCTAAGAGTGGCTGATGGACATGAAGCTGATGCTGAGGCCGTTGGAACTCTCCCATTGCTTTTAGATAGTGGTTTTACTCTTAAGTTAAATAATGTGCTCCTTGTTCCTATAATGAGAAGAAACCTTATTTCTGTTTCTACACTTGATGATGATGGTGTTCATTGTAATTTTGGGAACAACAAATGTTTACTTAAGTTTAATAATGAGATTATTGGTCTTGCCCCCAGGCACGACAAACTCTATTTATTGCCTCTGAATAGTTCTTCTGTGATGAATGTGTGCGATGCAGCTAATAAGCGAAAGAGAAGTATCATCAATGAGACCTCGTCGAAATTATGGCATTATCATTTATGCCATATTTCAAAGGGGAGAATGGAGCGTCTCATTAGAGAAGATATACTTCATCCATTGGACTTTTCTGACTCAGAACACTGTATTGATTGCATCAAGGGAAAATATGTGAAACAAATTAAGAAAGGAGCAATACGGAGTTCGGGACTATTAGAATTAATTCATACTGATATATGCGGTCCCTTCTCTGTTAAATCAGTTGATGGATTTAGTTATTTCATTACCTTCACTGATGATTACTCCCGTTATGGATACATCTTTCCATTATGTGAACAATCTGAAGCACTTGACAAATTTAAAATATTCAAAGCTGAAGTTGAAAATCAACATAATCTAAAGATCAAAGTGGTAAGATCAGATCATGGAGGGGAGTATTATGGGAAAGCAGCTCCATATGGTCAAATCCCCGGACCATTTGCTCAATTCCTTCAAGAAAATGGCATAGTTGCCCACTATTCAACTCCTGGCGAACCTCAGCAAAATGGAGTAGCTGAGAGGCGAAACAGGACCTTAATGGACATGGTCCGGAGCATGCTAAGTAATTCTACATTGCCAGTGAGTTTGTGGATGGAGGCATTAAAGACAGTCGCGTATATACTTAACTGGGTTCCTACTAAATCCGTCCCTAAAACGACTTATGAGCTATGGACTGGTAGAAAGCCCAATATGAATTATTTGCGTGTATGGGGTTGTCCAGCTGAAGCTAAATTATTTAATCTACACATTGGGAAACTGGACCCTAAGACAGTAAGCTGTAACTTTATAGGGTATCTCGAAAGATCTAAGGGGTATCGCTTTTATTGTCCGGATCGTACCATAAAGTTTGCAGAAACTAGACATGCTGTCTTCTTAGAACATGATGGCTTAAGTGGTAGTTCCGAGTCTCACGACATTGATCTCAGGGAAATACGGGATAATTTGCCATTACCGATATTCCAGGATTATGTTTTACCTCCAACCGAGAACTCAAGTGCTAACGAAGAACACCCGCTTGAAAATGTAGGCACAAATGGCTCAGCACCTAATGATGAGGCAATAAATGATGAGATTGAGCCTGTGCAAAATGAGCAGATCCCTATGACAAATGAAGAACCTATAAGAAGGTCACAGCGGGAGAAAAGATCCGCCATTCCAAAAGACTATGTCGTATACATGTATGAAGATGTCAATGACATAGGGGTGGTAGATGACCCTACAACTTATAAAGAAGCCATGATGAGCCTAAACTCATCTAAATGGATGGAGGCCATGGAAGATGAGCTAAAATCTATGAGCTCTAATAAAGTCTAGGACTTATTAGAAATTCCTGATGGGGTCAAACCAGTAGGCAGTAAATGGGTCTATAAAACTAAATATGACTCCAAAGGGAAGGTGGACAAGTTCAAGGCAAGGCTTGTAGCAAAAGGCTTTACAGAGAAAGAAGGGATTGATTATAATGACACTTTCTCTCCCGTCTCATCAAAGGACTCATTTAGAATTGTTATGGGGCTTGTTGCTCATTATGATTTAGAGCTACATCAGATGGATGTTAAAACTGCATTTCTTAATGGCGACTTGCATGAGAATGTATATATGGCTCAACCGGAAGGTTTTGTTGTGGAAGGCATGGAGCATATGTGCTGCAAACTAAAGAAGTCTATTTATGGACTTAAACAAGCGTCTAGACAATGGTACATTAAGTTTGATAATGTGATTCGGAATTTTGGCTTTACTGAAAATAAGAGAGATAATTGCATATATACTAAGATCAAGGGGAGCAAGTTTATTATCCTAGTACTTTATGTGAATGATATTCTGTTAGCAATAAGTGATAAGAATATGCTGCAAGAAACTAAGAGATTCCTCTCATCTAATTTTGATATGAAGGATCTCGGTGAAGCCTCTTATGTTCTTGGCATTGAAATACATCGAGATAGGTCCAAAGGTGTATTAGGTTTATCTCAAAATTCGTACATTAAGAAGGTACTTGAGAAATACAACATGAGTAAATGTTCACCTACGGCTGCACCTGTTGTGAAGGGCGATAAGTTTGGTGACTATTAATGTCCTAAGACCAAAATTGAATCTGATCAGATGAGGAATGTGCCTTATGCTTTTGCTGTCGGAAGCCTTATGTATGCACAAGTATGTACTCGCCCTGATTTAGCCTATATAACCGGGATGCTTGGCAGATTTCAGTCAAACTCAGGAATGGACCACTAGAAGGCTGTTAAGAAAGTTTTACGTTATTTGCAAGGGACTAAGCATTATGTACTCATGTATAAGAAGTATGACAGCCTTCAAGTCATTGGCTATGCAGACGCTGATCACGCTAGTTGTGTTGATGGCAGAAGGTTGACATCAGGATACGTCTTCACACTAGCGGGAGGAGCTATTTCGTGGAAAAGCTGTAAGCAGTCCATAGAAACAGGGTCCATAATGCACGCTGAATTACTGGCATGCTATGAAGCTGTTGGACAAGCCGTATGGTTAAAGAATTTTATTCCCGGACTTAAAGTGGTTGACAGCATTTCGAAACCAATTACGATACACTGCGATAATAAGGCTGTGGTGTTTCTTTCGAGTAACAACAAGTCAAGTGGTGTTGCCAAACACATTGACATTAAGTATTTTGTTGTGAAAGATAGAACCCAGGATCAAACCGTTGATATGGTGCACATAAGTACAACGATGATGTTAGCGAATCCCCTGACAAAAGGCTTACCACCCAAGATTTTTAACAAACATGTTGCCGGCATGGGTTTAATAGAAAGCCTCTAATGATCCTGGATGAGGGCCATAACGCAACCAACTCCCATTATGTCTAAGTTCTATCCTATCGAGGTGGTTTGGTGTACTATAGATGATTGTGTTACAGTGGCAGTTTTACTTGACTGTTGTATCACGTTATTTCGGTATATCATTCTACTAAGTGTGGACTAATGATGAAGCCATTCGATCAAAGGGGAGAATGTTGAATTTTGGTGATCTCGGCTCAACGGGTACGGAAAAAAAGGCACGGTCAGAGACCGTTTCCTCCCAAGACTGAGTAGTACGGACTACCGTGGAAAGCCCACGCTCGCGCCATGATCGGAAGTGCCCTAACCAACTATTGGTCGCGGCACCGGATCGAACAGCGCTACATAAACAGGGTCCCGGCCTCTCTAGTCACCAACATGAACTGAGACCTAACCGCCACCCTACAAACCCTAAACCCGATCCTAAGAGCGCTGGATCGACCCGAAGGCCGCCACCTCTCTTCCCCGACGCAGGCAGTGGTGAAGGTGATCGGACAGTGTCGTTGGAGGCCCGAAGGACGCCGTACGACCCTGCTACTCGCCGTCAACTGCGACCTCAACCTCCAGTCACTTCACCGATGGCCCCAAGGTCCATGACTCTATAATGTTTTACATGTACTGTGATCATTAGACTAGACTAGATCCTAATTATGTTAATGTTTTGAACTAACAGTCCCTACCTAGAACCACAGGCTTGAGGGATAGAGCTGCAACTTCATCCCACTCTATTTTCATATGAGAGCAGGATTTAAGGGGTGTTTGCAAAATCATGTTTGGCATAAAACAGTTGCAATCAGTTGATAAAGTCAAGAAATTGATGTCGTCATCAAATAGGTGAAGAGGTTATGTAAAGCGAAGCCTTAATACCTTCCTCCAACAAAAGGAAACATATTTTGATTTGGCTCGGTGCTAAGACAGGCTTTCTTTTCTTTTTTTTTTCTTGGGGGCGGTGGCCGGTGGGTGGTGGTGGTGGTGGTGGGGTGTTCCATTGAGCATGCCATTTATTACTACAAGCCTAGATAGTAAGAAAGTTTTTTGAAGTATATGCCTATAATTAATTTTTGTTGTTTGTAATGCATTTTAATATTAAGGCAGCTCCAATAAAAATTATAATTATGAACTAGTTTAAAGTATATTGTTTCATATTTTAATAAAAAGTAGAAATTTTTTTTGTGATCTTATCTAGAGTTAGTCTCATATACATATTTTAAGGTCATATGAGGTTATTATATGGGGATATTCATGTTATGAGCTATGTGCTAGAAAGTGCCCTTTAGATATCCAATATCCTAACAAAAATATGTGTGCACTTAGGTTGGTGGGGCCCAATAAAGAGTTTGCCACACGCCATTTGATACTACCTAAGATGAACCAATATCCTAACAAGAGAAATTAAAATTAGTTAATAGTACTGTGGAGCAAAATCTATAGGAGCCTAGCTAGTCGGCAGACAAAGCATGCATACCATTTATTCTAAAAAAAATCGCATGATCGATTTCATCTCACATGCTTGATACTTATTCTCCTCTTTTTTAAAGTAAGACAAGAAGTAACTATAAACTACTAGTGGTATTGTAAAAGTTTTTACTGCGATCTGTAGATCTGGACCACATCTTGATTATTCGCCCTTCCATCCTGATCTATCCTGCCTGAGTTAAGACATCCCTGCTCACTTCTGTACCGATACTGAAGAAGAGAGAATGTTATTCTCCAAGTTGCAGGAATGTTTTACTGAATTTTTGCAGCTTTTCACAGAATTGAAATGCTAACTGGAGAAAAGTTTTGGTACTTCCAAGTTCCAACGCTAATTCTTGATTGTTTGTTACGTGTGATTTGAGACTAGGCATTCTTGCTCAATTAAACACCTAATCTGACATAATTTCTTTCCCTAAAAAACAGTGTTCAGATGATAAGCAACCATCATCGAGTAACAAACCAACAACAATAAACAAAAGTTGATCTGAGTTAGTTCCTTAATGGATTTGTTGGACGAAATAAACCCCGCATTGTCAATGCTCAGTACGTACTCCATGCAATTAAATCAAATCCTGCAAGAAATCCATAAATATAAATATATACATTACTCCTACTTAATAAATAAAGAACAGAAAAGGGACACATGGGACAGATTTTATTTCTCGTCTCCCGTGATGAACACACACATGGGTATGGGACAAGCAATTTAAACCACTTCTCTCACTCTCACGTCAAAGCCCAACTACTAGTCCACATAGCCAATGGGAATCTTGGCATCTACGTGGAGGGATCAACTACTCAAATTGGAATATTATTAGTATATGGTCTCAGATCCCAATTGCTTGCACTCCTTGTTTTTGGCTCCATAGAGCAACATGGCTCCAAGCACAAGAGAAGACTGCTAGGAGAGAGAGGTATGTGTGTATATATATAGAGAGAGGCAGATGTATACATCCAGTTGTCCACACACAAAGCTTCAATCTATATATACATACCTTTAGAGAACCTAGCTAGCCACCATTGCCAGGCAGCATAGCTAGTTTGCTTGTAATGCATGGTTCCTTGTCTTGATCAGCTTCACAACACAACCACACATTGTTGTGGTCTTAAGCAAGAAAAGGCCAGGGCCGCCACTGTTGCACCAGCCAAGGCTAGTAGCTAACCAAGAGGGTCTGGAATTATACATCTCCAAGCTAGCACGAACACCTTGGTGGTGGTGAGCTTGGAGGAGGAACCCGGCCATGGCTGCTTCTCCTTCCTGCATAGCTTGCAATGGCGGCAGTACCGATGAGGAGGAGAAGCGGAGGTGTGAGCTCATCGGGTACGAAGCACTGCCAGAGTGGCTCAAGGACAACGAGTTCATCCATGGCTACTACCGCTGCGAGTGGCCGATGAAGGAGACCATCCTCAGCATCTTCTCCATCCACAACGAGACCCTCAATGTTTGGTCGTAAGTCCATCATTATATTCCATTCCCCTCATCGATCAGGATTTGCACAGTTTAATTTTATTTATTTTTATCTAACTGCATCATTTATTTTTACTCGCCAAAAAAAAAATCTAAGTCGATCGTTGATGATATTAATTGTTCAGTCAAGAATTCCTGCACTCCGCGTGTATCTTTACCTGACAACGATCTACTACTCTGCTGGCAGGCATTTGATAGGGTTTCTGCTGTTCCTGTGCCTGACAATCCTCACAGCAATGGTGATCCCAAGGAACGGCATCAGCAGGAGCAGCACTGCGTACCATCTGGGAGATCTGATGGAGATGGCCAACATGACGGTAGCGCTGAGGCATGAGGCACTTGCAGCGTGTTTCCTGCTGCCACCATCTGCTGCTTCAGCGGCATCTGCTTTGTCTGAAGATGGTCAGCAGATCCCAACCAGCTGTCCACCCAACACTTCCTCCTCCTCTCATCATCCTGCCATCCAGATCCAGGTACCAAATTACTAGACCATTTTTTTTGTTTGCTTGTTAACCAGGCCAGTAGTATGTATGTATGCTGTCTCTAAGTCTAGTCACTGGTTGCATAGGAGTACTTTACATTTGAAAAACATTGTTCATGGGTATCGTTTTTAGCCAGTATAGTTCGTGCTCAAAATAGTGTGTGCTGGTGACCATAATAAATTAAGTATCTATTTTGTGATGGGAGGGAGAAGATTATGTTTATTCTTAATTAGTCTTTGACCTTATTATTAAGCAAATAGTAGCAGGAGGGTCGGAGTAGACTGTCAGTATTATGTGGTTATGTGCTGTTGTTAATGGGCCCTGTCAGGGTACTGATCTCAGGTAGGTGGCTTCCTTATTAGCTTTTGGCCGGGTTAGTAGTTGGCATGTGTTTAATGGGCTGCTAGCTTAGCTAGCTGCTGGCAGGCTGCATCTGCATTGCATTGCATTCATTTACACACAGCAGGTCCTTTCTACTTTGCCTGCAACCTAGGGTTCTTGTTGATGCATGACCTGCTTTAAGTTGTTGTGTTCTGCTTTCCAAAATTTTATCAAGGTTCGTTGGCACAAGCTGCTAGCAGCAGTAAAAATTTGGTTGGTTTGTTAGGCTGTGTTTAGATCCCAGCTGCAGTTGTAATTCTACACTGTACCACGTTCGTTTGTATTTGACAACTTTTATCCAATCATGGCCCAACTAGGTTTAAAAGATTCGTCTCGTGATGTACATGCAAAAAGTACAAACATGCAAATATTTCGTCTATATTTAATGCTTCATGCATATGGCGCAACATTGATGTGACTAATTACAATTTACAGTGTATGTAAACATGACCTTAATTTACTCCAGTCAATCTTTTCATGTCTGTGCCAGTAAGCATTGAAGGTAGTAGTACATACCGTACTAGAATCGTTATGATTCTTGCCAATAGAGTGCCGAACCAGCTGGAGTTTGCAAATGTGTCTGAAACTTGGAGTGATAGATGTGTATAGCTAACGGTTTCAGCCAGACTTTTGTGTCGATGTGATGGGCAACAACCAGACTGGTTTGTGTAAGCCTGGATTTTTTTTTTTGTTGGTCAGCAGCAATTGTAATCATGATTGCTACATGCATGATAAGTGCATTGAGTTTGAGACAACGACACCTGCATTTGCAACTGAGCACGCGAGCGTATATATAGAGTATTTTTTCTAACTTCGAAATATATATAATCAAATATAGGGTGCGTGCAAGTTGATAAAACAAATACAGTAGTGAGGTGTGAGGATGACAGTTAACAGAATGCTTCTAAGCAGGCAGGTCCCAATCAAAAGATTTGATCGAGCAACAAATAGGCATAATGTAGATGGTAACTGAGCATCCATGTTTCACCAGACATAAGATTCTGGATCTCTGTTTGGGAATTCACTCAGAAATAGTAAAAGCAGACATGCAAACCAGAGTAACTGGATGACGTTTCACCTGATCAATGGACCGGACCACACATTCAAGAATTCAGATCCAGTTTGCTGTAGCCAATCAAAAGTGTAGTTTTTCTGCTTAACAAATAGTCATAAAACCTGTTTGAATTTTCCGCTGACCAGAAAACTCCTCTGAAATAGATCACTAAATTAAATGTCTCCTGTAGTAGTAAATCTGAGATCTGAGGAGGGACCTCAATTCCTTCATGGTGCACTGTGACGTGACTAGCTACAGCCTTTGTGTTCACTGCAGTGAAGTTAAATCCGACAGACAAGAACTGCATCTGATGATCTTTGATGCCTGTGCTTGCATGCATGCAGGGCGGCAGCACAGCTGGTACGGCGGCGGCCACCAGCACCATGAACGCCGGCGACCCCATCACGCGGTGGCCGCTGTTCGCGTACCTGGGCGGCGCGATGGTGTGCCTGCTGACGAGCAGCGTGTGCCACCTGATCCTGTGCCACTCGGAGCGCACGGCGTACGTGACGCTGCGCCTGGACTACGCCGGCATCGCCGCGCTGATCGTCACCTCCTTCTATCCGCTGGCCTACTACTCCTTCCTCTGCCACCCGGCGCTGCAGCGGCTCTACATGGGCTCCATCACCGCGCTGGGCGCCGCCGCCGCGGCGGCGTCGCTGGTCCCGGCGTTCCAGGCGCCGCAGCTGCGCCCGCTCCGCGCCGCGCTCTTCTCCTGCATGGGCGCGTCGGGCGCGCTGCCCATCGCGCACAAGCTGCTCCTCTACGGCGCCACCGCGCCGGGCGCCGTCGCCTCCGCGGCCTACGAGGCGCTCATGGGCGCGCTCTACGCGCTCGGCGTCGCCGTCTACGCCGCGCGCGTCCCCGAGCGGTGGGCGCCCGGGAGGTTCGACCTCGTCGGCCACAGCCACCAGCTCTTCCACCTCTTCGTCATCGCCGGCGCCTACGCGCACTACCTCGCCGGACTCGAGTACCTCAAGTGGAGGGACGTCCACAAATGCTAATTAAGCCCACTGCCTAGCTGCTCACGCCGCCGTGGGCGCTGGTGGGTGCATGCGTTTACACGCTGGCAGCTGGCTGATCAATCAAGCAAGATTATTAAGCCGTCAGCGCGTGGTAAAGCAATGCTAGCTGCTGTATGTGCTGTGGCACTGTGACAGAATGACAGGTGGGACCGACAGATTTATATATGCTTATTATTGGTCTGTAGCAAAGTTCATCTCGAGCTTTGGTTAGAGAGGTTAATTAATTATGCTGTGTACTACCGAATTAGTACTACTAGTAGTATAGACCAGGGTTAATTTTACCGACCGGTAGCCGGTAACCGCCGGCCGGCGGTACCGGTATACCGGTCCGGTTTGACCGGTTACCGGTAGAAACCGGTCGAATTTAAATTTTGAGTTTGAACCCCAGTTCAATCGGTTCCGGACCGGTATACCGGCCGGTTTGACCGGTTACCGGCCGGTTTGAGCGGTTTACCGACCGGTTTGGTGGTAACCGGTCGCATTTTCAAATTTCAAATTTATTTTTTTAAAAAAAATGCTGAAAAAATTTCTAAAAATAGTTCATGATTTATAGAATCCAATGATGTCAAAGTTTTTCAAATTTGAGTGCGTTTAGTATATTTTTCGACCTTCATGATTTAATGGGCCTTAACGGGCCGGCTCTTTTTTTTTCTTTTTCTTTTTTAGAAAACTTCAGCACTTCAAATAAAATCCTAAACGTAGTCAAATTTGAAAAATTTTGACACCATTGGAATCTATAAATCATGAAGTATTTTTAGGAATTTTTTTACAATTTTTTTCTTGGATTTTAAATTTAAATTTTCGGTTTTTTATACCGGCCGGAACCGGTACCGGTCCGGACCGGTATTACCGGTTACCGCGGTAACCGGACCGGTTCCCACCGGTATTGAAGACCCTGGTATAGACACTGCATTGTGATTGAGATGATTCCTTTTGGCGGTGCCCTGCTGATTCAGTTGAATGGGTGTAAACGAATTACTGTATCTGCCTCATATATATCTATTTTATTGCCTGGCTGAACATCAGACGAAGGTGTTCAGCTTCAGACTTCTAACTCATGAGATATACAAATATTCTTTGGATTGCTAGTGTCATTCAGGATGGGATTAAACTAGTAGCGGAGATAGGAAAAAATTATATGTGAGACGCGTAATGCACGTAAAGGCTTATGGCCCAAATGGCAATAGTATTCAGTATTCACATATCTAGGATTGCACAAATTATTGCGAAAAAGCTAGAATCACATAAATTATGGTGAAAAGATGGATCAACAACACAGGATGCTACTACCTCAAATTACATAATAAACTAACAGTTCGTAAACAGTTCATCCATACATTGCAAAATACAAAAAAAAAAAAAACCCTTAGGGGATATCTAGAATCGCTACGCTTCATGTTTCTCAGTTCTGCTCCATATTTTTAGCCAAATATGTTTAGCTTCAAAATTTGTTAATGTAGCCTTGGAGGAGCCCGACCTATAATGTAGCCCGAGCTACTAGTCAGGGACGGAGCTCAGTGGAGCTACTGGACTCCAGTCCCTGCTTGCCTGCAACAAATTTGCCCCGGACTGGTAGCATGTTAGGTGATAAATAAAATAGAAGGGTCTGTTACGGGAAAGGGGCAGCAAAGAGCCATCTCGACTCTTCTCCCTGTCTACAGTAGACAAGGGCGACTTCGAGGCGACTCCCAGTCCGGCGTTAAATCCGGCGGGTCATCTCTGCCTCCGGCAACCTCGTCGGCACTGGAGGGTGGGAGGACCTGTGGATTGGGCGGCCGGTGTATATACCCTATGCTACTAGTTGTAGGTTAGTATTAGGTTTCCTTCGCTGCCATGGATCCGGCGGGAGATGGCGTAGATGCAGGGAGGACAGGTCCTTGGTGGGCTTCTTCTTTAACACCTCCACTGGTTTCCCGGTCTTCGCTCAGATTGGTGGTGGAAGGACCAGGCTTCGCCGGCGAATAAAGAGCTCCGCGTGCCGCGGCGGTCGATTCTGCGTCGCCGTCGGGTACATGAGCCTCTCTTTTGTCTTCAAAAGGGAGGGAGCTCTGTACATCTAGTGGTATAACACTAACATAGTCGACGTCGTCGAGGCCTTGATCGAACCCAGGTACTCATGGAACTGTAACCCCAGCTCTTTTGCTAACCTGTCTGTGGCTGCAGCTGGCCCTAGCACTAAGTTCCTGTACCTCACCTCCTCTTTTCATCCTCCCACGGTCCCACCATCGCGCGCTACTTTGTTAGCTCCTACTCATGAGCTCCTCAGTGGCCGGTGGGTGGTGCTGGTTCCTAGTGGCGGACAGCAAGGGTGGCAGCGAGCCATGACTGGTGCCTGGAAGCGTTCGGCGAGTGAGGTGGCAGCAAGCTGTGGCTGGCGCATCGATGCAGAATTGGGGAGAAGTTCAGCGCCTACCATTGTTGGTGGATTGGGATTTGGGGAACCAAATTGGCGCCAATCTAAAGTGACAAGGGCCCAAGTGTCAAAATGGACCAGTGCTCACCAAAACAAATCAGTCATATTCTTGGCTTTCTTGGTGCTCGCGGATTGCTTGTCGCAGTGTCTTGCGAAGCGGCCTCTACTCCTTCACGGAGCTAAGGGCAGTCTGAATGGTCCTTATTTGGTTTTGATAATTGAGTGACAACTTGGGTGGACTAATATGCGTTTAACTGTTGATTATGTAGGTGATTAATCCATAGGTACATGTGTGTGAGCAACTATACCATGGATGTAAAAATAGCTTGGAGAGAGTTGCTTAGCTCACACATATAGTATGAAAGAGCTTAACGCATAAGACATGATATGGTGTCATATGGCTAGGTGGAGAAGATCAAGAGACAAGGCTTTGCATCGACGGACCGGTTGCAAGTGTGAAGGGCAAACTAGTGGGCTTGGCACCGATTGACCAATGCAATGATGAAGGATAAGCTAGTCGAGGATCGATAAACCAAAAGTCATGTGATGACATGAAGTGAATCGTATCATTCATGAGGTGTTGGTGCATGTGTTGCACCGATATCGATGGTATTGGAGACAGTGATCGGAATGGAAAGCGAAAGGCAAAGGTATAATGTAGGACGTTTCCGTTTCATCAGTTTAAGGTTGGGTAGAGAAGTACTTGATCGGGTTTATGATAGATGGTTGTACTATTAAGAGGGGCAAACTTGTTTGCATATCGGTCATGTAGTGCCACTTGAGCGAGCTAATTAACTTTGCATATATACGTTGCTAGGATCGAGTGGCGCGATGAAGTGAGTGAAAAATCTTTGAAAAATGATTGTGAAAATGATAACACACATGCACATGATGGTGTACACTTGTTGGTGTTGGCACATTTGCAAAGGAGTTGGAGAAGTTTTGGAGTTTTCTCGAACTCAAAAAGAGGAGTGATGGTCCTTGGTTTGGAAAATTGATTTCATTCGTTGTGCTTTGGATCACATATTCATGTGGTTGTGTAGCCCTCTGAATAAGCTTTCTAAAATGTCCAAGATCACTGAAATCGGAGTCTAGAGTAAAAAGTTATAGCGATTTTAGCGAGTGGAGGTAGGCACCGAACGCTGCACACCTAACGCTGGTTTGAGTACACCGGACGTGGGGCTGCTACTATAGCAGCGTCCGACGCGCACGTTGTTACGCTGGCTGAGAGAGAACACCGGACGCGAAAGTGGACCTCTCGGGTGTTGTGCAACAGCTAGTTTACTTGGCATTTTGGTGCACAGGATGCTGCACCAGATGCGTTCGGTGTGCACGTAGAATGCCTAGTGAAGGGGTAACGACTCTATTTGGCCTGGAGGCTATAAATAGAGGTGAGGGCCGGCCAAGACAAGTAGTTGAACAGCTTGGGGATATGTGTTCTCTTGCTTGTGCTTGGCTTGGTGCCTTCCTACTCACTAGTGCTAATTGAGATCGCATTTGAGAGTGAGTGATCGATCGATAGTACGTTGCATTGAGAGGTTGTAAGAGATGGCACTAGGTGATCGAGTTGTAAGCCGGTGGTGCTTATTACTCTTTGAGGTCGCCACTTTCTACGTGGCTTGGTGGCGAGAGGTTTCATGGAAGCAAGCAAGGGGATTGTGCTTCGCTCCGAAGCAAGCATGTCAGGGGTTAGAGCTCACCTCATGGGAGTCGTGAATAGCGACAAGTGGTCCGCCTGGACCAAAGACCTTGAGCTTGCGGGCGCTCCACGTGAGAGTGGTAACTTGTGGTGGGTCACATCAAACTAGAGGATCGGCAGCAACTTTAGGGCTTATCTCAACGGAGGATGTAGCTTGTGGCAACAAGTGAAGCTCCGTGCAAAAAAATCACCATGTTAATATCTTCCCATTTTTCACGGTGGTTTGCTCCTTTCTACACAAGTTATTTACTTTGTGCATTACTTTACTTGTATAGTTGTAGTTGCTCTTTTGAGTCCGGTTAGCTTGTGTAGCTTGCCACTCACCTTTTTAGCTTGTGTAGTTTAGAAGTAGTGTCTTGATTAGTTTATGTAGTTAATCAAGTTGCACTCCTTGATTAACATTATATATCTTTGTCATTGAGCACGTAGTGAGTTTAGGTGGTTAGTGCGCTTTTGCTTGCTAGTTGGTAGGAGCTCCCCAGTACTTAAAGTATTAGTGTTTAGGTTTGTGTGACCTTACGCTAGAACGGTTTAGTGAAGGTTAAGGTAGGCTTGCACCTTTGTTTCTTGTTAGGATCTTTTACAAGGTGCTTAAAGTCTTAGTTAGAGGGGTGAATTATAGTTAGAACTGATTAGGTTTATTTCCGCTGTGATTAATTTTAGAACATACTATTCACCCTCTCTCTAGTAGGCCATCTCGACCCTATACAGTCCCACTGCTAAAAACTACAGCGTACTACCTCTTAATTTCTATAAACTTATATCGAAATCATGTTCTCAATGGATAGTTTTTATATAATAATTTTTTTCTAATTCCATACGTTCTATCTTTCCATTCTCTACCAATCATATCCTTTCGTGTCTTGATTCTCGTGTAGACATGGTTTCTAACTTAGACCCATTAATTTTTGTTCTTTCTTCAATAACTCTCGTCACATCAGCAAAATAAAAAGGTGGCAATACAATTAATGTCCATATAAACTATGTTATGCTAGAAACCATGTATAGTTTATATGTAAGCAGATACTACGTATAATCTTTTATCTAATCACACCTCTTCTTTCTTCCTCATGTACATCTCTTCATGTCTTGGTTCTCATGTAGACCTGGTTTCTAATTTAGTTCTGATTTCTATCTCTCTCCTTATTAAATCATTTGTCACATTAGCAAAATGCTTAAGTTGTAGGGTAATTAATGCACATAGAAACTATGATAGTTTGTGCATTGTGAGTATTTAGCCCACAGTTATTTGAATTGGTCTGGATCGGCAATCCGACAGGTAAAATATCAAACCAGAGCCTCTGCAGTCTGGTTCACCTTATAAGACCGGTTAGGAATCGAACCGGTATAAAACCATCAAACCGACAATTTTTCATAGAAATTGGTATAAAACCGGGCAATGAAACGCTTTAGAATCAAACGGTCTAGAGCTGTGCATGATATTTGCAATGTGGTATGGATCAGAATTAGAAGAGAGGAAATAAAGAAAAATAGTGTAAAAAGAGGGAGCGACGGGATTTGATCCCAGATCTATTTGAACCGGATGAAACCTGTGGTTCTTACTGGTTGGACCAATCAAACCTTGAACCAAGGCCCTAAGCGATTCGTTATCCGGTCTGGATTTAGGTTGACCGCACCGCATACGCTACGCGCGTACTGCAGGGTGCGATAGCGTGCGTGGGTGCTGTAGCGCGCCCCGCTACCGCGTACGCTAGCACCGCGTCCACGCTAAAGCCAGCGCCTGCGCGGCGGCATAGTGTTGGTACGGCGCACGCGCGTAGGGGGCCCACGTGGGACCGAGAGAGAGAGAGAGAGAAAGGGGAGGTGGAGGTCGCCGTCGAGCCACCGTCGACCTCGCCGTCCTCGCGTCCGCCATGGAGAGAGAGAGAGAAAGGGGATGTGGAGGTCGCCGTCGAGTTTGCTGAGGCCGCGTGCGCTCGCCAGAGCCACCCCGCGCCGGAGACCTCGCACCGGAGCTCGTCCCCGCTAGAGCCGTCCCGCGCCAAAGCTCGCGCCGGGGGGCCACACGCTCGCCGGGAGGCCGCGCGCCCTCACCGGGGAGCCGTGCGCCATCGCCGGGGCCGCCGCGCCCTCGTCGAGCTCGCGCGCGCTGGAGCTCGCCCGCGTCGGAGCCCGCGCGCCGGAGGCCGCACCGCGTCGCCCTCGGCCTCCTCGGCCGCGAGGTGAACCACGAGGAGAGGCCGGGCCACGCCAGCCCCCGGCCGAGGAGAGAAAGAGGGAGAGGGAGGACGACCGGCGGTCGCCGCCGTACCAAGCTCGCCCGCCGGGGAGGAAGGGACGGGGAGAAGGTACTGGAGCCCGCCGGAGTCCACGTGCCCGGGGCCGCCGCCGCCGCGCCAGGGCTCGCTGGGGCCGCGCTGGGCGGATGGGGCGAGAGGGAGGAGAGAGAGAGGAGGGAGGTGAGAGAGTGGGTGGGATTAAAAAACGAAAAAGAAATATAAAGTAGACATATAGAGTATGGATGAGTACGGGAAAAAGTAGTATAGAGTAGAGAATCTCGATGATCAGGATATAATATTTTTTTTAATAATGAATTTAGAATACGGCGAGTGTGGATAGCCTTAGCCCAGCTGCAGCCCACGCGAAACGGGTTTCTCCGGCCCAGCTTCGTTCTGCACTCCCGACTCCCGAGCGAGTAGCGACGAGCCGACGACCGCGCCTCCTCCGTCCGGCCGACCTCGCCTCCTCCGTCCGGCCGGCCGGCTCCCGCCGCCCCAGCGCAGATCTTGCCACTAGCAGCAGGCCAACCGGATCTGGCCCTGACTGCCTGCGCCTGCCGCCTGCCTGGCCGGTCGGCCCCCACCCCGCCAGTGGCCACTGGCCAGCAGGGGCCCAGCCCCCAAACGGCCAAGCCCTTCCGCCCTTGCCCGGTTGCCCCCCGCCGCTGCACAGTGAGCCAGAGAGTGAGTAATTTTTGCTGTTCAGTGATTCGTATTTTGATTGATAAGTGCCAATTGCTATTTTCTAAAAACTGCATTGCAGTATTTACCACTCAATACGTCGCATCCTTGATTATGATTGCCACTGAGTGAATGACACATGGACCCGCCTGAGTCTATGAATTGTGGGCCTAATGTCAATTTTGAGAAATCCAGTGATAACTGATAATGATGCATTGCTGTTCTACATGTTCCTAAAGCAGCTTCAATCAATGTCGTTATTTGTGCTCTTTACTATTTTAGTTTGCTGGGAGTGTGATTTATAGCCTTTAATTGTTTAGCAAACATGTGCGCCGTCTCTGGGTCTGCCATTGATGCTAGGTACTCCATACTTGAGAGACTAGCAGTGTTTATACAGTGATCCATATATAGTTTTGAGGAAATAGTTGCCTTATCAGCTAAATGCTAGTATGCAGGTTTAGAACTGTTTCAGTGCCCTTCTTTTATGGAAATTGCAATCCCAATGAGATGGAGTATATGGACGTGAAAAATGGCTTGATCTTAAATTAACAAGATTCAACAGTAATAGCTTGAAAGAGAAAATTACAACATCATTTTGCCTTGGTGATCCATTGGGCAAAACGAAAGTCACTTCTTAAATCTTAAAAAATTGAGACCAACCTAGGAGGAAGTATGTATTTTTTTAATAAGAAGAAAATAGACACTCAAATTCGAATTGAATAGAACTTATACCTTGGTGGTTTCTGGTTCACATGTCCCTCCAACCAGCTGTGGCAGGCGCACTTCCCCATTTTTTAGGTATCTCAAAATGGCCAGATAGATGTGCTTGATTTTAATCTTTATTAGTTATTTTTGGCTCTTTATTCTCTTTGTTAATTAGAGGGGGCTTGCCGCTTGCCCCCATGATCCATAGAAAAGAAATAGGGATTTTAATGCTTACCCCTGCTTTCGTTGGAAGCATGAGGAGAGCTGGAGTTCCAAGATATGCTTAGTATTATGGAAGGCTTGTATACCTTACAGAAAGTATAATAAAATCAAGGTAAAATAAATTTCAGAATGGTCATTTGGCGAATTCGCTTAGCCTGGCCAAGAACAAGTATCCCCAAGCTTTTGGCTAGTAGAGGTATACAACAAGAGTAATTAGAGGCATCTGCATCAATTTGATGGTTCTATTGGTTAAGCCATCGTTATAGATTATTGCACCACCATCCGAGCCAAAATGATCTAGACCCTGGAGCATGTAACCCGACAAGCAACAAAAAAAGTAACCCATACTGGTTATCAAACCCCACCCTTCCCACACAGGCACCACATCCCTGAAGCAGTCAAACCTAGGTATTGCACGCACACAGAGGGCCATGTTGCACACACGATGTCCAGTCCTGCGCTGCACCTGCACTGCTGCTCTCGCCTCCCTCACCTTGTCGTGGTAGCAAAAATACGGCACTTCTTCACTCTGATGGACATCAAAGTGATTTGCAGCATACCTTTGAGTACAAGGAGACAAGCTGATTTTTTTGGATGGGCACTATGAGTCTATGACCGTAAGGGATTGTTCACAGTTGGATCGGCCTACCTGATGTTGGTGCTAAATTGGGAGAGAGCGAATGCATTGTTGGAAAGGAGACCTAGCAGATTGAATACTAGAGCGGAAGAGAAAGAAAAGCTGTTGTGCTATTTGTGGAGAGACTGATTCATGGAGGCATTGACTCATTGACTGGAACATGGCCAAGTGTGTATGGGCTCTTGGGAAGGACTTGGTTGAACATTCATGTGAAATCCAAGAACAGGAGTGAAGGGATGGCTTGAGGAGATTTTTGCTACGTTATCGGGGGATGATCTTATAAGAGCTTTGGTGACGCTAGAGCTATATGGCATGAGAGGCGCAAAGCTATTTGCAAGAAAAAATCTTTTTAAAATCCAAAGGTCTCTTGCTGACTTGGACCGAATCAAACCCCCCGGTGGCACAGAAGCGGAGCAGGCATGAAGCGGGATCTTTGCCCCTGTTGGATCCCACCACGAGCAGGCTAAATGAAGATCAATGTTGATGCAGCTGTATGATAGAACTCGAGTATAGCTGCTGTTGCAGTGGTAGCCAGGGACTTGAGGCCTTGAGGGGAGCTTTCTTGGGGGCTTTGGTGGAGGCAACAGGATTATTGGACCCGGACGCTAAAAGCAGTGGCTTGCAGGGAGGGGCTGTCCCTGGCAAGTGATCTCCACTTACGAGTTTTTGTGATTGACCAGAAAAATACCAACCTATTTTCTCCCAGCGAGAGGAACCAATGTATCCTCCTGAGCCTTTCAAGATCTATGCGATTTCTTGTTACCTTAACTTGTTTGAATTAACTATGGAGGTGATGTGTTGACATCAATACATGTATGCTACTGTCATGGCCCACAAGCTAGCTCTGAGCTGGCCAAACGAGCCGAGCCATGGAAGCATATCTGGGCCAAAAGATTTGCAGTAAATGCAAATGGCAAATATTCCGAAATCTTGGGGAAAAAACTTGCCATTTCTTAATCGACATTATAATTTCTTAGGGAACATTACAATGAAAGATAAAAACATAGTCTTGGACTCCAAACCTCAAATCTGGTGCCTTAGTACTATTCATTTCGGCATTTCTATGATCCTTGTGGTTATGAAAGCTATTGAAGTCTCAAATTGACATATTCAAATTCGAAATAGACCAGTTGTTCATATGTTTCAACGACAGTAAGAAACTGCCTTTCGCTACTTTTTGGCATAAGATTTGCTCCCATGGTCCTAGCTACCAAGAAACTAGTATGTGGTTGGAACAAACAGTTTGGTCTGTTCTTATATTGCATTTATCTTCTTTGTAAGTTTACCTAACATTGCAGCATTATCTAATTTTCTGTTTTCTTTACCTACAGTTTTGCAACACAAGGAATATACTTACACACAGCTCACTGCTTGTTCGGATCGATGCATCGAACAGTGTTTGTCACGGTGGGGACCACATGTTTTGATGCTCTTGTCATGGCGGTAGATTCTCCAGAAGTAAAGAAGGCTTTATTGCAAAAAGGTTATAGTAATCTTGTTATTCAAATGGGCCGAGGAACATATGTTCCATCTAAGGTTAGTATGCTTATACCTCTAGTAAATTATCAACCATTTAACTGCTGTCTAATTTGCATTATTAACAATTTATAGTCTTCCTTATAGGAATCTTCATAACTGGTAATTTAAGTCAGCCTAAATGAAATGCAGCTGGAAAACACCGTTTTTTTTTTTTTTGAAATGGATCTCATGCAAATTGTTTTGTGTAAATAATGATTCAAATGCTTTATGACGAAGACTTTTTCCAAACAATTGACATTTTCACTTTTATGTAAACAGGGTGTGTGAACTGATGTTTTCTGAGCAGCAGTTATTACTTTATGCTTGAGAAAGCAAACCTATAGTTGTTTCGGTCCTGTACAGGGAAGTTAATAGTATTTATATATTTGGGACTACAGGTCTCAGGAGATGCTACCCTTCAAGTTGATCATTTCACATTTTCACCAAGCATTGCTGAAAATATGAGAACAGCTTCCTTAGTTATCAGCCATGCAGGTAAGTATAGTGTTTCCAAATGGTGGAAAACAGAAAGACGTTGGAATATTTTCTTGGCTAAATGTTGTAACTGCTAGCTTGAATTTGATGCGTCGGTGAATTATTCAGTAATTTATTTGACCATTAAATGTGGAACAACATACTTGTTCTTAGCTTGTTATTCTCTTTCTATTTAAGCCATGATGAGCTTGTAAAAGCTTCCAATATATGTACCAGTTTATCATATATGCTTTGGATCTGAGGTATTTTCACCCTGCTCTACTCAAATTCAGGACAGTATAAGGCAATGTAAAAAGTACGTACTGTTCGGAATGTGCTCCATCTTTTGCTACTATCAAAAGTTTTCCATTTGCGTATCATTGAATAATTTGTGGAAGGAAACTCTGCAGCAATGTATCACAAGTTCCAGGCAGTATCGTTTCTTTTTTAAGTTTGTGACGCTCAAAATGATTAGCACGGTTGCCCTGTTGCAACTCGAGCAGTTCTGCATATCTGGATCAATAAGCTTTTAACTGCACTTTAGCCAGACCTTGCGATTGACCAAATTTTTGTTTGAAAAATCTTTTTTGTTTGTGTTATTTATTGTTTAGTTTCTCAAGATTTAGCTCTGACAGGTTCAGGAAGCATATTTGAGACGCTACGCCTCGGCAAACCACTAATTGTTGTTGTAAATGAAGATTTGATGGACAATCACCAGAGTGAATTAGCAGAAGAATTGGCTGAAGGGAAGCATCTCTTCTGTGCACGACCACAAACATTGGGAGAAACCATCCGTGCAATGGACCTAGAGACGCTAGTTCCTTATGAGCCAGGGGATGCCAGACCAGTTGTCACCAAAATAAACAGATTTCTTGGCTTTCCAGTTGACTGACAAATTACTATACCTCAATTTAAGGCGTTGGTTCCTGTAAATGTTTGATTTGAATTAACTGACATGATGATTACTGATGGTTTTGTATTGTTGTGTGCGGTGACAAGAAATTAAGGCGTTGGTTCCTGTAAAATAGCAAGATTGTATCTTTGCAATTGGGTCCAATTAGGGACACATAGTTCATGACATGCCTTGTTTCTCTGCCGTTTTACTGCATCAATACGTTATGCTTGACAGTTGTCATGCCCTGATCCGTCTAAGTAGACTAAAAAAATCTTCTCATAATTCGCACGACATGCACATTGATGGTGTGGGGGTGGGTTCAACCGGCGCTGCCGTTGGCCCTGCTGGCGGAGGCGGCACGCTGTGGTGATGGCAAGGCGGCCGATGCTGCTGAGGTGGCGAGCACCGTGATTTTGCTGTGATGACCGGATGGGACCGGCGGGGCGGGAGGCTGCCGTGGTGGAGCTGTAGATGTCTAACTGCGCGGGCGGGCGGCAGATGCGGGATGTCGTGGGGAAGCTGCTGGTCGCAACCATGGCTAGTGAGGGAGGCGCCCCTGTCCTTATGCGTGACTCGATCACTGCCTTTGAATTCGATCCTTGACTGCAGGAGCAAGTTCCATTCATGTTTCAATTTGTTGACCCGTAGAGTTCGGCTTTGAAGATTTTATTGGTAACTTATACTCGATTTGGAGCGCTGCTATCGAGCTTAGCGTTCTTTTTTAGTTAATTTAGAACTCTTCATCTAGCCGATTTGTAGTTTTTCATACTTTCCTTCTCACAATCTCACCCTTTCTGTTACATTCTATTTTCTTTACTTTGTACCTCTGCAAAAAGATTTGCATCTTCGTCGCGTGTGGTGGACCATAATCACAAAGTTTTCGAAATGATTGGGTCGTGGAATGAGAAATGCTTCTTGAGAAGAATTTTTCACTGTCGAGACGAAACTGATCTATGTTTTCGGAACACAAAATACACGATACTGGTACGCGGAACGTGGCGCCATACCATGATCCTGGTGACTGTGTGGTGGATAGGGGCGACCAGGACTCCATGGAGACAGAGAACACTTCCACTACTATAAAACCGTGGAGGACTATACCAAAAATATGCGAGATCAATTTTTCCCTCTTTATTATTAGAATATAGAAAAAATTAGCTTCTGATTGAAAATTTCCCCATTATTTTGCTCGACCTAAAAACATTTTGAGAATTTTATTTAGGAAAATTTTTGAGTTGGGGTTTTAAATTAGAGAAAAGAGTGGAATATTTGACTTAGGTTGGACCTACTCACTCTATCTCGAATAAATATATTTTAGAGCTCTTTTAAGTAAAAAAAAATTCTATATTGAACAAATTTATTGAAATTTTTATAGACATAGCCTTGATTGTTTGTAAGAAACAAAATGTTTTAACTTTTCTAAATATATAATCTTCTTTGATGAACAACATGTAGTGCCCAAAGAAACAAAAAATAAAAGTTTTCGCATTCTCTTATCTAAATTTCTTTAATATATAATTTTGTTTTTTTGACTTATATGTAACTCTTGTTATACACTTAGATTTACACTAAGTCTAATTATATAGTGAAAAGTCAAATGTTTTATGATTTGGAATTTTGGAACGAAGGAAGTATTATTTTGCAAAACAGAAAGGACTGCCCGAGTTCGGGGGCCTACTCGTAAAAGGAAAGACGTTTGATTCCCGCACCCGGACACAAGCAATCCACGCGGCGGTCGCCACGCCGCCGCCGCCATCCCATGGTTTTTCCAGGTTCCCAGCCGGCGATCTCGAGACCTTGCTTGCCCCATCCCAGCCCAACGCGCCGTCGATCATCTGAATAGCTTGGCAGTGTAACCCTGTCGTGTGCGATGAGTTCCTCGCCGGTGGCTACCGCGGCGGCGTCGGCGGCCGTGGTGGCGCTGGCCGTCGCCAACCGCGTGCTCTACAAGCTCGCGCTGGTGCCGCTCAAGGCGTACCCTTTCTTCCTGGCCCAGCTCACCACCTTCGGGTAAGTAAAGCCAAACCGAGCCCTCTGCTTCCTCTGCTGTCCCAGGCGGCCGCGAGCTTGGTGTTCGACGAAATGCGGAGAAAACAAATTTCGGTGCGCTTGACGTGCCAGCTAGTTTCTTCGGATCCTGAATTGCGGTTCCTCGTTGTTTGCGCGTGTAGATACGTCGCCTTGTACTTCTCAATACTCTACGCGAGGTACCGCTCGGGGCTGGTGACTAGACACATGCTGGCGCTCCCCAAACACCGGTTCGTTGCCATTGGTTTGCTGGAGGCACTTGGACTCGCTGCCGGCATGTCTGCTGGAGGTAGTTTTGTTCACGCTCACTCTGAGGATGGCGTGGTAGATTTTGTACGGATTGAATTGCATTTCTTGCTCGATCAGAAAAGGGGTAAAATGGTTTGGTTTCATGCAGCTCTAGGTTATAATTCAATTTTGTTAATTGGCTGTTGTTTATGGAACTTGCAGCTATGCTACCAGGGCCTGCTATTCCTATACTGTCCCAGGTATTTGGGTAGTTTCTGTTGCAATCCGTTATTTAACTCTGTTCAGTTATATATGATGGTTTTATTTCAAATTATTACTAAATTTAAATTTTCCATTTTGTGCTGTAGTTTCTGTTGCCAACTTGGGCAACAGTACTGCTGTAGTCTCCGCCTATTCTTACCAATTTCATTTGATTGCCAGTGTTTAGATGTGCTATGGTTATACAATTATATGTGAAGTGAGATATTCCTTTGTATGTCTGCTGCAGTCATTCTTGGTGTGGCAGCTTATCTTCTCTGCCCTGCTTTTAGGGAGGATGTATTCAGCCAGACAAATCATTGGTTGCTTCCTAGTAATTTCTGGTGTGATTCTTGCTGTTGCAAGGTATGCCATTTGAAACATTTGCTTTATATTTCTGGTCCTTATGGCGCAACATATATGTTTGGAGAAAAAAAAGACTGCTACACATGCTCCTATACATCAGTAACATTTTACTAGTTTGCTATAGAAGGGTTATTGTGGTATTATTGTACTATAAGTTATTACTACCACATTGCTAAATTTTAATTCATTGTTCATCACAATATTTTTTTTTTTACTTCTTTAGTGGAGCGAATGATGGCCAGCTACTTTCAGAAGTCAAGTTAATTTGGCCAGCATTGATGATAGCTTCGTCAGCATTTCAAGCTGGTGCATCTATTCTGAAGGTATATCTGATTTCTTTCTCTCATATTGTTCATTTTTGCTTACTGGTGAACACTTAACTCAAATATGTCAATTGTGTATTACAGGAAGCAGTTTTCATCGATGGTGCAAAACGTCTTAAGGTTGAGGCATCCTTTCTCCATGGTGCTTTTATTTATTCAATGGTAAACATTGATTTATGAACTCATGGTCTAATGTTCATAAAATTAAATATTTGTGCAGGGGAAGCGGCCAGACATCTTTGTGGTCAATTCATTTGGATCTGGATTTCAGGTGGTTTTAGAAATTGAATAGAGTTGGGCTGTTCTATTACATACTTTCTTGGTTCATGCTTGACTGCATTATTATGTCTTTAAACCTGAATTTAATACTGTATACTATGTCATATTTTTTCAGGCTCTTTTTGTCTTTCTTCTTCTTCCATTCCTTTCTAATTTGAGGGGAATTAAGTTTGCTGAGCTTCCTGCTTATTTAAATGGTGGTGCTGAGTGCTTCTTAAATGTCGCAGAAAGTCCAATTGGTAATGGTTCTTGCACAGAATTGTATGTTTCCAATTAGTATATGTTTTCTTGTTGCTAAATATATGCAATTTCGTAAGCTGACTAGCGACTCATAAATGCTTATGAATTCTAATCGAGAGATTTCTCTTTGGACTCGTGTAGAAATCTCGAGGAACTTTCAGTCTAATAAACTACTAAACTTTCTGACATTCTGATTTCAGTTCATGCTTTCTCTTTTACTTTGGGAAAAACTTTTTGTTTATGTTGCTCACTTGCTACTTTTCTTACAGATTGCGGAGGAGCTCCATTCCTGCCTTTGTTGTTTATAGTGGTGAATATGGCATTCAATATTTCTCTCCTCAATTTGGTGAAGATGTCATCTGCCCTTGTGGCTTCCCTTACAGCAACATCAGCAGGTCCATTATTGCATTTTCATATTCTTTCTTGGTGTTGTGCCAGTAGGTAGACCGAATGAAAGGAATATAACCATACGGTACTAATTATGCTTGTTTTCATTTTTAGTGCCAATATCAATCTATATTCTTTCACTTCCTTTGCCCTACATCCCTCATGGCACGGAATTAAGCACGTCTTTCATCATTGGTGCCATGGTATTGCTGATGGGCCTGATTCTGTATAATATTCCCCAATCGTCATTGAAACAATTGAAGGCTGATTGAAGATGAAGTGACACACACTGCCAGATGACTCGTAACAGAAAGTTTACTGATTGATATTTGTGGTGAAATTGATTCCCACACTGAACTATACGAAGCATGTGACACATTCAAATTTGTATCATGAGTGTTATCAAAAATGAAGATTTTCTAAAGCATAACATGTGTATGTAGTAGGCACTTTTTTAATACGTATCCTATAGTCTGCAAGTGTTATTTAAATGTGAGTTAAATGAGCATGGTGCTTAGAATGATGCTTTGAGTTCAATGATTACACTGTGCTTGAATGATGATGTGTGTTGAATTACGTTTAAGCTATGAACGATGCTATCTTAGTTTAACTGCTTAATCCAAACACATTATGCTCCTTGTCAATGGCTGTTTCACTCGTCATAGTAGTACATGCTTTCTTGATGCCTCTTGTCCTGGGTCCAATATTGTCGTCACCTTTGCTCTCCTATGGGAAAACTGTTTTTTTTTTGTAACTGCAAGATTCAAGCACGAGTTAAAGGTGAAGGATGGCCCAGTGCCGATTCCTGATATGACATAAGTATGCGAGGAGCACACTGATAACATTTTTTTTAAAAAAAAGTTCGTTGTGGTGCGGTGGCAGCTGGTGGTGGTGTTCAGACTGCTAGCATTGGTGCTGTTGTTGTGTTGTACCAAGTACAATAGGGAAAAGTTCTTTTTATGATCTCAGCTAATTGATTTTCTCCTCTTCACTCATGCAGTATAAAATTTCACCTTGTTTGACTCCTCCTGACTTCTCCATGTACCAACTAAATATGAAGTTTAAATTTTGTTATGTTGCGTGCCGTTTGGATCTTGTGAATTGGAATGCCTTTCCAACAGCTTTGAGCAGACGTGTTTGATAGAGAGTTTATGCTTGATGTCTATGTTTAGTGAGTTTTACATACCTCCATATTTTCAGTACATGCATGCACCAAGAATTGTTTATACGTGTTTTGCAATCTTGAGAGAGCACACCAATTGAGTTTATGATGTGGCTGCCAGCTGTGTACGAGGGCAAAGCCCACTTATGTGCGGGGAAGGCTAGTGAGCTATTTGTGGAGTTACCCGATTATGGAGCTTGGTCTTTACGAGGGTCTTCAAAGAGGACTAGGTAAAATGGAGTTCGTGTTCTCTAACTCAATTTATGTTTATGCTTTTACTTTGCTTTTTTTTTTGTGTGTGCGCGCTTATTTTCCTAGTCTAGCTTGCTAGATTAGTTGATAGGATTGGATCTTAAGGTGTAAAACTCTTTTTTTTGTTAGATATAACAACACTTAGAAAAAGTAGTGCACATATAGATATAACTTGTGTAGATTTTGTAGGGTTATTTTGGTCTTAGATTTAAGTGACCTATAATTCACCATTGCTCATAGGCATCATGGCCCCTTCAATAATATTAGTTCCGGTTGGCTCAACTTTGGACCTTGGCTTAACCTTCGTTGAGCTTTTGACACTTCTATTAGGATGGAACCCACACTTTGATGGCATGAACTTCTATTTGCTTGCATGCATATCTTGCTTCCTAGAATGATGGCATGAACTTCTATTTGCTTGCATGCATGTCTTGCTTCCTAGAAATGGTTGACCTAGGTGTTTGGAGAGTTACTAGAGATGGGATGAACCTTTCTAAAAATCCTGAAAAACTCAGCACTAGTGATGAGAAGGAGATCCACTCTTGCCCCATCTGGACTAAGAAAAAGCTAGACCAACTTTGGTCTGGGAGAATTAGGGGACAGTAACGAAAATTCTAATAGAGTATATCAATTTATGACATCCCCGCCCCTAAAGAACACGTGGGAGGATGGGCCAGGACCGGGATAGGGATAGACAGACAATAAATTTTATCATTGCAAAAAAAGAAAAGAAAAGAAAAGAAAAACCGACATATGCACTCTTCCATCCATATATCCATGGGCTATGGCTGCATTAAAATTTCTCCCTCCTTCAGCCTTGGGGCCCCCTAAGTGCAAATTCATTGTGTTGTAGCCAATATTTTTTTTTTTGACGAGGCAGGCACAACACACAAGGCCCACTAGTGTTCTTTTGATGAGGCAAAAGGAAAAAGAGTCACTCAGCCAATTATATTCACTCTGTTCGCTTGAGCTTACCAGTCAGAACCTATCAATCCTACTTTTTAGCTATGGAATATTTTTTTCTCACAATAAATAAGTCCTACAAATCAGGCACAATTACAAAAGTCCTACGAATAGAGTGATTATCATTACATTATGTTGTTATAAGCTTAAGACTCCAGGACGAAAGCAAGACACTACCCGCAGGATTTGTATTCCTGGAGGCACATGCAGTTGTGTCGTCGGTCAGGATGTGAATGGATGTGCCCAAACATGGCAAGCACATCCATTCAATTCTCTCGAGCCCCAAGAAAATCTCCGCCTTGGACTTGGCCCTGTGGTGGAAATTCTTGGTTCCGTTGAGCAAGTGAGGTGAGGGCATGGCGTCCAGTCAACATCTACTTGACCTCATCCCCTATAGACCCGCAGACCCTGTAATTGAGTTGCCGTGCGGGTGGGTAGGCAAAACAAGTAGAGGCGACAACCACTTGAATTATCTATTATGTTAAACAACCAAATGCAGGCTTCTAACATTGCGGGTATCAAGCTAGGACTGGGCTGCCCTCCTATTCACTCTCTTCTTTTTGCAGATGACCTCATCATCTGTGGCAATGCATATGCAGCTGAGGCCAACAATATTCAGAAGGTCCTCTACAACTTCTGCAACAATTCTGGTCAGATCCCTAACCTGCAGAATGTTTCCCAGTCGACCAAAGATGAAATTAGATCTATTTTCCCTGTCCAGGACCTCCCAAACAACACTCTCCACCTTGGTCATCCCATTATCTTTAGCCACAGGGATAGAAACAGAGCCTACAACTTTATCCATCGTAAATTCAGGGCTAAACTCACCACTCTCAAAGCTAATAAACTCAACCATGCTGGTAGACTGGCCTACATTAAATATGGCTTGTCCTCCATCCCTATCTACTATATGTCCACTCTCCTGTTCTCAAAAAATTTCATTGATAAAATTACTACCATCATCAGACAGTTCTGGTGGGCGGGCATTCAAGAGGACAACCCCACTTCCCCCATTGCCTACCGCTCTTGGGATGATATTTGCCAACCCAAACAAAATGGAGGTCTAGGCATTAGAGACCTTAGTAGAGTCAACAGAAGTCTCCTTCTCCATGCTGCTTGGAACGTTGTTACCCAGAAACACCCTCTCCTCTCTGTTGTTCTAAAAGCTAAGTACTATCCTAATAATTCTTTCTGGAAAGCCCCCAAGACTGGGGTAAGATCTGTTTTCTTGAACTAGCTACAAACTCCACTCTTCATGTACATGCAGGTAACTCTTCTATCTGGACAACCCCGTGGTGCCCCATCTGGGAAAATATCCACTCACACATCCTGCTACCAGTAACTCAAACTCCTTTGCCTCAAAACATTTCCCAGCTGCGCAACCCAAACACAGCAGATTGGAACCAAGAGCTTATAGCAACAAGTTTTGACAAGCATGTTGTTCATGTAATCACTAACACACCTATTGTTCACTCTGACAGTCAGGACATTCTCAGGTGGACTCCAGCTAGAGATGGAAAATGACTACTAAAAACATCTATAATTACCTTAGTGCTTCCTCTCTAATCCAGCTGCCCATGTAGGGAACAAGAAGCATCACCCCACATGCTAACTCAATTCTGAAGAGAGTATGGAAAAGTAAAAACATTCCGCCTCTTATCAAAACATTCACATGGAGATTGACCCGGAGAGCATTGGCGACACGAGGCAGGGCTTCCAAATATAGTACCCACATTAATAAGAACTGCAACACATGCGGGGAAGTAGAGAGTGATGCTCACCTCTTCTTCCACTGCACCCTCCCCACTGAGGTATGGGCTTCTGCTACCCCACCTATCTCAACTCAAAATCTGTCTAAGGAACAAGATGGGATCCAAGAAATTCTAGATATCATTATCGATGCATCATCATCACAAGATTACTTGGAAAAAATTCTCACAACCCTTTGGTACATCTGAAGGCGAGAAATGACGAGAGGTTCCAACAATCGAACTTGGACACACCAGCAGGTGACTCATGATGTGCAAGCGCATATTGCTACTAACCATCTAGTGCAGCAATTCGAGTTGCAACTACGTGTCACTGCTACAAATCAGCAGCCTAGAGTACCCAACAAATGCAGGCCATTGACGAAGAACAAATTTATACTAACCCTTGCATGCGCCATTGTGCTACTCACTTCTTGAACAGAAATTCTATACAAATGTCGGCGACTCTGCAAGGCAGCCGATGTTACATTGATGCATCCATTGCACCCGACGACCCATCCTTCACTCCCAGACATGCTGGGCGAGGAATTTTAATTCTCGATATGTAGGTCGCACCCATCCAGACGGTCTACATCACAGGCAGGCTCCACTCCGCCACCTCTGTTATAATGGCATAATCGGCGGCTCTGGCATTGGCAGTCAAATTGGTGGAAAGCATGGAAATACAGCAAATTACCTTCCATGCAGATTGTGAGCAGCTGGTGGAATTCCTCAATGCAGAAGACCAATCGGATCCGGAGAATGAAGCACTACACTCAAATCTACTCAAATCTCTGTGCAGGCAACACCCAGCGTAGGATTCTAAAAATTCCAAGAAGCCAAAATGTCACTGCAGATTCACTTGCCCACCAGGCCTACAACCAGGCACAGCCACAGCATAGTTCTCAGTGGTCTATTTGTAACATAACTCTTCTTGCAGCACGATGCTGCTGAAATATATTGTTTGTTATAAAAAAACCACTTGAATTAATATGTCATATGTTTACGTATACATAGTAGTGCTACTGGCTGGATCGCAGGGTATGTCACATACCTGGCATATCCTGTAGATCCGCTGTTGTTACACATGCATCGAAGGTTCTGTTTAGTTCCCAAACTTTTTTCAGATTCCACGTAACATTAAATTTTTAGACGCATGTATAGAGCTGTTTACACCAAAATTTGGACCGGGAGCAGATAGCCAATGCCGGGAGCGGATAGCCGATTTTCGGGAAGCAGAGCCTGTTAGACGAAGAGCTGAGAGCAGCCGATTGGGTCCCAGATCGAGTGTTGGGCCGAAACGAAGATGGCGCGGTTAGAGATGGAGTCGATTGATGACGTCAGCATGGGTCTTTGGCGCCGCGAAGCGATCATGTTCGAAGTCCGTTTTGGAAGGGAAAGATTGGACTCTGTTGACACTTGTTAGCACAATCACCAGAGAGAGTGTTAGGCTATCTCTGATAATGGCGCCAGAAGTGCTTAGGGTATTTCTTATGTCTATTGGATAATTCTGCAAGCGCACAGAATATACCGCTGTAGCACTTCACCCGGGAGTATTTCAAGGTATCGTTATTTATTTTATCCCAAGGGAAAGCGATTGCAAGAAATGTTAATAGAAAGAGATCCTGAAATCTACCTCAACTTAGTACAACTAGTGTAGAGGGGGTAATCGAAGTATGATAGGAAGGTGATGATTCAAAGATAACAAATGAATTGCTAAAAGATAACTAGTGTAGTATAGCTAGGTGGGAGGACAACGAGTGAGAAAGGTTCCTGTGATTCTTGCTTTACTCCTATGAACTATCCTATCAAATGGACGAGATACACTAAGACTGCTACCTTACTTCCGGTGTGTAGGGGATAGTGCGAGACAATAGAGGATATAACCTCTACCCGAAGCGCCTATACTCTTATGGGAGCCTACTTTTTAAGAACTTGCCTAAAACACGTGGAGGGATACTAAGACTAGATAGGTATGTCACCACCTCCTAGCACCCACAAACAATCCGTGCGACAAGCGGCATTTAAAGGCAAAATCTAGTCTAAGCACCATGCTTACACCAATTCTCACTACTCTAGCTGTGGCCAAGGCAACTAGAACACCCTATGATAGGCGATGAACTACACACGTGAGTTGGTTACAGGATCACAATCTAATGTATGCCGACCAAGTAATATGATAAATCACAACAATACTATTATTAGAATAGTAATGCACTAAGTATAGAACAGAGTAAATACTCAGCAAAGTAAAGCAGGAATATTATATTAAAGTAAATAAGTCTTACAGAAAGAGAAAGATACAAGAGCTATACCAGACTCTCCAGCAGACGACTCCGGAGACCCCGAGCGCAGCTCGACTCAACTCTAACTCCCACACTAGACTACACTACTACTAGAAGTGGAACTACATTGTTTCTCACTTGTATCTTGAATGAATCATGTCTTGAGAGGGTGGAGGCAGCCTCTATATATAGGGGGAAGTGGAGAGGTGCCACGTCAGCGATCCGTGTGCTCCATACCTCTCTACCCTTGGATGAACCGCCTTGGAACCGCCTTGAGATGGACGTCCGTGAGCAAACCAGCACGTGGGAAGTGTGCTCAAGTCGGCGGGGAGGCAACCGACCTGGCTGGGCACCAGGGGGGTCCGGCCGACCCCCCTATGGCAGGTGGGCCCAGCCAGGGGCTTCTAGAAGGTGTCCCCACTTGTCATGGAGTCTGGCGGTGGCCTGGGCCCACCATGGGTGGTTCGGTCGAACCACCTATGGCAAGGTGGGCCCACCACCGAGGTCCCCACCTGTCATAGACTGTGGCTATTTACTTGTTTTGCCTTGATCTTGTCGGTTCAACGCCTTGATCCATGTGCTTTGCTTCTCCACCGTTGATTGGAAACACACTTTGATCCAAAGGTCGAATTGAGCTGGATGGAGTGTCACACGGATCGTGCCACATAACTAGAGTCCTGCGGGCCCCATGTATGGTTCGGCCGAACCATGAATGTGCTCCATTTGCACTGATCTTCCTTGTGTATATTGATATGACTCATGTGCTGAAATGTCGTGGCCTGGTGTCACCATATGTGGTTCGGTCGAACCACCTTTGGTGGAACCAAAGGTCCATCTTCTGCAGGTGGCTTCTTCATGCAATTCTAAGCACAATGGTGGTGCTAACTTGCCATTGGGTGGTTTGGCCGAACCACTCATTGTGCCCATCTTTTGCACATCGTTTCCAGAAGCTATGATATTAATGATTGTGAAGTTGGTTTGTCATTTGGCCATACTTGGTTGGTTGCCTAAACTTCATATAGAGCTTCTAGACACTGAAAAGTACCTGTTCTGAGTGCCTGCAACCAAATAATGACAAGTACATGTGGAACCAAGTTATTTGTACCTAAGTCACTATGTGTTTGGTGGTTTCCTTCCAGAAAGAATGCCTTGTTGACGGTTTTGATGGGGTAAAAACATGGTAAAACTACCGTCAACAGACTCCAAGTTACCTTTAATTAGGAAAGTTTGTTAGTTTCCATATCTTGAGTTGTAATTCGATTAGGACTCTATCTTTTCAGCCCAGGGTATAAATATAAGCCCCCGGCCATTGTAATACGTACGTACACATCAATACAACACACCTTTCGGCTCCGGCCAAACCCTTAGGAGTAGGAGTGGAGTAGATCTCGGTGAGTTTCTTTGAACGGGCTGAGTGTCATCCGGGGGACGCAGGCTTGCTTGTAAGTACCGTCATGCCTTGCTAAACTTCGACTCTTTAATGTCATCTGGTGGACATGGGAGCATAGTAGATAAGGGTTGATTCTTGTTTGGTATGAGTTTAGCGTCATCCGGTGGACGTGGGCTTAGATCAAATAATGGTTAGTTATCGATTCATGTTTATTATCTTGATTAATCTATGCTTAGCGGTTAATGTACACGGATTAGTTATCGGCTCTAACTAACTTGGCATCTTGGTTAGATTCATTAAGTTATCGGTGATGTTTGGATCTATTTGTTTACTTATATGCAACACTCACCAATTCTGCCCAATCTTGATCTATTTATGTCGGCTTTATATTCAATAGATCTATTTGTTCAATGAAAGATGATCATTATATATCCATGCATTGGTAAATAGAAAATGCTTGCATTAGCCGATAGACTTAGATCTTGATTGTATACAGGTCGCACTCAAGTAATAAGATGAATATTGTTTAGATCCAATAATCAACAAATTTAAGTCATTGTTTACATCATGGCTGTCTCGATCCGCTCGATCCCCACTGTTGTAAACGAGGAATTGAATGTGCTGGTTTGAAGGTCAGAACATTGTTTATCTTATAGGCTTGTATGTTGCCTGTATCTGCCGAATCGGCTAAGTAGCCGATTTCTTCCTGCTTTGCATTGAGATATTCAGTTTTAAATGAGATTGGCATATGTGCATCATGAATATTGTAATCTATCGTGCATGAATTGCTTTATCGATTTGACGCATGTGAATCAGTTATTTCAACATTATAATGCTTATTTCATGAGAATCGGTTCGGACAAATTGGATATCGACTCTTTGGTCGATAGCCTAGAAATAGAGCCTTTGAGGCCAGATATTTGGAACTGTCTGGATACACCAGTAAGTTCCACCTTGTGTTACTGATTACTATCTTCTTCCTTGCCAATTGCAGGTCAAATTGACTGGCACGTTTGGGAGTCATCGGCACTCTCAGACCGGGATTGAAGCTAGCTAGATCTGCAAGACTCCAACGCTCTTGAGATCGTTTCTGGCTTCGCTGTTGTGTTGAGCGCGAGGAACCACTTTTTTGCGCCAATAGGAGTATTGAATGTAGATAAAAAAAAACTAATTGCATAGTTTGTCTGTACATGTCAAGATGAATCTTTTGAATTAGTTAGTCCATGGTTAAACAAAAGTTGTCAAATAAAAACGAAAGTGTTATAGTATCAAAGACCAAATTTTTTCCCAACTAAGCACCCCCGAAGGTAGGCGTTGCTGGTACTCTACTGTTGCATTTAATATGTGTTTCAGTTAGTCAAATTTTTGTGCCCCCACATGGATATCACGTGGCACCCGTAGACCGTCTTTGATCTACCTCTCAATGATGCATATTGGGTTCGCACCTCCAAGCCATTCCGATGTTGCATTTAGTCAATCCTGATCAATTGCCAACAGACTAATTGTCACATATTACAAGCCAATATCTTGATGTGTACTCTCTCCGTCTCACAAATAAACGTAATTCTTTGACTCATACTCTTCTTTTTTTGACCATTTGTCTTATTCAAATTTTTTATATAAATAATAAATTAAATAAATTATTATGAAAATATCTCTAACAATAAAATAAGTCACAACAAAATAAACAATATTTATTAAAACTTTTTGAATAAGACGAACGGTCAAATAGGAATCGTAGAAGTCAAATAATTGCGTTTATTTGTGGGACGGAGGGAGTATGTCACAGAGAGTAACCTCCATATCTCATCATACATCAGTTTGCCATGGTTCTTTCGGTTGCCATAGTTTTCAAACTTGTGATTATGATCATCGATGCCGACCATATCAACCTCTAGAGAACTCTCTTGTGTATGCAGGAATAGACTGCGGCAATTAATGTGTTGACCCTGTCACACAATCTGCGTGCTATAGGAAACCAGTTTGTACATAGATGTCTCTTCTACTCTAATGCAATGGTCTCTCGGATCCATAATTATTGACAAGATCATATCCTAGCCTTACGACCTGACTGTGAAGCAAGACCACTATTACGTGACTATGACGCAAGAGGTCACTTCCGTCTCCATCATATACTCGAAAATGTTGGACCGGCAAGGATTATCTTTTTTTTGTAGGAGTGCTAGCTGATGATCCGGAACATCCGACATATGCATTGTTTAATTTACAGCCTCAAAAACAATGTATGAAGAGTGTGTGTGTGTGTATGTATATATATATATATATATATATATATATATATATATATATATATATATATATATATATATATATATATATATATATATATATATATATATGAGTCCTTTTACAGTGGTTAGAGATACCTCTTAATTACTCTTCGTACCTATGCAAGAAATTACCTCTAATTTAATTTATATGTTGAAGGACAATATGATAATTGGCACCGCGTCTCTCATCTCATCCCCCTCCGCCCCAACGAACGGGTACCGTGGTTCCCTAGCTGCCACCGCTGTGACCACTCCCTTGCCTGGCGCTGGCGCAGCGCCCTCATCCGGCGCTTCCTCGTCCGCCGTTGCTGTCTTATTCGAGCCAGCTCCACGACCACGACGGCCATGGAATCAAGGACGCAGCCCGCCGCCATGCAGTCGCGGCCACGATTCACAATTAAACATATTCAGACACAAAGGTGGGCTGCGATGGACATTTCACATTTCATTGATAGCTGCGTAGTTGCCATTTGATCCTAGCAGCAAAGCTTCAGAGCTGCAGAGTCCTACGATGCACTACTAATTAGGGAAAAATACAAAGCAGACATATTTTGAACTCAAGTCAATGAAATCTAGAGCTTCAGTAACATATTACTAGCATAATCTAAATGTGAAATCTGCAAGTCCGGGATGATGGATAGGTCATCCGCTGCTGCATGCTCACGGACAAGATCCCCACGAACGGTGACCGGGTCTTCTTCTACAGCTCGCCGTCCAACTGTCCAAGTCGAGGTGGACGTCCGGGATGATGGGCTGGTCATCTGCCGCTACCGCGTCGGCCATGCGGGACGACCACCAGAACAGTCTTGAGTGACTTGATTGGACGCCCTGAACGACGCCGCCACTGCCGATGACCTACGTGGGCACGTGCACGCCGCACGCAGACAACACTCGGACGTGTCACTGGGGGCGCCCGACCGTTGAGGCGCTCACCTCGCCGCTCGAAATCTCCTGGCCACAGGGACGGCCGCACCGCCATCAATGGATCGCCAATGCCGTCATCCTCCAATCCGCGATCCCTAAGCGCCGCAGCCCTGCCTTCGCTCTTGCCCTCGCCCTCGCCCTCGCAGCCGCCACCGCCCTCGAGAGAATCAGAGAACAGAGAAGAAGAGAGAATAATTCAACTATGTATACTAATACAATCATCCCTAAAGTAATCAAAACATTATTTCTTACTATAGATTTACTATTCTACCCTTAATTACATAAAAAAGTTTCAAAAATAAAATTATCACACTTCTTTTCTAAGCGCCGGTCCTACCTATTTTAATATGTGCCTGGTACCTACCATTCATCATTTAAAAGGTACCTGGTACCTCTTGGTACCTCTAAAATTGATACCTCTTAGTTACTCTTCTTTCCTAGCCGTCGGATCGACACTTATGAGCCATCTATTTTTTCTCAACCATAATAAAATTTCTCATATATATATATATATATATATATATATATATATATATATATATATATATATATATATATATATATATATATATATAGATTATTAACAAGAGCCACCTCCATAGCCATCATTGGTGACATCTATCGCGATCAGTTCCTTACAGGCATCTCATGTTCTTGAAGGTGACACATGGTTATTTATGGGAAATTGCCCCAACAATCCTGCGGTTCAACGTCCATACCCTCAGCTTGCAATCGTCCACACATAATGGACGTACGTAGTTTTGATTTCAGTGGTAACATTATTCTGGTATTTTTATTCTAGAGAAAAATTCACCAGCGGTCTTTCAAGTTGGCATAAGGTGTTACTTAGATCTCCGAACTTTCAAAGTAATATCTGTGAGTTCCTAAACTTGGAAAAGTGTGTCATCTACGTCCCAAACTTTCAAGGTGATCATCGTAGGTCCTTAAACTTGGCAGAAGGTGTCATCCAGGTCCCAAATACTGTAGAAAATTTAGGAAAAAATGTTTAAAATGAAAAATCTAATTTTGGGTACTGTAGGTATAATTGTAGAATATTTCAAAAATTATATCTTTTCCATACGATCTCAAATGAAGATAATTTTTATATAAAAATTGTAGTTCTCAACGAGATCTACAACTTTTTAGTTTTAAGTTTTTTAATTTAAGGTCGTCAAAATGCTAAAAAAATTAAATAAATTTTCAGCAGTATAATAATCGCGTACAAGCGCTTGTCGCCATGAAAAAAATCATATCTTTATTATATGCTATCAAATAGAGATACTTTCTATATTAAAATTGTAGCGCTTGAGGGGGTCTACAATTTTCTAGTTTTAAGTTTTTTAGTTTGAGGTCGTTAAGATGCTTAAAAAGGTAAATCGTCGATTTCAGTTTATGCATAGTGGTTTTATATTTTTTTAGTATATTAATACTTTCAAACTAAAAAACTCAAAACTAGAAAGTTGTATATCTCCTTGAACGCTACAACTTCCATATAGAAAGTATCTCCATTTGATAGCATATAAGAAACTTCCTGTTGATAGACACTTGTATACGATTATTATACTGCTGAAAATTTATTTATTTTTTTAAGCATTTTAACGACCTCAAATTTAAAAAATCAAAACTAAAAGTTGTAGATCTCGTCGAGAACTACATTTTTTATATAAAAATTATCTTCATCCGAGATCGTATGAAAAAGATACAATTTTTGAAATATTCTATAATTATAGGTACAGTACCCAAATTAGATTTTTCTTTTTTTCGAAATTTGCTACAGTATTTGGAACCTAGATGATACCTTCTGCCAAATTTAGGGACCTGCGGTGATCACCTTGAAAGTTTGGGACCTAAATGACACACTTTGCCAAGTTTAGGGACTTACATATATAACTTTGAAAGTTCAGGGACCTAAATGACACCTTGTGCCAACTTAGAGGACCGCTGGTGAATTTTCCTCTTTTATTTACAACTTATGAATATGTCTTATTTATTTGTGGCACGCATAAATTTCAACAAAATCAGCTTATTTTTCATATGAACCATCAATAATGTGCTTTATTTTCCAATCGCGCCATTAACCCGTATTTTATTAAGAGGAAAAAGTGACGCGACGGTGTCACCCAAGAATAATGTGATCACTTCATTCACAGTCCAGCCTCCAGCTCCCATTGCCCAACTTGCCGATGCCGGCTCCATATGTCACCCAAGCGCCCATGCCTATGCAGTGCAAGCACACATTCCGGCGATAGAGACCTTACAAGACATATCTACTCCAAAAAAAGACTTTCTATGCCATGCATAATGCAAGCTAGTAGCCATAATAGCCAGCATATCCCAGCTACTCTATATAATAAAATTGTTCATACTGTGCTGTTACGTTTATGCATGCGCGGCAGGCTCACAAATACTCCCTCCGTCTCTCAAAAAGTATCATTTTCGCTTCCAAAAAATAACTTAGACTAAATATATATTAAAATTTATTAGTTTTTATGGTACATAATTAATATCATTAGAAAGATTTTTTAATGTAGCTTTTTAATAAATTTATTTAGGGATAAAAATGTTGTACGTATTTTCTACAAGATTGAGTTAAACCTGTGATATGCACATCAACAACGATGTTATTTTAGAGACGGGGTGAGTATCTATCACGCATTGAACTCGTAGCACTGTCGCTGCCGCACGTACGTTACGTACGTACGCCACACCCCATCACTTCACTAGCTAGCAAGCCGGCCGTATACAGTATACCTCTCCTGCCATGGCCCATAGCTAGATCTCTTGGATTCACACGCGCGCCCCATGCCTTCTCCATGGCATGTGTCACGCGCTTGCCATTCCCTGTGTCCATGCTGAAGCCTGAGATCCATCTGTCAAATCTAAATCCTGAAGCCCAGCCATCCACACAACTCTATACGGTACCTATCTTTTTCCATCCTGATAGCGGCGGCTTGCCGTTTTTAGAAGTGTGTTTTGTAGTTCATTTAGAGAAAAAAAGGCGCCATATATATATATATGTATATATATATATATATGTATATATATATATATGTATATATATATATATGTATATATATATATATGTATGTATGTATATATATATATATATGTATATATATATATGTATGTATGTATATATGTATATATGTATATATATATGTATGTATATATGTATATATGTATATATATATATATGTATATATGTATGTATGTATGTATATATACAGATCGACACCCAGGTGGTCAGGTCTAGATAGGATAAGGAGGGTATGTCCGGGAAGGTGGAGTAATGGTGGAGTTTTTTGGTTTTTTCTGGAGTTTATATGCAATGCAGGGAAGCAAGTGATAATGCAACAGTAAGTAAAATAAAGAACATAAATAAGAATAACAGATAAATATATAAGTAAATAAACTAGAATATAAACAAGAATGCAATGCAGAACAACACGAACAATGGATAAGTATAAATATTTTGTGGATTTTTAATCATATATTCATCATAACAAGAACACACATATGATAAATGAAGAACGTGCTTAATAAAACATAGTCCTGGATTATATTAGCTACCTTGATAGTCAGAAGGTGAATCCTCCTGAGTAGTACACCAGGTTCTTGATACACACGTAGTAGTACAAACTTGATTACAGACTCTCACTGGACTCTTACAAACTCTCACACATAGACTCAGATATGAGTCTTTTATTTAGGATACAATACTATGGTGGATGGTGGCAACGATATGTGATCCTCGTGGTTCGAGCGATCGACGGATGAACCTCGAGAGCGTGCTCGAGTGATCGTTGAGGTGGTGGTTCAAGCGATGCCCTTCCCTTGCCTCTTCTTCTCTTTATATAGGGATGGCAAAGGTATTGTGGAGCCCCTTCTTCATGATGACATTTTTGACTTGTAGTTATATATGATGATACTTTTGACTTGTAATTGCATTATTGGGGAATCTTTATAATTATTTCTTTGACTTCACCAAGGTGATGATGAAGCATCTTCATGATGTTTCTTTTGTCCATTCATAAATATTATGATGGCTCTTTTTGACTAGCAAAAAGGTCTTCATGATGTACCTTTAGACTTTGATAAAGATAGCCTTATCTTCAATAGTGAGGAATCCTTATCTTGAAGATAACCTTATCTTCAATAGTGAGGAATCCTTATCTTATCATGACACTAGTCTTCATCTTCTTCATAGTCTATCATTGGTGCACATTCTATGCCATCAATTGCATCTGGCTGCCACATCTCTTGCCAAGACATGAACTGGCGATATTCTTTCCGTAGTTCTGTCTCCTTGCTATAATCTGGTTTTATCAGTCTCTCGACACATCTGGTGATTGTACCAGAATTTCCTTGAAGTCCTGGAAGAAAGATCCTCATAATTTTATTCTGGAAAACCATATAATATGAAGGATCAAATCTGATATTTTCTTCAAGTTCTTTGGCTTCATTGAAAATCCTCCAGTTGTCATGATTCGTATCTCTGGAGAGTAGTTCTTTATAGTCTTCTCCCAAATTATAATAATATTCACAACTAAGGAAGTTATAACATCCCTTGTCGATATAGATATCATGCATTGCAGGTCTTATTGGTGGAGTGAACTTTGGGGGAGATGAATAGAACATTATCCTGAATTTCCCTTTGACATAACATAGCTTCTTGCAGGCTTCTTTTATAGCCATTCCCAAATCAGAGTAGAGAATTTCTTCTGTTGATCCATAAATTGCATGGACCAACCCTTGATCTATCATTGTTTGCAGAGAGATCTCTTCAGTAGAATATGTTGGCAAGCTTCTGAAATATTTTAGATTTATATCAACCCGAAGAATGATATATTTGTGCCTTGATTGGATGATTAGTTTGCTATCAAGGTAGAGAAATGGGAACATTTGGATATTGACAGATATTCCTCGATGTTTGTCTCTCTTGGTGTATAAATCCAAGAAATAATCTTGGAGGCCGAGAAACACACTCATCTGTCTCTGGTGGTATTTTTCCCAGATTAGATCAATAATCTCTTGTGAAAGGATTGAAAGGGTTTGCTCGGTTTTGAAGCTAAGTCTAGGAATGAGTAGCTCATAGGGAGTACTTGTAGGTATTGAGTATGTCTTGTTTCTTTTGGGCAAGGCAAGGTGGTTTTCAGGAATATCTTTTGTAGGATCATAGGTAGTATAATTTTGATGATGACCAAAGGCATCTGAAATATTGTGTGGCTCAATTTGAGTGGATACATCTTTTGTGTGCATGGTCTCATCATGAGACATCTCATTCTTTTGCATTTCCTTTTGAAGGAAAGTATCTGCCTGGAATATGGATGCATCGTGATCTAATAATTTTGCATCAGGATCATTTTGATCATATATCTTTGGAGATCTCTCTCCTGACATAAGAATATCTTTGAAATCTGATAATTTTGAGGACTCCTTTTCAGGATAGTCATCTGCTTTGTCTGAAACTTTTTCTTCCATCGAGGGAAGATCATCTGATAATTCTGAAAATCTCTTTTGTGCAGAGAGATTACCCTGTGTGCAAGGATAATTTCCTTTGCTTATCTTTTGGAAATAATATGCAAGCCCATTTAGAGCATGAGCTTTATCTTTCCTGGTCTTTACTTGCCAGAGCAAGTTCAGTAACCTTTGCTGCAATTCATTTACATCAAAGTTGTGATTGAAACAATCACGATCTCCTTTTGGAAGTGCCGGCAACCTCCAAGTACTCATCCTTATGAGATGTTCGTACTTCAGAGGAGGAGCCATCTCTAGATATTGCTGCATTGAGAAAATCCTTTTTGTTAGTATTAAAAATCTTTTCTCATATAAATCTGTATCCTTCTTGTGACAATAATCTTTTCTCTGAAGAGGGATCATTTTTTGATAAGGTGTAACAGGTACCAAGGCTTTATTAGAGGATACCATGTTAACAGATTTTGAATGAATATATTTTGAAATTTGATTAATTTTTGTTTCTTCCAATTTTGAGGAAAATGATATTTTTACCTCTTTTCCGTTTATTTGAAATTGAATACCATCTTCAGTAACCATAAAGGGACGAATTGAAGAAAGAAAAGGTGTCCCTAGAATGACATGTTTTAAATTTTCTACTAACAAAAATGATGCTTTAATATGAATATTATCAATGCATATGTTTATTTCAGGGACGTTGTAATTTACCTTTAGCAAGTGACCTTCGGCAGAGTGAATCTTATGAGCACATTTTTCATAATACCTGAAGGGGATAATGTCTTGTCGAATGCAATTTACATCAGCTCCAGAATCTAGTAGGGTGTTATAGGCGGACCTGAACCCATCTTGGAATTCATATGATATATCATTGGTGTACCATTTTTGTTTAAAATATCTTCTTATAGAGCCAATTAATTCATCATCTTGAGGCTCTTCTTCGATAATTTTGTTTATGCTGTCTCCCTTGGCATTAAGCTCTAGGATTTGAATTCTTTTATTAAGATCTCTTAGTTCTTCTTTAATAAAATTATATTCTCTTGCAAGATCATCAAGGCTTAATTGTTTATTTTTCTTCTTTAGATCTTCGACCCTTTTGAAGACCTCATCTGCAAAATAGAATTTCTTTTTCTGGATTTCAGTGACCAACTTTTCTTTGTTGTTTTTTACCCTTGACAGAAATTTTTCAAGGATAACCTCCTTCTCCTCAGGGTCCTGAACAGTGTCAAAGGTGTCTAAAACAAATTGTTCTAAATCAGTTAAAACCAATATGTTTTCATCTGATTCTTCTTCAGAGGTTCCTTGTTCGTACCATGAGCATTCATTATTCTCACAACAATTTACCTCAGTATTTTCTTCATTTTCAGAGTCAGTGTCACTTTGAATATGATTCAAGATTTGGCCCAATCTTGCTTTAATATCTTCGGTATCTGATTCAAGCAAGGCTTGGATTTCTTAGTTTACTTTTGATTTATAACAATTTGAAGCCTTATGACCCTTTTGTCCGCACTTAAAACAAACTAGGTCATTTGGCCTGTTTTCTCTTTTAAAATGTTTAAAAGTATTTTCTTTATTGTTTATCTTTTTATACCTTCTTTTAATAAGGGGGTGCTTGGCTTTCTTATTATCTTCATAAATTCTTTTGTGGTTTTTATGTAAATTTTTCGTTTTAGATTCAAAGGGATCTTGGAAACCAAATTGATAACAAAAATCTCCTAATTCTCTTTTCCCAATTGCCCTTTGTTTTTTAAGCTGCTCTTTGATTTTCAAATCATTACATAGCTCTGCACCTACCATTTGTATTTTTTGAGTTATTTTTCCAATATCTAGATTCTGATAATTTATACTCCCTTCCCCTTCTTTTCTTAAGGCGTTTCTAACCTTTTCAGCAAATAAGGGAGGTAAACCAGATATATATTTTTCTTTTCAAAAGTCCTGATTAGGATCTGGAAGTGTATATAATTTTGATAGGAATGAATCTTTATACCATCTAAAGTCTGACATAGTTTTGCATTTCAAATTAATCAATTGTTCTCTATTCTTTTCATAGATGTCCTGATAGTTTCCAGCAAAATGGTAAACTATGTTGTAGAGCAAGGTTGATATGGCGTCTGAGACTGTTTCTAGGGATTGTCCTTGGTCATTTGTTAGGATAATGGGTCTACCATTTTCATCTATTTTAACAGCATCTATTATGGATTTTCTTTGGGTTTCATCTAGGTAGTGATCCCACCAGCCCCTTAATTGTCCAGAAAATCCTATGACAATCATATGGGCTGCTTCTTTTTCTTTATTTCCGTTTGCAATGCATGCATTCGCATACATAATCATTTGATGGCACATGGTAAATATTTTATATTCTACAAACCCATCAATATTCCATTCAGCAATTTCTTTACCATTGAAGCATGTCATATTGGCTATGTGAGGCAGTTCTTCAAACTGTAGGTCTGCATAGGTTGGCCTGGGATAATAATTCCTTGTCATAGCCGTTTGGGTTGTAGCTTTGAAAGTCCTAATTCTATTTATCACATCGTCACTTCCTTTATCAGTGATTTGATTGATATTTTTATTGACTTTTAGATTTCCCAATTTATTTGCTAACTCATTGACTAGTTCCTCAGAAATAGAGGATCCCAAAGCCTTTTGTTTTCCAGGTTTGATACTAGACGAGAACATTTGTGGGACAAAAGGTGGGGTAACTACTTGAGTGTTGGAAATATCAGAATGAGAGCTAGATGGAAGATTTATCTTTACTTCGCTTTTGTTGGGCTTTGTTCCGTCCATGAGGAAGGCTTCTATGCGATCCGTTTGCTGGCCAAGGGCATGCAAAGATACGTTTGAAAAGTTTTGTTGTTCCACTAGGTGGCCTATGTGTTCAGCTTTTATAGGTTCACTATGTGTAGTTTTGGATAAGTTTTTGAGTGGGCAAGCTTTGATGCTTTCGCCCTTTGCTTCTAACTGGATAGACTCAAATGGTGGATGTACGGATTCTATCTGTTTTCCACTAGTAGTCTTCCAATCTTTAGAAGTTCTTTTTATCATGGTTATCTTCTCATTATCAGATTCTGGTTCAATTTTTTCTTTCTGCCGAGAACCTGGTTTGAAGAATTCTTCAAAATGTCTAATTTGACTATTTTCATACCAATCAAAGAAGAATATGTTCTTCTTTTGCTCAATCATTTCTTTATGCCAAACTTCTCTAATCTTTAGCCTAAAAGGTCGATCCACATTTTTGAAATATCTTTCCTTTTTGGCTTTATTTTTTGGAAGACCTATTTCCTTTAGAAGAAGCTCTTTATCTATTTGGAACTCTTCTTCTTCTAGAATTATGACACAATCTGTTTGACATTCAGGGTCATCAACTTCAATAACATTGATGTCAAAATCAGAGATTGAGGGTTCATACGAGCTATCTTCATATGTAGCATAGACAATATTTTGTGGCCGCATCTGGGGTCTATTGTCAATACTAATAGAGGGTCTGGCTTGGATGAATACTTTTCTTTTTGAAGAGAACATTACCTTAACATCCCCATCAGGAGTCTCAGTGATAGATTGGACTTCAGTTTGTTCAAGATTTTGTGGCTCAACTGCTTGGGTCAACGTCCACTTTTTGGGAAGTTTTATTTCATCCCATTTTAAGGCTTTTGGAGTGATAACATTGTTTTTAGGATTAGCTTGGAGTAGAGTACTCAAGCCTTTGGGTGTATTTTGCTTTGCACATGGAGCTAAGGAGGTCATGGCTTTATAGTATATCCTGTAGGTTACAGAGATATTTTCGCTTCCCGGTTCAAGATCAAAGCCTGATGTTTGTAAATTCAGGGTAAGAACTTTGTGGATATTTGGATCTGGTAAGGATACTGAGAAATCTGGGAAAGTGTTAAAAAACACTGGACCATTGCTGAGGTTGGCTTCAACCATCCCAAGCAAAGAATCTTGAAATCTTTTGTTTCTACAATCCCTTAGGCAAGCCAAGATGGATACATTTAAACCTTTTCTAGTTAGGGATCTGAAGGCTATTTGGACTAATCCGAAGTGTAGATAATGATACTGGGGTTTAGCTCTTATATCATTTATTTCCTTTTCAGAAAGAAGATGCAGGGTTTCATGCATGGAACTAACACGAAATGTTTTTTCGATGGTTTTAATGAAATAGTCAGAACGAAGAGAGAAAGTAACTACATGATAAATTTCTCTAATATTTATTTTAGGAATTTTCCAGTTAGCAATACTTTTTTCAATATCTTCAAAGCAAACAGATGATGCATTCTTCACGGACATAGTCTTAACCGACTTATCACTGCTACACGAGGCTATAGACCGGTCAGAAGCAGTAAGCGTCCTTACTAACCAAGACATCTTATACGAAGACAAAGGAGTTTAGATGGGTAGTTTCCAGTCCAACGGCAGGGTAATTAAACCTCACAATTACGATCAACCTGTAGGGTAGATGGTTTCCAGTCCAACGGCAGGGTAATTAAACCTCACAATTAAGACCAACTTGTTTCTTTTGCTAGGTTTGGATAATCCAACGCTTCCTAATCCAACGCTCAAACGCCTATTCCAACGCTCCAACGCCAACAACGCCTATCTTCGGCTAAAAGGCTCACGGGTAGAGGCTCACGGGTCCGGGCAAACGGGTCCGTCCAAGCTTTTGCAAAAGAAACAGGGTCTCCGCGACTACGGCTTACCAACACTCTACGGGATCTCCGCGACTACGGCTTACTACCACACCCTCTTCTCCCCGTTGGGGAAGATGGCTTGGGGAGCTCGGGCACACACTGGCTCCGATACCAGATCGACACCCAGGTGGTCAGGTCTAGGTAGGATAAGGAGGGTATGTCCGGGAAGGTGGAGTAATGGTGGAGTTTTTTGGTTTTTTGTATATAGTTTCATGGTGTGGCCGAGGACTGAGGATCTTTGAGTCATTTATTAATTCATCTATATTATTCCTGAAAAGTTGGAAGGTGAAACAGTAGGCCAGATCAAGTACACCCACGTCTTAGTTTTTTTATAAGCTAAGATTTTATATGCCACCAGAAGCGGATCTAACAAAAATATTTAGGGGGGGGGGGGGCTGGGCCAAATACCAATTTACATCTTAGCTCATGAAGGTACTTGAAACTCATCTTCAACCTCCGGTAAAAGCACTCCCGCCCCTCCTTCCCTGTTGTCAATGGTGAAAAAAATCATTGGGGGGGGGGGGGGCTAAGGGGGGCTCTAATGGTGCAGCCAGGGTAGGGGGGCTTGAGCCCCAGCAGCCCCCCTTGGCAGATCCACCCATGACTAGGAAGATTCTGTGGTATTGTAGTTTGGTCATGCATTCCTAGTTGAGCAGGTACAAATGCATCAACCCGTGGTCCTACGTTGTGTATGCAATAGGTGAATAAGCATCCACTACACTATAGAATCTTTAGAACGCCCCCTCCCCCCACCCTTGCCAAGGTTACCACTTCCAGTTCTAAATTGGCACACATAAACTTAATCACATATCCAATGGCGATATGTCGTTTCTAGCATCCGGCAGTCATAAAGTACACGTCACTGTCGATCCAGCGTATGATCTGGAGGTAACGAACTAGACATCACTATCGATTTGGGGTACAATCTGAAGGTGATGAAGAGCTCATCACAGTTGGTTCGTTTGATCGGATAGTGATGAAATGATAATTACCATTAGTGCTGTGTATGATTCGACACCCGACGATGATATCTTGATGATCATTGCCTATGCATTGTTTTATCTAGCGGTGATATTGATCATCAATGCATCAAAATAACTAATAACATTGATTACAACAGACGACCCACAACCTACACAATTCATCATAATATGCATTGGTTAGAGTCACATGTCCATACATCAAATTTGACCACAATGTTCTCTCCAGAATATGATATGTAAGTTCAAGAACACAAGTCCAAGCTAGTAGACAAATATACATGACATGCGATAACCAAGTGAACAAGTTGCACCTTGATTAGATGACACAATGGTCTAAATTTGGATTCAGGTATTGGGCAACAATGAAACCAACACGCTCTTCTTGAAGCGCAAATCTCTCCATATTAGTCAACTTTGCAGTTCTTGACTCAACATCCTACAACACAAGAAAAATGTGAAACATAGATAAGACATGTATTACAATGCACTAAAATTATATATTTAGGTTGTCAATTGACCGAATATAAGACGAACCTTTGTGTTGGATAGTCATCTCTGATATGGGCGGAAATATAATGCATGGCATAGAGAACCTATATTGATCATTTCCAAAGAATGCATTGCGATTGAATTCGCCTCATTTACAATGAACGCAAAATTCCAAAAAGGTTGATATGTCTTGCTCTTTTTGTGTACTTCTCGAAGGCCCTACATGACATATAATATAGTGAATATAAATATATCGAAGGTAATAAAGGTCTAATGTTGGTGTTTATTAAACCTACTACTAATAAAATTCACATATATTGTAAATTGTTTTTTCTCATAGTTCATTTTTTTAACACAGTACATGAATCTATAGTTGTTGCCTTGTTGGTGATCCTTATCTTAAATTATCTGATTACTAAAACTAAATATAATGTCAACTATTTGCATAACACCATAGCTATAGCCTATGATATAATAAATGTCACAACTTTGGTGTTAGTTTGAATTTAGGGACAATATTGGAGAAAGACAAGCATTTTTGGCTCAATAGTCGGGTGACTAACCACATATAGGTCAACCAGCCTACAAATTGGCCCTAGCTTTCTTCAGTTTTGTCACATGCAAGATCACATAAGCGCAAATAGATTCAAGGGCCGATCAAATTGAGTTAAAAACCTCCTAGAAACCATCTAACTTACAAGAATGTATCCAAGGCATCGATCATAGTAAACAAAAAATATGGATGGTAGAGGACAAACGAAGGTTCAGTCAATCAACCACTATTGTCAACCACATCCAAGAGCAAATTTATGCCATGGTATACTCATGGCGATGGATCATAGGGTTGACCAACCCTAATAGTAGGTAGTTGGGATAGCCCCTAGAACACACTAAATGATCTCACTTTTCTCTTCAACTACCCCCATCTAATGAGCTACCACTCTCAACTCTAAAGCTATAAATGGAGCATAACGCCCTAACATGACCACATGTTAAGTAAATAGAGATAGAGGCAATGTGAGAGCTAGGGTGTCAGGTTCTCTTCCCCTTTGTATGTATGCCAATGTATCTTCGAGTGACATCCAAATGACTATGCTACAAAAATCTTTTATTTAATTAACTTTTCTTCATACTTCTACCCCTTACAGATTCTTCTCTCACATTAAGTGATATAGTCTTAGCCTGGCAGCAGAGTATTAATTGGTAGTTATTTGGTGTCCGTACTTTAGGTTATATGATATTGCATCCAACCTTGGCCCATTGATACTTGTGTAGATAATAGGTGGTAACAACCACATACGATAGACATGCATATTCCACCATTTTTGGGTTGGTGTTTCGTAGGATCATTGCTAGGATTCCTAAAGCTCCTTCTTATTTCTTTCCATATTTGACTAGTCTCCTGATGTAAGTTGGGATGCATGTGGGCTTGTCCACGAACCCACAACTAGGCTTAATTTTTGTGAACATGATCATGTTTGGGTCATGGGTGCTGATATGGGGTGTGTTGACACTTCTTAGCGCAATCACCAGAGACAGTGTGTTAGGCTATCTCTGATAATGGCACCAGAAATGCCTGGGGGTATTTCTTATGTTTATTGGATAATTCCGCAAGCGCACAGAATATACCGCTGTAGCACTTCACCCGGGAGTATTCCAAGGTATCGTTATTTATTTTATCTCAAGGGAAAGCGGTGCTAAGAATGTTAATAAAAGAGAGATCCTTAGGTCTATAGCAAATTAGCAACCAACTAATGATAGGGGGGTAAATCGATATAGAGGAAAGATAATGACACAGAGACAAGACAAGGTTTAAGATATCTAAGGATAACTAGTAGAGTATAGCTAGGTGGGAGGACAACGAGTGAGTTTAGGACTCCTATGACTCTTACTTTACTCCTGCGAACTTAACCTTAACAGATAGATGACTTAATTAGATTGCTACCTTACTTCTTGTGTGAAGGGGATAGTCCGAGACAATAAAGGATATTACCTCTACCCGAAGCGGCTATGCTCTTATGGGAGCCTACCTTTTAAGAACTTGCCTAAAACACGTGGAGGGATGCTAAGACTAGACAGGGCTGTCACCACCTGCTAGTACCCACTAACAATCCGTGTGACAAGCGGCAATCAAAGGCAAGATTTGTCTAAGCACCACGCTTACACTAACTCTCACTACTCTAGCTGTGTACAAAGCAACTAGAGCACCCAATGACAGGCGATGAACAGCACACAACAGCTGGTTACATGATCACAATCTATTATAAGTCAACTATGGGCTAAGATAAGACACAACAATACTATAATGAATAGTAAAGCACTAAGTAAAGACTTAGTAAAGTAAAGTAAAGATAATATATTGATAAAAGTAAAGTCTTACAGAAGGAAAGGTACAAGAGCTATACCAGACTCTCCAGAAGACGACTCCGGAGATCCCGAGCGTAGCTCGACTCGACTCTAACTCCCACACTAGACTAATACTACTACTAAAGAGAAGTAATGGACTCTAGCTTGCTTCTTGTGTCTCTTGTGTGTCTTGAAATGGGTGGAGGCAGCCTCTATTTATAGGGGGAAGTGGAGAGGTGCCACGTCAGTGATCCGTGTGCTCCTCCATTCTCCTCCCTTAGATCAACCGCCTCAAAACTGCCTCAAGATGGACGGTCGTGGACAAACCATCATGTGGGAAACATGCATGAGTCGGTGGGGAGCCAACGCCAACCGACCTGGCTGGGCACCAGGGGGGTTGGCCGACCCCCTATGACAGGTGGGCCCAGCCTGGGGCTTCTAAAAGGTGTCCCCATCTGTCGTAGAGAGTGGCTCCACCTTTTGCTGAGTGCTTGTCACGTTGGTTCATCCCTTGATCCATGTGCTTCGATCTTCCGCTGTGAAATGGGAACACAAGTTGATCTGAGGGTTGGAATGGACTAAGCGGAGTGTCACGAGGCTCGTGCCACGTCACCAGAGCCCTATGGGCCCCATACATGGGTCGGTCGACCCATGCATGGGCTCACCTCGAGCTCCAGTCTCTTCCATGTGATTTTGTACACCGTATCTTGAAGTTTCTTGGCCTGTTTGGTCTTCTCTGCATTTACAAGCTAAGAGTACAAGTGGAACTAGTTATTGATAAAATATGTTCTTGATATGCTTATTTTTCCTTGGATCCGAGGCATGTTGACGATGTTAGAGTGTGGAATTTAAGGGCTTATCCACCATCAACAAGATCCCCCAAGCTAAACCTTTGCTCGTCCCGAGCAAATAATTAAACTTAACCTCGGTGGATCCGGAGTTGCTCCTATGTTCATACTTCAATAATACCATGTGCACAACAAAATACGTCTCTTTTGAATGGAAAATTGGCTATAAAAACTCACCCATTTTACCTTAGTCCTTTATGGGGCTAATGGCTTTTCCTTTGCCTTAGGTGGTTGAGAGACATAATAGTTTAACTTGAGCGCTAATTTTTTCATTCTTTGCAAGTTTCATACTGGAGGTTTTAGCAATGTTTTTTTCAAAGAAAACTTAATGTTTCTCATATGGTTTTCTTATGTTGCTCAAATGGTGTATGATTCCTTACCAAGGCACATAGTAAATGTTGCCTTCTCTTTTCATCCTACTTCTAAAATGGCTTATGTGGAGCTTAAGGTAGGAATGGAAGAATATATCACACTTACTTTGCATATATTGTAGAGTCAAAGCTTGGATCCAAAAAGAGAAGTGTCATGCCCTTAGATCAAGATGTGCAAGTGTGTGGAAAAAGTGAACTCTAATGCTCCTCTATTTGGAATTGTATCTCTCTCTAATAAATTTTTGAGACATGGCTATCATTTTTCTTTTATTCATGAGCCTAGACTTGCTCATATTTTCTTTTCTTTTCTATGGACTTTCTTGTGTCCATCTTTCTTCTTTTTCTTTTTCTTTCATTTTGCATAGCCTTTTGTCTCTTCTACCTCATTGACTAAGAGAGATAATTTATGACTCTAACACATGGTGCATTTATTTGGTGCAAATGAGTGGCATGTTGTTGCGTACTTCCAGTGTAGAAGTAGCATAAATATGTGATGTGTACGTGATCTTGATCTTGGGAGCATGATAAGTTTCTCAATAAGGGTCAACAAGACTTGACAAAACTCATTGCAAAGCAAACAGCTTATGTGGAAGGGTTTGAAACTTGTATAGCATATATGGCTTGTGGTAGGAATTTATCACCATTGAGGAACAATACGGTTTTAATTGTTCTTTTAAGAAATAAATCTCCAGTAATCGTACATGCTTAGAACAATATTATAGTAGCTCTTGTTTTACTATATCATATCTCATAACAACTTAGACTTAGTTCTAGCACTTGCAACCCACAGTTTTCAGATTCATGATGATTTTAAATGAGCCGAATAATCCATACTCAAAGAAGTACTAAGTTGTAAACTAGGCATTAAAGAAACATGAACAGAGCAACTATTCATCATTTCCATGAGAAAGATTAAACATTCATGAGACATGTGGGAAAAGGATTTTTTTAAAGCAAAGATAAATGTATTAAAATTAAATGATGCAATAAGTTAGGATAGAATACTTACCTTAGTGGGGGAGAGGATCTCCCGCAAGCTTGGCTTTTGCTCATTGTGGTGGCGACTAGTATTGGAATCATCCCGCCCAACATTGTGCTTCTTCATCTTGTGTGGCTTGCCATAATTGGGCATTATGTTGTGCTATGTTTAGTGTTGCATCTTGCTCAACTTGCATTGCGCCCATGTCGTCGATGAGTTGATCTACTTCCGTCCTTTTGTTCCGACGTCCCCTCGCCCGCGTGGACGGACGGGGAGTGCGCACTCTTGGAGTTTGATGTGGAGGCCTTTCCATGGACCCTGAAATGTCCATGGAACTCGCCTCATCGCCTTCTTCTTCATTTCCCCTACAGCTTGTGAGGTGCCGTCTTGCTCGAATTGAGCGGCCTGTGACCTGCTTCTAGTCATCCTGCTTGTATCTGCAACATGCTAGCTTCTTGCTTTTCGGTCCAGTTTAATGGTTAGTGTGCAAAGCGCATACAACTGAGTCTCTCACATGGGAGAGGGACCTCAGCTGTATGGCCACGATAAGTCATTTTAAGGCCACCTTTTGGACCTCTCTTTAAGACTTGAGCACTTATGAAGAAATCTTTACTTATAGTATCTCGAGAGGAGGCAATGTAATCAAAGTAATGTGTTCCATTTAACAGATCTATTGTTTCAGTAATGCGAGTGATAAAGGAAGTAAAGAATATAGGTTCTTCTCTATGGAACACACCAAGCCAAAAGTGGGCTAAAAGCTTAGCAGGCAAAATTTTTATTTTATTGGTTATGGCATAAAGCAATCTTAGCTCATCATTGTATAGGACTTACACATTATAGCTATGAAAAAGAGTTATAGCCATCCAATAATGAAGAAAGCGCAGAGTAGGATTATGAATTTCATCAGGATTAGGATTAGAGCAATCATCGGATGCAGATATGGCTTTCCAAAAATCAGTTTTATCAAATTTTCTTGTGGCACTAATTAAATCTAGCTGACATGTGTTATCAAAACCAAGAGCCACGCTAAAAACTCCCCAAGTCAAATTGTATTCTTTATTAAACAAGCGAAAGTGAACATTATCATCTGTGACTTGTAAAGAGCATAGGAATTCTATAGTGTGCTTTTTAATCCCAAGTTCAGGAACTTCCAAAAGCTTCCCCAACCAATTTTATTAAACACCGTATTAAATTCTGCAATCATACCTGTGCTGTCCAAAAGGATAGGATCGATGATGCCGGTGTGTTTAAACCCACGGTGTCGGATGGAGAGATACCTTTGGTACTCTTCTTGATTCAACATGAGGCCGCTCTCAGAATCAAATGTTCTCTCGGGAGGTACTTCTAGCAACTCGTGGCCTTCTCTTGGTGAAGCTTCTCTTCCTTCTTCCTCGTCATGGAGGGGTCATCGAGAGGAGCTCCCCACGGTGCCCTTGGCCTTCTTGAACGCGGAAGAGAATTTCTTCATCTTCCTGCAGCAATGAAACAACACAAGAACACACTAGGACAACAAAAATTAGCGTTAACGTTAGTTGCCCCAATGCTAGTAGTCCTTGTGGGGTAAGGTCACCTCCACAAAACCGTTCTTGAGAGCAAAGACAAGCTTCTACTACTACTATATTTTTGGATTTTTATTTTGAGTGGCTAACTACAACTAAACTTGAGAAAGAACTTGTTCAACTAGTGAAGAGAAGAGAGATTGTGTGCTCGAGATGATTCAGCTGGTTTGGGTGAGGAAATGAGCACACAATGCAAGGGTATTTATAGGGGGAGATGGGCTGGTGGTGGACCTACTAGGGCTATGTCGGCCGACCCCATTATGGCAGGGTCAGAGCTGCTTTCACTTTTGGATAGGGAATCTATTTGAATTCAAACACAACTTTCTTGGGGGGCACCAAATCATGGGTCGGCCGACCCATGTTTGGTCCCTTCAACAGCTTTAAACAGTGTGTTTCATTTTGTTCAGCAAAGTAAAGACTAGTGGTGGACCAAAAGTGGTGAAATTTTCAGAGATTCCCTTGCCTAGTGCTTTGTGAAAGAGAAAAGTGTATGACAAAAGTGGAGACATGTTTTAAAATGATTCCCATGGACCATGGGAGCACTAATGCATGCCTTGGTGACCACTTTGCAGAATTTGGATGATAGTGAGTGTTGGATTCTCCTTGGAGCATGTGAAAGTGATCATGACCAAAGGTGGTTGACCAAATTCAAAAGGATATGGTGTCCAAAATTCAGGATATGAATCAACACACCAGGCCAACACCACCAGAGGTGGGTGGGCCCCATGGTGGGGTCAGCCGACCCCACCTTGGGTGGTCCCACCACCTTTGGTGCGAGCACTAAAGTTCTACTCAAGTTTTATTTATCCATGATCAATTATTTTGTCAAAATAAATTATGCAAAAATTTAAATATGAAGATGCAATGCAAGAATGCACGAATTAGAAATGCAGGAATCAAATATGGGATAAATACTGATTTATCTTATCAGCAAGGGATCCATGTTTTAGGTCCGTAGAGCGGGACCTCTCCTTTTCGGGTTCATTCTTCGGGTGCATCGGTCAGTCCTGGAGACGGGGACCGTAATGGCTGCACCTCTTTCTTCCGTCATTCTTTTTTGGTTGATACTTGTGATTTAGCGGAGTCATCCTTCTTTATCGCCTCGGCTTTACTTACCAGTTCGGCCTTTTTAGCCTTTGGTGGTTGATTCTTTTGGCGGGGTGTATACTGGTTCTTTCTGACCTGTTGCTTAGATTTATAACCATTAAAAGGACATTTTACTCTCTTACCTAGGAGTTGGAAGTGGATTTGGCCGGATCCCACGTAGATGATGGCGTTAACGGTGTGGAGGAACGGCCGTCCAAGGATGATGGGGACTTCGTCATCCGCTCCCATGTCGAGGATGATGAAATCAGCAGGGATGTATTTATCTTGAACCTTGAAAAGGATATCCCTTGCCAATCCCTCGGGAAACCGGATTGATTGATCAGCCATTTGCAATTTGATAAATGTGGGGGTACAAGGGTCCCCCTAGTAAGTTTTCATACATTACCTTGGACATGATGTTCACTCCTGATCCAAGGTCGCAGAAGGCGTTGTTGAAGATGTGCGGTCCGATCTCACAAGTGATGGTTGGATGGCCAGGGTCACTCTTCTTGGCCATAAATGGTGGGTCAAGAAGGCAACCCTGGTTTGTCCTAGACGGAGGCTTACCAAACCTCGTAGAAACTAACTGGACACCTTCAACTGGTTCCTCAGGTTTTCCTGGGATCTTACCTTGTTCGAAGGATGGGACAGCTGCTGCTATTTGAGCTAATTATGTTTCTAGCATTTTATTGAAGCTCAATTGATTTTTCATAGCAGTGGCAAGGCTATCCATTTTCTCATTAATATTTTAAAGAATCTTATCATTAGCCATCATTTTCTTATTAATGCTATCATTAATTTTAGATTGGCCTAAGACAAGATCTTTCAGAGAAGGTTGGTTACCATAAGAATTATTGTAATTATTGTTGTAACCATTACCTTGATTACCTTGGTAGAAGAGGCGCGAGTTCCATCCTCCTTGTTGCTGGGGTCGATACCCATTATTGTTGTTGTTGTTGTTGATGATGAAGCTCACCTCCTCCTTCGTCTCAGGACAGTTGTTGCCCGAATGATCTTCGCCACCACATACCTCGCACCATGGATCAGCTTCAATGGCTCGTGCGGTGGCATGGGTTTGAATGGCCTCATGTTCCGTTTTGGAACCTTCCTCGATCTTCTTCATCAAGAGGTCCATTTTGGATGAGAGCATGTCCACCTCATGAACGGTGTGCATACCCCTCTTCTTGGGCTAGAGACGTTCCTCATTCCATTCTTGGTTGATCACCATCTTCTTAATGAGGTCCTTAGCATCCTTGACATTGTTTTGCAAGAATGCTCCTCCAGCGGCAGCATCAAGGTGACTACGGGCTAATCCAATCAGCCCATGATAGAAACCTTGGATTAGGAGCCATTCTTCAATCCCATGATGAGGACAGGCATGAATGTACTCCTGAAGACGTTCCCATGCTTCAGGAATCGTCTCATCAGCTTGCTGTTGGAAGCTCGAGATCTTTCTGCGAAGGGCGCTGGTCTTGTCCGTCGGGAAAAACTTCTTGAGGAATGCATTGGCACACTTCTCCCAAGTGGTGGCTTCACCTTTGTTGGCATAGAACTATTGTTTCACCTTCCCAAGCAGTGAGAATGGGAATAGGCAAAGAAGGATGGCGTCTGCCGAGAAATTTTTGATAGTGAAGGTACCACACACTTCCAAAAAGTGTTGGAGATGGGCATTAGCGTCTTCATGCGGCTTCCCACAGAACCGGTTGGCTTGCACCATATTGATAAGCGCTGGCTTGAGTTCAAAAGTAGTATCCCCAAGTTAAGCTGCGGACCGGTGGCAACATTGTCAACCGACGGTGCAGAGTACTCAGAGATGGTCTTTTGGGCCATGACTTCTTTGGGTGATAGTGCGGAGCCTCTTTCCTCGAACAGATTCCGGTCTGAGATAAACCTTTGAGGGGGAACTTGACCGCGTCTAGTTCTCCTCAACAATTGCTCAGGATCTTCAACAAAGATTGACGGCAATTGGAAACTGCTCATGCACTGTCTAGCTTCACAGTAACGAGAAACACAGACAGGGGGTAAGCCCCTAACACTAATTGATAACTAATTTGATAATAGACTCTGGATTTAATTTTATTAATATTCCTAGGTTGATGCTTTCCCCGACAACGGTGCTAGAAATGCTTGTTAACACTTCTTAGCGCAATCACCGGTATATTAATTGGTAGTGATTTGGTGTCCGTACTTTAGGTTATATGATATTGCATCCAACCCTGGCCCATTGATACATGTGGTAGATAATAGGTGGTAACAACCACGTACGATAGACATGCATATTCCACCATTTTTGGGTTGGTGTTTCGTAGGACCATAGCTAGGATTCCTAAAGCTCCTTCTTATTTCTTTCCATATTTGACTAGTCTCCTGATGTAAGTTGGGATGCTTGTGGTCTTGTCCATGAACCCATAGCTAGGCTTAATTTTTGTGAACATGACCATGTTTGGGTCATGAGTGCTGATATGGGGTGTGTTGACACTTCTTAGCGCAATCACCAGAGACAGGGTGTTAGCCAGAAATGCCTGGGGGTATTTCTTATGTCTATTGGATAATTCCGCAAGCACATAGAATATACCACTGTAGCACTTCACCTGGGAGTATTCCAAGGTATCGTTATTTATTTTATCTCAAGGGAAAGCAGCGCTAAGAATGTTAATAAAAGAGAGATCCTTAGGTCTATAGCAAATTAGCAACCAACTAATGATAGGGGGGTAAATCGATATAGAGGAAAGGTAATGATACAGAGACAAGACAAGGTTTAAGATATCTAAGGATAACTATAAGAGTATAGCTGGGTGGGAGGACAACGAGTGAGTTTAGGACTCCTATGACTCTTACTTTACTCCTGCGAACTTAACCTTAACAGATAGATGACTTAACTAGATCGCTACCTTACTTCTTGTGTGAAGGGGACAGTCTGAGACAATAGAGGATATAACCTCTACCCGAAGCGGCTATGCTCTTATGGGAGCCTACCTTTTAAGAACTTGCCTATAACACGTTTAGGGATGCTAAGACTAGATAGAGTTGTCACAACCTGCTAGTACCCACTAACAATCTGTGCGACAAGAAGCAATCAAAGGCAAGATTAGCCTAAGCACCATGCTTACACTAACTCTCACTACTCTAGCTGTGTACAAAGCAACTAGAGCACCCAATGACAGGTGATGAACAACACACAACAGCTGGTTACATGATCACAATCTATTATAAGTCAACTATGGGCTAAGATAAGACACAACAATACTATAATGAATAGTAAAGCACTAAGTAAAGACTTAGTAAAGTAAAGTAAAGATAATATATTGATAAAAGTAAAGTCTTACAGAAGGAAAGGTATAAGAGCTATACTAGACTCTCCAGAAGATGACTCCAGAGATCCCGAGCGTAGCTCGACTCGACTCTAACTCCCACACTAGAGTAATACTACTACTAAAGAGAAGTAATGGACTCTAGCTTGCTTCTTGTGTCTCTTGTGTGTCTTGAAATGGGTGGAGGCAGCCTCTATTTATAGGGGGATGTGGAGAGGTGCCACGTCAGCGATCCGTGTGCTCCTCCATTCTCCTCCCTTGGATCAACCGCCTCAAAACCGCCTCAAGATGGACGGTCGTGGACAAACCATCACGTGGGAAACATGCATGAGTCGGTGGGGAGCCAACCGACCTGGCTGGGCACCAGGGGGGTCAGCCGACCCCGCTATGACAGGTGGGCCTGGCTAGGGGCTTCTAGAAGGTGTCCCCATCGGTCATAGAGAGTGGCTCCACCTTTCGCTGAGTGTTTGTCATGTTGGTTCATCCCTTGATCCATGTGCTTTGATCTTCCACCGTGAAATGGAAACACAAGTTGATCTGAGGGTTGGAATGGACTAAGCGGAATGTCACGAGGATCGTGCCATGTCACCAGAGCCCTGTGGGCCCCATACATGGGTCGGCCGACCCATGCATGGTCCCACCTCGAGCTCCAGTCTCTTCCATATGATTTTGTACACCGTATCTTGAAGTTTCTTGGCCTGTTTGGTCTTCTCTGTATTTACAAGCTAAGAGTATAAGTGGAACTAGTTATTGATAAAAATGTTCATGATATGCTTATTTTTCCTTGGATCCGAGGCATGTTGACGGTGTTAGAGTGTGGAATTTAAGGGCTTATCCACCATCAACATGGTGAATGGAGCAAGTTGGCCCTACATGCCACATGCGCTAGCGCTGGACGCATGATCATATGTGCCAAGAAGGAACATTCCTAGAAATTGTTGCCTTGTTGTAGATGTGTTAGGATGAAAAGTATGGCGGGCCCATTATATAGCACCAGGCCTAGTTTGAATTTGGCCCATGGTAGCCCATGGTATGGTTAAGTACCACCTTGGTTTTCGATGATGGGTTAGGGCCCACTAGAATTAAACTGTCAAATGAGCTCTTCCTCTTCTGTGCTAAAATTAATAGTAGAAGCTCTCTAAACCAGTTCTAGGCTCATATTCATAGGTCTTTCATCTACACATATTCTAATGGTGCATTTCAGATTAATTCTATATATCACAGTGGTCATGCACTATTTTAGACTTCTCATTAATTAGCACACAGATCTCCTATAACTGAATAGCTAGACCAGCGTTGCCTATCCAATTGTCCTAATATTTAACTCTTGTCCTATTGCCAATTTGTCATATAAACCCCATCTTAGCAGCTAAAGCAACCCACATAACCCCTTGAAAATTTGAGGATAGCCCTGAGTATCACTACAAAATAGGTTAGGCCTAGTAGTCTCATATTTATGGTCTATGAGCTTCCTCCAAGGTTAATAGCTACAGATTGAGATACCTCAAACTGGGAATCCCAAGCCCTCCAAATTATCTAAGCATACAAATACTCTCTCAATTAAACAAGTACTATTTATGTTGACTCATATTCTCATTCCAAATACGACTAGCTTGATGAGAGGATATAATCTTGATGGCCCATTTAGGTAACTTTATAAAGGACATAAGCTATATTGGGATGTTGACAAGACATGATCTAATTAAAACTACCTTAGCAGCATAGAAGAGTAATTTCTCCGTCCAACCAACAATCTCTTGCTGAGGACATTATCAACTAAAGGTTGGATGCCCTATCTTTTTAGCTTATCAATGTGAAAAGAGATTTGTCCTAGGCATTTAATAAGAAAGGTCTGGTCATGCTAAAAGGTGGGAAATAGTTATGCGGGGCATATATACTAAAGGTTCGAGCATTCTACAATCTATGCCAACAAATAATTATGCGTGGCAATATGATCCATGTCAATGAACTAACTCACGTGGCAATATGATCTCTCACAATGGATAAATTTCTGTGGCAAAATGCGGTATTTCCATGACATGATGGTCATGGTAATAATAGATGACTCACAATGAATAAAGTTACATTTCAAATGGTAGTATTGCCACGACATGATGGTCATCGCAATAACATATGACTCCCAACAAACATAATTGCGTGGCAAACGATAGTATTGCCACGACATGAAGGTTGTGCCAATAACATATGACTTGGAAGAAATAAAATTGCATGTCAAATGATATGATTGCCATGAAATGTCGATCGTGGCAATAACATATGACTCTTGCAACAAATAAATTGCATGGCAAGTGGAACTATTGCCATGACATCACGGTCGTGGCAATAACACTTTTGGTAACAAAATTATCATGTGGCACAATTTATTTTTTTTGCCACGCTTGGCAATGAATCCATGTGTTTGCAATAAACTCCAATAGTTGATGACTTAGGAATTATCCCTCTAACATTGTACCTAACCATGCTAATGTCATAGAAAGGAGTACTTTGAGTGATTAATATTCGTTGATCAAGACTTACCATATACCTTTTCTTATGACTAACCCCTATTATGAGTAAATAATTGGCTTTCTCCATCAACAGGGATGCACTTGCGGACATATTCTTGTGGTGAACTACTAAAATGGTATAGTAACTATGCACTTGCGGACACATTACTTTACTTTACTTTACTTTATATTCTTTCTTCCATAAGTTATCGTGTCATTAACAACTACGAACCCAAGCATGTCTGGCATCATACTAGGGATGGCAACTTAGCAAAGAGTGACGCTAAGAAATGTCAACATATGAGCTGGGGTAGTTGTTCAGTGGTTTTCTTGACCTACGTGAGAAGGTATTCTTCTTAATGCAATACACGAGGGTGAAAGGTCCCAAAGTAGGCGAGGGGGGTGAATAGCCTAATTAAAGTTTCTTGCAAAACACAAAATAGTGCACGGAGTTAATATAACAAAAGGAGGAATCAAAGCACTAGCACTAGACTATTTTACGCAAGCCACCTATTACAATTCTACACAAGTTAATGCACACAACCGAATGAATCAAGCACTCCGATCCTAAGTGCTCGACACAACCGAATGCAAGGTAGTAGATAGAGAGATAGGATTCGTGAGGGTTATACCGGTGGTGTTGATGAAGTGAATACTAAATGTCGTGTAGACCCAATCATGGGGAGAAGATAGCCAATGATCTTGATGAAGACCAATCACCAATAAAGAACACCGGAAAACCAAATCATCCACTCGATGGTGGAGAAGAAAGCGGACACTCGATTTTTTACTGAGGTTCACTTGATCGCCGTCAAACTACTCCTCGTTGTGGCACCGGTCTTTCTTAGTGGATCACGATCTAGGCTTCACACGCTAATCTCTCACCGGGAGCCGTTCACCAACACAGTAGAAGTGGTTTCTCAATACGTGATCTTCATCTTCACTGGAGTCGGTTTTGGCACTCCGCCGGGGAATAACCGCAAGAACCGCTCACAATCTTCTTCTTCGGTGTGGACTTGAACAAGCTCCAATCAATCTCACACCCAAATCACCTCTAAGCCATCTAGGGACATGACAATGTCCCAAGATAATAAGAACTAAGCAGTGGCTAGCTCTCAAGCGGCTAGCTCTTCACTAAGCAATGAAACACTTGTGAATCACTCAACTCAATGGATTGATCAATGCAATGTCAAGAGAGTGAGTAGGAGGCTTAGGAATGCTCACAAAGTGTATGTCAATGATCCAAATGTGCAAAAGAGGCAACAAGTGCCTGGAGATCAACTATAAAAAGCCCTAAGGCATTCCCTAGCCGTTACTCCCACTAAAACAGCCGTTAACACCTTTCTTGTGGCGTCGAACTGACCGTCAGACTGCATCTGTCGGACCAATCCCTCAGTCCGACGCTCTGGATTTGTGCCACATGTCCTAGAGGTTTGAGGATAGCCGTTGGACAGTAATGGCTACTCACTCACACCATTTTACCGCTCATCGGACGCGCTCATCGTACAGGTCGTCAGACCAATTAACCAGTGAGTCCGACGCCTACAAAAACTACGCAGAGAGCTTCCAGAATTCTAAAATGCGTGGGACTAACATTTAGCGTCCGACACGTTCAAAGCAGTTAGCCCGCGCACTTGTGCTACTCGTCGCACTGAGGAGAAATAGTCCTATGCTTAGCACTTCTCTGCCAACGAACTATCTCATAGCGTCCGATTCTCACAACCAGCCACTCGTCGGACTAAGCCAAAACAGTGCATTGGGCCAATGACCCAGAGAGTCTGACGCTATCAAAAACTATGGAGAGAGACCCCAAACCCCTCTCTACCTCATAAACTTCATCTCCTTTTGTAAATGTGCTAACACCATCAAGTGTGAAACCTCTTGTGCTTGTGTGTTAGCTTTTCACAAATATTTTCAAAGGATTTTTCACTCTAATCCTTCGACCCTTGTTCCCAAGTGCTAACACCACTATAATCAACCGCTTGTGTATGATGTTTTAGCTTTTGAAATCATTTTGAAGGGTTAGTGACCTGTGATCTAGGCTCGAAGTGTATGCTGTTGGCATTTCTTAACGTCATTACAAAAGATAGACTAAAAGTCCATCCCTGGCAACGGCGCCAAAAATGCTTGTTGTCGTTTCTTAGCATTACTACTAAAGATAGACTAAAGGTCCGTCCTTAATAATAATACTTAGAAACATAAGTTGACATTCCTAACCACCATTACTTCAAAAAGGTAATCCTTGGCCCTTAGTGGCGCCGGCCTATGTAATGCAGTCTGGTAATTAGCAATTAGAAGTGCCGGATTGGCCTTCCTAACCGTCATTACTTACGATATGCAAAACTGTGGCACGGCGCCATGGGGTGCAACAAGAATTACAATCTTTAAGTAACGGTACTTAGGTAGGCCAATCGATAGCTCAGTAAGGAATAAGATTACTCTGCAAGCGCACAGAACTATCATTGTAGCATTTCAACCTGTGAGTAGGGTGTCATATTTATAATTTTCCGTAGGAGGGCAATATGCATCAAGCGTGGTGTAAACATGATCACTTATTGAGTGCAATGGTAGGCATAGAGTAAACAGTAATAAAACATGATTTCAAGATAGTGGACACACATATGGATCAACCTCAAGGATAAAAGGAAAATAAAGAATAAAAGAATATATATCTAACTCAGCAGGCATTGGTCACATATAATTATGCAAAGAACTGTTAGCAAATCATCTAATTAGTAGTTCTAGTATCAGGACTAAATCTGGGGTGATAGGGAGATCCCCGCAGCTGGTCTGCCTGTCGATAGAGACTTTACGAACTTCTACTCAATATCCGAACGTGGGGGAATGCTAGGGATGGACAGGGCTGTCACCACCTGTCCACCTACACCTCTGCCCGTGGGATACCGACATATCCGCCGATCTCCGCATACCCAAGCTCCATGCTTGCATACTTGGAAACAACTCCTAACCCCCGCGGACCCCAACCCTTCGGATTGACAGGCTAGGTTAAGAGCAACCATGACAGCACGACGAACCATCACCTCATTCCTAGTTCTTCCTCTATTCATACTAATTCGATGAACAATGAAGAACGATGATGAACATGTCAAGAACATGATACATAAACTATGTTCTAGCTCATGTACTATGCTCATAGCAAGATCATAACTAGACTCTAGTTCATATGCATAATCATATAAGTATGATAAGAACTTGCTCATGGAAGAAGACCGAATTGTATTCATACCAAGATGATCCTTTTCTTCCAAGGAGACAAGCTCTCCTTGATAGCTCTTGCCTTGCTCACAAACTACTAATACTACTCTAAAGATACAAGTGAGAAGTGTGAGGTAGATGACTCCAAAATGATGTGTGTTGAAGGGGATGGAGCACCATCTATTTATAGTGGTACTATGACGGTTTGGCGCATCTAAACTTGGAAGGAGGTGAAACCGCCATCAGCACCGCCTCCGAAGATGGGCCCGAGAGGCCCCACCTGGGGGGCGGTCGCCCCCAGGGGCGGTCGGTCCCTGGGGAGCACCATCTGGCCACCGCCTTCGGGTGGCCGGTTGCTCCCTGGGCCTGGGCCTCTCCCGTGGTTGCGGATGGATCCAATTACGCTTTGAAGGTGGGCTTCTTTAGTATTCTTTGTTTGCGCATTTGTCGGATTCTTCATATGATTTTGCGCTTTCTCCATGTCGATGCGTATTTCCACTTGTTATGCCATAAAACCTGTAAAACATGAATGCGAGGGGTACAAGTGGAACTTGTTAGTAGTAAAGGCATATGTGCTAGAATATGATTGTTAATCCTCTTTTTAGTCTAAGTTGGTGGTATAAAATTTATCCATAAGGACCACCAACAAGACCCCCAAGCTTAACCTTTTCTCGTCCCGAGCAAATAGCCAAGTATGGTTGTTGATCAAGAGTTGCTACAATGGTGACATAATTCATAAGTGTCATACCTATAACATAGCATTCATTTGTAATTTAAATAAGTTGGCATTCTATCCACTCTTTACCTTGATTTCTTTATGGGGCTTTGTAGTTTCTCCAATTTCTTGGGCAGTTGCAAGATAGAATGGTTATAATAGACTCACCAATCATTCATTCTTTGATAGACCTTTTATCCGGAGGTTTTATGAATTTTTGCAAAACAAACCAAGTTCCTCAAATGATTCTCTCAATCGCTCAATGTGTATGGTTTACCTTACCAAAGGCATTGTAGTGTTGCCTTTTCATCCTACTACTAAGGCTGAGAGTGGAGTTTTGGGTAGGTATGAAGGTGGGCATACTTACATTACTTATATTGCTGAGTCAAAGACCGGACCATAAGGAGATACAAGTCATATACCTTGATTGAGATGTGCAAGTGTGTGGAATGGTGAAAACCTATCTCTAATCCTTTTGGCACTCCATGCATCATGACTCTCTTTTATTGGATGGAACAAAACTCTTTGGAGGAATATGGGCTATAGAAATATCATCATTATATATATATTTTTTTGAACGGGTATTTGTATTTTCTTTCCCGTTTGTTTTCTCATGCCCTTTGGCTTTTTTTAGTATAGCCCATATTTTGATTTGACATATGAAAACTTTTGGATGGAGAGACGTCATGATGGCGAACAAGGAGTGAAATTTTTTTTTGCATGCACGGCTCTCAAAGTGAGGGTCGGCATTTTTATTTGGTGGATGAAAGGTGCATTTTGTGCGCAATTCTCAGGATGAGAGTCGGCTTTATTTGGTGGGTGTACGTGAATCTCAATCATGGGTGTATGACCACAATCTCACTAGGTCTCAGCATTTTGACTCAGCTCAAAGTTTCGTAAGTAGCATATGACTAAGTTTTTGTAAAAGTAGAGCATGTCATATGGCCTTGGTAGGTATTTCATAATCATTGGGGAACTTTTGATTTTTGAATTTTTGAAAAGAAATCTCCGGATGTCAAGTTTCTCTTAGAACAAAGTCATAGCAAAGTCTATTTGTACCATCTCAAATCTCGCAACAACTTAGAAAAGGATCATGCAATTGCAACCCACAAGATATCAAGTTCTCAGAATGAGATATTTTTAGCCAACAAACTTAAATCTTGAGGAATACTAAGTTATAACTTAGGCACAAACGAATTATAGATAGAGCAACTATTCATCATTTCAACAGAAGAGAAACTAACATATGTTAGCACATATGGGAGTGGAATATTTTATTTATTATTATTATTATTATTATTTTATTATTTTTTTCTTTAATAAGGAAATAAAATTGTAGAATTTAAAAGTGCAAGAAATTGAAAGATAAATGTTACCTCTTGTGGGGTTTCCTCCCCCAAGCTAGTTCAAGGCCTTGGTCCCGGGAATTGTCCCATGGACCGAAGGTAGGCCATCTGTGCCTCGTGCCGCCGCCGGTTCGCATCTTCGAGGTTCATGAACTGCTGCTGGTATTGCTCATGCCATTAGGTAGAAGTCTGGATGTGAGCATTGAGCGTACCTTGGATTTGTCTGTTTTGCAGTTCTAGTCCTCCCATGCGTGCGTTGAGGACTTCTAGTGTGACCGACTGTGGGTGTATCGGAGGTGGCATGCCTTCAGAATCTGGAGAATGCTCGTGCTCGGGCTGCCTTGATCCCCCTGCCTCCTGCGAGTGTTGCCACCCTGACCCTCCAGCTGCATAAGGATGAGGAACATGTCCCATACCATATCCATACCCAGGGGTGAACCCAGGTGTAGATATGACCGGGGACCATTCCATCCTTGGTATCGTGGTAGGCATGGCCCGGGTGTGGTGTAGGCTGCACAGGCTGTGCAGGCTCTTCCTCCTGTACTTCTCTCCTCCGTGATCTCCTGCGAGAAACAGAACTCCTGCGTGCTTCTTCCTTTTCAACAAGGTCGAAGGTGAGAGATGGGGATTTATATAAAGCGAGATCCGGGTTAGGTAACGGAATCTCGTTTATATATCCCGGATAATAAAATACCAGGTTTGTTCCCGAGTCATCACGTTTTATGGTATGAGCTTGAGTAAAATAATAATCATTGATCATAATGCGCGGAATGGAGAGATAAACAATAGTGTTAGCACCATGAGGATCAACACTAGCAGCAAGACGTGTGATGAGTGAAGTGCACATAATTGGTGTGGAAGTTTTAAAAGAGTTTAACCAGTACTTAACAATGTCATAGACAGGTGTGACTTTAATATTTTTAAGCACAGCATAAAGCAACTTCAACTCAATATCATAAGCATGGTGAGTGTCCTCTCTAGGAAAGAAAGAATTAGCAATCCATTTATACATAAGCCTCAGAGAAGGATGGTGGATGGTGTTGATGTTGGGTTTCAATTTTCCAGTCACATTTTGTCCGGTTATCAAGTGGCAAAAAGTATGACGCTGATATCCCGAAAGAGTAAAACCCAAATCAACAGAGCATCGCTCATGAAAACCCAAGTGTGTAGCAAAATCTTTCCAGTAAAGGCTATGTTCTTTCCCAAAGCAGCGAAAGGTAATACCATAGTCGACAACTTGTAAAGTACCCAAGATTTGGATGGTCAAGAGACGAGACCCAAGTTCGTGCACGGGGGCAACTTGGCTCCAACCAATATTTTCGAAAATGGTATTAAATTCGACATTCATACTTGTCTGCTGGAGAAAGTGTGGGTCGAAGGCCGGTGTATGCAGGAATTCACGTCCCTTGAGGAGGTTGTATGCTTGCATCTCGCGCTCGCTCTCCAAGTCGATGAAGGGAGCGTCGGCCTCGTCGATGGCGTAACCTCTTGGCGCCTCCTCTTCTTCATGCAGGGGGCTCTCCTCACATGTGGGAGTACTTTGACTAGACTCCCCATGAGAGCGACGGCCTTTCCGGAACATGCCGGAAATCCGACCTCCAATCCCACTCATGGTGAGCTTGGCACAAGAACTTGACTTGTGATGGGAGTGGAAGAAGTTTGTGCAGGATTTCCTTGCACTTGAACTTTGTGAAAAAATGCTTGGAGAATGGTGGAGCAAGAGAGTGATGGAGGGAATGAAAAATGTGAGAATGAGAGGGGTGAGGAGCTCCACCCGGGATCCTTGTATTTATAGAGCTGAATGCAGGCGGGGGAGTGCTCCTTGCAACGGCTAGTAGCTGGTGGCAGAAGGACACGCCTCGGAGCCGTTGGCCAGGGGGCGGTCCCCCCTGGGACCGGCCGGTCCCCTGACAGGGCCGGTTTGGTCCAGCTTTTTTACAGCTCCCTCTAACGGCTATTTCTAATGTGTAGCCAGTTACAAATGACTCCATTCGAAATTTTGCTCCAGTTTTTGATTTTCCACAAGTTTTATTTGAAACTTTTTGATTTTCAAAATTATTCTAAAAATAATATTTAGACTCAACAAAATTTATTCTTTGAGAAAATTATTTTTTTAGAATTATTTTTCGGAGAAGAATTTATTTTGGACTAAATTTTATAAAAGAGGGAAACCCTTTTTGAATGCAATAAAATAAGTTTATGAAATATATATATTTATTATATAAATATGTATATAAATGAAATATATATATTTATTATATAAATATGTATATAAATATTCATTTATTCTTTTCAAAAGGATAAGATACAATACCTGAGTGGGGACACCACCCCCAAGCTTGAATGATGGTGCAGGCCCCTTCAGATAATTATTTATTTATTTATTTCTTTATATTTATTTTTAGATAATTACCGATGACCTTCGGCAAGTGCTTAACGTTTATAGTCTGTTGGCCAGACTTTCCTTCCTTTATTGACTACATGAACAAACTTGGGAGAAGTCTCGGGTTGCCCCGGGAACTTTCCCACATTGTTGACAGGAATAGAAGCAGCTATTTGTGCCATTTGTGTTTCTATTATTTTGTTAAAACTTGCTTGATTTTGAATAGAAGAAGACAAAGTTTCAAGCTTGGAATTTATATTTTGAAACATTTTATCATTGAAGGATAGCTTTTTGGTCAAATTTTCATTGATTTTAGCTTGTCTTAGAACGAGATCTTTTATGGAAGGTTGGTTTGAATTGTAATTTGAATTGAAATTATTACCTTGCGGGCGGTGTTGGTGGTTCCACCCGTTATTACCTTGCTGAGGTTGGCGAAACCCATTGTTGACATATGAAGCTTTTTCTTGGGTTTCGGGACATTATTCCCTAAGTGGCCAACGTTCCCACAAACTTCACACGTCATGTGTGAGTCCATGGCCTGGACGGTACTTATGGTAGGGTTGGTAGCACGATCGTCTAGCATTTGCATCAGCAAGTCTAATTTTGCGGCAAGCAAGTCCGTCTCCTTCACGGTATGCGAGCCTTTTTGTGTTTTTCTTCCTTCTCCCCAACTCTGATTGGCCACCATCTTCTCAATGAGTGCAGTTGCATCCGTGATGGTGAGAGAGAGGAATGCACCTCCAGCTGCGGCATTTACGTTCCCCCTTTGACATTGCCGTGAGACCTTCATAAAAGTTTTGGAGCATGAGCCAATCTTCCATTCCATGATGAGGGTAGGCTCGGATGTACTCTTGAAGCCTTTCCTATGCTTCGGGGATAGATTCAAGGGAAGATTGCTGGAAGTTTGAGATCTTTCCCCTTAGAGCGCTGGTCTTGCTCATGGGGAAGAACTTGGCGAGGGATGCTGCGGAACACTTGTCCCATGTGTTGACGGCTTCCTTATTTTGATAGAACCATTGTTTTGCTTTCCCCGTGAGGGAGAAAGGAAACAAGCGAAGCCTGATACTGTCTTGTGTGACATCTTTGATGACAATGGTGTCGCACAGCTCAAGGAAGTGTTGCAAATGAGCGTTTGCATCCTCGCTTGGCAAGCCACAGAATTGGCTTGCCTGCACCATCGAGATAAGGCCTGTACGGATCTCAAAATTTCTATTTCCGATGTTGACAGCGGGCCCAACGGGCACGTTGGCAACAACGGGGATGGAGTAGTCACGGAGTGTCTTGGCTATAACGGTAGTAGCGGATGGTGCGGGAATGAACGATTCGTCTACTGACGGAGTAGCAGAAGAAAAAACGGTACGAAACCTTTTCTTCCTGAGGAGTGCTTCCAGATTGCTGATGAAATTGTTTGGCAGAGCAAAACCGCTCATACACTATCCTGTTTTCATTCCAATAAAAAGAGGAAGAAAATAGCAAAGTTAACCTGCTTAAACTATAGCTACCAATGCTTATTTTGTAATCGATGTTTATGCCAGCTTAGATGTTTTTGCCCTCCCCGTCAACAGCGCCAGAAATGCTTGTTGGCATTTCTTAACGTCGTTACAAAAGATAGACTAAAAGTCCATCCCTGGCAACGGCGCCAGAAATGCTTGTTGGCATTTCTTAGCATTACTACTAAAGATAGACTAAAGGTCTGTCCTTAATAATAATACTTATAAACATAAGTTGACATTCCCAACCACTATTACTTCAGAAAGGTAATCCTTGGCCCTTACTCGCGCCGGCCTAGGTAATGCAGTCTGGTTATTAGCAGTTAGAAGTGCCGGATTGGCCTTCCTAACCGTCATTACTTACGATATGCAAAACTGTGGCACGGCGCCATGGGGTGCAACAAGAATTACAATCTTTATGTAACGGTACTTAGGTACGCCAATCGATAGCTCAGTAAGGAATAAGATTACTCTGCAAGCGCACAGAACTATCATTGTAGCATTTCAACCCGTGAGTAGGGTGTCGTATTTATAATTTCCCGTAGGAGGGCAATATGCATCAAGCGTGGTGTAAACATGATCACTTATTGAGTGCAATGGTAGGCATAGAGTAAACAGGAATAAAACATGATTTCAAGATAGTGGACACACATATGGATCAACCTCAAGGATAAAAGGAAAATAAAGAATAAAAGAATATATATCTAACTGAGCAGGCATTGGTCATATATAATTATGCAAAGAACTGTTAGCAAATCATCTAATTAGTAGGTCTAGTATCAGGACTAAGTCTGGGGTGATAGGGAGATCCCCGCAGCTGGTGTGCCTGCCGATAGAGACTTTACGAACTCCTACTCAATATCCGAACATGGGGGAATGCTAGGGATGGACAGGGCTGTCACCACCTGTCCAGCTACCCCTCTGCCCGTGGGATACCGACATATCCGCCGATCTCCACATACCCAAGCTCCATGCTTGCATACTTGGAAACAACTCCTAACCCCCGCGGACCCCAACCCTTCAGATTGACAGGCTAGGTTAAGAGCAACCATGACAGCACGACGAACCATCACCTCATTCCTAGTTCTTCCTCTATTCATACTAATTCGATGAACAATGAAGAAGGATGATGAACAAGTCAAGAACATGATACATAAACTATGTTCTAGCTCGTGTACTATGCTCATAGCAAGATCATAACTAGACTCTAGTTCATATGCATAATCATATAAGTATGATAAGAACTTGTTCATAGAAGAAGACCAAATTGTATTCATACCAAGATGATCCTTTTCTTCCAAGGAGACAAGCTCTCCTTGATAGCTCCTGCCTTGCTCACAAACTACTAATACTACTCTAAAGATACAAGTGAGAAGTGTGAGGTAGATGACTCCAAAATGATGTGTGTGTTGAAGGGGATGGAGCACCATCTATTTATAGTGGTACTATGACGGTTTGGCGCATCTAAACTTGGAAGGAGGTGAAACCGCCATCAGCACCGCCTCCGAAGATGGGCCCGAGAGGCCCCACCTGGGGGCGGTCGCTCCTGGGGGCGGTCGGTCCCTGGGGAGCACCATCTGGCCACCGCCTTCGGGTGGTCGGTTGCTCCCTGGGCTTGGGCCTCTCCCGTGGTTGCGGATGGATCCAATTACGCTTTGAAGGTGGGCTTCTGTAGTATTCTTTGTTTGCGTGTTTGTCGGATTCGTCATTTGACTTTGCGCTTTCTCCATGTTGATGCGTATTTCCACTTGTTATGCCATAAAACCTGTAAAACATGAATGCTAAGGGTACAAGTGGAACTTGTTAGTAGTAAAGGCATATGTGCTAGAATATGATTGGTAATCCTCTTTTTAGTCTAAGTTGGTGGTATAAAATTTATCCATAAGGACCACCAACATATGCCAAGCATGAGATGCAATTTAGAGCACTTGAAAGTAAGTCAACTAATTAATTCTCCCATTGATAGTCAGTTATGTATCCTAAATGTGATCACTTCCACTAGAAGTCCTGATCACTAAAAGAAAAGCCGTAATGAGGTATACCTTTGCCTCTAAACATTCGTTTCCTTCCTTTAAGTCCTTTTCGTTCTATCACTTGATCACCTCCATCTCTTCCATGATTGAGCTCTTATGAATGTCAACTTCTTCTCAATTAGCTCCATACCATGGGTTGGACAAACTACTCTTAGTCATAGACTTAGACAAATAGGTTAGTCCACAGATGTCATCAACTGTTAAAACCAAACTTGGGCTTTCAGAGGGTTGTCTTACCCTTCCTGTCGACGGAATATCATTGATAGTCTACCGAGGGTATGCCCAAGGTAGTAGATTGATTGGTGAAGGTGTGCCTGAGACAAACAAGCGTAACACAGAAAGTGTGGGACACATGGTTTATATAGGTTCAGGCCGCCGCGAGGAGTAATACCCTACATCTTGTGTTCTTGTGGATTGTATTATTATGAGATGAGATGTTTTGAGAGGATCCCCTGCCCGCCTTATATAGTCTAGGGGTAGGGTTACAAGTTGGTTTTTACCATGTATATTAGATTACAATCCTAGCGGATCAAAGAAACTAATCGGCTACATACTAGAAAAGCTATTTCCTTGGTCACCAAGACTTCTAAGCCGGTGGATATACGTGATCTTCTAGAGAACGTGTAGGCGACGCGTCCTTGGCAGTCCGAGCCTGATCGGATGTCTTGGCCCATGTAGCACCATGCGGGTATATGGGTTTGTACCCCCACAGCTAGTCGCCGAGTACCTTGTATTCGTCGGGAGGTGCAGATCTTCAGTATTGCTTGAGCAGACAGATGTAAGGAGCTCAAATTTTTTTTAAAAGAGCATTCTCTTTGGTGAAGTGTATCCACTTTTAGCTCGTCAGAACCAATACTTTCAGCTTTAGGTGAAGTGTATCTACTTAGTCCCCGAGCCTGATAGTAGGTGACGCAAGCACGTGGTGTCAGGGTCAAAGTCTTTAAATCTGATGAACGAAGTCCCCGACCATAGCAAGTGCTCAGAAAAATCAGTCGAGTCGACGACAAAGTCCCCGAGCACAACAAGTGCTTGGAAAATTCTTCCGAATAGATGAAGCATTGACATAGTCCCCATGCACAACAAGTGCTTAGAAAACATCTTCCGAACAGACGAGTCTACGACGAAGTCCCCGAGCACAGCAAGTGCTCGGAAAAAATCTTCTGAACAGACGAGGCGACGACAAAGTCCCCGAGCACAGCAAGTGCTCGGAAAAAATCTTCCGAACAGACGAGGCCACGGCGAAGTCCCTGAGCACAGCAAGTGCTTAGAAAAAATCTTCTGAACAGACGAGGCGACGGCGAAGTCCCCGAGCACAGCAAGTGCTCGAAAAAAATCTTCCGAACAGACGAGGCGACGGCGAAGTCCCCGAGCACAGCAAGTGCTCAGAAAAAATCTTCCGAACATACGAGGCGACAACGAAGTCCCCGAGCACAGCAAGTGCTCGGAAAAAATCTTCCGAACAGACGAGGCGACGACGAAGTCCCCGAGCACAGCAAGTGCTCGGAAAAAAATCTTGCGAACAGACGAGGCGACGATGAAGTCCCCGAGCACAGTAAGTGCTCAGAGAAATCTTCCGAACAGACGAGGTGATGATGAAGTCCCTGAGCACAGCAAGAGCTTGGAAAAAATCTTTCGAATAGACAAGGCGACGACGAAGTCCCCGAGCACAGCAAATGCTCGAGACTGTAGATCCATGTGCCCAGTAGTACCAGTACGAGCATTTGAACCATCGTGCTTCCCTTTATAATTAACTGGGGGACGAAGAGAAATGGTTCGCATCTGTACTCGCACGACACTTAGTAGCCACGGAACTGCTGCTGCTTGCCCTAGCCGCCGCCATCTAGGGTTTCCGCAATCACCAAATCAAAATCCGATTCCACTCGGATTCCCACAATTTAGTCTTCCGCCACCATAGTCCTGTGCGCATTTTGTGGAAACGGTCCCCAAGAAGAGCGCGCACGTTCCCCTGAAGAAGCACAAGAGCCGCACCTTGGAGAGCTCCGCCTGGATCAGGAATGGCAACGGTCATCAGTGACTGAGAAAATGATTTTGTCGCTGGTGGCCAAGGGGACACTGTAGGATTGGGCCACCGCCGTATGGCGGCCATCGAATGGTGAGCCATATCCTATGCCCAATACCAACGAGATACTAGTCTTCGCTGATTATTTTCTCCGAGGATTCGGCGTTCCTTGCCACCCTTTTCTTCGCAAGCTTTTGGACTACTATGAGATCTCCTTGTGCCATCTGCATCCCAATTCCATTTTCCATGTTTCTATTTTCATTCACCACTGCGAAGCCTTCCTTGGCATTCTTCCCCACTTCAATCTATTCCACCATTTCTTCATGCTTGTCAAATCTAGCGGCGGGGGTTCCCGAATATCCGGTGGAGTGTATCTGAAACTCCGGGATGGGATGTCTGCGCATTATCTTTCTATTCCGCTCAACACAAACCTCCGAGATTGGAACAAGAGGTGGTTTTATCTGCCGAACTAGGAGCCGCTTGTTCGATGCCCCATCGACCAGATCCCAGAGAGGAAACCAACCTGGTCGGACAAGCCTATGCCTAATGAGATGAATCAGGTATATGAACTGTTGGAGATCTTGAATAACATCACACTCGATGGAGTTGTTGTTGTAGCCAATTTTGTGAGGCACCACGTACAGCCCTGTAAGGAGAGGATACACCTTGCTTATGAGTGGTGAGGTGTGACGGATCTGACCAGGGAAGTGCCGGAGCTCATGTCTGCTTCTGAAGCAACATTAAGGTTGAGGGAGCTTTTTAAAAAGGGATACCGATCAACACCCATGGTCAACAGAATCCACCACCAGAGGTATGTTACTTGCGTAATGCCCTTTCTTTGCTTCTTAGTTGGTATCCACTTATTGGTGTTTACTTGATTGGTCGAAGATCAATGGTCAGGATCGGAAATTTTACTTCTCTGAAGTACCCACCGCTGAATGGCCTCAAGGCGTGGATCCACGCCACAGTTACCAGCTTGGTAACGAAGATGAGTCCCTGAAGAGCCTGAAGGCAATGAAGAAGATGAAGAGGATCAAGAGGACCAAGAAACCCTTGCTCGCCGAGCAGCTCGCGGTAAGCAGCCGGTGAGCGAGAAGATCGGCTTGTCAAAAGGTGGTAGTTGGAAGTCTGAGAAGCCAGTGAAGATATCCGAAGACCATCATCATTGTTAGGCGGTGATTAATTCTTTGAGTGACGAAGAGGAGCCGCCACCGAAGCACCAGAAAGGCGAGGTTCCTCCGACCAGAACGCTTGGCCCGGATGAAGGGACCACTGGTCGGAAGAAGCAGTTTGCGTGCAAGGGCCGTCGTTCGGAGATGTAAGTTGTCCATATCCTTCCTTCTATCATGTGTGCTTGTCCTTTTGCTGGTGATGAGGAGTTCCGTGGTTTTGCTTCCATGGATCCTTCGAATGAGGACATCGAAAGAACAACGAGCGGTGGAGTGGTCGGAGACAAACCGTCGAAAAGTGGAGATGGCGGTGGAGTCTCTGCCTCATGGCCTTCTGACCATTAGTCTCCAAAGAGCTCGAAGGGTTCATAGCCAGACCCCAACACGCAGGAAGTGCCGCCGGAGGGTTCTGCCGGGGAACGTCGATCACCGCCGCCCGAGCAGCCACCGCAGTCTACCCTGACACCACCAGCCTCGCCACCAGGTCAAGGTGTAGAGCAGCAGCAGGAGGACACCGAAGGAGGTCACCGAACGGAGTCTGAACCTCATGGCTCGGTGCCACCGGCAGGCTCCGATCAGGGAGCGGATGCTCATGCCGGTAGCTCTTTGCAAGGAGGCATCCCAGTGGCGAGTCGGGGGCACGAGGGCCAGCCGTCTTCGAGCACAGCTCCTCCCATGCAAGATCTTGAGGAAATCACCTGGGAAGCTGCAGGGGAGGAGCCGCCGGTGGTTCTCCGTACCTTGCGCCATGTCGGAGATAGCTATGCCGTCGCCGTGGAAGAGGAGAGAGCTGATCAGGAGCTGGACACCCTGAAGTTCGACGTTGAGGAGACTCACGCGGATTTATGGAAGGTGCTCCGCAGACTGGGTCACCTCTCCTCACAGTGTACAGGTACTAACATCTTCTTTCTTGGTGTGAATTGCGGTTTCTCCAGATCGTATCTGATCTGCCGACCGTGCACCGCCTCACTGGCGCTGCTTTGAAGAATGATGAATTGCAGGAGGAGGTGAATCGACTCGGAAAGCGATGGTTGCCCTCCGCGAGTAGCGCGACCCGTTAGAAGGGCGTGTCACCGACTTGGAGGAATCGGAGCGGCGATTGTTGTGGGAGAAAAAAGGTGTGTGGCTGATCGGTGCTCTTGTTGTTTCATGCTGGACTTGTTCTTTATCTAACTTTTGGAGTTGCCATGTGCAGGTCTGAAGACTACCTTTCAACATGCCGTCGGTCGAGGTTCGTGATCTTGAACATCATATTTTCAAGTTGGTTCCCTTTGCCGAGAACCATTAACTCATCTTCTTTTCGGTGCAGTTAAAGAGTTGGAGGATGAGGTTGGAATCTTGTGCGAGGCAGCTCGGATGAATGAAGAAATCCACCGGGGTGAGCCTCATATTCCATGAGTTGTCGTACTTTCTTTGTTGGTTGTGTTCTACTCACTTTTTGTGTGCAGAGACCGAGGAGAAGACTCGGGCGCAGCTTCAGGAACTGTCAGGTCATCTTGCGGCTTCTCTGGAGCGGTACGAGGCAATGGCATAAGGCATTAAGCCTATTCCTGACATAATAGAGTATGCGCCTGCCGATCCGCTGGTCGGAGCCTTCGGTGATGAGGACCACGGCTGTTCGAGATCGTCCACCGCAGTCGTCAATCTCTGCGGCACTTCGAAACCTTCTGCACGGACATCACAGAAAATGTGGCTGCCCACTGTTGACACTTCTTAGCACAGCCACGAGGGACAGGGTGTTAGGCTATCTCTGATAACGGTGCCAGAAGTGCCTGGGGGTATTTCTTATGTCTATTGGATAATTCTGCAAGAGCACAGAATATACCACTGTAGCACTTCACCCGAGAGTATTCCAAGGTATCGTTATTTATTTTATCCCAAGGGAAAGTGGTTGCTAGAAATATTAATAAAAGGAGATCCTGAAATCTATCTCAACTTAGCACAACTAGTGCAGAGGGGGTAATCGAAGTATGATAGAAGGTGATGATTCAAAGATAACAAATGAAATACTAAAAGATAACTAGTGTAGTGTAGCTAGGTGGGAGGACAATGAGTGAGAAAGGTTCCTGTGATTCAAACTTTACTTCTGTGATCTATCCTATCAAATGGTCGAATTACACTAGTATTGCTACCTTACTACCGGTGTGCAGGGGGTAGTGCGAGACAATAGAGGACAAAACCTCTACCCGAAGCGCCTACACTCTTACGGGAGCCTACCTTTTAAGAACTTGCCTAAAACACGTGGAGGGATACTAAGACTAGACAGGGCTGTCACCACCTGCTAGCACCCACAAACAATCCGTGCGACAAGCGGTAATCAAAGGCAAGATTTAACCTAAGCACCACACTTACGCTAAGTCTCACTACTCTAGCTGTGATCAGAGCAACTAGAGCACCCTATGACAGGCGATGAACTAACACACGTTGAGTTGGAACAGGATCACAAACTAATGCGAAACGACCAATTAATAAAATAACTCACAACAATACTACTACTAGAATAGTAATGCACTAAGTAGAGACTTAGTAAAGCAAAGCAGGAATATATTATATTGAAGTAAATAAGTCTGAAATAAAGAGAAAGATACAAGAGCTATACTAGACTCTCCAGCAGACGACTCCGGAGACCCCGAGCGCAGCTCGACTCAACTCTAACTCCCACACTAGTCTACAACTACTACTAAAGGTGGAACTACACTACTTGTTCACTTGTATCTTGAATGAATCATGTCTTGAGAGGGTGGAGGGAGCCTCTATTTATAGAGGAGGATGGAGAGGTGCCATGTCAGCGATCCGTGTGCCTTTCCACCTTAGCCCTTGGATGAACCGACCTTGAAACCGCGTCAGATCAACGGTGCTGGTGATTTCCTCATGTGGACATCATGCAGGAAGGCAGTGGAAGCTAACTGTCCTGGCTGGGCACCAGGGGGGTTCGGCCGAACCCCCTATGGCAGGTGGGCCCAGCCAGGGGCTTCTAGAAGGTATCCTGTAACACCCCTGGTGTTACGGTTAATTAAAACCTGCCATGTCATCATCCTTAGTTGCAAATCATCCAGCATCAAACCTGATCACTGTGTACCAATTAAAATAATTTTTATTTCCACATATGATTGTACTTAGGTATCTTTGAGTGACTTTATGATTTAGATATTTGTTTGTGTTTATGCCCTTAAATCCAAAAAGAAAATTTAAAAGGAATCATTTATAAACCCTAATCGGACCCGAAACCTTAAATCAAAAACTAAATAGGATCAAGTGTTGGGCCTTAAACAAAAGTTGTAAATCTTTAAAAGTTGAGCAACTTCTATTTTGGGCAATTTTGAAGTTATTAAAAATAATTTCAAATAAAATCTTAATCTAGGTTTTAAAGTTTAAACTTGAAATATGAATTCAAAAACTAGTAGGAATCTGATGATGGTCTTTTTATAAAAGTTTTAGCCCTTTCAAAATGGAACAACTTTCATGTTGGAGGTTTTAAAGTTTACCAGTAGAAATTTAAATTAAAACCCAATTAGTGTTTGTTTATTCAAATGTAAAATGCCCTTTCAAAAATTATCAAGAATTTTGGCAAACTCCTTTAATGAAAGTTGTAAGTCTTTTCAAATTGAACAACTTTTATATTGAAGGATTTTGATGTTATGCAGTGAGATTTTGAATTAAACCCTAAACAGTGTTTTGAAATTTAAATTTGGAAATGCTATTTCAAATTTTATCAAGAATCTGACCAAACCCTAATAATGAAAGTTGTAGGGATTGACAAATAGAACAACTTATATTTTTACAGAAATTCAAGTTGTTTAGTAAAATTTGGAGAATTGAATTGGATTTCATTTAAATTCGAAAACCCACATTTACCGCCTTTTTTGTATTTCAAAATCCATTCAAAATTTGAATATGGCTCAAAAACCAAACTTGTTCAGCACAAAATTTACTACAACTTTTACATTGGTAATTTTTCAAGTTATTATAGAAAATAAAAATTAATTACAACAAATAGGGTTAGGACCTAGATTTGCTACAGTGTTTGTCAGGGGGGGTCCGGTACTGGGCTCTGCCAGCGCGCAGGGCGCGTGCGCGCGCCGGCCGCCGGCGATGCCCGGGGCCGGCCGGCCACGTGTCGTCGTCGGTACGGGCCCGTGGGGGTCCTTCCCATACCGCACTACCTCCATTATCCTTTAAAGGTGACGAGCCTCCCCTCCCGTTTCTTCTTCTTCCTCTCAACTCACCGGAAACCGCTCGGGTTCGCCGGTGGAAGTTCGCCGTCCTCGATCTCCCATTTTCCGATTCATCCTACCCGTAGAGTTTCCACGTCCTGGCGAAGCTTTGAGTCATTTTGCGCGCTCTATTACCATCTGAAGCCCTGGGTCGGTGGTCGTCTTCCTCACCGGCAGTCTAGGCGCCGCCGCAGACCATCGACGTTGTGTCCAGGTTGTTCGGGTGGATTCCGTGCTGTGAAAACTAATGTCTCAGATTCACCTTGAGGTAGTGAAGCTCATGCGCACGTTATTTCCTTGTTTCGTGCCCTCCAGACGTCGGAACGGACCGCTCGCCGTCCGGTCCGTGCCGCCGTGGTCATGGCGAACATCGACGGGGCATCTCCGAGCCACTTCCGGTCCAACCCGCCCGGGAAATAGCGTCATGGTGAGTTTCCGGATCTTTCTGTGCCATAATCTTAAACTCTACTGGGTCCTCATCGCCGGAACGCCGCTCACCGTCGTGATGCTCACTGTCCGGGTCTCCATGGCTGCGGCTAGGCTTGCTCTAGTCTTCAAATCGATCGAACTAGCACGTGTATAGGTTCGCCAGGTTGAGGGTTACGCATTGGTGCTCTCGACGTCGCCGGAGCCACCGTCGTCGACGAGCCGCCGTGATCGGTGCCTGCCACCGCGCGCGTGTCTCTGCTCTGCTCGAGCAGAGCGGTGGGGAGGAAGAAGAGGTCGGTTGGGCCTAGCTGGGCCGCGCGCGGACAGGTCAGCCGACCCAGTAGCGCGCTGGAATGGCCGGCAGTGAAGGAGAGAGCGTTGGGCTCTGCTGGGCCGCGATGGGTCTTTCGGTTTTGCTGGCCCGAGTTGTTGAACAAGTTTTTTATATTATATGAATAGTGCTGAGATTTGGTATTTTTATATAAAAATAAATAGAGCTCCTAAAATTATGAAAAAATTTGTGTAGCCCCTCTTTGATGTACTTTGTTTAGGAAAAATATGAAATAGGCATTTTAGTAATTTTTGCTAAGTATTAAAAATATGTATTTTAATTAATAAATGGGACTTCTAGGATTTTTACAGGCCAAAATATTTATCTAAAAATCATAAAATTTAAATTAGATCTATTTTAGGTCAAGATCTATCTGTAGAAAAATTTTGAGCTCAAATAGAAATAATTTAATTATTTCTTATTTATTACTTGATTAATTGATTAATTAAGAAAAGGTTATTAGAATTAAATTTTAATTAAATGTTAAAACCCATGTTATCTACAATCACTTAGGGTTTGTGTGTGATTATGTGAAGGCCATGGATCATAAAGTCTTGAATGGTCCTTAGCAATTTGTTGCTTGATGGGTTTGATATTACTCGATTATTATTAATAATTAACTATGCTTAACAGGTCAATACATGTCATTAGGGTTTTCTAACTTGTTAGCGAACACCTGATGCTATTATGGGTAGATTAACTAGGCTTTCTATGACTGTTAAAATGGTCAATAAATCAATTATATAGCCACCAACTTGTCCAATGAAGTTGTTTTATAACTTTATCGTGAAGGAAAGTTGTACTCAACTTTCTAAAGTAAGTTTACTTTTTAAATTTAATACATCTCCTGCATCATGGTATACATATCATCATGTTAAGTGTTACAATATTGCTTCGTGTAGTGAACGGGATTGGAAACCCTACTTGATTGATTCCGAAGGACGTGACTCTTCTGAAACCGTCAAGCGGGTTTTCTCTGGTTTTCTGGAAGAAGCAATAGACCTGCAAATCAAAGGCAAGCCCCGGTGCATTTGCCCCTTCTTGTTATTTAAAAATATTTATCACTTGAGTTAATCTACTGCATTAGGTTGATAGGAGTTGAGTGATAACCCATTGATGCATTACCTTTCCTTGACCACATATTATACCTGAGACCCTGATTTATTTAAAAGTATTGAAAAATGCTTAGTCATGCTTAATGATAGAGTTGCAAAAATGCTATTTTGAAAACTGTGATGATATGAAATAAATGAATCAGTTTATGGGATTGGTATTGTCCTTGTTTGGTGATGGTGTACTTGGCCAGTCCATTATCATCAACCTGGATGGGTTTTCCGTATGGTTGACCATCTGTTTGGGTTAGAGTCCCAACAATCCTCGCCATCGGAAAAGGGATGCGAAAACCGGGTGGTCTCCAGTGTACTTGGGTAAGAGTCCCAATGTATGGTGTCCAACGGAAAATTATTTAGGGACCATTCGTTGTCGGCCTGCTGTGATCATGACTTTGTAACTAGCCACATACTACGGAAAGCCTCTGACTCCGGTAGCTCTACTGCTGGAACCGACAACCACGCACTGGGAGTGGAGAGATGGCGAGAGTAGCGTGTACCCTCGTGGCCATCGTGCCTGGAGACTAGAGGGGTACTGTGCTCTCAGGTGGCGCAGGACCAGTTCCGGGGTATGAAAAGCCGTGGTAGGCGGGGTTGGCATATGCAAGCTTAAGTGCTACATATGCAGTGTGGATAGGGATCCCCAGCTGGGTACTTCTGGATTCGAATCGACATTGCTCCTCGGTTAATGGAGACATGATCCTCACCCCTACAGCGAAGAGTGGTTCGGAACTAGGTGTTTTTGAGAATGAATATGATTTTGAAAGTACATGATATACGGAGAATCAATATTGGAATTATGTATATGAATAAAATAATATTGAGATCAAATAATGAAATAGGTTAGAAATGCTTTTCTGCAAAATACTTTGACTCTTGCTCAAGCCTTACCTTGACTCCCCTCAGCCTGCATTCCTGAGTCTAATTTTACACCTTTAGTCGGGTAAGTCTTGCGGAGTACCCCATGTACTCAGGGTTTGTTAACCCCTGTTGCAGGTAAACTGAGTGTGCAGTTCTGCGTGGGACCGTGCCGGTCAGCGGATCGTGTAGGGATGAAGATGTGTATATAATGAGACCCTTGGGAAGGGTGTTTAGTTGTATATCGCTACTCCACTACGAAACTCTGGTTTGGGATAATGTAAGCTAGATCTGTGAATCTATATTAATGTAACTCTTCCGCACTCTTTACTCTGATTTATCACATTTGTGTAAACCGTTGTAATACTTGTAAGGTCTTTACAATGAGATCCTCGGGGAAATTAGGGTTTCCTATGAGACCCGACGGGCCACCTTAAGGACGATGACGGGGCACGTGGGCCCTATGATCAAGGCGGTTCCGTCACATATCCCCACCAGTCATTGAAGCTGCAGGTGGCCTGGCCCCACCATTTCTGGTTTGGCCGACCCACCCCTGGTGGGTTGGGCCCACCAACGTGGTCCCCACCTGTCATAGGGTCTCCCCTGGTACTTGTTATACCTTGATTGCTTCGTTTCATGCCTCAATCTGTGTGCCTTTGATCTCCACCGTTGAATGGAAGCACAAGTTGATCAGATGGATGGAATGACTTGGTTAGAGTGTCACACGGATTCTGTCTCATCACCAAAGCCAGGTGGGCCCCATGGGCAGTTCGGCCGACCCATGGGTGGGCCCACTCTGAGCTGTGGTCTCTTCCATGTGGTCCCTTGTGTCATGTATTGGATTGTGGTTGTTTGGTGCCTCCATATGTGGTTCGCCCGAACCATATATGTGAGCCCCAGCTGCTGCATTTTGTCCTATTTTGATCTTCTCTGCATTCACAAGCTAAGCGTACAAGTGGAACTCATTATTGATAAAATATGCTCATGTTATGTTTATTCTCCTTTGATCCGAGGCCTGTTGACGGTGTTTGAAAGTGAAAATTCATGGTATATACACTGTCAACACCCACGTGCTCGAGGTCGTGCGCTCTCATTATCCTGGTGTGAACAATGATAGGATGAAGGGAGGATACGCTCGCGGGACCACCGTTGAGCAGGACTTCACTGATGAAGTAGACCGGTCGCTGGACCGGATATGCGTGGTCGGCTTCTTCTCTCTCAACCACGATGGTCGTGCTGACCACTCTGTTGGTTGCAGCGATGTAGAGCAGCAGTGTTTCATCCTTCTTGGATTCGGTGAGTAGCAGAGGGTGCACCAGGAGCTGCTTCAGCTCCTTGAAAGCTTGATCTGCTTCTTTCGACCAGATGAATTTTTTGCCGGCCTTGAGTAGCTTGAAGAAAGGGAGCCCTTTTTCGCCTAGTTTGGAGATGAATCGACTCAGCGCCGCCATGCACCCAGTGAGCTTCTGGACATCTTTGACACAGGTCGGAGGCTTCATTCGCATGACAGCCTCGACTTTCTCTGGATTGGTGAGGATGTCGTGCTTGCTGACGATGTTGCCGAGTAGGTTGCCGGAAGGGACGGTGAAGATGCACTTGGAGGGGTTCAACTTCCATTGAAGATTAGATAACTTCTTGAACATTTTTTCAAGGTTAGAGATGAGGTCTTCGGCCTTCCTGGTTTTTATGACGACATCATCGATGTAGGCTTCGGCGATATCCGGGATTGTCGAGGCACACCTGGATAGCCCGTTGGTACGTGGCGCCTGCATTCTTCAGGCCGAAGGACATAGTCTTATAGCAGTAGGCCCCGAAGGGGGTGATGAAGGAGGTCTTCTCTTTGTCTCTCTCGTTCAGGGCAATCTGGTGATAACCGGAGTAACAGTCAAGAAAGCTGAGCAGCTCGCAGCTAGCGGTGGAGTCGATGACTTCATCGATGCGGGGGAGACCGAAGGGGTCTTTAGGGTAGTGTTTGTTGAGATCGGTGTAATTAACGCACATTCTCTGTTCATTATTCTTTTTCATAAAAGGACCAGATTGGCTAACCAATCGGGATGGTACACCTCTCTGATAAAGCCGGCAGCTAGGAGCTGGGCCAATTCTACCTAATAGCCTCCTTCTTGTCTGGAGAGAATTGCCGTACCTTCTGCTTGACGTGCTTGGCGGTCTTCGAGACATTCAAGGAGTGCTCAATCAGCTCCCTGGGAACGCTGGGCATGTCCACACATTTCCATGCGAAAACACTAACGTGCTTCCTAAAGAAGCTGACGAGCGTGTCTTCCTATTTGGAATCCAGGTTCGTCCCGATGCAAGTAGTCTTACTCGGGTCAGCGGGGACGAGGACCACATCCTTGGTCTCCTTGTTCTTGGTCGCAGCTCTGGGCGGGGTCTTCTCTGGAATCTTCTATTCTTCGGGAGGCAGCTTCTGTGCGTCTATCGCACATGTGTTCATCAGGATGGAGATGTCAGTGGCCTCCGCCATGGCAGTGGCCTCCTTCTCGCAGTCGTATGCGGTTTGGAGGTTGGAGCAGACGGAGAGGATGCCAAACTCTATCGGCATCTTCATGATGAGGTAGGTGTAGTTGGGGATGGACCCAAACTTGGCCAAGGCTGGCCGGCCGAGGATGGTGTGGTACGCGGCATCGAAGTCGGCGACCATGAAGTCAACGTGCTCTATACGGAAGCACTGTGGAGTTCCGAACTGGACGAGAAGATTGATCTGACCCAGAGGCTGGCAAGATTGCCCCGGGACTATCCCCCAGAACAGAGCTGCAGTCGGCTCTAGGTCTGCTGCTCGTAGCCCGTACTCTTTGACAGCTCCGGAGAAGAGGATGTTGAGGCCGCTGCCGCAGTCGATCAGCATTTTGCGAAAGCGCGTCTTGCGTATAACTAGGTCAAGGATGAGTGGGAATCAACCCAGATATGGGATGTGCGTCCACTGGTCAGCTCTGCTAAAGGCGATGGGCTTGTGCGACCAGGGAGGATACTTGGAATCAGCGATGGGGGCCTTGTAGTTGGCGACAGAGTTTACGCGTCTGGCGACGAGCTTCTGCTCTCTCTTGGACTCGATCGCGGCTCGCCCACCGATGATCATGGAGACTGTTCTATGAGCCTCAGTGAAGCCAGGGGCAGATTATCATCACCCACGTGCTTGTCTTTGTTGAAGTCGTGGCGAGCCTTCTTCTTTTCTTCTTCTCTGTATGCCTTGGAGATGCCATAGCAGTCCCTCATGGAGTGGTTACGATCCTTGTGGATGGGACAGGGGTCATCGAGGAGCTTTTCCTAAGCTTCATCATAGTTACGCTTCGGAGCAGGTCGGGCATTGTAGACCCGATAATGGCGGCATCTCTCTCCTGCTCTGGAGCCCTCGGGCTCGTCGTGGCTGCGCCAGTCGAAGCGGTGGTGGTCGCGGTCATCACGGCGGTAATCCCGCCGTGACCCTCGATCGTCGGGGTGCCGATCAGCTCGGCGGTCTCTGTCTTCATGGCGAGCTCGGTTAGGGAAGCGTTGGCGGCTATGGATGGGGTGATGAGCCGCCTCGTTTCTGACAGCGTACTTGTTGGCGATGCGTAGCATCTTGGTGATGGAGCTCGGCCTGGTGCGAAATAGCTTCCTCTGAAGTTCTTCTTCTGGTCGGAGACCACGTATGAAGGCAGAGATGGCTTCAGCATCTGTGATGTTTGGGATGTCGTTTCTGGTCTCCGAGAAATGTCGGATGTAATCTCGAAGAGATTCGTGCGAAGCTTGCTGGAGCTTCTCGAGATCATACTTCGTGCCTGGCTGCTTGCAAGTGGCACGGTAGTTGTTGACGAACTGCTCCTTCAACTCATCCCAGGTGTCGATGGAGTTTATGTTCAGACTGAGCAACCAATTATTGGCGGACGCATTAAGCATGACGGGCAAATAATTTGCCATGACGTCCGAGTTCCCTCCGGCGGCCTTGAATGCAATCTCATAAACAGTGAGCCACTTAGTGGGATTAGCAGTGCCGTTGTAGGTCTCAACGCCGATGACCTTGAAGTTCGGTGGCCACCGTACTGCCTTGAGATCAGCTGTGAATGGCAGCTCGGAGGAGTTCTAGTTGGTGATAGGAGGGCCATGGGCTTCATCATACTCCTTGCTGCGCTTAGTTTCTGCTGAGTGCCTGGCCTCCCTTCGACTATTGATGCGACCATGGAGATCTTTGCCTTTTAGCTTCTCACGGAGATCAGATTGATTGACCTCCTGGTCCTCGTCTTGCCGGTGGCATCTTCGTCCGCCAAGGGAGTGGCCACCGTCTTCTCGGTGACGCTCGGTGGCCGACGCGGTGGAGTGTGACGGAGAAGGCTAGCGTTCTTCATTCACCTGAACTTGAGCCGCCTTGAGGTGGGTCATGAGGCGTTCGACCTTTGGGGTCTGGTTCATGTGCTTGGCCTCTGTTATCGCGCAGGCGATGTTCACACTTGGAGTCTTGTAGACCTGGTGATTACCGACCAAATCAAATTCCTGCTGGCGGATGGAGCCTCCCTTCCTTCAACATGCTACTCGCGGCGTCGCCTTCGGTCGGCGTTCCTGTTCTCGCGAGCAGCTCGGGCTTCATCATCTTCGTTTGGCCTTGGGGCACTGTCGTCACTGATGATGAGGATAGGTCCGCTGATATACCGACCAATAGGAGGAGGTAAATCGGGAAGGTCACCATCTTGAACGTCGTCGTGATCGGCGCTGTCATTGTCAGCGACGATGAAGGTGCTGCTGGTGCTGGCATGGTCAGAGATGACATGGTCGGGGCGGCGCAGCAGATGTGGGAAGCTAGAGGTCGCGTTCCGTAGGCCAAAAGGCATGTAGCCCCTTGGGAGGTCGTGGTCGAAAGCCCTCGGACCCGGGACTGCTCGAGGATGAAGTTCGATGATGTGTCCCTGCAGGGTGGCGGTGATGACCAGAGTCGTGTCCCGCTGAGCCGGGGATGGAGAGCGGCGTCGTGCCATCGGTGAATGCTGGAGGCGATCTGCAGTAAGTCAATCCGTAGCCGACTCCAAGATCAGGAGGCTCTCGGACAAGCCTTGGGAGACCTGATCTATAGATCTAGTCAGGTCGCTGTTGTCGACGGTCCTCCGGGCTTAGCGTGGCAGCCTTCCTGCCGGAGTGGAGGCCGTCGGTGAAGCCAGAGTAGATGCGATCTGAGCCGCATTGAGGATCTTCCCTTTGCCGTCGGGGACGCTGACCCAGGTGACGGAGCCCACCGTGAAGATCTGGCCCGGCGTTGGGAGCACTATGGAGCTTGAAAAAAATCCTCATCTTGCTCGCCATGGGGTCAGGAAGCACACCCCCTACCTGGCGCGCCAACTGTCGATGGAATATCGTCGATAGTCTACTGAGGGTATGCCTAAGGTAGTAGATTGATCGGTGAAGGTGCGCCTGAGACGAACAAGCGTAACACAGAAAGCGTGGGACACATGGTTTATATAGGTTCAGGCCGCCGCGAGGCGTAATACCCTATGTCCTATGTTCTTGTGGATTGTATTGTTATGAGATGAGATGTTTTAAGGGGATCCCCTGCCCGCCTTATATAGTCTGGGGGCAGGGTTACAAGTCGGTTTTTACCATGTATATCAGATTACAATCCTAGCGGATCAAGGAAACTAATCGGCTAGATACTAGAAAAGCTATTTCCTTAGTCACCAAGACTTCTAAGCTGGCGGATATAAGTGATCTTCTGGAGAACGTGTAGGCGACGCGTCCTTGGCAGTCCGGGCCTGATCGGATGTCTTGGCCCATGTAGCACCGTGCTGGTATATGGGTTTATACCCCCACACTTCCATGGGTTGAATACTACTAAACCTACTAATTAAAGCAGGTTTTCTTCCAAGATTGTTCAAGCATCCAATGTTCCAAAATAGACCAATGATTTCAAGTTTCTTACAGTTTTCTTTCTCTTAGCTACCTTCAAGCCTTTACTTCTAGTTCTTCATCAATTGGGCTTGAAAAACTGAACTATTAGTGGCATTAGGTGGGCTTAGGTCCACTCCCAAGTTATACGTGTACAACTGTCTAAAACCTGCTACCACTAGAAACATACTTTGTACTACTAGCATTTGTACACTTAAACATAGATTTGAACCTACATCCTCAATACATTACATAGATACTATTGTAGGGTTAGGAGGCAGCTCTCCTTCCCTAACTGTTGTAGAACTCTGATTATGGTAACATTGTAAATTAAAATCATTATCTCTGTTGCCATCTAAGCTTAAAATCACATTTATAGCCTAAAAATCTACCTTATACTTATCATAAACAACTACACCTACTTTGTCAGCTAGAATAAGTAAACTATGATAGGTAGGAACTGGTACGTCTTCAAGGCCGCTCTCTCCAACATAGTTCCTGCTCTGTGAGGGTATCATCTTCTCTTCCTCTCTTGTAAGATTGTTTCCACCTTCTTCTTCTTCTTCTTCTTCTTCTTCTTCTTCTTCTTCTTCTTCTTCTTCTTCTTCTTCTTCTTCTTCTTCTTCTTCTTCTCATCTAATCTATTCTTCTCTAGTATAGGTTCATTTGCCTTTAGTCCTATCATCTTTGTACGGATTCTTGGATTATGTTGTTCAGCCTCCACTGACTCTTCTTTATAGTGAATTCAGCAGCGTTGGTTTTTTGTATTGGGTTCCCTACTGTGCCAGAGACAATCTAGCATACATTCGAAGTACAGTGCACCTACTCTAAATCACACAAACTCTTCAATCTCGGTAGCTTTTTACAAGTTGATGCACACAGATTCTTCTGCTTCATGGTTAAGAAGCTACGTCACCCTCTTCAAAGATATAAAGTAGATTTTACTATCTTACTCTGTAACAACCCTAAAATTTCCAAACAACGAAAATACCAACCAAAAAATTGTTCTTTCTTGTTATCAAGCAAGTATTACTTGTTGAGCATGCATATAGCGAAGTAATCATTTTCCTTTAAATGCATAGAGGTTGACCAGCTATTCTCAAAACTAATTGTGAAAAGAAAAATAATAATGATAAATCATTTTCCAAAAAGAGCTCTTAATGCATATTGGATTTTACCTTGGAATTTTTGGACTGCTGATTGAAACTAATTAAATCACCAAACTCACATGAATTTATATATATATATATATATATATATATATATATATATATATATATATATATATATATATATATATATATATAGGAGCACACAGGAGTCAGAACATATATATACACACAATATATATAAATATGAACATATATACATATAAGTATATGTTATATATGAGAAGATAGGAAAGTATAAAAGAAAGGGGAAAGTGAAAACAGAAAATAGAAAGGAGGAGAAAGGAGCCTGGCCGCGGGAATTAGCCCGGCCCACACCGCTCTCCTTTCACCATGCACGCGCCGCACGGAGATGGGCCGGCCCAGCAACAAAAGCCGCTGCCGCACAGAACGGCCACCCCGCAGCAGTCCAAATGACCCGACGAACCGGTCCCACCTGTCAGCAATACCCTTCTCTTGTTCTTCTTCCTCGCCAAGCAAGCACCCCCACTCGCAGCCTGGCAATGGCGGGCCCGTGGGTCACACAATTCACATGCCACCGCTCGCGCACCTACCCGCACCCAAGCCCTAGCCTGGAACCATTGAATTGCGGCCACGTCGCCCAAACCCCTCACCACCGTCTGCCATGGCTGAGACCAGCGGTCCGCTATAAAGAGCCCCTTCTGGTGCCCTAGCTAGCCGTCCCATTCACTGTTGCCGCTGGTGGCTCCATACTGAAACCAGAGACCAAGGAAGGAGGGAAGGTGGAAGGAGGGGAGGAGTGTCTAGGAGATGCCCCACCGGAGCGCGACGCAGCCACCCACCGTCGACCGTGCCTGCACCACGAACATGTCACTGCACCGAGCCACGCCGCACCACCGTACCTACGACAAACTACGCAAGGTGATCTCCCCCACTGCCCTTGCCCTGAGCCATGACCACACCCGGCTATCGCGAGTGGACCTCGCCGGAGCCGCTACGTTCCGGCCAAGCCAAAGGAGTAGGGTTAGCAAGACCGCCACCATGGACCTCGCTCAAAGCTGGAACATTCCTTGCGTTCGCGGCCCAAGGGAGCCCAACTGCCACTAGTTTCCCCACCTTACTGGATGTGCATGCCTCACTACACACAACTGGTAGAACACGGTCACCGCGACTGCAATCCGCCACAACAATAGCCCTGTTCCCGTCGATTCCGACCTCCTCACGCGTCAAGGAAGCGTCGTCAAGCTTGCCCATGGACCCATGAGCCTCGCAGACCCATCGGACGACCTGTAGGTCAAGGCCTCACAAGAACGCAGTGTCGTCAGGACCTCGCTGGAGATCTACCACGCACCTAGCCGTGACGCGGGCTCCGCTGTGACCCCATGCCGCCCTCTGTGGCACACCAAGCACCCACGGACCCAATTTTCGGGCAGAAGCCACGCTAAGTCGGAGCTACGCGAGTGAACGCTTCACCGCTGCTCGCTGCAGACACCACCTTGCCGCCGCCGTGGACCATCCTCACCAAAACACATAGCCCAAAATTGATCCTTATACTGCGTCCGCGAGGGAAAGGAGAAGCAAATTTACCCCTATGAGAGCCTTCACGAGGTGCGGCGGAGCACCATCACCGGAGCTGCGCCGTCCTGGTCGCTGCGCCACAAGGATGGGTTCCCTACGAACCCGAGACCTTGTCGCACTTCCTACACCACGCTCGCGAGACTATCAGGAAGACGTAGGGACTCGCCATGACCCCCGCTGAGCCACCACAGTGACACAGCGGTAGGGAGATCGCTGGCATTGGCAACACCGATGGGCGGGAAGAGAAACGGAGAGCACCTGGGGCCGCCCATGCGCCGGTGCGTGGTGGACCATGTGAGGAAGTCGATCGGTGCACCGAGCCCACCGTAGACCCAGCTAGTGGTCCACTGAGCGCCAGCTATGGTCCACCATAAGCCGACCGCATAGACTGAGCCCCAACCTGCGGGCCAAAGCTGCCACATGGCACGTCCACGTGCTGCCACGTGTTTGGGCCAGGCCAGCCCAACATGGCCCAGATCTGGCCCATGACCCGGCTCACTGGGCCCATTTGACTGTTGACCATTGACTCGATCGATGCAGCCACGTCAGCCGCCATGTTAGGGCCTCCGCTAGGACCCTACTGCCACATGGACCAATCAGAGGATGCCACGTGTCATCCTCTGGATTTCTTCTGGCCCTTTATCTTTTTCCAAAAATAGAGTAAACTTTAGAAATTCATAATTAATTCATACGATGTCCAAAAATTACGCACCATATATGGAAATTCTCAGAAAAAATGAGCTTATGTTTGAGTGTATTTAAATCTTCTATATTTTATTGGATTTATCTGAATGATATATAGAAGTCGCTAACGTGACTATTTCGATTTTGCTTCAGAGACGGAGGAGGACCAGCTTGAGGAGGGAGATCTCGAGTACCTAGAAGAGCTCGGAGACGACTACGAAGGTGCCACGTCCCACCATTTCCAGTAGCACCTATTACACAATGCTAATACTGAATATGCTATTACTTTATGATTATATGCAACTACTGCATAGGATGCGTGGTAGTTTATTGTTTACCCTTACCTTGTCAAAAACTTGACCCTGGTACCCGTTGTTAGGATAGATGCACACAATTATATTGTTCTACCACAACTACACCATTTATTTATGATATGACGTGTGGTGGAACCGGATTTGATAATGGGATGGATATGAACTTATCCTCTGGGAGAGTGTGCGGCGTGTGTCTTGGGTGTGTGGTGAGGGTTGTGTCGACCAAGTGGGATGCATGACGAGCTATTGAGCCAGTCTTGCCGAGAGTGCAACCTGGGCATTCCCACGAGAGATACCTGTGGCGGGTAAACATATGAGGTGGTTCCAGGATGGATACCCTATGTGGATTGAAATCCCGCGAATGGAGGTACCGTGATGGCATGGGGAGAGTATCCCCGCAGAGAAGATGCTTGCTTGGTCAAACCTAGGAATTCACTAGTACTCAGACTCAGTGGAATCCTTTGCTACTCACTCGCTCCTGAATGGGCGGGCGACGGCTGGACTACTTGGTAGGGCAGTCCCACTACTTCTAGGTTGTGAGGTGGTAGGGTGGGAGGTGACGGATGCTAAAATTTCCCGTACTGTTCTAGTTCAACAATACCACTGATTGGACCCGGTACTGTCTCTTCCAGTTTCAGCGTTTTGGTTCGAGACCGAAGTTCCCCAGGGCTGAGTGGTAGGGTGGCATTGAGCTAGGCAAGCAAGCACCTGGAATTCTACCTAGGTAATTGTGCTGCATCGATGATGGCTAATCTTATGAGTATGTAAAACCTCTGCAGAGTGTTATGGTTGATCGATCGATACATATGCGGACCCGTCGGCTATGGACCTTTCCTGTGACCTTTTTCATTAGTTAGGAGTGGTGTATCCTCTTCTCTCACCTAGTTGATGATTGTCCAGCAACGTGCCTGGTGTGGCAGTGTGCCGTTGAGACAGGTGTGTGCGATGGTATATGGATTGGATGGATGGAATCAGGATGGACTGGACGAACGGGATGGTGATTAGATGTGTTAAAACCTGGTGAATTATTATATTAAAATGATGACTCATGCATAGGAAACCCCAGCCCATAGGCCTGCTTGATATAGCCTTGCATCCACTTTTCACAAAGCAAATGCAATCATAGGTGGGCTCTGTGGCCACTACAAACTGTACTGATAAATTTTGCTATCAGGTTGATGAGCAAGAGTATGATTATGATGGAGATGATTGGGAGGACTAGGGTCGCGTCCTATAATAAAGCTTGGCCGAGCAAGAAGGACGATGTCACTTTCGCTTCTATAAGCTTTTCTGGATGAACTATTTATGTTTTCCTCCAGTGTGGTGATGTAATAATTAATGTAAACCCTGCTATGTACTCTGATGATCGTTGTATGGATCCTGGAATCAACTGAAGTTTGGGTAATTTAATAGATTGTTCGCTACAATCTGTTTTATTACATTTCGTGCCTGTGGATTTCCCTTTGAGGAAATCGAGGTCGTTTCATACTCCCTTTAGGTGTAGATCCTCCTTTCTAGATAGCTTGCCTATCCTCGTAACTTTTATCCTTCTCTTCTTTATCAGGTCCACTGCCACTAGAAGAGCATGACTTGCCTCTGTCTCTAAAAGATCTTCTATTTGTTTATCTCCTTCATCTTCATCATCCTCATTTCTATCCTCCTTATATACACTATCACCACCTTGTTCCACACTATTAGCCTTGATATTATCTGGTAGATGTCATTGGCTGTCTCTACAATTGTTTCCTTTGGAATTTAATAGGATCTCTACACTTAACTTTAATCCTTATCAAGGCAAAAAAAAACTTTCAAATAGAGATTGCTAATCTATCTGTACTAGCTTGCTCAGAGATGAAGATAACTATCTTAAGGATGTCCAGTCACACCACTTGGGTGGGATGCCTCTTACCTAGATCAACATATCAGTAAGAGACACTACAGTTTCAATGTTCCCATTCTAAATGTTCTAATAGACCATCACAACTCCCTTTTACATGTAGAAGACACATTATTGCTGACAAACCTTTCCCACCCTTACTAGGATCTGATTAAGTTCCTTTGTCAGATAATTCTACTCTGACTCAAAAATGGTCTCAAATTCTTAGTAATGGTTGCTTAGTCTATCCCTCCGTCCTCTATTGTGAATATCCCACAATTATCAGATCTTGTCCAGAGTTTAAACATGTCTTCCGTCTCATTGACATCCACATGAAAGAAACCCATACCCTTATCTCCACTACCCATGTGAGGTTCCATTAATTTGGGACAACTACCAACAATGTGATACATCTAAAAACATACAAAATAGACACTAGGCTTCATACATGTCACATTGAAGTGGACATTCTCCACAATTGTAATATATGACTTGCAGTAACTTATCCTCTAAGGTTTGTCTCCTTCCTCTGCTAATCACCCTTTTGAATCAATCCCTAATTTTGTTGATAAGAAGCTCACTGTTGTGTCTATTGGTCCTGAGAGTTTTCTTGCCTCCCCTCCTGCTGGAACCACCTTGGAGCTTGGTTTACTCCTCTTTGTTACTGAGGTTGTTTCCCCCTGTTACCCCGTTGAGCTCCTCTTGGTTTACCTCCTTGCTCTCGCATATTTGGGTAAGGATTTAAGTATGGTGGCAGATGATTTAGGAAAGAAGGTGGTGGAGGATGCATCTGATGCCCCGGAATGGGAATGAAGCCCTATGAACCTGGTGATACTGGTGATGAAGGCGGGTGACCCAGCAGGTGGGGGTAGAAGCGCGTTGGGTTCTATTGCCAGCCTCCTCCCCCTAGCTATCTAGAGCTTTGCATCCTCGGCTACTGTGCCCTCCCCTGCTTGCTTAAGTTTTGAGATGAATGAATCCCGCACACATTTGCCCCAAACATCCATCACAAACTACAATTTATGTGGGGTCCTCACCCAAATGTCATCCTCATCATTTGGATAACAATATTCAACTATGAAGTTTCTCGACTCCCGCCTCCTCGAAACCCTAGGTTAGAGTCGCTCAATCTAGCGCATAGACGGGTCCAGGCACAAACCATAGCTGTCCGTGGAATTCCTGGATTGCCCCTTCTTCATCCTACCAGCGGTTTCGATCTTGGACGTTGATTTGTGCACACGATGCTTTTGAGCTAACCACCGGCTACACTGACTCAGCTTCGCGTGTGCTACCAACTAGGCCCCTTTCCACAGCCACCCCTTGGCTCTGGCAGCACGGCCATGGGGAGGGCACAACCTCTAACATGCGGGTGAAGCCTCCCTTTCTCATTTGACTCGATGGGGTTAGCCTTGCCGATGGTGGATTGTGACGGCAACTCGGAGGGGAAGTGAACAAGACATGTTCTCTGGAGTTTTGAATCCTAGATGAGAAAAAATATAGCAAAAATCTTCGACTAGATGAACCAAGGACGAGTACATGCTCGTGCTAGGTTTTGACACAAATTAAGAAAATGTAATGATATTAATTTGCTTAAATTCTGTTTATATTTGTGGAAAGGACACTAGATTTGGATATAATAAATGTTGCCTCCGATCTCCCTAATTCTTGACCACTACAATGTACAACAGCCGTTATAAGTCTAACATAAATGCCAGTCGCATCGTAGACCAGCAAAAACAAGTAGGAACTCGTATAAACATAGACCACCTTCAGGGATGTGTGGCGTATATTCTGGACCGGCGGATCGGAGACAGTTTGTACACATACCTATTGAAATGATAGACAGACGACTTGTGTATATATAAAGCACTAGGTGTGGTCGTGTAGCTATATGCTTGTTGAGCACGAGCTCGCTCACAACATTTGCACACCTAGAGAGACAGAGAGATCTCAACACTCCACAGTAACTACACAGCTCTAGAAAGCGCAACGTCCTTCGCATACACATACACATACACCTGTCGTCTCCCACTTTTGTTGCCATGCCAACATCGCGAGAGGAAGAAGAAGGACAAGCAGAACACGACCACCACCCCACCATCCTACACCGCGGCGGCGCGGGTGGTGACGCCTGCGGCGACGATGGCGGTCCCAGCCCCAGGCAGGTGTGGGTGCCTGGCCCGGTCATCGTGGGCGCCGGCCCGTCGGGGCTGGCGACGGCGGCGTGCCTCAAGGCGCGCGGCGTGCCGTCGCTGGTGCTGGAGAAGGACCCGTGCGTGGCCGCGTCGTGGCGCCACCGCACGTACGAGCGGCTCCGGCTGCACCTGCCGCGGTGCTTCTGCGAGCTCCCGCTCGCGCCGTTCCCGCCCGGCACGCCGCCGTACCCTACCCGGGACCAGTTCATCGCCTACCTCGACGACTACGCCCGCGCGTTCGGCATTGAGCCCCGCCTCGGCGCGCGCGTCCGCAGGGCGGCGTACGACGCCGTCATCGGGTTCTGGAGGGTCACCGTCGACGAGGACGGCGGCGGCGGCGCCACCGAGTTCTTGTCGCGGTGGCTCGTCGTGGCCACCGGCGAGAATGCGGAGCCGGCGTGGCCGGAGGGCGTGGAGGGGATGGACGGGTACCGCGGCGTCGCCATGCACACGAGCAGCTACAAGAAGGGGGACGAATTCAGGGGCAAGAATGTGCTCGTTGTCGGCTGCGGCAACTCCGGCATGGAGGTCAGCCTCGACCTCTGCAACAATGGCGCCAAAGCCTCCATGGTCGTCAGGGACAAGGTAAGTGTGCCTACTCCACGTGTGGACTACTCCATCTCTTAGTCTTAGTATACGGACGAACACAGTTTCTGTTTCCCCAAAAGAATATAGACACAATTCGGCTGTATCTGTATATACATATACAATTCGGCATATAATCCTGTGAACTGGTTTTCTTGAGTAGTCAATTCTGTTTAGTGCCACGTAGGTTTCCTTCCTTTTTGCCTCCGCATGTGTGTAGATTGTTGTCACTATCAAGACAAAAGGAATATATAATCTTAATAATATATATTCGCGACGATGTTCAAAATGAAGTACCACACAGTGTAGCATTGCTAGTTTTAATGGATTATTACTGTATAAAGGCGTTAAGAATCCTGAAAGTCCTTCAATTCGTCCTAATTTACTGTCTTCAACTCGTTCGATCGGCAGTGTATGTATGTATGTATGTATGTATGTATGTATGTACTATGTATGTATAATTAACGTGCATTGCCCTAGTTCGTAACTTGCTGTTGCATAATATAAATATTAGTTGATCGATGAGACTTTCTTATCCTGAAATATCGATCTTGTGAAGCATATGTTGTGCTACTTGTAACATGCTGTTTCATAGAAATGTGTACTGATGTGGTGCTGCACTGAACCATAAGTTTCCTTTCCTTATCTTGTATGCCTGCAGCCTGAGAGAAAGGGAAAGAATAGGAAAATAACAAGAAAAGTGACAGGGGAAAAATAGCATAACAGTCTCTTCGGAGACATCCGATAAAATTGGGAAAAATAGCATAACACCAGAACCCTCGAGAACTACGAACAAGTGGCAGAGCGTATTTTTCTTTTTCAAAGAAATCAAGTAAGAAAATTGTTACCAATGTTGTTATTGGGCATCGTAGAGTAAGGAGTAGCTAACGATCCATGTATAGAATGGCCACGTATATATGAGAAATATCTCGGCAGTAGCTAGCAATGTTCAAGTGCGAAACTCTATTCTGTATGTAGTTGCATGCATGATCTCCAATTTAATGGAGATGGGTTATGAGTTTACATGGAAAAATATGAGAACAAATGATGCAACTAGTCTATTTTTTAATGGCAGTGATAGATGTTGTTAGAGTAATTACTATATATAAACAGAAGGAGAAATAATTTAGTACATTTAGTTGAGGTTATCAAATTGTTTCACGTGAAAGCCAAAGTGTCAATTAACCTATTATACCTGTCCAGCGACATGGTGAAATTACTAACACAAAAAAGACCACATGGAGTATAGTTAATAATAAGGAAAAAGGCCACTTAAAAGATTTGTCTTGTAAACGTTAGGCATACATATTGTTTATTATAGAAATCAATGAAACTGCTACTCCTATTTTGGATCCAAATAGTAAAATTGGGAAAATAGCTGAATGATTTGTAGCGATTATGCTAGCTCCGTATATACTTATGTGTATGGTACTGTTTTTCTCTCTTTTTTTTCAGCTTCATGTGTTGCCCAGGGAGATACTAGGCATTTCCTCGTTTGGCCTCTCCGTGTTCCTTCTCAGGTGGCTGCCCATCAAACAGGTCGATTCTTTGCTTCTGTTCTTCACAAGACTGATCCTTGGAGACACCGAAAAATATCGTCTCCCACGACCTAAGATCGGCCCGCTTCAAATCAAGAGTTCAACAGGCAAAACACCCGTACTCGACATCGGAGCTCTCAGAAAGATCAAAACTAGAGAAATCAAGGTATGTTAAAAGGCAAAATTTATACTCCCTCCGTTTCAAATTGTAAGTCATTCTAAGAATCTTAGAGAGTCAAAGCATCTCAAGTTTGACCAAAAGTTATACGAATAAATACAAAAGTTCACGACATCAAATTGATATACTATGAAAATATAAGTAATAAAGAATTTAATAATACTTAGTTGATATTATAAATGTTATTATTTTGTTATATAAATTTGGTCAAACTTTAAAAACTTTGACTCTTCAAGATTTTTGGAATGACTTATAATTTGAGACGAAGGGAGTACTAGGTAGGAATTGATCTGAATTTCATGAGAGGAGGCTTGGAGTTACCGTGGGAGTGATAGATGGATACAGTGCTACTCGATCTAAATGCATGGGACCTCGCTCAATAATGTACTGCTGCGAGGAAATAAAAACTCACAGATCTCGAAATAACACAAAGGAGTCCTACATTGATATCAGTTGTCAGTACGTGTAGTCTCCTTTCATCCTTTGTGTCCTAGCTCAACTAATGCGTCTAGAGAGAGATTCTGCAGGTGGTCCCTGCAATCCAGCGGTTCACAGAGAATGGGGTGGAATTCGTAGATGGTCACCGAGAGGACTTTGATGCCGTCATCTTCGCAACCGGGTACAAAAGCAACGTGCCTTCATGGCTCAAGGTACATATACACACATACTTACACATTCAATGAGAGAATGATTGATGAATCTTGCAAATTAAAAACATTATTTGTTTTATAATTGTATATATATTATATGTCAATCTATCATTAAAGTGAATCAGATGTTCGTGCACCATATGTATATCTAGCTAATTAATATCTAATCCAACACCACGTATGTAGGAAATGTTTTTGTAGAAATTGTTCATGCATGGGGATATGTTTCTAGAGTCAACTATAATAATGTGGCAAGTATATGATTTAGTTGGCTATTCCTCTAGTTTGTTCTAGCTATAGTTTTAAAAGTTGGTTGCATACATATATAACCGTTGAAAGCCATAAATTAGATACATTCTTTCTTTTTGTAGTTCATTCTGTGCATTTTATGTAGTCTTCTCTCCAAACCAGGGTTTTAAAGTAGAAGTCAACAAATGTTAATAGTCAGCCAAGATACAACTATACTTCCCTTGTGTCAAACCTTATGTACACAGTTATACACACTCAAAGATTTGTAAAAAGGGAGCAAAAGCGGAACCAGGGGGGCTAGTAGGGGCCATGCCCCCCCCCCCCTCCCCCCAAAAAAAAACACGGTAGAAAATGTATAACACCATTAAAAAATTTAAATTTATAGCACATCAAGCCATCAGCTAACCCATTTTTATCACACTATTATAATTTATTGCTATGAATACAAACTGCATATTTAAAACATTTAAATAATTATTGAGATATACAATTATATACATAAATTGATCATACTTAGGGCCTGTTTTGGTATAAGTTGACATGAAGCTGAAAAAGGTAGTTTATCCTATCTCTCTCTTATTTCTCTCTCAACCATACCATGCATGAAGTTATTGGTGAAGCTGTTTTGCCAAACAACATTTCCAAAATATCTCAGTTTCACAAAAAAAAAAAGGCTCATGAAGCTCTTTTTTTTTAAAAAAAAACAACTTCACATGTGAAGCTGATTTTTGCCAAACGAGACTTTAGATGTGTCATCGTACTTATCTGGCCCCCTTAATCAAAGTCGCTGGTTCCGCCACTGTAATGGAGCAATGCGTCTTTGTATATATATATATATATCAAGTTAATTTGACTCAATTGCGCATGTGTACATATGTACTCATTTTCCAATTAAACAAGGTTCTAGATAGCTAAGCATGGGCGACGAAAATGATGCTTTAAGGAGGGTGATATCCCTCCAGACAGCGACACGAAATTTCATCACCAAGGAATTGACAATCTAGGCAATTAATGTTGATTGATGTGGGTATTATTTTGTGCGCGACCTATAATAATCTGTGTTGAAAATAACTAGTTTCGGCCGAGAGTGAAAGGAATTAATAGACACAAAGCTATAGGGCATATATGTGTTTCTTTTATAATATATTACTTGGTACGATAGCTACTAGTTGTACTTGATTTCCTCATGTACATCTTCAAGCATATCTATTCATCACATGATTGCATCCTTACGTGCGTGCGCGTGCATATGTAGACAAATACGGACCTCCATATATGTACAACTGTTGAGGTCAAGTCAGGACGTCAAAGTTTGAAAATTAATGCAAACTAGTAAATAGATAGATACACCAAATTAAGTATGGAGAGCGCAATGGAGGCTCAATCTTCATTTGTAGCTTTCATGCGTGCGCATAAAATGTTTTTACTGTATATTTGTGCTGGTGTTTGTATCTTGTTGGTGTATGTCCAATAGTGCATGCAGCCCGTTTCAACATGGGCATGTGGGCCATACAACCCGTAGTGGAAAATAGATCAGTAATAAAAAAGCGGGCAATATATATTTTACGTGAGATTGTGTCATATGTACAACACATACACAAATCATGATCTGCCTACCATTACTGGTCAGAGAATGATATATTGGCGAATGATTTGTTGTAAGCGGCTAACCCAAACGTATGCACCATAGTTTTTTGTTCCCGCATAAAAGTGTCTTAGGACTTCAAATCCCATGAATTGAAACCAATACGTAGAAAGTGCTTCTCATTTTATTATTAGACCATCCTTCTCAATTCCTAAGAGCCCTACAGTCATAGTAACTAACAAGGCATGGACCATATGTGTGGACATATCTAGGGCTCTTCAGTTCCCCCACAAAAACTGTACATCCCCGTCAAATCAAATGTTTGGATGCGTGCATGCAACATTAAATGTGGGGAAAAAAGAAACTAATTACATAACTTGCATGTAAATCAGGAGACGAATATTTGAGTCTATTTAGAGCATGATTGGACACTTATTGCTAAAGTTATCACATGTGTTAGGATACCCAAAAACTTTACTTTGAAGGATTTGAACACCCCCTAGTTCACTTTTATATCATGGAAGACTTTTCTATCAAAATCATTTCCTAACAACTAACAACCTCACATGGTCCGGTGATGATTATTATGCATATCGATATTTGGCTTGGCTTCCATGCGTGAGCGCGAACGAAACAACCCTATAACTTCCACCAGACCTCTGAGATAAGCAATTAACTTAGCAGCTTGCAAGCACCATTTGCACCTCGTTGCCACCGTGCATCGTCATCAAGTTGGGGAATGAAGCGCCCTGCTGTGGGGTTGGGGATTAGGATTGGAAAAGAGGGCTGCCAGAAACCCCATGCAGCATGCGTACAGATACCGGACGAGAGTTGGGTGAAGCACATGCATGCATATGAAGGCTGGCCCATAATGATTTTGTGGTGTGAGAGGTGAGGTCCATCGATCTGCTCATCATCATGTGCTGTGCCCACTCTACCTTTTGTAGGGTAGCCCATCTCTAGATGGCTTGGATTGTTTGATGGATCCCATCTGTCTAACCAGATTTTTGACGCAGGCTTGCAAAGTGTGTTTGGCATGCTCTGAGATGCTTAACTAATCATTCATTTTGCAGTTGAACGGATGGTTAAGATTTGAGCATTGAATAAATGTGAGCAGTGATTATAGAATTTTTTTATAAGAAAATTATGGAAGGCATGTTCATTGGTCCATCATTTTCCTTGTGTTCTTCATTAGGCCGATGACGAGTTGAATAGCACTCTCTCTATTTCAAATTGCGTGTCTTTGATACATATCTTTTATTATGTACCTAGACAAAAATTATATCTAGTGTTACATAACAAAAGTTATGACTTACAATTTGAAACAGAGGGAGTAGATAGAAAAACCGTCAACACATGCATTTGGCAGCTAATTGCAAACAAAAAGTAGATTACTTGTTTCTCCTAGCTGATTTACATTTTGCGGAACCAACTTAAGTGATATCTCATTAGACTAATTGGGCTCGGGCCTGCCAATATATATAATATACTTGCTAGAGGTTAAAGATGCAACAAGATCCCTATAGTTTCAACCTCATCTCTGCTGTTCAGGAGTAGAAGAGATGCATAAATAATGTAGATGTATATATAATTCATCAAACCGGATACGCAGTTTGGACTCATTGATTATACTTTTGAGACCTACTAAAGAGAAGGGAAATTCTAATTAATTATATATAATTTGTACTTGCATATATAGGAGGAAGAGCTCTTCAGTCATTATGATGGGTTCCCAAGAAAGCCATTCCCACACAGCTGGAGGGGCAAGAATGGTCTCTATGCCGCTGGCTTCACCAAGAAGGGCCTCATGGGCACCTCCCATGATGCTCTCAAGATTGCTGGCGACATTGCCGACCAATGGACGGAGACCTTTGCGAGCCCCGCTGCAGGCGCTGCTACCAGCAGAAGTAGTGACCATGGTGCTTAACTCCCAATGTGTGCCTCATCATTAACAGCGAACTCCGGGGTGAGCATTCGATAGGTGCTGGTCAACCCTCTAGATTGGCTATATGTGTGTTTTGATGTCATAAATTTCACCTCTTTTTTCACCTTTTCTTTCTGGTGAGAGTTGTGAATGTAGTGTGCGTGTATATATATGCATACATATGTTTATGCAATAAACTGATTAACCGTGACCACAACAGTGCAATAGTGTGAGTGAAGTCCTCAGAAGTTTCCTTTGTTTTGGTATTGATGTTTTTGTCTGTTTAATTTCTTGATAAGATTCCGGCATATGTTTGGAATTCATAGACTGAATGGCTAAATGATGTACTTTACATGGGCTGCATATATTACTATGACAGCCTCCTCACAGGGGGCGGGGGTTGGGGGGGGGGGGGGGGTGGGGCTCTAGCTTGTTCACTCGGTTTCTAGGTACAAGAACATAAAGAAAGTGTTCCCTATGACTTTGGTTGAGGAAATATCCTATGACTTTGGTTGAGAAAATATTCTATGGGAACAAAACTTGCCTAACAGTTTTCTATCAAATTTGCTAGGAAAAGTATATTTTATTATGGAACTAGAGGATTTGTCGCCGTACAGGAAATTTTATTAAAAAAAAGCAAATACAAAGAGCTACAAAAGGGCTTAAGAGTCAAAGAAGGAGATGAAAAGAAATCAGAAAAACCACTAAGATTACAATTGATTTGAAATCTCTCTGAAGAAATTTTTCCTTGACTCCAATAACCGAAGGCGACACATTCTCAAAAATGAGATCATTTTGCACCGTCCAAATAGCCCAGCAAAGGAGGATAGCTCAAATCATAAAGAACCAGCTATTAACTTGTGATCTAACCTAAGTGAAAGGACCTAAATGGCTAGAGGGGATAGATAACTTAATTTAAAACTCTACAAACAACTAAGACGATTGTTAGACCACAATTAAGCTTTGCAAAGCTCTAGCTCTATTTATCACACTCAAGCAAGCCAATCCTATACACACTAGTCACTATGATCTCTAGGTTGTTTGTTCACATAATCAAAATAAGAATATGTCCTAAGTGAGCAACTAAGCTTATCTAGAAAAGTAATTGCAACTAATTACATTAGATACAATAGTCACTAGGCACACGCAACACACTAACAAGTATGAACTAGGAATGTGAATACGACAAATACGAAATGGTTAGGGTGCCGAACTGGGCAAGCGTCAATCACAAGAATTGAGCTGAAATTTATTCTGAGGTTTACTTGCTTGCTAACAAGTTAGTCTCTGTTGTGATAGCTGAGTCACTTGGTGGTTCATGTGCTAATAGGCATCACACGTATAGTCCAACAATAGAGCACCAAAAAAACCAATACAAGTGAGAGCACTCAATGTCATGAGAAATTTACTACAGTGGCTTTTGTGCTCTGCCAGGGAATAAGCCCAAGAAACCCCTCACAATCACAACCGATTGGAGCTAGAAATAATGACCAACTCAATTCGATGATACTCCAATCACCGGGCCATCAATATGTTGGCAAATACCAAGAGTAATAAGAGATTAACTACCCCAAAATGCCCACCTGGTGCCAAAGAAGCTAGAACTCAAAGCAATGCACTAGAGGCTCTTAATCTTACTCTCAAATGTGATCTCGAGTGAACAAGTGAGTGGATTGAGTGTGTTTAGCTCCCACGGGGTTTGCTCAGTTGTTTGGAGGTCCAAGAGGGTGGCCAAGGCCGACCACAATGTGTATTTATAGCCCCCACAAGAAATCCAACTATTACCCCTGGGACAGCTTCTGTGGGTGTCCAACAACTATTTTTTAATGGCTCAAAAACTAGCTGTTAGTATCAAAGATACGATGTAACATCGGAAACCATGCACCAGCCACATCCAATGAGTGGTGGGCTCGCGCACATGAACATAGTCACTCTGTGTGCCCTGTCCAGTGAGGCCTATCCGGTGCCCATCTGATATGTCAGGTGCCTATATGTGCGCATAAGGAGTCCGGTGCCACTTGTTCGATGCACAACCAAGCAGGTGTCCCCGTTTGAACTTTGCGTTCTCTAAAAACTTATACCTGAACTCGGTGATACTCAATAGACATGTCCAGAGCACTTTGTGAGATTGCATTGTGTGTAAAACTTTGTCTCCTCACAAGCAGGATAACTCTCAAATTCCACAAACACGATAGCTAGAGCCAAGTTAGCCTTTCAAATATGATTTTCATAAAATTCTTTGCTTGCTATCTAAGTGTGTCACTAGGTCTAAAAGCAATGCGATTACATCAACACCTAGTGGCTCTCGATGACAAAAATATCTAATTAATCTCCCACCTTAGCTGTATGGCCATCTATCCTAAATGTGATCAGACTCTTTGTAGTGTCTTGATCACCAAAATAAAATGCTCCTTAGGTGTTATAACTTTACCTTGAACCCTTTTGTTTTTCTCTTTAGTCTTTTCCCAAGTGAGCCGTGATCACTTGATCATCTCTTAGCCTTGCACCATCTTCTCCATGGTTGCCTTCTTGCTCATCTCGAGGTGGACATGACCTTGCTCAATTATCAAAACTCACTTGGAGCTTTCACTGAGGCAAAGCATTAGGAAAGCATGAGTTGTTATTGAATAGTAATGTTGAACAAGTACCAGCAGCTTTTATTAAAGGAGCATTCCAGAAACAAATGGGCTACTATATACTCCATATGTGACCGACATAGTACACAATTGTAGAAGTCAAGATACATGTTTTTCCTTCTGAGAATACTCATTGTGCTCAATGTATCTTTCATTAGAAGCTAAAAGAAGACATAGTCCTTAGGTTGGCAAAAAAATATCCATCACCAGTGGAAGCCTTCATGTATCTGTCTATGCCCCATTAGTCTAGAGTAAGCTCTTGAAGCTGAGAGATCTTGACCCATAAGAATTTCCATTTATCATTTTGATCAGTTAGATGGTGTTGTTGCAACAAGGTCTGTGCATCATTAAGATGCTGAATGGCTTCATCTGATAGAGGCAAATTAAAACCTCTTAGTAGTTCCTCATTAGTGCAAAAATTTTGAACTGAAATATTTGTTTCCTTTGCAAAAGAGAACAGTTCTACTGATTCATCTTAATTTAATGGATTGTTGATTTCAACAATCTTTCAGGAAAAGACAAGTCTAACCATCCTGGACTTTAATAGCCAAAGATTTGAAGGAACCCAATAGAATGGTTGGGGAATTTCCCATTTGGATGGTATTTGTTTCCAAACCATTGAGACCCATGGAATGCTATGTTTGTTAAAGAAATTATTCTATTTTTTGATTAGTTGAACTTCATTATGTTTTTTCGGTCTATCACACCTAACTCTCCTTCACTCTTTGGAACATAGACTAGTTTCAGGCTGCCTTGGGCTTTCTTAGAGTTCATGTCCCCACCTCTCCTTAAATAGTGTTTTCTGAATTTATCAATTTGTTTAATGATAGAATCAGGGAAGGACAGAGACCACACGTAGGAAGTGCAAAGAGTAGAGAGGAAAAATTTGGTAATATCAAGTATACCAGCCTAAGATTAAAAAAGCTAAGGTATTTGTTGTCCTTTGGCATTTACTAATAAGGGGCAAGAACTCCTCAACTCTAGGTTTATTGAGACCAAGGGAAGGACAAGGTAGGTAAAAGGCAAAGTTCCCACCTCACAACCAAAGGTCATGGCAAGGTGATTGAATTTTTTTCATAAAACAAATTAAGAGGAAACATTCTGGATTTGCTATAACTCACCTTTAGGCCAGTAGAGTCACTCGCATCACCTTCCATGATTATAAGAGTGTCATCTGCATATTGGATTATAGGAATGTTTCAGGAACTAAGAGAAATGGGCATGCCTCAGTTTAGTAGTGACCGAAGAAAATAAATAGCCAGCACAAACAACAAAGGTGAGGGAGGGTCACCCTGCCTGATTCTTGTCATGGGCAGTCTTGCTAGGAAATCCATTTAAGAGGACATTTGAAGCCCCGGAAGAAAGAATCTTCTTGATCCATGCCAACCATATTGAACCAAAGCCCCTATCTTTCGGCGGGTTGGGAATAGATTGGTCCTCTACTTTGTCAAAGTCTTTCACAAAATCCAATTTATTATAATAATTTCCTTTTTTTAGTGATGGCACAAGTGTATATATTCAAAGGACCAAACAAGGCCATCATGTATGTGGTAAGAAACCTACTCGATGGTGGCTCGATTTTCCCGACAGTGAGTCAAAGATTGAAGATAACTTGCTACAAACAACGGGGTATATAACTAGCTTTATACCTGACAAAGGTTGAATGCGACCAAGCGACGGGAAGAGAGGCACCGAACTGCGAGGACTTCAGCTCGACCACCGAACGACAGCAGAACCATACCAGAACTAGTCCACACAAAACGGTTTAGATGTACTAGAAACCATAGTGCATGAACTAGGGGATCCTAGAGGGATCTCTTCACAAGTGCAAGAACAACAAGGAAGAACAAAGATTTAAGTAAGAACACTCAGCAGCTCATGAGCATATGGGTTATATCAATTCATCAAAATATCTATCATACCTTGGTACTCCTTTTGATCTTTTCTCAACGAGTCTAAGATTTTCAATCGACTATTGGGCAGATCGATGACCATCAGTATCCAGTGATAATTGCATGTTTATATGCATACATAGGCATAACTCATTAACTATATGGATCGAGTAAGGAAAATAAAATGTGCACATGATATGATCAACATTATTAACACTCACTTGAAGTTATAGGGAAAGATTATTGTTGTCTTGTTGCGTTGGTTAACTAAGATCCTCATATTTCCAATTAGGCATGTGAGTAACTAGGTCTTTGAATATGATATATGGATTAACAAAACCAATATCAGTGTCCCTTTAATTTTCAAGCACTGCCATCTCATATCTGCAAATAAATTATAGAATATATGTTAAATATAGTGTGTGTGTGTGTGTGTGTGTGTGTGTGTGTGTGTGTGTGTGTGTGTGTGTGTGTGAGAGAGTGAACTTTCTGAAACGGGTGGTAACTACCCACCCGGTTGTGGTAGCTACCACATGTTTGGATGAATGACACGTGTAGATGGCTGGATGATCCGGTGGCTTACTTCGTTCCTTCCATGTATGGATAGCAAAGCCTGTATGCAGTGAAACGTTCATGTTGCAGGCTCCTGTTTACGTCAATGTGGACAGTGCATGTTGCTGAAATGTTTTTCGCGGCCCTGAATGAAGATGTTGAGAATGCTTTTGGCAACAAAGATGCAAAAAATGAGCCTTCTCAGTATGAATATGTACTAGCGATATGAATGGCAGTGGCAGATTCTGGTCCATGTCGCGAAGTACCGCGTGCTCCCATCCATCCGAAAGCCTTCATCCATTTCGATCAATAATGGCTGTACTTTTTGGTGCTGGGAACAATGACTTTTTTTAGTATGCAAGCCATGCACAGAAGGTGATACAATTTTTAGTAAACAAGACATGCGCAGAGCTAGGGCAGGTGTTTTTTCTACGACGGTTAATTATGGTCCATGGTGGGTAGTTACCCAGGGGAGGAGGGTAGCTATCAACCGTTTCATTTGGATATTTCATATATATATATATATATATATATATATATATATATATATAGACACACACATAAGTGCTTTAATAATAGGAAGAATATAATAGGAATGTTGGTTGTTATATCAATGTGGATATATGTTAAATATCAGTGTCGCTACTACATAAAATTTAATAGCAGTGGGCAAAAAGGGTTTTTGGAGGAGGGCATTGCAACCACATCCAATGAAAGGCCTCTGTTGAGGCGGTTGCTTTGCCCGCCTCGGTTAATCTGTCAAACGGAGACGGGCATGTTGGAACACTAGCCTTAGTTAATGTTGACACTTGTTAACGTCTAATTTTTATTATCAATTATCCCTGCATTATACATGAATATCTATTAGAATAGGGTTATTACTAATAATTTTGTAACACCCCTGGTGTTACATTAACTAAAACCTGCCATGTCATCATGATCGCATGCAAATCATTCCGCATTTAACCCTGTTAAGATGCATCAACTAAAATAACTTTTATTCTTGCATGTGATTGTGCATAGGTGCTTTAGAGTGACTTATTATGTAAATGCTTATGTTTGTAAGTATTTATCTAAATTCATTTGGAAATTAAAAAGAAAATCATTTATAAATCCTAATCGGACCTAAAACCCTAATTTAAAAACTAAGATGAATTAGACATTGGGCCTTAAATAAAAGTTGTACATCTTTAAAAGTTGAGCAACTTCTATTTTGGGTAACTTTGAAGTTATTAAATAAAATACCAAATAAAACCCTACTCTATGTTTGAATGGGTAGGTTTGAAATACAAATTTTAAAACTAGCAAGAATCTGAGGATGGTTCCTTAATAAAAGTTTTAGCGCTTTCGAAATGGAACAACTTTCATTTCTAAAGATTCTGAAGTTATTGAGTGGAAATTCAAATTAAAACTTAATTAGTGTTTTGAAATTCAAATTTGAAATGTGATTTCAAAATTATAAGGAATCTGACCACACACTTTTAATGAAAGTTGTAAGGCTTGTCAAGTAGCACAACTTTTATTTTTGGGTATTTTCAACTTATTTAGAAAAATCTTAAGAATTTGGTTGGATTAGAAATTAAATCTAAAATCCCTCTTTACCCCTTTTTGAATCATTCAAAAACTATTCAAAATTTGAATATGCTTTAAAAACCAAAGTTGCTCAGAATGAAATGTACTACAATTTCTATATTGATGATTTTTCAAGGTTCCACACAGATTTGGGAGTAATTGTGCAAAAACAGTAAAAAGGGGAATTGAATGCTACAGTACTCGAGCCTCCTTCCTCTGTTCACGAACAGAGCCGCGCGCGCGGTAGCGCGGCGTCGCCGCCCGGGCCGGCCGGGCGCTTGTAGCCAGCGCTGTCGGTGTCGTGGGGGACCCATAACGCTGTCGGTCACTTGTCCCTCCTCTTGGCCCGCCTATAAAGTCGATAAGCCGCCCCGTTTTCGTCCTCTCCTCCATTGCCGCCGCCGTGTGAGCTCCACGGCCGCCGGTGAAATTCGCCGCCGCTGTTCCAACATCACCTACTCCATCTCGTTTCTGGGAAGGCCATGTTCTTTCGCGTCATTTGGGCTAGCTCGTGACGCCTGTCGCTGCCGGAGTTGGTCTGGACGAGGGCTTCTTCCTTGCGGCCGACGAGAGCGCCGCCGCGATCCACTCGCCGTGGCCAGCTTCCTGTGGCAAGTTCTAGCTTGGTCCACCGTTGTTCTCGACCCCTTGTGTTGCCCTGGTGCTTACCAAGTAGACGGTCGGTCTTTTGGTTTATAGGTTCTACAGGAACGTCGTCGTTCGCCGTCGGAACGCGCTGCTGGATCCGCTCCAACGTCAACCGAGCCGCCTCGTTCATCCTCGCTTGAACCAACGTAAGCAGCTCGACTCTGTGATCCTCTAGATGTCGTAGGTGTGGTTGTTCACGTTTGGGGAGGCCCAGTTCGCCGGAACGCCGGCACCGCCGCGGCCGAACCCGCCATGGCCGCCATGGCCGACGTCGGCGGGGCCCTAAGCCTCTGAGAGTCCAACTATCTACCTTGATTGGTTCGCTAGATGCTAGGAGTCGCGGGGGTGGCGTCCTTGTCAGCGGTCGGGTCATCGCCGGCAAGCCGCCGTGGCCGGGACCGCTGTCGCGTGCGCGAGAAGCGTGAAGGGGAGAGAGAAAGGGCCGGCTGGGCCGCGCTGTGGGTTTGCTGGCCGGCCCAGTATCGTGGTGGAACGGCCGGGAGACAGGGCGAGCGCGTGGGCCGGCCTGCCGAGTTGGGCCATCCCGGGCCGAAACGGCGTTTTCCATTTTCACAGCGAATTAAAGATATTTTTCCATTTGTTGAGTATATGAATAGTCATGCACCTTGTTGTTTTTGCTAGAATAAAAATATTGCCCGAAAAATCGTGAAAATATTTATGGATGCTCTATGTAGTATGTAGTATTTAACAAAAATACTAAATCATGAATTTGAGTACTTTCTATAGATACTAAAAATCAATATATAAATTGATAAATGCAACTTTGAGCAATTTTACTAAATTTTATGTTAATCCAAAAATCATGAAATTTGCTGTGGTACTGTTCTAGGCTAAGATTTAGCTGTAGAAAAAGTTTGGGCTCAAGTGGAGATAGTTCATTTATTTATTAATTTATGCTCTATAAATGATTAATAAAAATGAATAAGAAACCCTAATCCCTTTTAGGAATGGTGTGAACTTTTGGAGTTGATTGTGGACCTTGGAACACAAAACCACTAGTGTTCCTTGGTATCTTGATTACTTTTATAGTTGTAATCCATGGGTTAATGGATAATTAAGATGTTTATTGCAAATACTCACTAGTGGGTCCATGGATGTTGCTTTGGTTATTTCTTGGATGCAACTTCATGGGTAAAAAGGAATAGTTAAACATGCTTCTGGTAGTAAGGTGATAATAATCCTTCCTCATATAAACATAGAATAAATCGTTTTATGAGATAATTAAATGGAACCCTAGTTGTTAATAAAACAAGTTAGTTTTGTTGGCTTGCAACTTTATCGTGAAGGAAAGTTGTACTCAACTTTCTAAATTAAGTTTACCTTCGAAGCAGTTCTCAATTTAGTGCGTCTCATGCATCATGACATACATATCATCATGTTAAGCATTGCATTATTATTTCGTGTAGTGAACGTGCGGTAATTATTATCGGAGGCAAACTCGAGTAAGGCTTTCACTCGGTGGACGTGAATTTTCTCGGTGATTAACTTCGGTGTTCTATCTGCTTCAAGCAACAGGCAAGCCCTGGTGCATTCAGCCCCTCTATTTATAAAATTTTTATAACTTGAGTTAATCTATTGCATTAGGTTGATAGGAGTTGTTTGATAAACCCATTGATGCATTACCTTCCTTGACCACAAAAATCCTGAACCTGTTTTGAAACAAAATGATTTGAAAAATGCTTAGCCCTATTTAAATAAATTAGATTTGCATAAAATGCTATTTTTGAGCTGTGTGATATATATATCTATGCTAATGATTAATTCAGGAAAAAGGGAATTGGTATATTCTCGTTTGGTGACTGTGCACCTGATCAGTACATTGTCACCGACGAGAAGGGATTTTCTTGCTCGGTGGTCTTGAATTTGGGTTAGAGTCCCAATGCTTGACCACCGGCGGAAAAATGGATTTGAAAACCGTTAGGACACTTGTATTTGGGTTAGAGTCCTAATGCAATGTCGCCGGCGAAAAAAGAATTAGGGACCGTTCATTGTAGGCCTGCTGTGATCGAGACTTTGCAACTAGCCACATACTACGGAAAGCCTCTGACTCCGGTGACCCTACTGCTTGAACCGACAACCACGCACTGGGAGTGGAGAGATGGCGAGAGTAGCGTGTACCCTCGTGGCCTAGAGAGGAGAGGAGTACTGTGCTCTCGGGTGGCGCAGGACCGATTCAGGGGTAGGATAAGCCGTGGTAGGCAGGGTTGGCATATACAAGCTTAAGTGCTACATATGCAGTGTGGATAGGGATCCCCAGCTGGGTACTAATCGATTCGAATCGTCGTTGCTCCTCGGATATGGAGACTTGATCCTTTGACCTACAATTAAAAAGTGGTTCGGAACTAGTTGATTTTGAGAATGATTAAGAATTCGAAAGTATGACGATACATGAGAATGAATTTGAAATTATGGGTATGATTAAAATAAGATTGAGTTAAAATATTGAAATAGGATAGTAATGCGCTTCTGCAAAACTTTTGACTCTTGCTTAAGCCTTACCTTGACTCCCCTCAGCCTGCATTCCTGAGTCTCATTCCTTTTTCTTAGTCGGGTAAGTCTTGCGGAGTACCCCAGTACTCAGGGTTTGTTAACCCCTGTTGCAGGTGAGCCGAAAATACGATTCTACTTGAGACTGTGCCGGTTGGCGAATCGGGCATGGATGATGAAGTGTATGATATAACCCTTGGGCAGGGTGTCTAGTTATATGACGCTACTCCACTACGGAACTCCGATGGGAAAATGTAATTTATATTTGTAATCTATGTTTATGTAATACTTCCGCACCTTGTTCTCTGATTCAAATTATTTGTGTAAACTGTTGTAATACTTGCAAGGTCTTTACAATGAGATCCTCGGGGAAATTAGCGTTTCCAAGGAAACCCGACAGGGCACCAAGGTCGCGGGGAACTCGCGCACAGTAACCGGATGTCCTTAGGGACGATGATGGTGCACGTGGGCCCGGTGATCAGGGCGGTTCTGTCATAAATTTTCACGAGTTTTGGTGAATTGTATATTTTCCAGGGAATTATCCAGAAAAGCTTAAAAGAGGGATTAAAGTGCTTAATTATCACGAAACTTGAACGTGAAGGCAACATACGTTATCGGCAAGGTAGAAGCATCTAGAAGACACCTGTCGGGTACCAAAGTTTGGGGTACCCAACTTCAATGCAAAAACGATCATTCCCAACGCGGCCTGGCCCAAGTAAGGCCAGTGGAAGCCCACGAAGGCCGCGCCCGAAGCCCACGAAGGCCGCGTCTACGGAGGCCCACGACGTCATTGCACCAATAACAGCCAACCCTCGGGAGAGCGGCACCCTCAGCGCCAATTCTCCGATTCGCCCGAGCCTCCCCGGGAGAGCTCGGGAGAGCGGCACCCTCAGCGCCAATTCTCCGATTCGCCCGAGCCTCCCCGGGAGAGCTCGGGAGAGCGGCACCCTCAGCGCCAATTCTCCGATTCGCCCGAGCCTCCCGGGAGAGCTCGGGAGAGCGGCACCCTCAGCGCCAATTCTCCGATTCGCCCGAGCCTCCCCGGGAGAGCTCGGGAGAGCGGCACCCACAGCGCCAAAATCTCTGATTCGCCTGAGCTTCCCCATCCCCCTTGAGCGCAATCTCACAAGGGCATCGAAGGCACCGGTGATGTCAGCAGAGCAATCTTGGACCACAAGAGACCTCTCTGACCACTTTACAAGCACTGTCCCGTCAGGCGAGATTCTCGACGCGACTGTGCTTCGCACACCCCTGATGGCCATACCACCTGTCAGGATTTCCCTGGCAGCGGATTTGATAGGCCCACTACGGCCGTCCTCTCCACGGTATGGTCTACGATGCGCCGCCCCGTTTTTCGCCGGGGTCTACCAACTACGACTGCGACAGTCTGAGCGCCTGACGACGGGCTACGCAAGAACGGGAAAATCGCCTACTGCACTGTCCACTCGAAAGGACGAGCACGCCTTCCATCCGGGGCCACCTAACCCTCGGGAAGTACTGTCCAAAGGCCAGAAATACGCCCGAGGGGAGATATCACCCTGCTCCATCCCATCATGCCTCCAGAAGTCCCGAGCCTCGGGAGACAACGCCCTGAGACGACTCTCCCTCTTGTCACATCGTGCGGAAGGACAGCCATCAGGTGTGACCCTACGGCATGCCGTAATCCGATGACTGTTGCTGCCTCGGAACTCATCAAGATCGTGCGAACCACTACGGCCGTACCCTGGAGACGCGGAGAAAAGACCGTAGCTGACGATAGTCAAACGAGGAACAACAACTCCTCACTGTAACATACATAGCATTGTAAGGGCTGCCCTTGCCTCTCCTTTGCGACTATAAAAGAGAGAGCATAGGCCAGCTTTAGAGAGACCGGAGAAGAAGTCCTAAGCTCTCACTCACACATACACACCAACAAGCAAATGACTTGCATACACTAAGACACTCACAAGAGACCTGGGAGCACTTCCTTCTCTCGCCTAACTTGTAACCCCCTACTACAAGCACCCCGGTGCAAGGCAACACGACTCTCCTCTCCACTGGACGTAGGGCTTGTTTGGCCCGAACCAGTATAATCCCTGTGTTCCCCTTTGCACACCATCTGTAGCCTCAACTGCAAAACACATATTTACTAGCCAGTGTTAGCCCCGCTAAAACTAGCATCGACAGTTGGCGTGCCAGGTTGGGGCCTTTTGCGTGTTGATCCAGGTCCCAGATGGCTGACGTTTCCATGACGCTTCCCGCAGGCGCGGTGCTCCGGTTCGGGAGCCTCGAGTTCGTGGCCACCGGCTATGGGCTTGAGATGAACCCGGGCCCAACCGAGCTCCGCACCATTGTCGTCCTGACCCTGGCCCATCAGGCGGCCGAGGAAAGGGCCACGACGGCGCTTCCTCCCGTCCCAGAGGACGATGGGAATGCCGCGCTTCCCGGCGGACTAGGAGGAGGAGGCGCAACTGCGCTAACCAGCCCCTAGTCACGGAACGCGCAGCCAACCAGGTGTCCCCGGCGGGGGACACCAACACCGCGCCGGTCGCCACCACGGCGCCTCCGGCGCCGACTGCTACACGACCGCCAACCGCCCGGAGGACGGGCGGAGGCGAAGTCGCGACGTCGACGGGTCTTTCTCTCCGCCCTCTTGGCGGAAGGGATACGGCGCCGTCATCTCTCTTCGGGGTCCAGGACGCCATGGATGCCCACGTCCGCGCGGTCCGTGCATTGCTGCACGATCTGGTGGAGACACCTGTCCACTGCCTCGAGCGTCTAGACGACCTCGTGGGCGGCCATGTGGCCTTCCCACCATCCTCTCCCGGGAGCAATCCTAGGGTATATGGCGGGGAGGAGACCGACCCCACTGACAGTCTCACTCCCCAAGAATTCTCGGAGGAGTGGGATCATCGCGGTTGGACCTCACCATCACGGCGGGGCCTAAGCGACGACGATGACGAGTTCTGGGCGAACGTGGACTTTACCGTCCGCCCCGGAGGCTCGTGGGAGGACGCTTCGAGCGTCGCCACCAACTCCAACCAGTCCTACGTCGACCCTACTCGGGAGTGCTACCACTTGGTGCACCCCGAGGAAGGACGGGTGGAGGACGTCCATTCGGGGGACGACAACGACGAACCTTCCCCGCTCCAGCCACAGCCTCAGCAACGCACCCCTCCGCCGGCCACTCCGTGGCCTGCATGATCAGCCCCACCGCAAGACACGGGGGCTGGGCCGTCTCGCCCCGCGCACCAGTCCCCGGAGCTAGAGCAGCTCTAGGAACTGGAGGCATGGATGGAGGAGGACCGCCTATGCCTCACTCAGCTGCGAACCGCGCTCGAGCGCGACGAGCGGCAAGGCACCGGTGGGGCAGCTCGTCGCCGGGCCCGAGACGTCCAGGCTTGCATCCTCGCCGACGAGGGAGCCGGGACACTAGGAGCCCTGCCTCGGGCGAGCCAGAAGCTCACAGAGGCGGCAATGCTGCTCCGGAGCATGCCTGAGCCCTCCACCGAGGAGGCACGGCAGCTCCGCTACCAGCTCAAAGACCTCCTGGAGGATGCAGCCGTCCTCCAGGCGGAAAGCTCGGCGTCACGCCACCGCGGCGCTGAAAGCCACCCATGTGGCGCCACGGCGCGCCACGATCGTGAGGCCTCGGTGCATCCCGAGGTCACAAGGGCCCTATCAGTCCACCAACGGCTGGGCAAGGACATCAACGTCCGAGCCATCCTTCAAGCCCGCGGTCGGCGAAAGACCGATGGAGCTGCACGAGGCTACCATGTCCATCGGGACGGGTGCTATGACTCGGACGTGGACCGTGAGCCCTCGCCCAAGCCCTCGGGTCCTCGCGTCTTCAGCGAGGCCATCCGAAGGGCCAGGTTCCCACCCCGGTTCCGACAACCGGCCAACATAGCCAAGTACTCGGGGGAAACTAACCCCGAACTCTGGCTAGCAGATTATCGTCTCGCGTGCCAACTTGGCGGCGCGCAGGATGATCTCATCATCATCCGGAACCTACCCTTATTTCTCGCCGACTCTGCAAGAGCTTGGCTGGAACACCTTCCCCCATGTCTGATTTTCGACTAGAGTGATCTGGTCAAGGTCTTCGTTGGGAACATCCAGGGCATGTACGTGCGCCCTGGCAATTCCTGGGACCTCAGGAGCTGCAAGCAGATGCCAGGCGAGTCCTTCAGGGACTACATCTGGCGGTTCTCGAAACAGTATAACGAGCTGCCCTAGGTCACCGACTCCGACGTCGTTGGAGCGTTTGCTGCAGGAACTTCCTGCAAAGAGCTTGTTCATGAGCTCGGGCGCCAGACACCCACCAGTGTCTCCAAGCTCATGAAGATAGCAACCAGCTTCGCCTCAGGGGACGAGGCGGTAGGAGCCCTCTTCTCCGACCCCAAGGGCAAACGGAAGGAGGAGGCCCCCAAGGGCACCTCTTCCCGAGGCCCGAACAACAAGAAGAAGAAGGGGAAGGGAAAGGCACCACTCCGCGACGACTCCCTCGTGGCGGCCACTGAGCCCAAGAGGGAACGACCCCCTCGAGGCCGCTTCGATGACATGCTCAACAAGCCGTGTCCTTATCACCAGGGCCCGGTGCATCACACACTCAGGCAGTGTGTGATGCTCAAGAAGCACTACAGCCGGCAGGCGTTCAAGGACGATGCCGGCAAGAATCCCGCCAGGGATCAGAAGGACAAGGGCGGGAAGGACGATGAGTTCCCACCCATCGACAAATGCCTCATGATCTTCGGCGGGTCCGGGACCGCCCCTACACCGCAGCAGCGAAAGCGCGAGTGCAAGGAGGTCTACTCCATCGGACCAGCGACACCACGCTTCCTCGACTAGGTCCCACAACGCTATCACCTTCAGCCGGGATGACCACCCGGACTACGTCCCATCACCGGGACGCTACCCACTCGTTGTCGACCCCGTCGTCGGCAACACGAGGCTCTCCAAAGTCCTCATGGACGGAGGCAGCGGCCTCAACATTCTTTACGCTGAGACCCTTGACTTGATGGGGATCAGTCGCTCGCTCCTCCGGGCCACGACATCCCCGTTCCACGGGATAGTGCCCGGAAAGAGCGTGCAACCCCTCGGGTAGATCGATCTGTCTGTTTACTTTGGGACTCCTGACAACTTCAGGAAGGAGGTCCTGACATTTGAAGTGGTAGGCTTCCACGGCACCTACCACGCCATCCTCAGGAGGCCATGCTACGCCAAGTTCATGGCGGTCCCGAACTACACCTACCTCAAGCTCAAGATGCCAGGGCCAAAGGGGGTGATTACCATCGGCGCCTCCTACCAGCACGCGTACCAGTGCGACGTCGAGTGCTGCGAGTATGCCGACGCACTGATGGAGTCAGAGGCCCTCATAACCGACCTCGAAAGGTTGGAAAAGGGGGTCCCCGACCCCAAGAAGGCCACGGGCACCTTTGAGCCCGCTGAGGGGGTGAAGGAGGCGCCCCTCGACCCGAGCTCCCCCAACGGCAGGGTGCTGAAGATCAGCACCATCCTCGACCCGAAATAGGAGGTTGTGCTTGTCGACTTCCTCCGCAAGCACGCCGACGTGTTTGTATGGAGTCCCTCGGATATGCCAGGCATCCCGAGAGAGGTCGCCGAGCATTCCTTGGACATTCGGGCCGGGTCCAAGCCGGTGAAGCAGCGCCTGCGCCGATTCGACGAGGAGAAGCGCCGGGCCATCGGGGAGGAGGTGCAGAAGCTTTTGGCGGCCGGATTCATCAAGGAGGTCTTCCATCCAGAATGGTTAGCAAATCCTATTTTGGTTAAAAAGAAAAATGGAAAATGGAGAATGTGTGTCGATTACACTAGTTTAAATAAAGCTTGCCCCAAGCATCCATTTCCATTACCTCGCATTGACCAAATAGTTGATTCTACTGCTGGCTGTGAACAACTTTGCTTTCTTGATGCTTATTCCGGTTACCATCAGATCCACATGAAAGAGTCCGACGAATTAGCGACCTCTTTCATTACTCCTTTCGGCACATATTGTTACGTAACCATGCCATTTGGCCTCAAAAACACGGGCGCAACTTACAGCGTTGCATGCTCAGGGGACCTCATCGGGTGAACCGTTGAGGCTTACGTAGACGATATAGTGATAAAATCTAGGAAGGCAAGTGATTTAGTAGCCGACTTAGAAAAGGCATTCGACTGCCTTAAAAAGAAAAACATAAAGCTAAACCCCGAGAAGTGCGTTTTCGGGGTCCCACGGGGCATGCTCCTCGGGTTCATCGTTTCCGAGCGTGGCATTGAAGCCAACCCGGAAAAGATATCGGCCATCACGCAAATGGGTCCGATCCGGAACCTCAAGGGTGTGCAGAAGCTCATGGGGTGTCTTGCGGCCTTGAGTCGGTTCATCTCAAGGCTCGGCGAAAAGGGACTTTCCTTGTATCGGTTGCTAAAAAAAAACGTGCACTTTACCTGGACCGCCGAGGCCCAGGAAGCCCTCGAAAGGCTTAAGGCTCTACTTTCAAAAGCACCGGTTCTTGTGCCTCCTACGAAAGAGGAGAGTCTCTTACTGTATGTCGCTGCTACTAACCAGGTTTTGAATGCAGCGATCGTCGTAGAGCGGCAAGAAGAAGGACACGCCTTACCGGTGCAGCGGCCGGTCTACTTCATCAGTGAAGTCTTGTCCGAGACCAAGACGCGCTACCTTCAGATCCAGAAGCTAGTGTACGCGATCGTCCTTGCTCGACGCAAGTTGCGGCACTACTTCGAATCCCATCCCGTGACTGTGGTGCCGTCCTTCCCCCTCGGGGATGTGATCCAAAATCGAGAAACGACTGAGAGGATCGCTAAGTGGGCCATCGAGCTCATGGGCGATGGCATCACCTATGCGCCACGCAAAGCCATTAAGTCTCAGGTGCTTGCGGACTTCGTGGCAGAGTGGACCGAGACACAGCTACCGCCACTCCCGACCCAAGAAGAATATTGGGTCATGTACTTCGACGGGTCGATGATGAAGACTGGTGCTGGCGCAGGCATCGTCTTCATCTCACCCCTTGGGGTCCGGCTCAAGTACCTACTGCGGCTACACTTCACGGCTTCCAACAACATGGCCGAATACGAGGCTCTCGTCAACGGTCTCCACATCGCTATTGAGCTCGGGATCCGGCGCCTTGAAGTCCGAGGTGACTCCCAGCTCGTCGTGGATCAGGTCATGAAGGAGTCAACGTGCCAGAACCCCAGAGTGGCCGCCTACTGCAAGCTGGTGCGGTTGCTCGAGGAGAAATTCGACGGCCTCGAGCTCAACCACATCGCGCGTCGGTACAACGAAGAAGCCGATGAGTTGGCAAAAATCGCGTCCGAAAGGGCCACGGTCCCGACGGGCGTATTCGCCAATCACCTCCACAAGCCCTCGGTCAGTACCGAACCCTCAGAAGCTGAGGGGAAGAAGAGCCCTAACCCCCGGGAGAACTCGGACCGTCTCCAAGCCATGCGAGCCCCTCGGGGGCTGCCAACCCTTCCAACAAAGGGGAGTTACCCGAGACCCTGGCTGAGGACGGCGACGAAACCGAGGCAATGGAGATCGAAGCCTAGATGGACGATGACCAACCGGACTGGCGCGAGCCGCAGGTCAGCTGGCTCATCCGAGGAGTTTTGCCCTCGGACAAGACCAGAGCGCGACGACTGGCACGCAGAGCCAAGTCTTTCGCCATGATCGGCGGCGGCCTCTACCGACGGAGTCCCTCGGGTGTGCTTCAGCGCTGTATTCCTTTCAGTCATGGCAAACGCCTGCTTGAAGAGATACACGCCGGAGCCTGCGGTCACCACGTAGCGCCGAGAACCCTGGTCGGTAACGCCTTTCGACAAGGCTTCTACTGGCCAACCGCCATGGCCGATGCTACTGAGGTGGTACGCTCCTGCGAGGGGTGCTAGTACTGCGCTCGGCAGACTCACCTGTCAGCTCAAGCCCTCCAGACGATCCCACTCACTTGGCCATTCGCCGTATGGGGACTGGACCTTGTCGGGCCCCTCCAGAAGGCGCCCGGGGGCTTCACCCACTTGCTTGTCGCCATCGATAAGTTCTCGAAGTGGATCGAGGCTCGGCCCATCGCCCGAATCAGCTTGGCTCAAGCGATGTTATTCTTCACCGACATCGTCCACCGGTTTGGTGTCCCGAACTCCATTATCACTGACAACGGCAGGCAGTTCGCCGGAAAGAAATTTCTGGCTTTCTGCGACGAGTACCACATACGAGTGGACTGGGTAGCCGTCGCCCACCCGAGAACAAACGGCCAGGTAGAACGTGCCAACGGCATGATTCTCCAAGGCCTTAAGCCGAGGATATTCAACCAATTGAATAAATTCGGCAAGAAGTGGCTGACGGAGCTCCCGGCAGTGATATGGAGTCTAAGGACTACGCCAAGCTGAGCCATGGGCTTCACGCCCTTCTTCATGGTGTACGGTGCAGAGGCCATCCTCCCCACGGATCTGGAGTACGACGCCCCGAGGGTCCGAGCCTACGATGAACAGGGCAATCAAACGTCCCGCGAAGACGTGCTGGACCAAGTCGACGAAGCCCGGGACATGGCCCTGTTGCACTCGGCCAAGTACCAGCAATCCCTACGCAGGTACCATGCTCGGTGCGTCCGAGGCCGAGCCTTCAGCGTAGGCGATTTGGTGCTACGGCTCAGGCAGGACAACAAAGGGCGCCACAAGCTCACTCCGCCGTGGGAAGGACCGTTCATCGTCGCCGAGGTGCTACGCCCCGGCACATACAAGCTCGCGAACGAGAAGGGCGAGGTCTACAGCAACGCTTGGAACATCGAACAGCTACGTCGCTTCTATCCTTAAGATTTCGAGCATTGTACTATTTTGAAAATCTTGAAATCAATAAAAAGACCCGACTTCTACTCTTTTTTATATGATTTTAGATTTTCAATCCGAGCCTACACTCGGGAGTGAAATGACCCCTTTATTTCACCGCGCAGTAAATGCGAGGCTCGGCCTAACCTACGGAAAGGCTGACCCTCCCTCGGGGGCTAGGACGGGGGGAACCCCTGGACTTTCCCGATGTTCAACAATTTTGGAAACGCAAAAAATTTCAAAATTCGTCGAATTCGTTTCTCCCTAAAACACGCTTCCCTCCGGAAATGAAGCATGAATTTATAGAATTTGGAATAGTGAGGGAAGTCCCAGAGAACAGAGCCGGCCGAGTCGAGGAGACCGCTTACGCTCCAGGGCCACAGCATCTCCCCTCGCCACTCCACGTTCGAAGGCTAACCCGCACTCGGAAGAAAACCTATAAGATCTACGCTCGGCCAAGGAAGGAAGCTCGAGAGGAAACGCCTAAGCCTTTTTTTCTAAGGATTCTTTCTGCCAAAGTTCCTAGGACATCGGCTGCGTCTATGCCGCTAAAGCTACGACACCCGAAAAGCGTCCCCCGAGGCTCGATGGCCCGGGCACAGGATCGGCAAGAAAAAATGCCTAAGGAAAAAAGCACGAAACAAAGTAAAACAAACATTCAGCAAATATTTACATAAATATTGAGGCCATGAAGGGCCATATTGTTTGTTTCCTCTCAAGCCACTCACGAAAGGTTACTTTTTACAAGGGCACTATGGCCCCCTTCTTCTTCATGGCAGGTTCAGGGGAGGGAGCTCGACCTCGGCTTGGAAGAGGCCCGCAAGCGCTTCTCCTGGCTGCTTCATCGAATCCTCCAGTGCCAGGAGCTCGGCATCATCGGCTTCAAGGAAGCCCTCGCTGATAAGGCCGGTGTCAAAATTTCCGTAGTGGGACTTCACGACCGCCAGTGTCTTTTGGACACCCGTTAGATGGGCCTCCTTGATCCGGCCGCTCATGCTGCCGTGGAGTGCCTCCAGTCGGCTCCGGAGCGACATCCCCGAGGGTTCTCCACTGGTGCCAACGGAGTCACACAGTGCCCACGTGACCTTCTGCAGGTCCAGGTGTTCGGCCAACTCGTCGTCGTAAGCTGCCCGCAGAACTGTGGGAGCAAAGCACGGAGATAAATAAAAATACAGCGAGCAACCGAGATGAGCAGAATGAAAAAAAATACAACGCTGCGCTTACGGTTAGCCTCTTCCCGAGCCTTCTGTGCCTCCTTCCCGGCCAAGTCCGCCGCGCCGAGCGCCAGGCGCAACGCCTCCCGAGTCTCATCCAGGTCGAGAGCCAAGGCCTCGGCGGCCAAAATCTTCTCGGCGGTGAGCTCTCGGGCGGCGTCGCGCTCCCTCGTCATCGTGGCCAGGGCGCTCTCCAACTCCTGCACTCGCGTCGCCGAGGCAGCGGCTCGGCCCTGCGCCTCCGTGACCTCCCCCTTCAGGATAGTGTTGTCGACACTTACTTCGGCAAGCTTGGAGGTCGCGGCGTCGAGCTCGCCCTGGGCGCAGGCAAGGGCTTTCCCCGTGAGATCGAGCTGCTTCCAGAGCTCGAGCCCGCCACGAAGGAAGCGGGACTTGTCCCAGGAGGTGTGCATGAGGTCCTGAAAAAAAGGAAGAAGCGGAAACGGTAAGAACGATGCTCATATGCAGGAAAAGTTTACAAGACACAGGGATTTACCTGAAGCTGGGCCTGGAGGTCCTTCTCGAGGATGTCGGCGATCGCATGGAGCCCCGCCGCCGAGCTAAACCCGAGCTCCTGAACGGCGTCCCACTTAGGGGCCTCGAGGTCGTCCCGGAGCGAGAAGACGGGCGGCGCCTGAGGGTCTGCGCGGTCCGCCCACTCGATCCGGGAGGCGGTTAGCTCCCGAGGTTGAGGCTTCCTCAAGGCCAGCGCCCAGGGGCCTTCCTCACGGGCGGGGGGAGCTCCTGCGCTGATGACCATGGCCGATGACCCCGTGGCAGTAGGCTCCGTGGGGGCGGCATCGGCTGGTGCTCCCGAGGCATCTCCGGAGCCGGCGGTCGAGGCCTCGGAAGCCCGTGCTGGCTCCGCCTCCAAGTCGATCACGGGCACGACGACGGCGGCCGCCGCCGAGATAGCCTCCCTCGAGGGAGGAGCCTTGGACACCACGGGCGGACCCGTGGGGGGACGGACTTCCTCGCCCGCTAACCGGGCACTCCCCCCGGCCGTGTCATGGCCCCGCACCTTCAGGACCTTCAGGTGCGACACCTGGAGGTCCGCCCCCAAGCATTTCCTGAAGCAGAGAAGGAAGAAAGGAGCGCCCATGAAAGGATCCCCACTAGAAGGAATTACAGGTAAAGATACTTACCTCGTTTTCGGAATCACCCTCTTCTTCTTCGCAGCGCCCACGCTCGGCGAGACGACGGATGGAGTGGGCTGCGCCAGCGGCGGAGGAGTGGCCGCCAACCCGGCGTCCGGGCCAGCGCCGCCCAGTGACGAGGGCTCCGCCTAGGCGCCGGGGGTCGTCTCGATGTCACCGCCCCTCGGCGGGGAAGCTTGAGCCTGGGAGGGCCCCAGCTCAAGCGCCGACGTCTTGGCGCCGGTGGGCTCCGGCTCCGGCGGCATCTTCCCAGCACTCCCCCCGCCTTCGGTCGCCGCGCCGACCAACGACGCGTCGGCGGGGAGGGTCTGCCGAAACAGGGGACTCTCGGTCCTCCCGCTGGAACCTCGGGGCATCTCGGGCGCCGGGCCTGAGCCCGTCCCCGGCCCCTCTGGCCGAACCACGCTGGTGATGGCGGGCGGAGCCCCACCTCCTGATGTCACCCTGCCAGGAGCCGTGTCCTTGGACGCGGTCTCCGGCAGCTTTGCCCGAGGGTTCGGATCATGAGGTACTTTCGCCGGCAGAAGCTGACAGCGGAGCCTTTCTAGGCTCGTCAATGCCCACCGCGGGCTGTGTGGCCGCAAGGGGCCGGTCAGATTCCATCAAATCAAAGATGGAAAAATCATATTCTTCTTCATCATCGTCGTCGCCGCATCATCGGTGGGGGTATCCACCTCAGGCTCCCCGGCCTCCCTCAGGCGGCGGCGACGCTGAGAGGACTCCTCCACCTTCCGCGCCCTCTTCTGCTTCCGGGTGGTCACCTTGTCCTTCCTCGCCTTCTCGTCCGTGGCCCGGAGGCGGTTCTGGGTTCGCCGCTCTTTGTCCTCCGGGACAGGTGGAAGGGAAGCCTTCCCGGTCCTCGAGAGGTCCTAAGAGGAATGATGAAGAAAGGTTAGGAGGAAGATGGGGAAACCAGCGGCCCGATCAAACGAACGACACTTACCAACGCCGGGAAGCCCGCGCAGGGATGCATAGGCACCTTGTTCACCTCCTCCCAGGTGGGATGACCCCCCAACATGTAGCCGACGTGGCGCATGACCTCCGCCTCGCCAAGGTCACGAGCCAGCATCGCCGTGCCCTCCCGCTGCGACCCGGTTACCATTTGATGAAGCGCCAGACGGCGCTCCATCAGAGGTAGCACCGTCCGCATGTGGAAGTTCCCCACCACGCCGGCCCCTGTAAGGCCCTTTTTGTTCAACTCCTTGAGTGCATCGAAGTACACGTCCAGGTGCTTTGACTCCTTCGACGGGCACCCCAACTCCCATTGGGGAAGGGAAGCCATGAGCGCCCTTCCTGTGAACTTGGGGAAGAGACCCCCATCGTTGCGAAGGTAGAACCAACCACTGTGCCACCCCTTGTTGGAGGACGGGGCCCTACAGAGGATGTACGATGAAGAGCGGATCACGAGGCCGCACCTCCCCGCGCGCTGGATCTCCCGCAGCTTCCTCGCACCGACCCACTTGGTGTACCAAACTACGCGGGGGATGCGGCGCCACAGGTTCCAGTGCGGGGGCACCCCGAAGTAGCCTTCACACAGGGCGGCGAAAATCGACGCCTGTGTGATGGAATTCGGGGTGAGGTTGTGGAGCTCTAGCCCGTTCTCGAAGAGGATGGCCCAGCAGAAGCGGCTCGGTGGCAAGCCGAGCCCGCGCTCATGGTAAGCAATGAAGCTCACCACGTACCCCTAGCTGGGGTTCGGCTCCTCGTGGTCGCGCGGCGGCACGACCCACTCCGGGTGCTGCGCGTCGGTACGAGGACGCAGCAGCCCCAGAGTGACGAGGCGCTCCAGCTGTGCCTCCATCACAGTGCTCCTTGGCCACAGCTCCAGCCTGAGGACGCCGGCGGCGGCTACGGCAGCATCGGTGGCGACGGCGTCGGTGGCGGCGACATCGGCGGCGGCGTCGACAACGGCGGAGGAGGAATCCATGGCAACCGAAGGGGGGAAGGATTGCGGGAAGAACAACGGCCGCGGCAACAATCTCTCTCGAGCAGGCAACGAAGGGGAAAGAGTGGGCGACGAACGTAAGAAAGCGAACGGTCGTGCGAGCGAATGGCTAGGGTAGAAAAAAACCGTAAGTTTTTCATATATATTCCGCCGGCGGATTGTGGGTGGATGCGGAGGATCCACCGCATTAACTGCGCGGGGCCCGCCACGATCCCCACGCCGCCGCCATCGCCGTGCATACAAACCACCTCGACTGAGCCAAACCATCGTGTCCGTCAGGCTTCGCGCCTCAAAAGGTGAGCCGAATCATTACAACTGCGCACCTCGATTCCGCCAACATTCTCTCCTTCCGAACAAAGGAACCCCGGGCTCGGGCGCCCGTTACATTCCCAGGGGATCAAAGACTGGCCCTCCGTGGCTCGAACAGTCGCCCCAGGGAAACCGAGTTAGGGACAGCTAGTGGATGTGTCACGGAAACAGCCAGTATCCCGACGCCCGAAACGTCACAAGGGACATCCCATGCTGTGTCCATGTCCCAGTGGCAAGTCAGTTACGTGGAATCCCTCCGTGGGAGGCATCATGCCCTCGGGACCCATCGAAGGGACCCGACATCCACTAACTGATCCTCGGGAAAAATTTGGTGTGTGCTCAGGCCGCTAGCCGACCCCCAATGAACGGGGCACGGACGTCCACTTGGACCAACCCGTTTGTAGCTCACCGGAAATGCCGACTCGTGCCCCAGCGCGGAAGTCAAGCAGGACCAAACCTTCCTCTTCCCGAAAAAAGTGCGTGAAGGTCGAATTAAAAAAGACAGGGAAAAACCCGACCGATCTCTGATACGAAAACGGAGGCCGGGAACTTGCCCTGCACCTTGGAAAGACCACCGAACTACCTCCCAACACGATGGGAGGCTCGGGGGCTCCGCTTCCAAGGAAACAACCTACCTAAATAAATCGAAAAACACCCGAGGACTAACAAACACGATTCTAAGCCTTTAAAGGGATATATCATCCCTCCAAAGCCTCGGGGGCTACACCCGGCGGGTGCGCTCGCGCGCACCCACCGGAAAAAACCCATACTTTATCTTTTTGACAGGAAGAACCAGCATGAACCTGTGGAGGAGTGCCTTCACTCCGCCACAGGCTCAAAGGCTACTATCGGGTACCAAAGTTTGGGGTACCCAACTTCAATGCAAAAACGATCATTCCCAACGCGGCCTGGCCCAAGTAAGGCCAGTGGAAGCCAACGAAGGCCGCGCCCGAAGCCCACGAAGGCCGCATCTACGGAGGCCCACGACGTCATTGCACCAATAACAGCCAACCCTCGGGAGAGCGGCACCCTCAGTGCCAATTCTTCGATTCGCCCGAGCCTCCCCGGGAGAGCTCAGGAGAGCGGCACCCTCAGCGCAATTCTCCGATTCGCCCGAGCCTCCCCGGGAGAGCTCAGGAGAGTGGCACCCTCAGCGCCAATTCTCCGATTCGCCCGAGCCTCCCTGGGAGAGCTCGGGAGAGCGGCACCCTCAGCGCCAAAATCTATGATTCGCCCGAGCTTCCCCATCCCCCTCGAGCGCAATCTCACAAAGGCATCCAAGGCACCGGTGATGTCAGCAGAGCAATCTTGGACTACAAGAGACCTCTCTGACCACTTTACAAGCACTGTCCCGTCAGGCGAAATTCTCGACGCGACTGTGCTTCGCACACCCCTGACGATGGGCTACGCAAGAACGGGAAAAGCGCCTAGTACACTGTCCACTCGAAAGGACGAGCACGCCTTCCATCCGGGCCCACCTAACCCTCGGGAAGTACTGTCCAAAGGCCGGAAATACGCCCGAGGGGAGATATCACCCTGCTCCATCCCATCACGCCTCTAGGAGTCCCGAGCCTCGGGAGACAACGCCCCGAGATGACTCACCCTCTTGTCACATCATGCGGAAGGACAGCCATCAGGTGTGACCCTATGGCATGCCGTAATACGACGACTGTTGCTGCCTCGGAACTCATCAAGATCGTGCGAACCACTATGGCCATACCCCGGAGACGCAGAGAAAAGACTGTAGCTGATGATAGTCAAATGAGGAACAACAACACCTCACTGTAACATACGTAGCATTGTAAGCGCTGCCCTTGTCTCTCCCTTGCGACTATAAAAGGGAGAGCATAGGCTAGCTTTAGAGAGACCGGAGAAGAAGTCCTAAGCTCTCACTCACACATACACTAAGACACTCACAAGAGACCTGGGAGCACTTCCCTCTCTCGCCTAGCTTGTAACCCCCTACTACAAGCACCCTGGTGCAAGGCAACACGACTCTCCTCTCCCCTGGACGTAGGGCTTGCTTGGCCCGAACCAATATAATCCCTGTGTTCCCCTTTGCACACCATCCGTAGCCTCAACTGCAAAACACATATTTACTAGCCGGTGTTAGCCCCGCTAAAACTAGCACCGACAACACACGAAGCAACCGGGACCCCACCACCTGACAGGTGGAGCCGGCCGGCGCCAAGGGGGGCGGGGCGGTGCCCCCTAGGGTTTCTGGCCGCCATCTTCTGGAGTCTTCCACAACCACCTATGAGGAGTCATTTTAGCCCTACGATAAGTCGGTTTGATCCAAAGGCACACATTCATCCTACCGGGCTATAAATAAAGGGCCAAACCCCCCTGGAGAAAGCCAGATTAAGAGCTGAAGAGCCTGAAGCATTAGATAGATATCCATTAGATCTAGGCTATCAAGAGAGAGATTAGAGAGATAGAGTAGAGGAGTAGAGATTCAGAGGAGTCCTGGCCTGTCGGAGCTTCTTCGTAGCTGTATTCTTCTGGATTTAGCTCCCTCGCCCGGAGCTGCGTTCTGAGGTACTTTTGTATTCAACATTCTATTTCAAGTAAGCAGTTGTTCTTATTTGTTCTTAAGTTTGCAACTCATGTTGAGTGCTTCGATCTTGGTAGCTGTTTGTATTTATTAACGCACACAGATTAATCTGCAAGCGCACGGATACCGCTGTAGCTTTCACCTAAGAGTATTCCAAGGTATCGATTTTTCACGGGGAACGCGAAGTGTACTAGAAACAAATCAAGAACGTCCAAGGATAGGTGAGATATATATATTTTTGATGGGTAGAGAGGGGTTACCTAAAGTCAACTAGATGAAATAGGATCAGACCTACTATACTAAACCTACTTTGGAGCAACAGTACCTTTCCAACTCTCGAAAGGATGAGAAAGAAGTAGCTGGGGAAGGCTGCCAAAAAGCTCTACGAAACACCAACTCCGACGTGGTGGAATACGAAGACCGACAGAGCTATCACCTCCAGGGCTACCACAACTAACCGTAAGAACTGGGCATAAATTCAGGTAAACACTAGCCTAGACACCACTCTACACCAATGAATTCTACTCCAATCTTGTACATTAACTAGAGCACTCAATACGAGCGGAGATCCCATAAGCAAAGTAAAGAAAGAATTAAATTTAATTAAATTGAAAACTTAGAATTACCGACTGAAGAACCTGAAGATGAATCAATGAAGAAGAGGTACAAAGTTAAGGAAGATCTGACAGGCCGGCTCCTCAGATCTCTCTCCTCTCCTCTCTCCCTATTTTCTAATTACAACTAGATGAACTAGAACTAGAACTAGATGAATTAGAACTAGATCAACTAGAGGGACCCTACTAGCCCTAATTTATGTAGAGAATATGAAGCTCCGGGGTGTAGAATGCCTATAGGAGGGGCCTTGGGGCGTCATTATATAGGCCGAGGTGGAGTAGAGGGCAAGGAACCACCACGTCATTGATCCGCGTCTCATGTTATGTGCACCGTCGGATCAAACCAACCTTAGATCGACGTAGAGATGCTTTACTTAGGTTCCAAGGAAGCGTGGGAGGAAGATTCTAGAAGGGGAGCACTGCCACTTGACCTAGGGCGCTGGGCGGCGTTCCTAGGCGGCCGGCCGGCCCTACCTTGTGGGCTTTGGGCCCCGCCTCCACTCCGGTGTCCTCTAGATACTTCTAGTAGTCCAATACGCGATGTCTTCGTCCGTGACACGTTTCGTGACTTTTAAGCACTTTAAACCCTCTTTTAATCCTTTTCTGAAATACTCTCTGGAAAATATGAAATCACCAAAACTCGTGGAAATTGTCAGTTAAAACCCCTATCTTTCTATTGGTGACCTCTTTTATGCATGTAGTTGACGGTATAAAATTGGTGCTTAACGACCATCAAAAAGTTCCCCCACACTTGCTCTTTGCTCGTCCCGAGTAATGGTGAAGATAAATATAAACATAGTTATTCAAGATGTAGGACTAGCATGTAGATTATTTCAAAACATTCCTTGTACCTAGGGGGTATGTGGAGTGGCTAACAAACCTCCTTGAGCGGTTGAAAAGTAGAACAGCTCTCGAAGCGAAGTCATCTTCCCGATTTCCTATCTCGGCAACTTGGAGTTTTTAAAGTTTTCACAAGAAAAGACATAGATCACTTTATACTCCTCGAATGGTACTCTCTGTCACTCAATGGTGTATGATTTCTCACCAAGGCATAACTTAGGATTGCCTTCTTTTCCTCCCTACTTCTAAAAAAAACTTACGTGGAGTTTTGGGTAGGAAAATATATAGCATACTTATCTTGCATATGTTGTAAAGTCAAACCCTTGATCCAAGAAGGGAAATGTCATACTCCTAAATCAAGATGTGCATGTGTGTGAAATATTTGGAGGCTAACCTAATTCTACTTTTGCTCCTTGTAAACAAATCTCTCTTTTTGAAACTTGAGGCTTACGTTGCAGGACAACATGAGCTACCTCTCTCTTTTTCCTTCTCTACTCCCATTTTTTTCTCAGGCGGGCATCTGAGTACCCATTGTTTTATTCATTCGGACACTTGTCCTTTCTTACCTCTCAGGCAAGCATCTTTGTACCCATTGTTTTCTCTCACATCTCACACTTTTGCCTAGCCTCGTGCCTCTCCTCTGCAACTTGATCCTTTTGAGAGATAGTAACAAAAACTTGGAGCATTTATTTGGATAAATCTATCAAGAATATTTTTGGTATTCACTCTCAGTGTAGGAGTAGAACATTTTGGGGTCGATGAAAAGCATGTTTTTGTGTACTTCCAGCGGCGTATGGATGTGGTTGTACGTGATGTTGATCTTGGGAGTATGATAAATCTCTCGACAAGGGTCAATAAGACTTGACAAAACTCAACACAAAGCAAGCATCATGTGGAAGGTTTCTATCCTATAAGCATGCATATGGCTCTGGTAGGAATTTTTCACCATTGAGGAGTGTGTGACACTATGGTTTTTATAATAACTTTATCAAAAGAAAATTCTCCAAGCACCTTGATTAGAATCGGTAGGATTTCTAGGCCAGAACTATATCACACTTCATAACAACGTAATCAATATGATTTTCCTATGTGATATTCTTCCCACAAGCAGCAAGTATATTGTAAGGAGTAATCATTATGCATGCCAATCTTAAAAAGCTATACTCATAGTCACCTTCAAATTTTGAATCTAAGTGTGAGATTTGGTTCTTTTTAATTTGCATGTTCAAACAAGTGCAAGAAACGCAAGCCAAAAGTAAACATACAAACGAGTGAAAGAGAATCAAACCAATTTTCAGAAGTTGTGCGCAGTCCTTTTATCGTTCATGATGTACTTCAGCGCCTCGTTCACCATGGGAGTTTTGCACTCCCCCATACTTCTCAAAAACTATAGCTGGCTTTTATTCATAGACAAAAAAATGGTGAAAGCAAGGGGACTCTTCTGGTGAGAAGCACCAGAGAGTCAACATTTACTAAATTAATGAACTAGCCTAAACTAGAAAGAACTAAGAACAACACTGCATATATTTATTATAATTTATTATTTTATTTTTTTATTATTATATTATTTTTTAAAATTGGATCACTAAATTGCAAAAATTCAATTAAGTCTACTTCTTCTAAGTTTTTGGGTTCAAAAAAAATTTTAAACGTTGGCCATTTACCTTAAATATAGCACCTGAGTCATCTTGAATTGTGATGGCACCATGTGTTGATGTATCAATCACCTTGAATGGTCCTTCCCATTTGCTTAAAAGTTTTCCATGACCAAAGAGCTTTACTCTTGAATTGAAGAGCAGAACCTTGCCCCTAGGCTTGAACTCCTTATGCTTGATTCTCTTATCATGCCACCGTTTGGTTCTCTCTTTGTAAATCTTGGAGTTGTGGTAAGCCTTCTCTCTCCATTCTTGAAGCTCGGATATTTGCATTTGGCGATTCTTGCCAGCTAGATAGAGATCCATGTTCCATTTCTTGATTGCCCACTGAGCCCTGAATTCCAATTCCACAGCCAGATGACAAGTCTTTCCATATACAAGTTGATAGGGTGTCATGCCTATGGGTGTCTTGTATGCAGTTCGGTATGCCCAAAGTGCATCATTAATCTTACATTTCCATTTCTTCCCCATCTCACCTACGGTCTTCTGCAGAATGTTCTTGATTTTCTTATTTGATGTTTTAGCTTGACCGCTTGTTTGGGGATGCTACGGTGTTGCAACATTGTGCTTGACTCCATTTTCTGCCAAGAACTGTCGGAACCTCTTATCGATGAAATGTGGTCCTCCATCACTTGTGACCAATCTAGGCATTCCAAAGCGTGGGAATATGACTTCATTGAACATTTTCTTGGAGTGCTTGGAATCGGCGGCTCGACATGGTAATGCTTCTACCCACTTGGACACATAGTCAACTGCCACCAAGATATATTCAGCATCTCCAGACTTTGGGAGTGGTCCCATGAAGCCAATCCCCCAGCAATCAAACAGTTCCACTTGGAGGTTATTCGTGAGTGGCGTAGCATCTCGAGTGTTGATGTTTCCATGCTTCTGACATATAACACATCTCTTGACAAACTCCTTTGTATCTTGATACATTGTTGGCCAAAAAAATCCACTTTGCCAAATCTTAGCATGTGTACGGAATGCTAAGATCTTCATAGGGTGATGAATGACATCTTTCTGTGATCTTCATGCCTTCAACTGTTGGGACACACCTCCGTAGCAACCCATCGGCGCGGATCCTATAAAGATATGGATCGTCCCACATGTGGACACGACTTTCATACTTGAGTTTCCTCTTGTCTTCTCCTGGTGGTGCATAACCTGCAACCATATAATTCACAATATTTGCGTACCAGGGATCGGAGTCCATTACCGCGAGGAGTGTGTCGTCCCTTAGATAGTCATTAATAGGCTATTCATGTGTGTCTTTATATTGAAGCCTAGACAAGTGGTCAGCTACCGAATTTTCTACTCCTTTCTTATCTCTTATTTCTATATCAAACTCTTGGAGTAGAAGAATCCATCGGATTAACAGAGGCTTAGTGTCTTTCTTCGCGAGGAGGTATTTTAAAGCAGCATGGTCCGTATAAATTATTACTTTTGCTCCTACTATGTAAGATCTAAACTTATCTATTGCAAAGACAACTGCCAACAACTCTTTTTCAGTGGTAGCATAATTGAGTTGTGGCCCAGACAAGGTTTTGCTAGCATAGGATATAGCATGATGCTTCTTATCTTTGGTTTGGCCTAAAACGGCACCAACCGCAAAGTCGCTAGCATCACACATGATTTCAAAGGGAAGATTCCAATTAGGTGGTTGGATAACTAGAGCTAAAATGAGTGCCTTCTTGAGAATTTTAAAAGCTTCATAACACTCATTGTTGAAAATGAAAGGTGCATCTTTGGCTAGAAGGCTAGTCAGGGGCCTAGCAATTTGAAAAAAGTTTTTGATGAAACGCCTATAGAACCCTGCATGGCCTAGAAAGCTGCAGATTCCTTTCACATTTGTGGGAGGTGGAAGTTGTTGAATAACTTCAATCTTTGCTTTGTCCACTTCTATCCCACGTTCGGACACTTTGTGTCCTACCACTATTCCTTCCCAAACCATAAAATGGCATTTTTCCCAGTTCAGGACTGAGTGCTTTTCTTCACACTGTTATAAGACTTTGTCTAAATTCTCTAGACAAGCATCGAAGGTTTTTCCATAGACGGTAAAGTCATCCATGAACACCTCCATGATTTTCTCAATCATGTTAGAGAAAATAGACAGCATGCACCATTGGAAGGAAGCTGGATGTTGACAGTCGTTAAGCACCAATTTTATACCGTCAACTAATGCTTGGAAATGGACAATAATAGAAACATAGGGATTATTACTGACAGATTCCATGAGTTTGGTGAATTATCTATTTTCCAGTGGATTATCCAGAAAAGCTTAAAAGAAGGATTAAAGTGCATAATTATCACAAAACTTGATCACGAAGGAAACAAACGTCATCGGCAAGATAGAAGAGTGTAGAAGGCACCCGAAGCAACCGGGGCCCCACCGGGCAGGTGGTGGGGCCGAGTGGCCCCAAGGGGGGCCGGGCGACGCCCCCTAGGGTTTCGCTGCCATCTTCTGGAGTCTTCTTCCGCCGCCTTTGAGGAGTCATCTCGGCCCTTGGTTAAGTCGGTTTGGTCCTACGGCGCACGTTCATCCCATCAGGCTATAAATAATGGGGCAGACCCCCTCCCAGAACACCAATTCATTCCTCCTGCTTCATTTGTTAAGAGTAGACAGAAGTTAGGGTTTCCAGAGATTAGAAGTAGAGCTCTAGTTCTTCAAGTTCATTAGTTTAGGCGTCTAGCAAGGTTCAAGTAGAGTTGGGCGCTACGCTCGGGATTCAAGATCTGTTCGTCTGGCGATAGGTAATTTTATCTTGTATCTCATTATGACTTTGCTCTATTTTAATATATTGCTACTTATTCAGTTCTTAGTTTATTCTAGTTGCATATTCGATATAGTTGTGATTGGTGATGATTATTGTCATATGATCGTAAAGCGCCTAATTCAGTACTCGAGTGAGTTAGGTGTTATGTATTATGTAGATGCGGTGTATAAATATATTACATACCTACTGAGGCACCCTGACGTGCCGTGTCGTGTGGTAGTCCGCGTAGGTGACAGCTGCGTTGGTTCCTCTGTAGTCCACCCCTGTACGTAGGACGAGCAAAGCGCGGTCGCGAAGGAGGTGACCCTTGTATCTTAATATCCTCATTAGATGATCCTCCTTATGATGTTTTCTGAGTTGATTCTGCTATAAATGAAGATGTGTAATACAGTGTAGGCTATAGACTTTATGTTTAGTAATTGCATAGGTTTCCTTTATTTTAGCCGAATCTCGAGATTGTCTTACTACATTAGTGAGTTTCAATATTCTATCTCTGGAATACCATTTACTTATTTACTCAGTTATCATTTATCATATTATTATTGACTTATTATCGCTAAAGCATTAGAGTTTTTGGTTATCGTAGGTTTGCACATTTATTATTAATTATAGTAGATTATCCTAATGAGTAGAATGTCTATTTATCCTTTTGGCATAAAACAAATCAACGATACTTGGAATACCTACCGGGTGAAGTGCTACAATGGGAGAATTATCTGTGCACTTGCGGATATATTCTATAGTGTTATATTTTTAGGTGGCAAGTGTAGATCATTTTTACCAATGGTTTTTGGCATCATGTTAGGGATGACAACTTAACGCGAAGTGATGTTAAAAATACCAACAAGCATTTCTGCCGCCGTTGCCGGGGATGGCAATTATATTCATTAGGATAATTTATTGATTCGTTGATTTTATTCGCCAAGATATTTCTAGAATTTCATATAATGGAGTTTTTTATAGATAATATTATAAAAAGCATAAAAATACTATAGACATAAATACTTATAGATATACCGTAACCTTTTGCTTTAGTAGACTTACCCGTGTTTTGTCTATGTTTAAATATTTTATGTAGGGTAAGTGCAGGATTGGTTGTAGTACTTTAATTCTTATCAATCAGGAACAACCATAGGAAGAAGGGTCTTACATTATTTTGTGAAGCCATGGCTGAGAAAACTCTGCGTGAATTCTCTGCTCCAAGCACTGAGAATATTCGCATTGGGCCAACTCTTAACCTTGAAGATCATGATTACGAGCTCAAGCCAAGCCTCATCAAAATGGTGCAAGCTATCATATTTAGTCGAAAGAAGGAATGAAGATGCAAGTGTCCATCTACAGAATTTCTCGGAGATTGGCAACACCATCGACATTAAGGGCATTCCTCAAGACGTCGTGCTACTTCGTTTATTCCCGTTCTCACTGGAGGGAAGAGCGAAGCAGTGGTTTTATTAGAATAAAGATCAAGTCAAGACATGGGGAGAATATTCAAAAGCTTTCCTAGAAAAGTTTTTCCCAGTAAGCAGAACTAATGCTTTACGAGGAAAGATTTCAGAATTTTATCAGTAGAAAAGTGAACCTATTCCAGAAGCCTAGGAACATTTTCAAAATTACATATGAAATTGTCCTCATCATGGGATAGAAAAATGGTTGCTCATGCAAACATTTTATCATGGATCAACTCAAAGGTCATGTGAGCAACTGGATGCACTGCTGAAGGATCATTTATGTCACTCACCCCTGGAAGAGCTGAATATATTATGGCAAGGATGGCAGAAAATCAGAGTTGGACATACAACACTCAGACATGCCATAAGAGTGAAGAAGTTCCAGAGGAAGTGTGTGCACTGTCAACCAAGATGGATATACTGTTGAACTGGTTAGAGCAAAGAGCAAATTATAAAAGAGATCGTCAAGCTATTTGTTGACAGTTACTAACGCTATCAAAAGAGTGTAGCCAAATCTATCCTCTAGCAATGGTAACAATACTTCTCAATGCAATCACTGGGGTTGTCAATCCCTATGCTCAAAGTATGTGGTTGTTGACACTTCTAACATTGCTACTAGGAATAAAGTTATTTCTAGCAACTGCGCCAAAAATGCTATGGGTAGCTCTATAGGATAGGTGATGGGATTCTGCAAGCACACAGAACTATCGTGTATCACTTTACCTGGGAGTACCAGGTGTCGAATTTATATTTTCCCAAAGGAAGGCGGGGTTTGAGATTCCTAGGATCTGATAGTCAAGGATCTAGATATGGATAAATAACCTTAGTGAGGATAATTCAATGAAGTATAACTAAGGTGGAAATACACTAGGATAAATTGAGGTAGCTCTGGAGTTTATGGGAGAACTCTAACTCAGGAAAAGATCAAGTGATTGTTATACCAAAGAGACTGCTATACTCGGGACACACAAAGTCCTAAACTCACCGAGGTTCGACTGATTAGGCACCGTATGTCCACAAGTTCTACGCTGATAAAACCAGACTGAACGTGGTGGAATCCAGAGGATTCTAGGGCTGTCACCACCTAGAACCTACCACTACTATACGTAGGTCTAGCCGCACTCAAGGGTAAGATTATAGCCTAAGCACCTCGCTTAATCTATAAAACTTACTACTCTAACTCTGGCCAAGGAATTAGAGCACTCTAACCAAGCAATGAGACAAGTATGCAACATAAGTAAATGAAGTAGGGGATCTTTATTACCGATAAGAGTGAAGAACACCGCAGAAGAGGTCGCCGACAAACCCGGCTCCTCCACAGACTTCTTTCTTCTCCTGAGTTCTCTCACTACTCTACTCTTCTCTAGCTAGCACTATTCCTAAGAGCAGAGCTTCACTAGAGAGAGAGCTACTACTGACTATGAGCTGAATCTCTAGTGATTTGCTAGTGATCCTCTAGTGGTATCTGCTTACAAGTGAGGAATCAAGTCCTATTTATAGTGTAGAAGTGCTCTAGGGGTACTTGTAGGGGTCCTGGAGGTCGGTGGCGCGAAGTGGTAGGACGGGCTCCTAGGGGGGCAGGCACCCCCTTGGATGCACCGCCTTGCATCCAACGGCCCTCCTTCCTCCTCAAAGGCGGTTGCAAGGTCAGTTGGTGTCCTAAAATGGCGGTTTGCAACCCCCGAGAGGATGACATGTGGGTCCTTTGATCCATGGCACATCACTTGATCACCGTTGGATGAAAACCGACATCATTTGATGGCTTGGATGACTCTTGGACACCTTCCCTCGGATTGTGGACGCGGCAGCCAGTTTGGACAAGGCGGGCACCCAGTTGATAGGGCTACCGGATCCTTGTGTCTTGTTTCTGAGCCGTTGATGTTATTTCAACATGCCATAGGCCATTTGGGAGGATGGCACACGGATCCGTGAGGTGGCATGCCCATTTGGCAACTTTCGTAGGGCGGGCGCCCTATGTAGGAGGCGGGCGCCCCCCTCTGGCTCTCATGTGGCAGCTGACGTGCTGAGGTGTCTTGGTATGCTTCGTTTTTGCCTATTTTCACCATTTTTCCTGCATACACAGGATTTCTCCAGGGACATGTGGAACTAGGTAAGTTTCAAGGTGAGTTCTTTGCTTTTCATATGGTTTTACCTTGATTATGGGTGAAATGTTGACGGTAAAATAGGGTGTTAGCGACCGTCAACACTATTCAAGATGCGTTCAATTCACAGAATTAATATGGAGAATATTTACGAGTTGAGTTTGCTGATTCCCCAAAAGTGTAACAGAACCTCCTAAATCACATGGCCCACAGGCACCTGTCATTCTCATTAATGACCTCCGACAGCAGGGCCCGTGTCCCAGATGATCTAGAAGGTCCTGCCGGGCTACATCAGTATCCGTTTTTCTCCGACAGGATCCCATTGCGAAGCCATTATAGAATTACAACATTTCATAATAAAGTACATCAGAGTAAAATTGCGGAAAGGTTACATAGTACTTAGATTACAAACCGGTTATCCAAATAGAATTTAAGTGCAGTTATTACAAACTATAGATAAGTAGCAGTAGCGGTGGAACAACGATACAACATACTTAGATAAATGATACCAGAACCCTGCCCATGGGTCCAACCTCACTCTTCCTCACTTCCTTCCTAAACGAAGGTCACACAGCAGGGAGCGAGACAAACAACCGACTACTGATTTCCTGCAACAGGGGTTAACAAACCCTGAGTACTGGGGTACTCCGCAAGACTTACCTGACTAAAGAAAAAGGGAATGAGACTCAGGAATGCAGGTTGAGGGGAGTCAAGGTAAGGCATTAGCAAGAGTCAAAGTATTTTTGTGAAAAAACAACACTAACCCTATTTTCAATATTTTAGTCAACAAAATTATAGTCAATATCAATAGTTCTCAATTCTTTCTCATATATCCTTCAACTGCAATTACTTATTCATTCTCAAAAAATCCTAGTTCCGAACCACTTTTCAATTGTAGGTCAAAGGATCAAGTCTCCATATCCGAGGAGCAACGACGATTCGAACCGATTAGTACCCAGCTGGGGATCCCTATCCACACTGCATATGTAGCACCTAAACTTGCATATGCCAACCCCGTCTACCACGGCTTTTCTAAAACCTGAACCGGTCTTGTGCCACCCGAGAGCACAGTACTCCTCTCCTATTCAGGCACGCCGGCCACGAGGGTACACGTTACTCTCGCCATCTCTCCACTCTCAGTGCGTGGTTGTCGGTTCAAGTAGTAGAGCCACCGGAGTCAGGGCTTCCCGTAGTATGTGGCTAGTTGCAAAGTCTCGATCATAGCAGGCCTACAACGAACGGTCCCTAATTCCTTTTTCCGTCGAGGACCTTTCATTGGGACTCTAACCCAAGTACAAGTAACCGCACGGTTTTCAAATCCCTTTTCCGCTGGTGGTCAAGCATTGGGACTCTAACCTAAATTCACAACCATCGAACAGAAAAATTCCTTTTTCCGTTGGTGACGATGCATTGGGGCTGCTACCCAAGTGCACAATCACCGAATAGACTCATATCCCTTTTCATTTCTCATGACTCATTATTAATATATCCCCATAAGTTAAGAATAGCATTTTATGTAAATCTAAACTAATTAAGCAGGGCTAAGCACTTTTTAAACATTTTCATTTTTAAACAGACTTTAAGGGTAATATATCAAGGCAGGTAATGCAACAAGATAGGTGACAATCAACTCCTAGCAACCTAATGCAATAATTAACTCAAGTTATAAATATTTTATAAATCACAAGGAAGGGACTGAATGCACCGAGGCTTGCCTTGAAGCGCGAAGAGAGTCGGATCGGGATCGGTGCCCCAAATGTCAAACCCCTGAACCACCTCAGGAGCAGTCTCCTCAGCAGTCACCTCAGCTTTCACTTCTTCGTTCACGGGCACTACACGTATGCAATGATGCATGCTTAATATGATGAAAATGACATGCGATACCATATTCAATAATCAAACAAAAATGGATTTGAGTACAACTTCCCTTCACAATCCGACCATGATAAATTACTCTAAGATATCCTAGGCCATATGGGGAGTTGACCCAAGATCACAATCAACCCAAAAATCACATCAACCCTAAGTGATTAATGTTTTTTATTTATTTTATCAATTAAATAAACCAATAATACAAGGACAAATATTTAAATTATTTCCAAATAAGCCCAAACTTTACCAATAGATAGCTTTTGTCCTACAACAGTACCAAAATAAATTTCATAATTTTCTGATTAACAGAGATTTTATTAAAATTGTTCAAAGTTGCCTGTATCAATTAAATCACAGATTTTTAGTTACTGCAGAAAGTGCTCAAAACATGTAATTAATATTTCTATTAAATATTACAAATAACTGTAGTACTATTCATATTAATTCAAAATAGAAAAGCCATTTTAATTCATCCGGAAAAAATGGAAAAGTGAAACCCGCCCGAGACGGCCCAGTCCCCAGCAGACCGGCCCAGCGTGGCACGTGCGCTCGCCCGCGCGCCCGCTCTCTCTCACAGGGACGCTGACAGGTGGGTCCTCCCTGTCAGCTCCCTCTTCTACCTCCCTCTCGCTGACACCAGCCGCGACGGCGACGCGCTACCGGCTAGGCCATACCGGCGAAACCAACACCGGCGAGAGCAAGCACTTCGATGAGCTCCCCACTCACAACCGCACCCCTTCTACGAACTCCGCCCTGCTCCTAAACCTCTCGAGCTCGACCGCGAGCAGGCATGGCAGCTCACTACGGCAGCCCCACACGTTCCGAAGCCTACAGACCACCCCAAGCCAAACCGGTTACACCAAGGGCACCACAAAGCTCACCAAAGGTTTGGGCGCAAGCTACTTGAGGCAGCAGGCGACTGGAGTAGGTGTAGCTGCGATGACCGAAGCACCTACGACGAGCTCCGGTGACGGGACCTTCGTTCCGACGAACCTAGAGCGGTAGAGGTTAGGCCACCAAGACCAAGGGAATGAGTGGACCAAAGGAAGTTCACAACGCTAAAGAGTGAAGGAAATGACCCTCCGCAGTGCTCAGCGACGTTCTGGAAGAGCACGACGGTGCTCACGCCGGAGCCGAGGAAGAAAGCAGCGGCCACAGGCCTACACCGATGATGACACGCTACCGACCCGGACCCAAACGATATGCAAGAGAGTGCGTAGGCTAGCAGCACGAGTAATTTGGCAAATGGTGGACTAACAGCGACAAATTTCATCCGGGAACTGAGGGAATCGCCGGCGAGCCGAGAGAGGTGAAAGGAGAGAGAGGTGGTCGCCGTCTTATAAACCGAAAGGGACGAGCGGATAAGGGCGAGGCGGTACCGGGAACCCCCTGCGACCCCCGCGCAGCGGTGCCCTGGCCCCGGCCGGCCGGACGGCGGCCAGCGAGCGGCGCGCGCACGCGTAATTGATGTCGAGCACTGTAGGCCCCCCTCTGCCCCCTACTGTAGATAGGATGCAAAAGTCAAACCCTATTTCATCTATATCTCCCAAATTCGTGTGGCAGCCCGAAAAATCCTAAAAATAAAAGTTGTGCAAAATTTCATGAAGAACACTTTTGCTTTTTGAAGTATGTTCAAATTCTGCATAGATTTGAATTTAAATAAAAGGGGGTAAACTCAAATTTCAATTTAATTTGCAATTCGATTAAATTCTCCCAATTTTTCTCAATAACTTGAAAACCTGTAAAAATAAAAGTTGTTCAACTTGCTGAGTTCTACAACTTTTATTAAGGAAGTTTGGTCAGATTCTTGATGGTTTTGAAATTGGTATTTCAAATTTAAATTTCAAACTAGTAATTAGGGTTTAATTCAAATTTTTATTTAATAACTTTAAATTTTCCCAAAATAAAATTTGTTTCATTTTAAAAGATCTACAACTTCTGTTAAGCAACCAACAATAAAATCTTTCTAGTTTTTGAATTGGGGTTTTGGGGTCCGATTAGGGCTTATTTTTTATTTTTAATTTGAATTTATTTTGGAATTTCAATATGGAGTTAACTATACAATCATCATCATTCATAATTAAGCCACCCTAAATTCCCCAAGCACAATCATATGTAGGCAATTAAATTAAACATGATGACATGGTAGGTTTTAAATTAACCGTAACACCAGAGGTGTTACAACCCTTCCCCCTTAAAGAAATCTCGTCCCGAGATTTGATACACGACTAAGACTTAAGACTAAGTAATGAAAAAGAAAATGTATCAAATAAACCTAGTCCAAACTTGACCATAAAACAACCAGCAGAATTTACTTATTACATAACCAGAAATTTTACATCTACAAAGTAGCAAAGAATTCGGAGAAGTTCTCGGCTAGGTAATTTTCGGATTCCCAGGTAGCTTCATCTTCAGAATGTTCACTCCATTGAATCTTGCACCATCTGGTTGTGGTCCTTCAAGTGACACGATCTTTCTGATCCAGGACTCGGATTGGATACTCAGCGTACGTCAGATCTGGTTTGAGTTCCACTCCTTCAACGTCAACGACTTGATCAGGCACTCGAAGACACTTCTTGAGTTCTGACACATGGAAACATTGTATACAGCTGAGAGGTGGTCTAGCAATCTCAATTTATGGGCTACTTTTCCATGGCGTGCCACGATCTGAAAGGGTCTGATGTATCGAGGGGCTAACTTCCCTTTGACTCCGAACCGGCTAATTCCCTTCATTGGTGATACCTTAAGACAGACATAATCTCCTGTCTTGAATGCTAAGGGTCGACGCCTTCGATCTGCATAGCTTTTCTGTCGAGACTGAGCTACCTTCAAGTTTTTTTGTATTTTCCTAACCTTCTCCTCAGTTTCTTCTACTAAATCGACACCAAAGAACCATCTCTCTCCAGGCTCAGACCAATTCAGTGGAGTTCGACACCTACGACCATAGACAGCTTCAAACGTCGCCATCTTGATGCTCTCTTGATAACTATTATTGTATGAGAATTCTACTAGCGCCAAGCATTCATCCCATGTGTTTGTGTATGTGAGTGCACACGCCCTCAACATATCCTCCAAAACTTGGTTGACTCTCTCAGTCTGACCGTCAGTCTGCGGATGGTAAGCCGTACTATGCAGAAGCTTTGTTCCTAGTGACTTATGGAAAGCCCTCCAAAAATTCAAGATGAATTGAGAACCTCTATCTGAAACAATGGTTTTTGGCACCCCATGAAGCTTCATCAGATTTTCTATATACAACTTTGCATAAGTCACGGCCTTATATATTGTTTTGACTGGTATGAAATAAGCTTGCTTAGTGAGACGGTCCACAACAACCCAGATTGAATTAAAACCTCTTGCAGTCTTGGGCAAACCTGTGATGAAATCCATACTAATATCTTTCCATTTCCACACAGGTACAGGCAATGGTTACATCTCCCCGGCGGTTTTCATATCCACTGCTTTCACTTTCTGACAGGTATCATACCTGGCTACATACCGAGCAATTTCTATCTTCATCTTAGTCCACCAGAATTTTTGTTTCAGATCCTGGAACATCTTATTACTTCCCGGATCAATAGAGAATCTTGTTAAATGTGCTTCATCAAGAATCTTTTGATGTAACTCAGGTACTTTTGAAACTACTAGACGATCCTTGAACCATACGACTCCTTCATCATTAATTCTGAAACAGTCTGCCTTGCCGTCTTGGACTTTCTCCTTGATGTGCTTGATACCTTTGCTTTCTTTCTGGGCAGCGATGATCTCATCTCTGATAGTGGTCTCAATGCTAATATGTTTCAAGCTACCATGCTCGACCATTTCTATGCCTAACTTCTATAGCTCATAACACAAGGAAAGACCTCGGGGCTTTACCGTCAGACAATTGCAATGAACCTTCCGACTGAGTGCATCGGCGACCACATTCGACTTACCAGGGTGATAATGCACTTCTATATCATAATCCTTTATTAACTCGAGCCATCTTCTCTGCCTCATGTTCAACTCTTCTTAAGTAAAGATGTACTTTAGACTCTTGTGATCAGTGTAGATGTTACAAGTGCTGCCTAATAAATAATGACACCATATCTTCAAGGCATGTACCACAGCTGCCAATTCCAAGTCATGAGTGGGATAATTATCTTCATGTCGCTTGAGCTGCCATGAAGCATAAGCAATGACTCAGCCCTCTTGCATCAATACACAACCCAAACCAGTACCAGAAGCATTGCAGTACACATCAAACGGCTTTTCAATATCGGCTGTGCTAAGACTGGTGCAGTAGTCAACAATTTCTTCAAGGCCTGAAATGCTTTCTCACATTCTGGTGACCAGACAAACTTGACCTGATTCTTGAATAAATTGGTAATAGGCTTGGATATTCTGCAAAAATCCAGAATAAAACAACGGTAGTACCCCGCCATTCCCATGAAACTACAGACCTGATGTATGGTGGTTGGCGGATTCCAATTCAAAATTTCTTCCACCGTACTCGGATCAACCGATACACCTTCCGCCGACAGAATATGTCTGAGAAATGGAACTCAGTCCAACCAAAACTCACACTTGCTGAACTTAGCATAGAGTTGATGTTCTCTCAAGTGGGTCAGGACAACACGAACATGATTGGCATGTTCGTCAGGGGTTTTGGAATAAACAAAGATGTCGTCAATGAACACAACTACGAATTTGTCAAGTTCCATCATGAAGACGGAGTTCATGAGGTACATGAAATAGGCAGGAGCATTGGTTAGGCCGAAGGACATGACTAGATATTCGTATAGGCCATATCTGGTGGTGAAGGCAGTTTTTGGAATGTTTTCAGGATGGATTTTTATTTGATGGTAGCCAGACCTAAGGTCAATTTTGGAAAACACTTTGGCCCCAGAAAGTTGGTCAAAGAGTAGATCCATACAAGGTAAAGGGTATTTGTTTTTGATGGTGATCTCGTTAAGTGGACAGTAATCAACACAGAGTCGAAGGGGTTTATCTTTCTTCTTCACAAAGATAGCAGGACAACCGCAAGGAGACGAGCTAGGTCTAATGAAACCCTTATCCAACAGATCTTGCAGCTAAACCTTAAGCTCCGCCAGTTCCTTGGGAGGCATCCTATAGGCTCTACGAGAAATAGGTGTTGTTCCAGGTTTTAACTCAATGGCAAACTCTACATCACGATCAGGAGGTAAACCAGGCAATCATCAGGAAACACATCCAGAAATTCACAAACTACCGGAATGTTTGCACATTTTTTACTGTGGTTGCACATATTCTACCAACTACTCTTTGAGGGATTGGAAGCTGAATGAGAAGTTGGGTTTGGCTATTAGGCAAGTTTACCCTGATGGTTCTATTTAGCACGTCAATGACAGCCTTGTGCTGATACATCCAATTCATGCCTAATATCACATCTATATCCTGGTCTTTCAGCACTATCATTGAGGTCGGGAATATATACCCGCCAAGTTCTATGGGCACCCGATGTACTACTTCCTTAGTACTCATACGCCCCCCGGGCGACTGTATAAGGAAATTTTCTTTTATTTCCCCAACTGGTATCTCATGCTTGATGACAAATGTGCGATTGATGAATAAATGAGATGCACTAGAATCAAAAAGCGTAACTGCAGGGTGACTTGCGACAGGAAACCTACCCATCATGACGGGCTCTCCTGCAGGGATGTCGTCAACATGGGTGTAGTATACTTGACCTGCTTTCTTCACAACCTTCCCCTTGTGGGCATGCTGCTGGTGACCACGGTGCTGAATTTGCTGCTGCTGACCACCAGGAGCCTTCTGTGCATTCTGGTTGTATTGCTTGGGGAATGGACAGTTGCGGGACCAGTGTCCCATCTTGCCACAGTTGTAGCAAGGGTGGTTGTAGGTGGTTTGGGGAGTAGTGATACGAACACCAGGGGCATTCGGCTGAGTGGTGTTTTGTTGGTTGGAGGTGTGGGAGGTAGCCGCAGTGCGAACCACGACTTGCTGCTGGGGGTACGGTGGACGAGAGTGATGGGTGGGATGGTAGATTATTTTCTGGCGCTTCTGACTGCCAGAAAACCCAGACTTCTTCTCATCCTGATGCTTGCGATCACTTTCTTCAAAAGCTATAGCAATGTTGACAGCCTCATGATAAGTGCAGTGCAGGTTGTTGGACAGACTTCACTGAATCTTGTAATTTAGACCCCGAACGAAGCAATCCTTCTTTTTCTGATTGGTGTTGATATGCTCAGGGGCATACTGTGACAGGTGATTGAACTGACCAACGTACTTCATGATGGTGGATTCTTTTAGTTGCAGAGCCAGGAACTGATCCAGCTTCATCTTCATTACACCCGCAGGAATGTAATGAGCCTGCAAAGCCTCATGAAACTCCGCCCAGATAAGCTGATGTCCATCGGGCTGTGCGGACAGGAGGTTTGCATACCAAGCACTTGCAGGACCCCATAGTTGCTGTGCTACGAACAGGGGCTTCTAAATTTCAGTGCAGCGAATCAGACTAAACTTTTGTTCCATGGTACGGAGCCAGTCATCAACCTCCAAGGGCTCATCAGCTTTGGTGAAAATAGACGGGCAAGTATTAGTAAAGTCCACGTACGTGGTCTCATCTTCATTGTGGCAGCCACGACGTCCACCATGGTTGCCCCGGTTCTGTGCAAGCGTTGTGGCGGCATTGGCCAAGGCCATAATAGCATCTGCCAAGGTTGGTGGAATAGGCATTGAATGGGGAGCACCCTCCCCCTCCTCAGAGGTTCCAGCACCAGAAGAGCGAGTGTTGACAGGCATCTATTTAATAGCAAACCGAACTTAGGACTTACATTAATTAAATGAGACATAGTAACAGTACACACTTACACATTACAACACCCTAACACTTAGATAAGGTTCCCAGACCCAACTAAGGTTCTTGGCAAGCACCAATATTACAATACAAAGGATAACGATAGGCCGACATCCCTAGTCCTATGGCTAGTCTAGTCGTCGTTGACTGCGGTCGCGTCCAAGGCGTCACCGTACTCGTAAAACTCCTTGGCGTCATCCTCAGCGTCCTCCTCGATGACCACCTAGAGAGGCTCGACCTCCTCGTCAATATCCTCCATGTCCTCATCCTCAGGACCAACCATGACTCCCATCTCGGGATCCTCCATACACAGCTCTAGGATAAGGTTGAGCTCCTTGTTGAGCCTGTGCACTTCCTCATGCAGAGCATCATTGTAGTCCTCGATCTACTCCACATAGATCTCTAGCTCATGCAGCCTAGCCCTGGTCGCGTCTTCACGCGCCCAGGTCGCATCCCTCTGCTCGATGAGACGTGCCACAGCAGTACACAGCCGATCGATCGTAGCCACGTCCTAGTAATGCTCTCAACGAGCGGTGGCAAAGTCCTCAGTCATCCTCCTCATCTCCTCCCTCATCCTGTCAATCTCCTCCTGCAGCTCAGCGTGACGGCGGCGGGAACGACGACTGCTGGAAGCCTCCTCGTCACGTGGCGCCAGCTGGTGACGCGGCACTCCCCTAGGACCCGTCATCTTGCGAGCAGTCTGTTTGGTGCATGCCATGCTGGAGAAGATAAGTTTGGATTAGTGAGGATATTATAGGCTAGCAAGAATAGGTTTGATAGATCCTAACCCATAAACCACTTTAAGGAGGAAGTTAATTAACATGTGAATTAATCATGATGCAAGAATCGTACTTACGAAGTTTTAAACCAATGCAAGATAAACAAATGCATAAATAATTTTTAACATAGGGTTAATAATAATGCTATTCCACTGGCTACCACAACTATGTTACGGAATAAGATAAGAACAAGCAATTTGGACCAAAACATCAATTTAGATTTTTATGATCCAAAACATTTTGAAGTTTTGAAAAGTAAGACTACAATGATTTAGCAATGGAACGCTCTGATACCAGCGGTAAAAGAACCACCTAAATCACATGGCCCACAGGCACCTGTCATTGTCACTAATGACCTCAAACAGCAGGGCCCGTGTCCCAGATGATCTAGAAGGTCCTGCCGGGCACATCAGTACCCGTTTTTCTCCGACAGGATCCCATTGCGAAGCCATTACAGAATTACAACATTTCATAATAAAGTACATCAGAGTAAAAGTGCGGAAAGATTACATAGTACTTAGATTACAAACTGGTTGTCCAAATAGAATTTAAATGCAGTTATTACAAACCAAAGATAAGTAGCAGTAGCGGTGGAACAACGATACAACATACTTAGATAAATGATACCAGAACCCTGCCCACGGGTCCAACCTCACTCTTCCTCACTTCCTTCCTGAACGATGGTCACACAGCAGGGAGCGAGACAAACTCCGACTGCTGATTTCCTGCAACAGGGGTTAACAAACCCTGAGTACTGGGGTACTCCGCAAGACTTACCTGACTAAAGAAAAAGGGAATGAGACTCAGGAATGCAGGCTGAGGGGAGTCAAGGTAAGGCTTTAGCAAGAGTCAAAACATTTTTGTGGAAAAGCAATACTAACCCTATTTTCAGTATTTTAGTCGACATAATTATAGTCAATATCAATAGTTCTCAATTCTTTCACATATATCCTTCAATTCCAATTACTTATTCATTCTCAAAAACATCCTAGTTCCGAACAACTTTTCAATTGTAGGTCAAAGGATCAAGTCTCCATATCCGAGGAGCAACGACAATTCGGATCGATTAGTACCCAGCTGGGGATCCCTATCCACACTGCATATGTAACACCTAAACTTGCATATGCCAACCCCATCTACCACGGCTTTTCCAATACCTGAACCGGTCCTGCGCCACCCGAGAGCACAGTACTCCTCTCATATCCAGGCACACTGGCCATGAGGGTACACGCTACTCTCGCCATCTCTCCGCTCCCAGTACGTGGTTGTCGGTTCAAGTAGTAGAGCCACCGGAGTCAGGGCTTCCCGTAGTATGTGGCTAGTTGCAAAGTCTCAATCACAGTAGGCCTACAACAAACGGTTCCTAATTCCTTTTTCTATTAGAGACCTTGCATTGGGACTCTAACTAAAGTACAAGTAACCGCACAGTTTTCAAATCCCTTTTCCGCCGGTGGTCAAGTGGGACTCTAACTCAAATTCACAACCATCGAACGGAAAAATTCCTTTTTCCGTCAGTGACGATGCATTGGGGCTGCTACCTAAGTGCACAATCACCGAACGGACTCATATCCCTTTTCATTTCTCATGATTCATTATTAGTATATCCCCATAAGTCAAAAATAGCATTTTATGCAAATCTAAATTAATTTAGCAGGGCTAAGCATTTTTCAAACATTTTCATTTTTAAACAGGTTTCAAGGGTAATATATAAAGACAGGTAATGCAACAAGATAGGTGACAATCAACTCCTACCAACCTAATGCAATAATTAACTCAAGTTATAAATATTTTATAAATCACAAGGAAGGGCTGAATGCACCGGGGCATGCCTTGAAGCGCGAAGAGAGTCGGATCGGGATCGGTGCCGCAAATGTCAAACCCCTGAACCACCTCAAGAGTACTCTCCTCAGCAGTCACCTCAGCTTTCACTTCTTCGTTCACGGGCACTACACGTATGCAATGATGCATGCTTAATATGATGAAAATGACATGCGATACCATATTCAATAATCAAACAAATATGGATTTGAGTACGACTTCCCTTCACAATCTGACCATGATAAATTACTCTAAGATATCCTAGGTCATATGGGGAGTTGACCCAAGATCACAATCAATCCAAAAATCACATCAACCTTAAGTGATTAAGGTTTTTTATTTATTTTATCAATTAAATAAACCAATAATACAAGGACAATTATTTAAATTATTTCCAAATGAGCCCAAACTTTACCAATAGATAGCTTTTGTCCTAAAATAGTACCAAAATAAATTTCATGATTTTTTGATTAACAGAGATTTTATTAAAATTGTTCAAAGTTGCATTTATCAATTAAATCACTGATTTTTAGTTACTGCAGAAAGTGCTCAAAACATATATTTAATATTTTTATTAAATATTAAACATAATAGAGACTCTGCACAAATTTGTTCATGATTTTTGGAGCAGCACATTATTTCCTATAAAAAGAAGAAGCTGTAGTACTATTCATATTAATTCAAAATAGAAAAGCCATTTTAATTCATCCGGAAAAATGGAAAAGTGAAACCCGCCCGAGACGGCCCAGTTCCCAGCAGACCAGCCCAGCGCAGCCCATGCGCTCGCCCGCACGCCCGCTCTCTAACAGGGACAATGACAGGTGGGTCCTCCCTGTCAGTTCCCTCTTCTACCTCCCTCTCGCTAACACCAGCCGCGACGGCGACACGCTACCGGCTCGGCCATACCAGCAAAACCAACACCGGCGAGAGCAAGCACTCCGAGCTCCCCACTCGCAACCGCACCCCTTCTATGAACTCCGCCCCGCTCCTAGACCTCTCGAGCCCGACCGCGAGTAGGCATGGCGGCTTACCGCGGCAGCCCCACACGTTCCGAAGCCTACGGACCACCCCAAGCCAAACCGGTTACACCTAGGGCACCACAGAGCTCACCAAAGGTTTGGGCGCAAGCTACTTGAGGCAGCAGGTGACCGGAGTAGGCATAGCGGCGACGACCAAAGCACCGACGACGAGCTCTGGTGACGGGACCTTCGCTCCGACGAACTTAGAGCGGTAGAGGTTAGGCCACCAAGACTAAGGGAATGAGTGGACCAAAGGAAGTTCACAACGCTAAAGCGTGAAGGAAATGACCCACCGCAACGCCCAATGACATCCCAGAAGAGCACGACGGTGCTTACGCCGGAGCCGAGGAAGAAAGCAGCGGCCACAGGGCTACACCGATGATGACACGCTACCGACCCGGACCCAAACGATGCGCAAGAGAGTGGGTAGGCTAGCAGCATGGGCAATTTGGCAAATGGTGGACTAACAGCGATGAATTTCGTCCGGGAACCGAGGGAATCGCCGGCGAGCTGAGAGAGGTGAAAGAAGGAGAGAGAGGTGGTCACCGGCTTATAAACCGAAGGCGACGAGCGGATAAGGGCGAGGCGGTACCGGGACCCCCCTGCGACCCCCGCGTGGCGGTGCTCGGGCCCCGGCCGGCCGGACGGCGGCCGACTCGCGGTGCGCGCTCGCGTGCTCGGTGTCGAGCACTGTAGGCGCCCCCTCTGCCCCTACTGTAGCTAGGATGCAAAAGTTAAAACCTATTTCGTCTATATCTCCCAAATTCGTGTGGCAACCCGAAAAATCCCAAAAATAAAAGTTGTGCAAAATTTCATGAAGAACACTTTTGCTTTTTGAATTATGTTCAAATTCTGCATAGATTTGAATTTAAATAAAAGGGGGTAAACTCAAATTTGAATTTGATTTGCAATTCGATTAAATTCTCCCAATTTTTCTAAATAACTTGAAAATCTATAAAAATAAAAGTTGTTCAACTTGCTGAGCTCTACAACTTTCATTAAGGAAGTTTGGTTAGATTATTGATGGTTTTGAAATTGGTATTTCAAATTTAAATTTCAAACTAATAATTAGGGTTTAATTCAAATTTTTATTTAATAACTTCAAATTTGCCCAAAATAAAATTTGTTCCATTTTAAAAGATCTACAACTTCTATTAAGGTATGAATATCAAAATCCTTCTAGTTTTTGAATTACGGTTTTAGTGCCGGATTAGGGCTTATTTTTTATTTTTAATTTGAATTTATTTTGGAATTTCAATTATGGAGTTAACTATACAATCATCATCATTCATAATTAAACCACTCTAAATTCTCTGAGCACAATCATATGTAGGTAATTAAATTAAACATGATGACATGGCAGGTTTTAAATTAACCGTAATGCCAGAAGTGTTACAAGAAGATATTAGTGCAGTCATCAAGTCCACTTCTTAGAAACAAGGATGGACTCAACCTCGGTCAACCAGTCAAGGTAAGTACCAGGGCAATTATAATTTTTCAAATTAGAGACAACCACCCTTGATAGAATTAATATTAGAACAAGCCAGAATTAATGAAAATATTTATAAGAAGCTTGCTCTTAATGATAAAGTTTTAGAAGGAATTAATTCTAAGGTAAACAATTTCTCTTCTGCTATTAAAGATTAAATATTATTTAATAAAAAGATAGAATTACAAATTGCACAATTGTCTTCTACTTTGTTTACTACTGACCCTGAACCAGTAAAAGGAATATCTACTAGAAGAGATAAGTCTACACGTGATCCACCTTACCCAAAGGGAACTCGTAGACCACCACATTTAGTACAGTTAGAAGAAGAAATTGAAAAGGACAACAGAGAAGAAGAAGTCGTGCCACTCACACCACCAGTTGAACCACAAGATCAAGAATTAACTCAAGATTTTCATGACACAACCCTCCTACCGTTTCCATGTAGAAGGAGAAGAGCTAAAACAGATTATCAGTTTGGTAAGTTGGTAGAGGTAATTCAGAAATTATATGTCAATATTCCGTTGCTAGATGCCATGCAGGTACCTACATACGCAAAATATCTTTGAACCATCCTCAACAACAAAGGACCACTACCTTCTACTAAAGTTGTCAAGCTAACGTAGGAGTGTAGTGAGGCAATTCTGAGTTCTTCTCCTGCTAAGAAGAAGGATCCAGGCTGTCCCACTATTGATTGCTCAATCGGAGACCAGATATTCGAGAATGCTTTATGTGATCTTGGAGCAAGCATCAGCGTCATGCCCAAGACAGTCTTCGACAAACTCAACTATTCTACGCTCACGCCAACTTCATTGTGTCTACAATTAGCTGACCAATCGATTGCTATCCTGCAGGAATCACAGAGGATATTCTGGTCAGAATCCGCAACTTTTTCGTTCCTGTAGATTTTGTAGTACTTGACATGCAGGAAGAGAGGAAGATACCCCTCATCCTCGGGCGACCATTCCTAAACACTGCAAATGCAACCATCAACGTCGGAGCTGGAGAAATCACATTCACCAACAATGGGCAAGAAGAGCGGTTCGCGTTCAAGCCAAGACAGGAACAATATCAAACTTTGAACTGTCATGAAGGACCAGATGCAACAACATCTCCGACACCGGAGATAAATCATGAAGAATAATTCAACTGAAAAAGTCCGGGTCGGCGGACTTAAAAACCCCGAGCCTTCACCAGGAGGTAACTCGGTAGTTATCGGTAATTTAATTTTTGTATTAAAATTTGCATATTTACTTTCCCATAAATTGCATCATTAAAAAGAAATAAGCATAGCATGATTAAAGCTTAAGCCCCATGAGATTAATACTAACAGAACGTTAAACCCCCATCAGTGAAATTTACTGTGGTGGCAGAAAATTATAAAGAGACTATCATTAGAATTCTAAATTTTCATAGATTCATAAAAGCAATTTAGTTTTTCATTCTTGTGTCATTATATGGTATAAATACAGGAGACATATGGGACCCACCATCATCACATCAAGGCACCTCAAGCCGTATCATCAACTACCACCTTTCACTACCATCCAAACTCCATGTACTACCCACCATTCATTCAATTCACCAGAAAGAGCACTCACACACATGCATTTGGAGAGATATGAGAGCAATGTCAACATTGTCTAAAGTGGAGGGCCAAAGGACACAAGGTAGGGCTGGCCGGCCCCACACCCACGCCGGCCGACGCCCCTCTCCTTCTTCTCTGCCTCCCACTTCTCTCACTCACTCATTCACTCACTTGCACTGTAGAGAGCACCTAGCTACTCTGCTTTGCTGCTCGAGATTTCAAACTCTCACAAATCTTTCATTTGATTCAAGTTTAAGCAAGGGAAGGAGTAGAGAAAGAGATTAGCAAGAACACCTAGAAGAGAGATTGCTACTTCAATTCCTTCTCTCCACTTGTTCTTGTTTGTTCTTGTTTTGTTCTTGTGTTCTTATTCGTTCCTGCCGTGTTCTTCCTGTTCTTTATTTTACAGGCAAGATGAGCAATAGAATGAAAGGTGCCATCCGATCCCTTGGAAGAGCATTTTCACACCGCACAACAAGAAGTCAATCATCATCACAAGTGCCATCATTCGTCGGCTCCGACATGAATGTCGATTCTCCTTCACCTTTCGAGTACGATAACCCTTCAGCCTCTTCCCAAAGGGAAGAGAGGTATGAGCTCACAAGCATCACTCAAATTTCATTACCATCTAGACCTCAGAGAGAAATATTAAATATGGTTAAGAACAAGGAATTTACGCATACTCCAATTTTTTATGCCACTTTGCTCCATGAAATCGGAATAGATTCCGAGTTTGAGCTTATATTTAGAAATGTTGGTTGGGATGGTGCATGGCAAATCACTGAGCAGGATAGCAAGTTACTCACAATAGAATTTATTAGCACCCTAGACTTTGATGATGATGAGGTAAATTTTAGAATGTTTAATAAACCTTTCACCCTCTCACGGAAAACCCTTAGCTTAGCGCTAGGATTCCATAATCAGTGTGTGGTAAATATAATAGAATCTCTCCAAGACTTTGATAAAGATAATTTTTGGGAAAGCATCACTGCAAAGAAACCAGAGAAAAAACAAAAATATACTACTGAAAAAGTCCATCACCCCACACTAAGGTTCATGCTTAAATAACTAGCTTTTACATTTTTTCCTAAAGAAGAACTAAATACTATTAAACAAGATGAGCTACATTTATTATGCATCACGATAAAAAAGAGGAAAGCGTCACCTGTGAAAATGATATTGAATTACTGGAGAACTGTCCTTTCCACGAGAAAATGCAGCATTTCTTTTATTTCCTGGATTACACGTTTAGGTACTGGGCTAGGTTTATTACAGAATGCTACACTTGTTTTTATTGGCTATGATTTTTTCTTTCGTGCTCACATGCTCAAAGCCGAAATAATAAAATAATTATGATTTATAAAAATTATGCAAATGAGTACGAACTGCCGGATAGGGAGTTAGGAATTTATTCTGTTCAGAACTTTGTATTTCGAGCTAGTGGAGCTAACGTTGGCAGGTGTCCGTCCGCATGCATCAGCAGGGCGCCGAGAGCTGATTTCACTGGAACTGACCCGGCACCATCTGGGCCAGTTTATTTTCACTTTGTTAATTTTGGTGAGTGTAAGACCCCTGGTGTTACTATAACTAAAACATGCCATATAATCATGATTGCATGCAAATAATTCCGCATTCAAACCTGTTAGCGTGCAATAACTAAAATAAATTTATTTCTTACATATGATTGTGCATAGGTATGTTAGAGTGATCTTGTTATGCTAATGCTTGTGTGTGTATATTGGATTGAAATAAATTAAAGAAATTCAAAAGAAGACATTTAAAAACCCTAAAATCGGATCTAAAACCCTAATTCAGAAACTAAAATGATTTGGAGGTTGGCCCTTAAATAAAGGTTGTACATATTTAAAATGTGAGAAACTTCTATTTTGGGTAATTTTTAAGTTTCTAAATAGAATTTTAAATAAAACTCTAATCTATGCTTTAAAGTTTAAATTTGAAATATAAATTCAAAAACTAGCAAGAATCTGGTGATAGTTCCTTAACAAAAGTTTTATCCCTTTTAAAATGGAACAACTTTTATTTTTGGAGATTTTGAAGTTATGCAGTGGAAATTCAAATAAAACTCAAAGTAATGCTTTGAAATTCAAATTTGAAATGTTATTTCAAAAATCATCAAGAATCTAACAAAACTCTTTTAATGAAAGTTGTAGGGCTTGTCCATTAGAACAACTTTTATTTTTTTAAGTTTTCAACTTGTTCAGAAGAATCAAGAGAATTTGACCAGATTAGATTTGAATTTTAAAACCTCTATTTTCCCCCTTTTTAATTATTCAAAATCTACTCAAAATTTGAATTTGGTTCAAAAACTAAAGTTGTTCAGAATTAAATTTACTACGGCTCTTATTAAGGAAATTTTGCAAGTTGTCATACAAAATTGAGAGTAATTTAACAAAAATCAAATGGAGGTCAGGCCCTCCTACAGTACTCGGTGGGGGGGTCCGGTCCTCTGCACCCCGTACGCGGGTAGACCCGCGCGTGCTGCGCCGCACGCCGGCGATGCCCGGGCCGGCCGAGCCCTATCGACAGCTCAACGAGGTCGTGGGGGTCCCGGTCTGCGTCCGAGATCCACCGTTGCCCTATATATGACTCGTCGTCGCCATTCCTTCTCCTTTCTCCATCGTTGCCGACGACGAGCGCTCTGTTCCGGCCAAAAATTCGCCGTCGACGCTCCACCTCCATCCAATTCTCCGTGACACTAGCTTCGTCTGACCCTTGCGCACTGTTGAAGCCTATTCTTGCTATTTGACATCACCGGAAACTCCCAGCTGAAGGTCTTCTTTTCCCGGACCGACAGAAACGCCGACGTGATCCGCCCACCGTGGTCGGCTCGATTCGGTGAGCTACGTCTCGTTTAAGCACTTGTTCTAGTCACTGCAAGACCCTGTCATGCCCATACACTCGTCGGTTTTACTTTTAGTGCTTGGAGTTCGCCGGAACAGAGACTTTGCCACCGGTGTGCACCGCCGCGTCCGCCCTCATCGTCAACCGAGACGCTCCGAGCCATCTCCGCTCCAACCGGCTTGTGCATGGGACTCATGGTGAGCTCCTAAACTCCTCTACGTCCTCTTTTTGAACTCTACTGGCCATAGTTGGTCGGAACACCGCCGCGCCGCTGTGTTCCTAGCAGTCGAGCCGCCATAGCTGCAGCTAGGCGTGCTGTGAGCTCCAAATCGACCGGTTGCTACTTTAGATAGTTTCACTGGGTTGCGGGCAGCTTGCTGGTGTCCTTAGGCTCGCCGGTGTGGTTGCCGCTGGCAGGCCACCGCGGCAGCGGGAGCGCGGTCACGCGAGGAAGAAGAAGGGGAGAGAGAGGAGGCCGGCTGCGCCGCACTCGGCCGTGCTAGGCTGGCCCAGGAGCGCGGGGAGGTGAGCGAGTGTGGGTGAGAAGGAGACGGGCCGTGCATGGGCTGGCCTGAGCTGGTCCTTTGCTCGGTGGGCTGAGCAGGCCGCCTTGAGCCAGAGGCATTCCTTTTTCCTTTTCTCGGAATTTACTAATTAACCTACTAGTCTGATTTTGTTATTTTCATAACTAAATAATTAGGGCTGATAAAATTGTGAAACTTTTTCAGTAGTCTCTATGAGATGTTATGAATACATGAAAAATATGAAATTTATGAATTTAACCCTTTCTATATGCTTTAAAAATACCCCTTTTAAATTATAAATGTCAACTTTATGATTTTTATAGGTCAGGATGTATATCTAGAAATCATGAAATTTACTGTGTCACAGTTTTGGACCAGGAGCTACCTACACAAAAAATTTTAGCTCATTTGGACAAGGTTAATTTTTATTTCTGGTAGATGTTCATTTAAATAATCGATAAAAACAATATTTATAGTTAGAACTTAGGGTTTGGTGATTTCTGGATTAAGTAAAGACCATGGCACACTTCCACCACTGTTGGTCCATGGCAACTTAGTTACTTGGGTGAGGTGCTCATGTTCCACTTAAGATTATAATAAAAACTAAAAATGTTGTTTAGTCGAATAAGCCTCTCATAGTATATGCTTATATATATGTGTATGTATGAGATATTGATGGCTTATTTGATGCAACTTCATGTGTAAAAGGGGTAGTAAGTATGTTTCTTATATTAGGATTTTATTTGTCATGTTATATGTAAATGTAGGATGACTTGCCTGATAAACGATTAAAGTTAAGGGAAATCCTAACTGTTAAGAAACAAGTTGGTTTTGTTGGCTTGCAACCTTATCGTGAAGGAAAGTTGTACTCAACTTTCTAAATGAAGTTTACTTTCTAAGTAATTCATAATTTAGTGCATCCCATGTATCATGGCATACATATCATCATGTTAAACCTGCATTATTGTTTCGTGTAGTAAACGCACGGTAATTATTATCGGAAGCAAGTCCCAAGTAAGGTCTTCACTCGGTGGACGTGGATATTTCTTGGTGATTGACTTCAGAGTACTATCTGCTCCAAGCAACAGGCAAGCCCCGGTACATTCAGCCCTTTCCTTGTGAATTGCAAAATGTTATAACTTGAGTTAATCTACTGCATTAAGTTGAGAGGAGTTGATTGATAACTCAATTGATGCATTACCATCCTTGACCACTGAAATACCTCGAAACCATTTTAAAATAAAATGTTTGAGAAATGCTTAGCCCTGCTAAATTAATTTAGATTTGCACAAAATGCTATTTTTGAGCTATTGCGATACGTTAATGATTAAATTCATGAACAAAGGGTATTGGTAATGTTTTCGTTCGGTGGCTGTGCACCTAATCAGTATATTGTCACCGATGGAAAGGGTTTTGTCCGCTCGATGGTTGAACACTTGGGCTAGTGTCCCAAGGCTTTGTCACCGGCGGGCAGGGAATTGAAAACCGTTTGGTTACCTTGCGCTTGGGTTAGAGTCCCAATGCATTGTACTAGCGGGAAAAGCTTTAGGGACCGTCCGTTATAGGCCTGCTTGTGATCGAGACATTGCAACTAGCCACATGCTACAGGAAGCCCTGACTCCGGTGGCTCTATTGCTTGAACCGACGACCACGCACTGAGAGTGGAGAGATGGCGAGAGTAGCATGTACCCTCGTGGGTTAGAGTCCCGGATTGGAGGTGTACTGTACTCTCGGGTGGCGCAGGACCGGTTCAGGGATGGAAAAGCCGTGGTAGACGGGGTTGGCATATGCAAGCTTAGGTGCTACATATGCAGTGTAGATAGGGATCCCCAGCTGGGTACTAATCGATTCGAATCGTCGTTGCTCCTCGGTTATGGAGACTTGATCCCCTGACTTACATCGGAAAGTGGTTCAGAACTAGGATGCTTTTGAGAATGAATAAGTAATTGGAATTGAAGGACATGTGTGAAAGAATTGAGATCTATTGATTAAAATAATATTGAAAAATATTGAAAGCTGGATTATTATTGCTTTTCCGCAAAATACTTTGACTCTTACTAAAGCCTTGCCTTGATTTCCCCTCAGCCTGCATTCCTGAGTCTCATTCCTTTTTCTTAGTCGGGTAAGTCTTGCGGAGTACCCAGTACTCAGGGTTTGTTAACCCCTGTTGCAGGTGAGTCGAGAGTACAGTTCTGTTTGGGACCGTGCCGGTTGACGGATCACGCATGGGTGAAGACATGTATATGATATAACCCTTGGGCAGGGTGTTTAGTTGTATGATGCTACTCCACTACGAAGTGCTAGTTCGGGATAATGTAATTTATATTTGTAAACCTATGTTTATCTAATGTTTTCGCACTCTTCACTCTGATTTATATTATTTGTGTAAACTGTTGTAATACTTGCAAGGTCTTTACATTGAGATCCTCGAGGAAATCAGGGTTTCCGAGGAAACCGGTAGGCCACTAGGTTGCGGGGAACTCGTGCACAGTAACCGGATGTCCTTACTAATGATGATGCTGCACGTGGGCCCGGTGATTTAGACGGTTCTGCCACAATGAGCAGGGATCGACGCAGGAACCACGCCAGCAGTGGACCGCCCATGCAGGATGGGAGGACCAGCCCACATTTCAACGAGGAGAGTCTTCGTCCGCAACAGCAACAGGTTGGGAATCATCCCCCACAGAGGAGCCAGACAACACGGCAAATGATTTTCAGAGAGGCCGAGCATCCTTTTCTGTGCGCGGGAACATGGACTTCACCACTGGTGTACCATATCCGTTCCACGCACCACCAGAAGATGGCTACTACCGGCCACCTGAGCAGCATTTTTCGGCTACCACTAATGATTTTCTGGCTTTATCTATGCTCCTTACTGACATTGAGCAGGGACAGAACGTGATAAGCGACAAACTGCACCAGCACGAGCAGTGGCAGCATCAGGTCGATGACAGGTTCTACCAGCATGAGCAGTGGCAACATCACACGGACCAACGACTTGATCAGTTATACCAAGGACAGCAGCAGACACAGAGCGGACTAAAGTATTTGATACATCAGATGGGATATGCGCCGCCACCTCCACCATAGTACTGAGCACGGCAACATTTAGTTTGGGGGAGATCCCCGCTAAGTGAGCACCCATCACCTTTGTATATTTTCTATCATTTACTTCAGTATTTATTTTAGTCTTTAATTCTGTCAATTTCAATATTGCTAAAAAAACACAAAACTAGAAAAATAAATAAAAATTTATTTACCGCTTTCTTTAGTTACTACATTAAATTCTTGCTCGATAAAAAAATTGAAAATCTAAAAAAATAGAGCATTTAAGTAAGTTTGCTTTACATTCTGCATTAATTTTGTCTTTAGAGTAAGTAGAACTTGAAGGTAGAGAAAAATCAAAAAGATGATTAAATTGCTTAAATATAATTTCCTGCAAATGCTTAGTATTTAAATTTAAATTCTCCCACGAATTGCATGAAGTTTATCTACCATAAAAATTTATTCTGAAACTTAATATCTGTGGGTAGCATAAGTTTTGGATTAAATCTAAGTAATTGACCGATATGATATAAGAAGGTTTGAGTTGCTATTATTTCATTCTGAGTGATACCTAAGCTCCAGACATTTCAAAGGTCAAAATCAAAATAAATATAATAATAATTTATTCTACTAATATGAATTAAGTAGACTATTCTGTTATGCATTCATGATTGAATTCATATGCACAATTGTTTTTGCTCTATGCACAAGTCTCTCTCTTAGAAGTCCAAAAGAGAGTGTGGGTTATAAAATTAAAAGATGACATACTAAAGAAGTATGAGCCTGAAAGATGCCATATCAAAAGGGTATGTGCCAAATTAAAGAAAGAGAGTAAAACAATGGGTGCAAAGACACCCGCCTGAGAGAAAAAAATGGGTACAAAAAGTATCCGCTGGGGAGATAGGCCACACTCTACAGAAAGACATAAAAGAGAAGATAATGCATAGGAGCCCAAAAATAAAATTTTATCACACTCACACATTCAGTCATGGTGTATAACTTAGTAATCCTCTGCAATCTTATTAGTAGACTCTCATTATTTTCTAAATAAAAGCTATACTCAAAAAAAACTCTGGAGCAATGGTTGAAACAAAGGATGAAAGATATAGTGCTTGCTTAATTATTTTATCTTTCAATTACCTAATATTTAGTTTAAAAGCCCCACGATTTAAAGAGTAGGAATAAGTTTGAAAGGTGGACTAATGAATTTCAATCGGGGAAGAATTTCTGTTTAAATATTTGAGTACTTGTTGGAAGTTATATATTTTAATGAAACCCTGAATAAATTATTTCAAGTCAACTTTGTTAAGGGACTAGTAAAGACTTAGCTTGGGGGTATTGTTGACGGTCGTTAAGCACCAATTTTATACCGTCAACTAATGCTTGGAAATGGGCAATAATAGAAACATAGGGGTTATTCCTGACAGATTCCACGAGTTTTGGTGACTTGTCTATTTTCCAGGGGATTATCTAGAAAAGCTTAAAAGAAGGATTAAAATGCATAATTATCACGAAACCTGATCACGAAGGAAACAAACGTCATCGGCAAGATAGAAGAGTGTAGAAGGCACCCGAAGCAACCGGGGCCCCACCGGGCAGGTGGTGGGGCCGAGTGGCCCCAAGGGGGGCCGGGCGACGCCCCCTAGGGTTTCGCCACCATCTTTTGGAGTCTTCTTGCACCGCCTTTAAGGAGTCATCTCGGCCCTTGGTTAAGTCGGTTTGATCCTATGGCGCACATTCATTCTACCGGGCTATAAATAAAGGGGCAGAGCCCCTCCCAGAACACCAATTCATTCCTCTACTTCATTTGTTAAGAGTAGACAGAAGTTAGGGTTTCCAGAGATTAGAAGTAGAGCTCTAGTTCCTCAAGTTCATTAGTTTAGGCGTCTAACAAGGTTCAAGTAGAGTTGGGCGCTACGCTTAGGATTCCAGATCTGTTCGTCTGGAGATCGGTAATTTTATCTTGTATCTCATTATGACTTCACTCTATTTTAATATATTGCTACTTTTTCAGTTCTTAGTTTATTCTAGTTGCATATTCGATATAGTCGTGATTGGTGATGATTATTGTCATATGATCGTAAAGCGCCTAATTCAGCACTCGAGTGAGTTAGGTGGTATGTATTATGTAGATGTGGTGTCTAGATATATTACGTACCTACGGAGGCACCCTGACGTGTCGGGTCGTGTGGTAGTCCGCGTAGGTGACAGCTACTTTGGTTCCTCTGTAGTCCACCCCCCATACGTAGGACGAGCAGAGCGTGGTCGTGAAGGAGGTGACCCTTGTGTCTTAATATCCTCATTAGATGATGCTCCTTATGATGTTTTCTGAGTTGATTCTGCTATAAATGAAGATGTGTAATATAGCGTAGGCTGTAGACTTTATATTTAGTAATTACATAGGTTTCCTTTACTTTAGCCGAATCTCGAGATTGTCTTATTACATTAGTGAGTTTCTACATTCTATCTCTGGAATACCATTTACTTTATTTACTCAGTTATCATTTATCATATTATTATTGACTTATTATCGCTAAAGCATTAGAGTTATTGGTTATCGTAGGTTTGCACATTTATTATTAATTATAGTAGATTATCCTAATGAGTAGAATGCATGTTTATCCTTTTGGCATAAAACAAATCAACTGATACTCAGAATACTTACCGGGTGAAGTGCTACAATGGGAGAATTATCTGTGCGCTTGTGGATATATTCTATAGTGTTATATTTTTAGGTGGCAAGTGTAGATCAATTTTACCAATGGTTTTTGGCATCATGTTAGGGATGACAACCTAACGTGAAGTGATGTTAAAAATTACCAACACTGGAGCATTGCATAACCCGAATGACATTCGTCGATAAACGTAAGTTCCATACGGGCATGTGAAAGTGGTCTTACTTTGGTCATCGAGGTGGATCGGGATTTGATGATATCCGGAATAACCATCGAGGAAACAAAAGAAAGAGTGCTTTGCAAGCCGTTCCAACATTTCATCAATGAAGGGTAACGGGAAGTGATCTTTCCTTGTAGCCTTGTTGAGTTTTCGGTAGTCAATGCACATCCGCCACCCAGTGACAGTTCATTGAGGAATGAGTTCATTCTTCTCATTCCTTACAACCGTCATTCCTCCTTTCTTTGGCACAACTTGGACCGGGCTTATCCACTCACTATGAGGTATAGGATAAATAATCCCAGCATGTAAGAGCTTGAGGACCTCTTTCTTAACAACCTCTCACATAGCGTTGTTAAGCCTCCGTTTTGGTTCCCTAGATGGTGAAGAATCAGGATCGATGGGGATACGATGTGTGCAGAGAACGGGACTAATCCCTATGAGGTCTTGGAGTGAGTAGCCTATAGCCGCTTTATGTCTTTCTAGGACAGTGACAAGTTTATAAGTTTCTTCTTGGGAAAGCTTGTCACTTATGATAACATGAGTTTCTCGATTATTGTTCAGAAAAACTTATTTTAAGCCAGAAGGAAGTGGTTTTAGCTCAATTGAGGGTTGTGGTTTGTCTAATTCAACAGGTTCTGCCAACTCTTCCTCTTCTTGAATAAAGTGTTCATCATCGAGAATTGGTTGGGCCATGTCTTCTAGAGATGCAATTAAGACCTCCTCAATTGGGTCTTGTTCAGGCTTGGGTTCTACTATTGCATTAGTTGAGCGAGCAAGCAAGATGGAGATGGGAGAACTTCCTAATTTTAGGTCTAAGATACCTTGCTTCAGTCGCTCTTGAAAGAGTGTCCCAAAAGGCACACCAATCAAGAGGGATGTGTCCCAGATGTCATAGATATGAAAATCTAGATGATATTCAGAACATCTTATTCGCAAAGGGATAGACCTTATGACCCCATAACTTTCTAGAGTAACTCTAGAAGGAATTCTTAGAAGCCTATGAGATGGGATCACGAACTCGTTGGGGCATAGTTGTTCGGTCAAAGCCTTTGAAATAATATTCATTCCAACGGTAGGACTATAGTGAGCCTCTATGGTGGTTCCCTTAAGGATGCAAGAGATGATGTCTGAGGGAGCAATAATTTAGGCTACCTCAATGGATAACTCCGATTCTGCCAACTACTCATGACTCATGATGGCCGATAATCCTTTAATGTGTTCTATAAGGAAAGCTTCATTATGTGGACCATCATCATCCTCAGATGACACTCAATGTGACAGAGGCTTCACTTGAACAGGTAAATTCAAGGCGTTTCCAATATCTTCAAAAAGACCATCCTCGATTTCAAAGGGGAACATGCATGGATTGGGTTCATCATCTTCCAAAATGTGTTGTGTTACCATAATGGGAGGTTTTTCGACAACTAAATCATCAGAAGGATTTGAAGGAATTTCAAATTTAGTTGTGTCTACCTTCATTTTGTTGGTCGGGGCTTGGCTCGACTTTTTCTTCTTCTTCTTCAGGAAATTCGTCAAGAATGCCTGTGTAAGGGGTGTTTTCTAGGATTTTCTCTAAATAGCTTTCCCTTTACTAATGGTTTTGTGCGAGAACAAACCTCCAGAAGATAAGTCGAGATGTAGAGCAGCTTCCTTCCTAAGAGCAAGTTGGAAGTGGCTAAGAAGCACGTTGTCAGGCAAGGAAAGGGTTGGACCGATATTGATAAGATTTATGAATCTAGCCCAGGCTGCTCCTATGGCCTCCTTCTCCTTTTATTGAAAGGTAAGAATTTCTATTCCAAGAGCGGCGATCTTGGAATTTGGGAAGAAAGCAAGACAAAATTTGCCCTGAAGTTTTCCCAATTTCCATCTACACTTCTAACGTTATGATCATACCAATGTCTCGCCCTCTCAGAAAGAGAGAACGGAAACAATATCCATTTCAAGGTCATGTGTCATGCCAGAAATAGTCAAACAAGCACATAATTGCTCAAATTCTCTAAGGTGAGTGTAGGGATTTTCATCTTTTAATCCAGAGAAGGGTTGCTCCCGAACCATGGCTATGAAACCAGGGCGAATTTGAAAGCCATCCATAAGAATAGGATGTGATGATGGTGGTGGCTCTAGTAATTCACCCTTTGGAGCGAAAAATTGGTAAATGGGTGTGAAATCTATGTGGTAAAGGTGGTGGTAAAAAAAGAAAATAAAAGATACATGGACGAACTTGATTCGATCCCAGAACAGCTACCGTTCCCCAGCAACGGCGCCAGAAATCTTGTTGGTATTTATTAATGCACACAGATTAATCCGTAAGCGCACGGTTACCGCTGTAGCTTTCACCTAAGAGTATTCCAAGGTATCGATTTTCCACGGGGAACACGAAGTGTACTAGAAACAAATCAAGAACGTCCAAGGATAGGTGAGATATATATATTTTTGGTGGGTAAATAGGGGTTATCTAAAGTCAACTAGATGAAAAAGGATCAGACCTACTATACTAAACCTACTTTGGAGCAATAGTACCTTTCCAACTCTCGAAAAGATGAGAAAGAAGTAGCTGGGGAAGGCTGCCAAAAAGCACTACGAAACACCAACTCCGACGTGGTGGAATACGAAGACCGACAGAGCTACCACCTCTGGGGCTACCACAACTAACCGTAAGAATTGGGCACAAACTCAGGTAAACACTAGCCTAAATACCACGTCTACACCAATGAATACTACTCTAATCAAGTACATTAACTAGAGCACTCAATACGAGCGGAGATCCCATAAGCAAAGTAAAGAAAGAACTGAATTTAATTAAATAGAAAACTTAGAATTACCGACTGAAGAACCTAAAGATGAATCGATGAAGAATTATCTCCGTAGAGGTACAAAGTTGAGGAAGATCCGACAGGCCAGTTCCTCCTTAGATCTCTCTCCTCTCCTCTCTCCCTATTTTCTAATTACAACTAGTTGAATTAGAACTAAAACTAGATGAATTAAAATTAGATCAACTAGAGGGATCCTACTAGCCCTAATTTATGTAGAGAATATGAAGCTCTGGGGTGTAGAATGCCTCTAGGAGGGGCCTTGGGGCATCATTATATAGGCCGAGGTGGAGTAGAGGGCAAGGAACCGCCACGTCATCGATCCACGTCTCATGTTATGTGCACCGTCGGATCAAACCAACCTTAGATCGACGTAGAGATGCTTTACTTAGGTTCCAAGGAAGCGTGGGAGGAAGATTCCAGAAGGCGAGCGCCGCCACTTGACCTAGGGCGCCGGGCGGCGTGCCTAGGGGGCCAGTCGGCCCCATCTTGTGGGCTTTGGGCCCCGCCTCCGCTCCGGTGTCTTCTAGATACTTCTAGTAGTCCAATACGCGATGTCTTCGTCCGTGACACGTTTCGTGACTTTTAAGCACTTTAAATCCTCATTTAATCCTTTTTCTGAAATATTCTCTGGAAAATATGAAATCACCAAAACTCGTGAAAATTGTCAGTTAAAACCCCTATCTTTCTATTGGTGACCTCTTTTATGCATGTAGTTGACGATATAAAATTGGTGCTTAACGACCATCAACAGTAGCTCCCATATTGAAGTAGTAGTTTGTAGTGTAGACGTGGTGTCTACGCTATGATTACTTGTGAATGTCCCCTGATTGGCCGGATAGTGGTAGTTCGTGTAGGTGACAGCTACGTTGATTCCTCTGTAGCCCACTTCCTGTTGATAGGATCGATAGGTGTATAAGTACTTGGTAGGAGAGAACTCTGATTTCTGCTCTTATTCAGGTTAGTGCCCAATTAGAACGTATTATTCAAAGCTTACCGATTATTGGAACTAGATAGTCACTAGCTCTTTCCTTATTCTCAATATTCTCTGGATTGATTGTGCCATTGGATTGAGAATCAATAAACTTAGTCAGTATCACCTACTGTTCCTTTGGGTTCGATATTAAACCGGGATAGTCTGGGTGAAGTGCTACATCGGTATTATATCTGTGTGCTTGTTGATAATTTGATTATAATAATATTTAATAGAGTACAGTTAATTTATACCAACAAGCATTTCTGGCGCTGTTGCCGGAGAACGGTTTGCTGATTTTGACTTTAGTTTATCTTAATCTTGTATTATACTTTTATCTTTTACCTTTTTTAAATATGGAACCCATCTCCCAACTTTTATATCAATACGGAGACCATCGGGGTCATATGTCTAGCCAAAAGAATCATCTAAACTTATTACATCATCTGGCTATGAGCTACGCCTGGGATTAATTAAGTTAGTTCAGGAACACATTTTTTCTGGTAGTTCTAACGGAAACCCCTATTCCCATTTAACTGATTTTGAGCAGACATGTGCATGTCTACATATTAAGGGCATGGCAGATGAAACTTTAAAGTAGAAACTTTTTTCGTTTTCGTTAACGGGAAAATCAAAGAAATGGTATAATCGTCAAATTGGGAGTAGTCGAGGAGATTGGAAAGTATTGCGTGCTAATTTTTGTCTTAAATTTTTCCCTATCGAGAAAGTCGCGAAATTTCGTTTTGAAATTATAGGATTTAAATAATTAGATAACGAATCATTAGGCAAGACTCGGGAACGCTTTGATGGATTTATAAATTCTGGATCTAATCTTGCTTTGCCAGAACCTATGCTTATGCAACATTTGTTTTTAGGCCTTAATGATAAAAATAAAAAATACCTTAACTTGGCCGCGGGTGGAGCATTTATCAATATTACTGCTACAATGCTAAAACCATTCTTACTAATATCTTAAATGATCTTCCTAAACAAAAAGAAGAGTTGTTAGAAGATGAACTTTTGTTACCTAAATCTAAACTTTTGTTTGATTCATCTCAACCTTTAGCTAAATTAGAACCTGAACTATCTAATGAGAAGCAGATAACTCCAATTGCTGATTTCATTCTTGAATTTGAGGATGAATTTTTTGATGATTATGGAACTACCTCATGTCATCATAAAATTATGAAACCTCAAGAATCTATGAAAATTTAAATTTTTCACATCCTGCTGATTTAAAATTTCTTAGAGAAATAACAAGAGAATTGATTTTTGTTGAGTAATGAGTGGTTGATAGAATCTGAACTTTTAAATGATATAATTCGTTTAAATTTTCCTACCATTACAATTAAATGTCAAATGATGCATATCCTTTTGATGCCTTTTATAACCCAGTAGTAGGTGTCAATATCATGTCTCTTACATTTGCTAAAAAATTCTTGAAAGATATGCCATTAATTCCTACAAATAAATTATTGAAAAGTCATTCGGGACATATTATTCCTAGTTTAGGAGTTTTTTGTGCTCTTCCTATTGTGATTAATGAATTCTGAATTTTGCTGAATTCTTATATCTTTGATGTTTGGGATTTTGATGTAATGATTGGATTACCAACAGGAAAACTTATGCAAGAAGGTTGTACGGGCAATTTAGATATTAAACTTAGGAAAGGATTTAATCTCTCTGTACCTATAACGCATGCATTAAAAGGTAAGGCAGAGCCATTTCCTGAGTTAAATCCAATAGAAGAGGTTAAGGCTGTGTCATTTGAAGAATTTATTGAACTTAATTTAGAGGATGATATCCAGTTCTTCATTAATAAAGAGGAGGAGGATCCTATTGATCCTGAACCTCTGGATGAATTACTGGAGCCATTTAAGCCTCCTATTGAGCTTAAACAACTACCTTCTGGTCTTAAATATGTTTTTGTGAATAATGATCAAAATTCTCCTGTGATTATAAGTGATAAACTTTCTGATGAAGAATCTTTTAGACTAATAACTGTCTTAGAAAAACATCGAGCTGCTTTTGGTTATTCACTCCAAGACCTTAAGGGGATTAGCCCTTTTTTATGCACCTATCGTATTCCAACCAATCCGGAAATTACACCTTCTGGAAAACCCCAACGTAGGCTTCATAATGCGATGAGGGAAGTTGTTAAGAAAAAAGTCTTAAAACTTTTGCATGCTGGGATTATTTATCCTGTGCCGCATAGTGAGTGGGTAAGCCCTGTTCAAATTGTACCTAAAAGGGTGGAATGACCGTAGTTCAAAATGATAAAAATGAATTAATACCTCAGAGAACTGTCACTGGATGGCGAATATGCATAGATTATAGAAAACTTAATAAAGCAACAAAGAAAGGTCATTTTCCGCTATCCTTCATTGATGAGATGTTAGAGCATTTAGCAAATAATTCTTTCTTTTGTTTCCTTAATGGTTATTCTGGATATCACCAAATTCCTATCCACCCTGATGATCAAAGCAAAACCACTTTTACTTGTCCTTATGGAACTTATGCTTACCGTAGAATGTCCTTTGGATTATGTAATGCACCTGCTTCTTTTCAAAGATGTATGATGTCGATATTTTCTGAAATGATAGAAGAAATCATGGAAGTTTTTATGGATGATTTTTCAGTTTATGGAAAAACTTTTGATGATTGTCTAGAAAATTTAGATAAGGTTTTGTAAAGATGTGAAGAAAAGTACTTAGTCCTTAATTGGGAAAAAATTATTTTATGGTTAGAGAAGGAATAGTGCTAAGACATCTAGTGTGTGAAAGAGGTATAGAGGTAGACAAGGCAAAAATTGAAGTAATTGAACAACTACCTCCACCTATTAATATAAAAGGAATCCTAAGTTTTCTTGGTCATTGTGGTTTTTATCGTAGATTTATAAAAAAATTCACATACTGCTAGACCACTGACTAACTTATTAGCTAAGGATGTCTCTTTTGAATTTGATGATGTGTGATTAAAATCTTTTAATATTCTTAAAGAAGCACTTACATCGGCACCAATCATTCAACCCCCTGATTGGTCTTTGCCTTTTGAAATTATGTGTGATGCTAGTGATTATGCTGTAGGGGCAGTATTAGGACAAACAAAGGATAAGAAGCATCATGCAATTGCTTATGCTAGATAAAAACTATGACAGGAGCACAACTAAATTATGCAACAACTGAAAAAGAGCTCCTACCTGTTGTTTTTGCTATTGATAAATTCATATCTTACTTAGTAGGAGCAAAAGTAATTGTCTATTCTGATCATGCTGCTTTAAAATATTTGCTCACTAAGAAAGATGCTAAACCTCGTTTGATAAGATGGATTCTGTTACTTCAAGAATTTGACTTAGAAATAAAAGATAGAAAAGGAATAGAAAATCCAGTTGCTGATCCCTTGTCTAGAATTCAATTTAAGAAACCTCAGGAATTACCTTTTAATGACTCATTAAGAGATGACATGTTGTTTAAAGTGACCAAGTCAGAGTCTTGTTACGCGAATATTGTCAACTTTATGGTTGCAGGTTATATACCACCAGGGGAAATAAAAAGAAGCTCATTTATGAAAGTCGTCTCCACATATGGAATCCACCATATCTCTTCACAATTTGCTCAAACGGGTTACTGAGAAGATGTGTACCAGTAGAAGAAGGCATGCAGATCATTTAAAAATGCCATGCATCACCATATGGAGGTCATTATGGGGCATTCCGCATTCATGCTAAGATCTGGCAGAGTGGGTTCTTTTGGCCAACTATGTATGAAGACACCAAAGATTTTGTCTAGAGATGTGGATCATGTCAGAGGCACAAAAATATCAATGCAAGAGATGCTATGCCACTCATCAACAATCTCCAAATTGAGCTCTTTGATGTCTGGGGAATTGATTACATGGGACCATTTGTGAAATCAAGAAATTATGAATACATTCTGGTGGTAGTTGACTATGTATCCAAGTGGGTAGAAGCTATGCCATGCATGAATGCTGACTCTAAACATTCAAAGAAGATGTTTGAAGAGATTATATTTCCAAGGTTTGCGAAACCAAGGATGGTCATTAGTGACGGAGGAACACATTTCACTGATAAGAAGTTTTACCGATACTTGCAAGCTCATGGAATCCGTCATAATGTTGTTACTCCATACCATCCTCAGACAAGTGGCCAGGAAGAAACATCAAACAAATAGATCAAGAATATTCTACAGAAAACAGTAAATGAGATGGGTACTGCATGGAAGGATCAGTTACCCGAAGCACTATGGGCATATCGGACCGCCTGCAAGACACCCTTGGGCATGTCACCCTATTAGATAGTGTTTGGTAAGACCTGTCATTTACCGGTGGAATTAGAGCATAAGGCTTACTGGGCTATTAAGAGATGGAATATGGACTTTGAAGCCGCTGGAAAAAAGAGAAAGATGCAACTATCAGAATTAGAAGAATGGAGAGAAAAAGCTTATCACAATTCAAAGATTTTACAAAGAAAGAATAAAAAGATGGCATGATAAGAGGATCAAGAAGGAGTTTGCACCAGGAGATAAGGTATTACTTTTTAATTTCAGGTTTAAATTATTCGGGCTTGGAAAGTTACGAAGCAAATGGGAAGGACCATTTACGGTTGTGAATTCGTCGCCACATGGAGCGGTAACTCTACAAACACACGAAGGCATTCAAGGTAAATGGTCACCGACTTAAATTATTTTTAGAACCATTTAATTTAGAGGTTGTTGACAGGCTGGACTTTATCTAATTACCAACTTATTAGTCCCGTCATCGTCCGTTACGAAAAACTATCACGCACCGTAACCAACAGGAAGTAGTTAGAGTCTAGAGGCACCACGAGCACGGCCACCCCGAGAGGCCGCCATGTGGGGCTGACCGGCGCCCTAGTGGAGCCGGACGGTGCCCCCCTACCCCCTCTCGTCCCGTCTCTTGTTTCCTTGTCCTTCTGCACCCTTCCTAAGCACATTCCCGTAAGATCCTGTCACGTGCGGATATTCTTTCGTACGAACCCTGTAGAGCCTAGATTTGACCTCATCCTGTCTCCTGTAAACCCATATAAATATGCACATATACCTCCCTCAATTGTATCCCATCAATAACCTGCTCTCTCCTCCAGAGAAACTCTCTAGTTTAGATCTAGCAGCAATGGCAGACGAAGCGGTCATCGGCGCTAACTTCGACAAGATCCCAAGCGACGACTCGAGGCCATCGTCCTCGCGCAACCGAAGCCTCTCGCCATCGTGCCACCGAAGCACATCGCTACGGTGCCTCAGCAATACGAACAAGTCTACTACGTGCAAGCTCAGCCTGCTCTGCCATCACCACCCGCAAGGCAACTGCTAGAAGACAGTACCAAGGGAAAACAGATCGCTATTCCCTAAGGGACCCCGATTCTTCCATCTAGGGACAATGAACGACTCATGTCGGTCAAGACCAACAAGAACGGAACACTGGTATGTGCGAAATACATCACTGCTCGCCCTGCCATCAATGGAGTTCGTGCACGTCCAGGCCAAGTCCGCTATACCGATTTCATACCACCTCCGCCCAAGAGACAGAGGGCTGCATCAGCATTAGCTCTAGAGAAAGGTCCTAAACAGCCTCCACTCTCTCTACGGATTCTCAGTGAGAGGATTGAAGGCCTCTCTAATTCTATTAAAGGCTTAGAGAAGACTGATGATATGAGGACTAAGATTATGGGCGACATGACTAAACAGATAGGAATCAATGTCAAGTTAATCCGCAGTTTCAAGTGCGACAAAGATAAACTTGAAGAAGAGATTGACAAGCTTAAGAAAGAGATCATGGATCTCACAAAGAAAGGGCAGCCTTAAGTTGCCCTAGTTATCTATGTAATAATGCACAAGTGTGTTAGGCTCAATTATATTATTAAGTCTTTTGGGTCATATATTTTATTTGGACAAAACCTAATGAGCTAGGTCAGTCGTTAGCCCAGTCAGTAAAGCGTCTGTCAAGTTATCTACTATTACTAATGAATAATAAAGTGTCTTATCTTTTATTAATATTAATGTTTTACTATTTCTTTATCTACTCTACTCTCTATTTTTGGTACGCATGTTGTCTCCACATGTTGCGCAGAAAAGTATACAGGAAAACAAGTGTGGGGGAGGCATATCGCGACCACGGAAATCAATTCGCTCGGGAAAATCACGTAATTCGGAAAACAATAGAACCAGGACCACGCACAGTGAAGTGGGCCCCGAGGGGCCACAGAGGCACACCGCCTCTGCATCCTCGCCTCGGCCACGGTCAGGTTTGAGCCCAATACAGTATAATTGCATATGTTTCGATTCCCGTTTCGATTCGGATTAAAATTCACATGTTAAATCACTTTTAATGAGAGAAAAAGACCGTTTAATTCATGACTTAAGAATAAATTGTATAACACTTTTCTAGGAGTCATATCACTATTGGAAACTATTTATAGGGACCCCATGATTGCTTAAGTTGTTGTGAAATACGAGATAGTAGAATATTGAGAACTCAATCCCTGATGTCTTTGTGAAATACGAGATAGTAGAATAATGAAATACCTCTCCTTTGTGGTAAAGATAATGTCCTACCAAAGCCATATATAGGATAGAAACTTTATACATATAGTACTTGTCTTTATGTTGAGTTTGGTCAACCTTTGTAACCCATTGAAGAAATTTGTCATATTTTCGAATCAGGTGCCACTTCCACATAAGCATTACTCTAATCCGGAGTAATAGCAAATTATTCCACTGAAAATGTTTCTCTCCTACACTGGGAGAAAACACCAAAAATAATCATATAGAATAGCCACCAAATAAATGCTCTATGTTTCGTTAAAATCTCTCGGTTACTAAATCCAAAAGAGGTATGGGTTATGCAAAAGAAAAAGGGAGTATAAATAAATAGACAAGTGTCCAAAGAAATTAAAACAATGGGTACTTAGATGCTCGCCTCCCTGAAAAAAGGGAGAAGAAGAAGAAAGAAGATAAAAATAGTTCATACTCTCTGGATAAACTCAATTGTTTAAAGAAAGATTTATTTTCTCAAAGAGCAAGGTAGAATTAGGTTCTACCATATTCCACCAAATAAAGTTTGATTCGATTATATGCCATATTTCTCTGTGGATTCATTGTTTGACTTTACAGTAAATGCAATGCAAGTATGTTTTCACATTTATACCTACCTGAGATCACATAAGCTTTTTAGAAATAGGATAAAGAAGGCAACATCATTAATGCCTTGGTAAGGATACAAAAATACCAGATATATCAGTGATTCGAGAGTACTACAAAAGGAGAAGGTAAAGCTAAGCTTTATTTGCAAAATTAACTTACCCTCCAATTGACTTAACTAAAAGAAGAGAGTGATCTGTTTCAAGATGTTCTATTCTCCGACTACTCAAAGATTCATGGTAGACACTTTGAATTCCGCAGTACATGTATGACTAGACTAGTTTTATGTAATATATTCTCAAGTTATGTTTTAAATGTTCCATTCTCTCTCTAAACTTTTATATCTTAAAACCAACCTTTTTCTTGGGACGAGTAAAAGCCTAAGTGTGGGGCTAATTGTTAACACTTGTTAACGCTAATTTTTATTATCAATTATGCCTGCATTATACATGAATATCTATTAGAATAGGGTTATTACTAACAATTTCCACGAGTTTTGGTGAATTGTATATTTTCCAGGGAATTATCTAGAAAAGCTTAAAAGAGGGATTAAAGTGCTTAATTATCACGAAACTTGAACGCGAAGGCAACATACGTCATCGGTAAGGTAGAAGCATCTAGAAGACACCCGAAGCAACCGGGACCCCACCACCTGACAGGTGGGGCCGGCCGGCGCCCCCTAGGGTTTCTGGCCACCGTCTTCTGGAGTCTTTCACAACCGCCTATGAGGAGTCATCTTAGCCCTACGTTAAGTCGGTTTGATCTAATGGTACATATTCATCCCAATGGGCTATAAATAAAGTGCCAGACCCTCCTAGAGAAAGCCAGATCAAGGGCTGAAGAGCCTGAAGCATTAGATAGATATCCATTAGATCTAGGCTAGCAATCAAGAGAGAGATTAGAGAGATAGAGTAGAGGAGTAGAGATTCAGAGGAGTCCCGGCCTGTCGGAGCTTCTTCATAGTTGTATTCGTCTGGATTCAACTCTCTCGCCCGGAGCTGCGTTCTGAGGTACTTTTGTATTCAACATTCTAATTCAAGTAAGCAGTTGTTCTTATTTATTCTTAAGTTCGCAACTCATGTTGAGTGCTTTGATCTTGGTAGCTCCTAGATTGAAGTAGTAGTTTGTAGTGTAGACGTGGTGTCTAGGCTATGATTACTTGTGAATGTCCCCTAATTGGCCGGATAGTGGTAGTTCGCGTAGGTGACAGCTACGTTGATTCCTCTGTAGTTTACTTCCCGTTGATAGGATCGATAGGTGTATAAGTACTTGGTAGGAGAGAACTCTAATTTTTGCTCTTATTCAGGTTACTACCCAGTTAGAACGGTATTACTCAAAGCTTACCGGTGGTTGGAACTAGATAGTCACTAGCTATTTCCTTATTCTCAATATTCTCTGGATTGATTGTGCCATTGGGTTAAGAATCAATAAACTTAGTCAGTATCACCTACTATTCCTTTGGGTTCGATATTAAACCAGGATAGTCTGGGTGAAGTGCTACATCGGTATTATATCTGTGCGCTTGCGGATAATTTGATAATAATAATAATATTTAATAGAGTACAGTTAATTTATACGAACAGTTAATCATTTGAAAAAAATCCATGAGCCCATTCCGGAGCCTCTCGGCGAGCCCGATCCAGAGCCTCTGCTCGCTGGATCCGCCATCACATGCTCCCCGCTGCCGGATCCACCACTACCACTCTCCACTCCACTGGATCCACCGCCACTGCGCTCCATGCCACCGGATCTGCAAAAGGAGAGTGAGAGACGGAGAGAGAGAGAAAGAGAAAGAGTAGGCCCGCCCGCCGCTCACCCCTCACGCAACTGCACGCGCCTTGGGCCCACCGCTCGGAGCTTGCCGACCACTGCTCGCCGGATCTAGAAAGGTGAGTGAGAGAGTGTGACGGAGAAAGAGAGAGAGAGAGCACGCCGCCCACTGTGGCATAGTCTCGCCCACCCACCGTGCTGCACGGGCTTGCCCGCCTCTCGCCACTCGCCGCTCGCCCCGCGCAACCGCACGCACACTACCCACACGCGCGTGCCGCCTCCTGTCACTGCAAAGTGAGAGAGAGACTGAGAGGTGAGGGAGCCGCCATAGAAAGAGAGCGGAGGGAGGTGAGGGAGTGGGTGAATTTGGGGCTAGGGTTTATGATTCGTTTATATAGTCTCAGTTGCTAGTGGGCCTTAGATTGGCTTTCGGCTAGGCCTACATTTACAGAGGCAGGCCTTATAGCATGCCCAGCTCCGAAAATCGATATTTGGAGGTGGATTTTTTAAGAAGTCCGCCTCTGAAAATGCACTATTTCCGGAGGCGGACGTCTCATAAATTTATTTTTGGAGGAAATCTTTCGATTCGTAAACTGCAGTATACCTCAAGGATGACCCTTTGGCAGCCAATCTCCACCGCCAGCTCTAGTCCCTCCTTGGCTGCCATGGCTTCAGCATGCAAAACATCAGGTATGTTGTCAAACCATCGTGCAGCCGCCGAGAGAACAAGACTTGAATGATCCCGGATCACCACTCCTCCACTGCCTGTGCAAACATTGGTGTTGAACGCAACATCAGTATTGACCCTCACCCACCCATCATCCGGTTGTTTCCATTTAACCACGCCCCATGGCTTGACCGCCTTGGATGACGATTTCAATGACACAAGGTCCTCTAAGAGAGTAGATATATATCGGACCGTTGTTCTAGGTTCCCATACCTTGGGTCCATGCCTCCTAGCATTCCGGCCTGACCAGAGTGCCCAGGCGCACACACTATCATGCATGTCAGTTGTCTTGGGAGAGCATGCATTCGTATGCTGAATATCCGTCACCCAAGTGCCTAGGTGGAAGTTTAGAATTGAAACCCCTATGCCTCTTTTGACTTCAGCCCAGAACCTAATTGCCATTGGGCAACGGAAAACCACATGATACAAAGTCTCCTCTAGATCACCACACACCTCACAAAAACTTTCTATAATCACGTATCTTCTTTTGAGTTCCATTTTGAACGACAGGAAATCATGAAGAACTCACCACCAGAACACCCGCTCTTTCGGCAGTACATTCAACTTCCACACATTATGCCAAGCCTGCTCGTTCCCAGACATATTTGTTTGAGCTGTTGTAGCCATGGCTTTAGCTGGTTGATCCTCTTTCAGTAACATGTAGGCTGATCGCACTAAATATAGCCCCTTTTTCTCGAAAGCCTAGGCCACCACATCCTCATCCATATATTTATGTGTCGTGGCTTGATTTTCAGCACCTCATTCGCCTCCAATGCCAAGAATGACTTGCGCACAGCTTCCTCATCCCAGATACGCGTCCCAGGGACAAACAGATCGCTCAACACTTCCGCACTAGCTGTTGGCCTTCGTACCAGTGGTCGGAGAGAGCGCACTCTAGGGATCCAATTTTTCTGCCAAATATTAATGTTCCCTGGCCCAACTCTTTTGATCATACCTTTTTTTAGCACCTCCCTGCCATGAAGGATTGAATGCCAAGTCTTTGAACTTTGCTTTTTTTTGTAGCCGAAAGGAAATCACCATTAGGAAAATACTTCCCCCACAGTACCCTGGCACATAGCGAGTTCGGTCGCCAGATCAACCTTCAACCTTGCTTGCCCAGCATTGCCTGGTTGAAAAGAGAGAAATCTTTGAATCCGATGTCGCCCTGGCATTTTGATCGAGTCAGTTTCTCCCACCGCATCCAGTGGTTCTTGTGGTTGTCAAGAGAGCTGCCCCACCAGTAATTTGATACCGCTGTTGTAAGCTTACGACACACCCCGGGAGAGAGCTTAAAGCACGACATTGGATACATCGGCACCGATTGTGCATTAGCCTTGAGTAGAACTTCTCTCGCTGCGCAACTGAGACTTTTCTCTGCCCAACCTCCAACAAACCCCCTTACTCGAGCGGTCACATAATTGAATGTATTAGAAGCTCCTCTCCCGGCTGCAGTATGGATGCCTAGATATCTTTTGCCAAGAGCTTGATTTGGAATATGTAAGCTCGTGTGTTCATCCTCCTTGCAGTCCTCTTCGCAATTTGGGCTAAAAAGATTGTGGACTTTTGCTTGTCCACCAACTGGCCTGACCCTCTATTATATGCATCCAAGATAGCAGCCACCCGATCAGCACCCCCCTTAGATGCCTGAGTGAACAACAAGCAATCATCCACAAACAAGAGATGAGAAATCCATGGTGCATTCCTACGCACATGCACTCCCTTGGATATATAAAGAGGCCCAATGTTTTTTATCATGCAAGAGAGCCCTTCAGAACAAATCAAGAATAGGTATGGCAAAATTGGGTCGCCTTGCCTAATTCCCCTTGAAGGTTTGAAGCTTTCTGAGAAGACCCTATTTACTCTAATCGAAAAAGAGACCGTGGAGACACATGTCATCATCCAAGAGACCCAAGAATCTGGGAATCCCAAAGTATCTAACATTGCTCTCAAGTAATTCCATTCGACTCTATCATAAGACTTCGCCATATCAAGTTTTATGGCACAGCCCCCTGTCTTCCCCTTCTTGTTCCGCAAGTAGTGAATACTTTCATATGCGATCAACAAATTGTCCGTGATTAATCGTCCCGGCACAAAAGCACTCTATTCCTCCGAGATCATATCGTCCAGAATACGTCTCATCCTATTTGCCATCGTCTTTGAGCACAACTTGTATAATATAAAACATTACACAAAGATATGGGCCAGAACTGCGACAACTCCTGCGGATTGCTCACCTTTGGTATGAGTACCAAGAGCGTTTTGTTCACATCCTTAGTTAGGTCTCCACCATTTAGAAATCCAAGAACCGCATTTAGAATACAGTTTTTAACAAGCTACCAGTGAGTCTGAAAGAAGCCAGTATTGAAGCTGTCAGCACCTGGAGCTTCATTCGGCGCCATCTAAAAAGGGCCTCCTCCACTTCTAACTCAGTAAACGGTCTCTCAAGATCAGCACTCATCTCTGGAGATACCTTGCGAGGGACATGGCGAAAAATTAAATCCGGGGGAAGGTTATCCTGTGCTGTGAACAGGTTTTGATAAATAAACACAAGCCAGCTGCTCATTATACTCCTGCTCAGTGAAAGTATTGCCCAACCCATCTTTGAGCACGCTGATCCTATTAGTCCTATTCCTCGCCAGTGATGATGACGATATCCAGCGCAAAGTCCAATTGTAACATGGATTGCCATTCTAGAAAAATGTGTGGGATAGAGATTTCTTCATTGATTTGAAAGTTTGTAGAGTTCTAGCAGTCCTTGGCAAAAGAGCAGTGAAACAACAGATGCATCACTGTTTCTTCAGTTGCATGCTGACAGAGAACACAATGATGACTTTCCAAGAACATTCCTCTCCTTCTGATCATATTCCTTGTGCTTAATATCTCCCTCGGTATTAGCCGAAAAGAATCTTGTGTTTTTGCTTGACATGATGTTTTCCAAAGCCATCTGAAGATTGGTTCAACCTGAGAGTGTACTGACATAGTTCTGTAAGTTTTGGAGGGGGAGAAATATTGTGTTCCCCAAATGTATGTCCAACTATCATTTTCCTCTTCTAGCTCAAGCTCAGCTAGCTCCAAACTTAACTCATGAAATTGCATAAGAGCCTCCGTTGAGAGAGGTAAGTTAAGCTGATCCAACAAGTTGTTAGAATTATTTACCATGCTTAAATTGGTTGCTTTGTTTTTGGCAAAGGAGTATAGCTCTAGAAACGACCATTTCCTTACTTTGCCATTCCAGAGATCCTCCCACATCATACAAGTCTTCCCACTAGTCGCTATAACACTTGACATGCCTTTAAATTTGTCTAACAGATTTAGAATATCCTTCCAAAAAAAGGATCCTTTTGGTGAGCTCATACTTTGCAATTTTCCATTTCTATAGTGTTTGTCCCAAATCAGACTCACCCAAGGTAGATTGCATTTGTTAAAGAATTTGTGTAGGTGTCTGAGCAGAAGAGCTTCATTATGTGTTTGTAAGTTAAGAACACCCAAACCACCTTCCTTTTTTGAAGTGCACACTAATGATCAGGCTGCCTTGGCCACCTTTTTTCACTTGTTGTTGTTGCCCCTCTCCACATGCAGTGTCTTCTGTATTTGTCAATTTGCTTTATTACTGTTTTTGGAAGCAAGATGGAGCACATTGTGTATGTTCGGAGTGCTAAGAGAACAGAGTTAGTGAGCTCAAGTCTTCCAGCCTAACTGAGGAAGGAGGAAATGTAGTTTAGTCTCCTTTCACATTTGCTGATAAGGGAAAGGAAATCATTCACTTTTGGCCTTGCTAGCCCCATAGGTAAGCCCAAGCACGTAAAATGAAAGGCACCTGCTTGACAGCCAAAGGTTCTTGCCAAGTGAGTCAGCTTCTTATTGCTCAGATTAATAGGAACAAACATTGACTTGGAGACCCGTGGAGTCACTGAAGGATTGGAGTACACCCTTGAGGAAGAACAGTTGTGTAACAGAGGCTTCAAGGACTATTAATTTGTCATCAGCATATTGTATGATAGGGAAATCCAAATCAGGTGCTTGAATTGGATGTTTGATAAGGTTTCGCAGGACAGCCTTATTTAGAATTGACTATAATAGAGTAGCTGCTAGGACAAAGAGGAGAGAAGATAGGGGATCCCCTTGTCTAACTCCTCTTTTACAATGAAAGGTTTTGCCAGGAATCCCATTTAAGAGAACAACTGAGGTGCCACTGTTGAGAATTGACTTAATCCATGAAATCCATTTTGCTCCAAAGCCCTTATGAGATAGGACATCAAGAATCACTTTATGTTTTATTTTATCAAAAGTCTTCTCAAAATCTAACTTTAGGACAATGATCTCCTTTTTTTGAGTGATGACAAAGATGCAGGTACTCAAAAGATCAAGCAACGCAATCCTGAATTGTTCGTGTTCTAATGAAGCCATATTGATTATTGTGAACCAATTGCAGTATCACAGTCTAAAGCATGTTTGCTAGGAGTTTGGTTATGAGTTTAATTGATCCATTTAACAGAGAGATTGGTCTGAAATCCCCAACTCTTGTTGCCCCATCATTTTTTGGAATAAGTGTAATGTAGGAATCATTTATACTTCTTAGACAGATTGTTCCATTATAGAATGCTTGACATAAAGCATAGAAATCCTCTTTAATAAAGTGCCAACACTTTTTTATGAACTCATTATCGATGCCATATGGACCTGGAGACTTGTCATTGGGTAAATTGTTGACAACTGCATCAATTTCAGCTCTTGTAAAGGGTTCTTCTAGGTATTCTAAGTTTGCAGTGTTTTCCAGGAAGAAACTTAGATTGAAGGCCATTTCATTGAATTCAGAGTGCCCTAGTATTTATTTAAAGGCTTCCCAGAGGGCTCTCTCCTTTTCAGCATGACTAAGTACTATTTCTTAGTTTATGCAAGTGAGCTATCATATTATTCCTATGCTTTATTGTTACATGTGCATGAAAAAGTTTTGTTCCGGCATCTCCTTCTTTTATCCATCTGATCTTACTTCTCTGCTTCCAATAAACCCTTTTTTGTTCTAATTTCTGTTCTAACTGATTCAGCAGCACCTGTTTCAAATTCCATTCAATGACAGTCAAGTCCCTACACTCTTCAATTTGTTTCAATAGAGAGACGACTATCTTGATATTTATTACTGTCCTTACAAGGTTAGAGCTATGCTGTTGTTGTCAGGTTCTTACACTTTGCAGTAATTGCTTTTGCCTTGTCAGAGTTGTTGTTTGGGTCAAACCAACCTTGCTAAACTGCTTGCCAAAAGCTAGGAATTTGAAACCAATGATTTTCCACTCTGAAGACTTCCCCCTTGAGAATGTCAGTTGAGACTGTAATACTACAAGGCCAATGATCTGAGGTTTGCATCACCAAAATGCTAATAGTTGTGTTCGGGTATCGTGTGGTCCAGGAGCTGGACGTGAAAAACCAATCCAATGTTTCTAATAAGGGCGAGAATTGCTTATTAGTCTAGTATATTATGTACCATAGATGTTGGTGTTAGGGTAGCTGACGGGTGAGGATATGGGCTCACGGTCAAGGCGGGCTGCGAATTTCTTTTGTCTGACAGGTGGGTCCAGATAAAAAATAGGCACGAATTGGGCCAGGTAGAGCATGCAGGAGTTCGGCCCATATGTAGCGATGACCTGTCTGTGGCTAAAACCCTGTTCGGCTGGCTGGTCTAGCCAGCACCAGCCAGCCAGCAGTGTTTTTCTCTCAGAATAATCAGTCAGCCAGCCGTACCGTACCAGTCAGCCGAACAGAGTGGTGACAAACTGTACAACGCTAAATGGAAACCACAGTAACACCTGATACCCATTGCGAAAGCTACATATAACGACGGACCATCCATTATAAATCTTTAATGTCCGACCCTCCGATGATATTTAAGCATATTTAGCAACCCCCATGTGACGTTAATTTTAGGATGTGGTATAGTGAATCTTTTGCTCATACTTGCCACACGCAATGAGAGGGACTTCGGTTGCTTTGAAACCCAATAAGATACCAAGGATGAAATTTTTTTAAATAATATTTTTTTTAATGATTAACTGCAAATCTAGTATTTAGATTCTAAAAATTACAAAAATAGCACTCTGTCGACCGCTGGAGAACCGATTAGGGACCTGTCGGCCGCTGAGGAGCCGACACGTCCCTATCGGCCGCTCCACAGCCAACTAGCGTCCCACGCCAACAGGCCGAGCCAGATATGGTGGGCCTGTCGGGCTGATAGGTCTGTCGGCCGTTGGCGACCCGACAGGGGCCTGTCGGCCGTCGAGGAGCCGACAGGTCCCTTTACATACCGCGGCCGTCTCCTTTCTCTGGACGCCGCGCGCGCTCTCTCTCTCACCGCGCGCTCGCCGCCGCCAACCACCGTCCGCCGAGGGGCCCCCGCCGCCGCCCTCCACCCTCCCCGAGCGGGCGCGGAGGCCACGGACGGCGCTCGCCACCGCGGTCATCGCCCCCCAGTCGTAGGTAAGGTTTTTTCTATTTTTTTGTTTCTGTTTTTTTACTTTAGAAATTTGATTACTTTACTTATTTAGTTTAGATTAAATTAGTTATTTATATAGATTTGTTTTAGGGATAGTTAGATTTAGTTAGTTCTTTAGTTTTAGGGTTAGGGTTAGTTTTAAATTAGTTTAGAATTAGAGTAAGTTTTAAATTAGTTTAGAATTAGAGCAAGTTGTAATTAGTTTTAAATTAGCTTAGAATTAGAGCAAGTTGTAAATTAGTTTAGAATTAGAGTTAGTTTTAGTGGTAGATTAGTTTAGGGTTATTTTGAGATGAAGTTTCGTTTATGGTTATTTTTAGTCGTATATTAGTTTAGTATTCGTTTTAGTTGTAGATTAGTTTTGGGTTATTTATAGTTGTAGATTCGATTAGGGTAACTTTTAGTTGTAGATTATTGTACCATATATGGTTTTAGGGTTATTTAGTTTTTTTATTAGGGTTAGTTAGAGTTAGGTTAGTTTCTTTAGTTGTTTATTTAGGGTTAGGTTAGTTGATTTAGTTAGTTAGGGTTAGTTTATTTAGTTTTTTGGATTAGTTTATCTATTAGGATTATTTATTAGAATGTTAGGAATAGTTACTGTTAGTTTATTTATGCAGTTTGTGTTAGTTTATTTATGTAGTTATTGTTAGTTTATTTTTAGGATTATTTTTTATTTTGTCTAGTACTACTTGTTTATTTGATTTAGGGTTATTTGAGTTAGGAATTTTTTTGCCTACTTGTATTAGTTTTTTAATTAATTTCTTAGTAGGGTTTAGGGGTTATAGCAATATTCACCTGATAGTGTAATTTTAACGATGGGAGCTGGAATGTCGTCCGATCTAGTTCGTTTCAGAATTTACTATGGCAAGGGTGAAATTAGAACTGGGGATAGCGGTGTAGACCTTAGTCCGTTCCAGTTCTTTGACACACAACTGAACTCACTGTTAGATCACAGCCGGAGACAAGTATTAGCCTGGTTGCATGAATGGTTTGCTTTTTCGCCGTCGCAGCAACGTTTGAAGATTAGTATGTTGGTGCCCAGATTAAGGGACAATGGATGGAGATGGGAGCTATACGAGGCAAGCAATACGAACAAATGGAACTTTCTCGTCAGTAAGGCTTTGGAACGTGGGTATGACAACATCATGCTTGTTCAGTTCGTTGATGGTGCCATGCAAGGAGAGAGTAGCAGCACAGTTCGAGAAGTAGAGGACTTAGAGGCCACAAACGAAGAGCAGACCTATGTTCACGATTCTGATTATGTTCAGTTGAGGACAGAGGATGCAGGACAACAAGAATATGCAACAAATGCTGAGCAAACCTTGGTTTCCGATTCTCGAGGGGTTGAGCATTGGACAGAGGATGCGGAAGAACAAGGTTTTAGTACAAACATGGAAGCTGACGAGGGCGAGGAGGATGAAAGAATCGTGGAACAGATGGAACTTGACAATGCAAAGCACCTGGCATTTGTGGATGAGCACGCTGGCAAGAGGTTCGAAAACGAGACCGACATCCCCGCGGAATGGACTAACTTCTCACCAGATGCCATGACAGTGGACGATAGTCATCACTCAGCCTGGGAGTATTCAAGGACAGAGGTGATGCAGTGGCAAATGTTTCATGATAAGGTTCATCTACAGCACGTCATCAGGCGGTGGGCTTATTGTGATAAGAGGCAGTTTAGGGTTGTCATTTGCAACCCCAAGACATGGGACGTTAAGTGTGTCAGCCCAGGGTACACTTGGTGTGTTCATGGTCATATGCCACGTATGGAGAGCAACTTCATAGCTACTATTGTGCAGCCACATAGTTGCTTGCTGGAGGCGACGCTGACCAAGCATCGAAACATAACAGCACAGTTCGTGGCAAATGAGATGCATGGGGAGATTGTTGAAAAACTTGGCATTTCTCCTTTCCGGATAATGCTGGCTATACGGAACAGATATGGCTATGACATATCTTACGACATGGCTTGGAGAGCAAAATAGTTAGCTTTGGAGAAGAGATTTGGAACGTACAAGGATTCATATCACCACCTTCCAACACTCTTACAAACCCTACAAGCTAGAAACCCTGGCACCATAATTGATTATGAGGACTATATCAACGTCGACGGGGACCGTGTCATTAAGAGAGCCTTTTGGTGCTTCGGGTGCATGAGACGGGGCTTCAAGTATTGCCGACCTGTGCTATGCGTGGATGGTACATTCCTAACTGAGCAATACAGAGGTACTTTGCTAACAGCTATTGGGGTTGATGGTAACAGTCAGGTTGTTCCCATTGCTTTTGCCTTAGTTGAATCGGAGAACAACGAGAGTTGGTTGTGGTTCCTTAAGTGGCTGAAATGAGCTTTGGAGGAACAAAGGGAGAATTTTTGTGTGTTGCATGATCGGAATGCAGGTTTACTAAATGCGGTGCAGAAGTTGAAGAATGGTGAGGATGCAGAGGTTCAATGGCCCGATATACAAAGTCGTTGGTGCATGAGGCATTCAGCTGTAAATTTTTATAAACAGTTCAAGAGCAAGCGTCTGCAGGACCTGTTCAAGCGGCTATGTAAGCAGAACCAAAAAAAAATTGACTTCATCTGGGAACGGCTAGATGAGCTTACCTGGAGCCACATGAAAGATGTGTGCAGGCGACCTGTTGTGGCAACAGAGGAGGAGCCGCAGGGCCTTCCACCACTACCAAGCGAGCCTAGAAGAAAGACTAGTCGACGTAAGGGGGCAGGTCAGTAACTTGTTTCTCAGAATGGATTAAAGAGGAGGACCAAGAGAAGTGGTCTTTGTTACATAACACGCACGGTGCACGTTATGGCATAATGACCATGAATCTCGCAGAGGTTTACAACTGGGTGCTAAAAGGTACACGATCCCTTCCTTTGGTTGCACTTTTGAAGGGTATCCTGAGAGGTACAATGGTTTATCTGCGAGAACATTGTGCAGCAGTGACCTTAGTAGCCCAGAATCCGACTACGACATATGCGTTCAAGATTTCTGCATACCTAGATACAAAAAGTACAAAAGGGGCCATACATAACGTCTTTTACGTTGGCAATCGGGACCTCGTTTTCGAAGTTCGGGTGCGTGATAAGGGTGGACTCGGCACTGGTCCGAGCGAATTAACTGTGGAGTGAACTGAACAAGTGCGAGTGCACATGCAACAAGCCAAAGTACTACTATTATCTGTGCCCCCATGTGCTTGCTTCTTGCGAGAAATGCAACATTCCGATGACATTTGCGTCCCCTTACTTCAGAAAGGAGAATGTGCTCAACACATGGTCTGGCGAGCTTCGAGGGTGGCGGGCCATTGCTGATTTTACAAGGCGAGTTGCGGATTGCGATCGTAATTGGTCGCTGGATCCCGAAAAAAGGGTTGACACAAAGGGACGTCGCAAGAGTCATCGTATTAGGAATGATATGGACGCTTCTGAAACTGGTGACGGTGGCAACCATTCGAGAAAAAATTGTGATATGTATCTGATAGAAAGGCTGCCTGATGGTACGGAAGTGTAGCTTATTCCACATCGATCATCTCGAAAGGGCAGTCGAGGCGGCCCTTCCGCATAGCAATGCTTCGGAAGTGTTGTAGTTTTTTTTAGTGCGTACTACTTATATTGTGCAAGTATTGTAATATAAGACTTATAGTGTTGTAATTTTTTAGTACGTACTATTTACATTGCGCAAGTGTTGTCATATTAAACTTGTAGTGTTGTAATTTTTTAGTATGTACTACTTATTCTGCGTAAGTGCTGTAATATAACACTTGTGGTGTCATAATTTGTTTACTATGTACTACTTGTATTACGTAACTGTTATGTATTATTATGATTTCAGTTTTCTATAATTTCGATATGGTTTTAATTTTATTGTTCTGAACAATGGCAGGTATGGAGCTGATCGACCCCATTGTCGACCAGAGGCACCGCTCGAACTTGCTAGATGGGCAGCTTCCACTAGCCCTCCGCCTATGTACCCACGACGAGCTGTGGCTGCTTGACCCGCGCTGAGTTCCGAGGTACCTGTTGTATTTATTTTGTACGAAGTTTTGTGACACACTGCATTGTACTAATCTGTGTAATATTGTTGCTTACAGGCTACGTGCAGCTGGTCTTCTGCCGTTCGCTCGTCTTGTAGAGCGACACCGAGAGCGGAGCGCACGTCTCCCGGTGGACCGTACCCTACTCTCCGCTTGGGTGGACCGTTGGCGACCGGAGACGCGCACGTTCCACCTTCCAGTTGGCGAGGTCACCGTCACTTTGGAGAACGTGGCCATGCTCTTCGGCCTACCCCTCGCCGGTGTTCCTGTAGGCCCGGTTGCCGTGGCCGGGGACTGGGAGGACCATGTACTGCAGCGGTTCCAGGGTGCGCTCAACCCTGAGGCCAGACAGGAGCAGTTCGGCTTCCACGACCGCCACGGCCCGCCCAAGGCGTGGTTGTCTCAGTTCCATGCGGAGAGGCTCACGGAGGCCGACCCCGAGTGGAGGGTGGAGCGACACCTGGAGGCGTACTTATTGTGGCTGTTCGGTTGGGTACTCTTCACCAGCTCCCACCATGACACCGTCGATAAGCACTTCGTCCACTACGCGGTGCAGATAGCGTACGCACCACTTGACGCTATCCCCCAGTACAGTTGGGGCTCGGCGGTGCTAGCAGATACATACCGAGCACTTTGTGACGCGTGCACTTGGAGGACGACAACAGGCACGTTGGCTGGTTGTCCGCTGCTGATGATGCTATGGTCCTTTGAGCGGTTCGACATCGGACAGCCGACCCTGTCGTCGTATGAGGAGTACGACGACGGGATGTACGTGTTCGACGAGTTTGGTGTGCCTGACGAGATCGACGCGCCGACGATGGGCACACTTTGGTTGTGCCGCGACATACGTATTCTCCTTTCAGCTTAGTTTTTTGTACTGTGACGACGAGTCCTACTTCTTGTTGTTTTGCAGCCGATGTGGGCAACAGACACGGCTAGAGGCACGTACACGGCATACGTTGCCGCGATGGACCAGGTTACCCCTGACAGGGTTCGGTGGACTCCCTACGCAGCACACGACGTACAGGCCAGGGCTCCACACGGCGTGTCCGAGTTGTGCTACCGTGACCAGGAGTTCTGGCTCACGAGGAAACGACTAGTGTTCGACGTTTGCGTCGAGTCGTACTGTTCGGACCGTGTGGCTCATCAGTTTGGCCGCGCGCAGGTGTTCCCTCTTCCTCGGCATCAGTTTGACGCGTCCCACGGGTATGTGTTCTGTTAATGCCATCCATTCGTTTTGGTTCGACAACTTTATTTATTATTTGTTGTTTTGCAGGTGAAGTCGGAAAGGCCAAGGGATAGCGTTCGAGCAGTCTTGGGTGGACAAGGTGGCGCCCTCGGTGGCCGCATGGGCAGAGGCGGCGACCGACGTGCACGACCTAGGTGGGCCTTTCGTGGAGGCCGGCTACCCCCAGTACTTTCGTTGGTTGCACGGAGCTACGCGCGTTCGTTGCTTCCCAGTGCCAGTGGAGGCCGAGCCACACGAAGCAAAGATCACGGACACCTTCGCGATGGAGCCACCAGCTGCGTTCCATGCGCTGGTAACGATAATTTTTTTAATTAATTTCGTTGTTACTATGACTTTGGTAATGACTAACAGCAATATTTCTAACGATATATGACTGGTTTGCAGACAGATATATGCACGGACGTTGGCTAGGAGTTTTTGTCGTACGCACAGCGGTACGAGCAGAACCCTCCACAGGTTGGTAGGCTCGAGTTGGTGGCCGCCCTTCAACGACTGGGGCAACGGTGCTTGGCGGGCGTACGTCGAGCATCGTGCCGGTACACCATGGACGTCGTTGGGCACGACGACCAGGGCCTGCCTGCAGATACTCCCGTGCCTCCCGGAGCGGGCTCCGTACGACGTTCTCGTCCCACGCGCCTAGGTACTTTTTCGATTGCCATTTATTTAATACATTTGTATATTACGTGCACCGCATGCGTGACATGACCACACTTTGGTTTGTGCAGGGACACTTCGTTCTGCCAGCGAGTACACAGAGGGGGCTAGCAGCTTCGGGAGCCTTGACATAGGCAGTACTCCGCCTAGTCGTCCGAATGAGGCCGGCCCCTCACAGCTTTTTGGTACACCGCTGCCGACCCAGCCGACGCAGCCGTCTCAGCCTGTAGACCCGACCCCGACACCACGACAGCGTCGCCCTCCACAGCAGTTCACTTTTCCTACGGAGCAGCTTCGTCGCCAGGGCCCTAAGCGTGGGCGTCGTGCAGATTGAGAGCGCATGCATGTATGATCACAAGTTTCCATGGATGTTACATACTAATGCATTAGTGTTTTGTCCAATCGTATTTGTGGTTTCCATTGCAATAAATGGAGGCAACACTCCAGTACGCTCGAATTACAGACATTTCTTCTCTTCTCGAACTTATTACGAAACGATACGAACAAGCACAACACATGAAAAGGCATGTGTGGACCCTAACATGGCTTTGCAAATTAAAACATACAACGAATACACGAAATGGCATGTGAGAATCCAAACCAAACAAGGATTAAGACTCTCTGCACTAGACCTAACATGCCTTAAGTAATTAAAACATGCACCACACACATAGACGGATAATCGGACAGCCTACTAGTAGTGCTGCCACATATTGAGCTGAGTGGCACTTTCCCCATAGTAACCGCCCATTGGCAGAGGTGGTGGCGGTGGCGATTTCGGCGGAGTGCCACTATTCTTGTGATGAGGGCAGCGGTAGTACGGGTCTGTGCATTTTGGCTCCTGCGATCTGGCCCCAGTGCTGCCTCCTTCCTCATCTTCCTCCTTGTTGTGGCTCGAGCTGTAGCTTGGGCCGAGCAAGCCGATGCGGTCCTGCAGGTACCAGATGTACTCCAAATGCGGGGTAATAGTTATCGGGTCCACCCACTTAGTGAACCCGCAATTGTCTTCTGCCCACGAGGTCTGCGATGAATAGATTTGTTAACATTCGTTTATGTTGCGAAATACATTACTGAAAAGGGACAATAAAACACTACATATGCATAGGGACACTTGAAGAATCGCCGGCCCCCGTGAATCCCGCCCTCGGTGTACATCTGCACAAGGCAGTCCTCACCATGCCTGCACTTCGGCCACACTTCTTTATCCTTCTTCACGTACTCCCTCAGAGGTCTTTCTGGACCATAATCACTCTTGCTCTCTTCTGGAAATCTGTCGATGGGTTCGTCGAACCCATCGGGACCAAGACTACCCCCATCATCCCATATTATTGGCGGGCCCTTGCTCTCCACCGTGCCCTTGAGCTTCCCAACCCCAAACCCCTATTTCTTTGGTCCAGACATCTTGTATTGCTAGTGATGTTCCCCCAACACCGTGCCATATTTATAGAGGCAGCCGAGGGGTGACATTGCATTTGAATATAACTGAATTAATGCAGGGTTGATTGAGCACAACACTTTGAAGTACTCTGAAAAGGCTAGATTCTCGGTCTGCCAAAGTCACTGAAAAGGCTACTCACTGTGCAATCGCAATCACTGAAGACGCCATGAATTGAATTGACAACTCGCTGAAAAGGCTATGCACTAAAAAGCCTATTCGCAAGCCCTCTGAATCACTGAAAAGGCTAGATTCTCGGTCTGCCAAAGTCACTGAAAAGGCTAGTCACTGTGCAGTCACAATCACTGAAAAGGCTATGCACTGAAAAGCCTATTCGCAAGCCCTCTGAATCACTGAAAAGGCTAGTCGCTGTTAATTCTGACTGATTGAACAGGCTACTCTTGATTTACCAATACACTAAAAAGGCTACTCGCTATGTAATCTGAGGTGAGGAACAGGATACTCGCAATTATTTGTGTTCTACCAAGCACTTGAAAGGCTATGTCATATGCACTTATTGCGAAAAACAATTATTGCGAAAAACAAACTCTGTAAAGCCTATAAAGGACTAAGTCTGAAAAGGCTGGGGTCTATGAAATTACTCCTTCACTCCATGCCTGACCTATTTAAAGACATCCGACAACTTAGCATACCACACATTTTCTTCTCCAAACCCTCCTCATTCAACTACAATGTCGTCATGGACAACTGACCTAACTCAGCTACCGTCGTGGCGTGAGCGGCCAAAGTGTCATTGTGGGTTTGTCACTAGGTTGTGCTTGTGGATGGAGTTGGATCGGCACTATGGGTGTAGGTACTTCGGGTGCCCAGATCTGGATGGCGACTTCATGGTACTATCAACAACTTCTTCTTTCGTTTCTCGTAAACTATACACAATTTGATCATTTACATCCACACATGTAGCCTTGCAAGTGGATCCAGTGGGTGGATCGGGAGATGCCCACATGGCCACAGAGGCGCCCGAAGGAGCTTGAAGATAAAGCTCAATATCTTCTGAGGATGAATGAGGCTCGTGAGGTTGACCGCAAAATCAGGGAGGACAAAGAGTGACGGATCAGGGCAGATTAGATCCCTCTCAAAGCTAAGAAGGAAGATCTTGCCAGGAGGAGGGAGGAGTTAAGCTTGCGTGAAGCAATCATCAAGCGTAAAGAGGAAAAGCTTAAAGCGCGAGAGGCAGCACTCAAGAACAAGAGGAATGCAGCGGAACCGTCTTCACGGCGCAACAACAAGGGCAAACAACCATGCTGCACCCAGTAGAACAATGTAATAGACCCAGCAAGTTAAATTCCCTAAGGCATGTTTACAATAGTCTGTGGCCTCTTACCAGAGTCACACACACATGCCATTGCAAACCACCGTTATGTTCACCTTCTCTAAGGCATGTTAGGATTAGGTTTGGTACAATCTAGAGTACCATACATGCCACGCACCGCTCATTTCATGTATCGCTGGGTTACTCTTTTAAATTAAACATGTGTTGTTTTAATTCTATTTCTCGTAGTTTGCAACACACTTCATTTATAGAACAGTCTTAAAAGACGCGAGTAAGTTTTCGGATCGAACCGTATAACGAATATGAAAAAAACGTGAAAATGAATACCAAAATGAAAAAGCACATGGAACTAGTGGCCTGTCGGCTTACGGTGAGCCGACAGGCCTATCGGCCGCCCGGCAGCCGACTGGACCTATCGGCCCACCAAAAGCCGACAGGCCTGCTGTCGGCGCCGACAGCTGCTGCTGACGCTTGTCGGCTGCCTAGCAGCTGACACGTAAGCCTATCGGCTTCTAGAGGGCCGACAGGTCCCCTGTCGGCCGCTGGATGGCCGACAAGATGTATTTTTGTAATTTTTCGATTCCAAATACTAGATTTGCAATTAATCATTAAAAAAATATTATTTAAAAAAATTCACCAAGGACTCGGAAATAGTCGCCATATACTCTATACTAATTTTGTAAACTACTATAAATTCCTCGTTTTGGGAGTATCAACTAATTTCATTTAAATGGCTGGGAAAGAAATCAACTAATTGGTAGCCCGCTTGGTACTAAGAGGTTCCTTGCCCTTCTTCCATTTGGGAAAGTGATATTTTTTTATTTGCTGGCAGGGAAGTATGTTTGTAGGTAAAAGTTGGAATTAGAATCGGGGAACTCGGTAAAGTAGCTTTCATAGCTTTCACATATTTGTGAGCCCTATGGGTAGATATAAGAAGGTACCCGACATCATCCACCTTACGTTGAGACAGAAGAGAAAGAAGTTTATTCCCTCGCTAGCAAGCTTCTTCTACTACCTGATGATTGAATTGGACTTCCTTCCCCACAGAACCCAAGATGGTTGACTACTAGGCTCACAACTCTACGCAAAGGTAGGCTCGATGAAGAAAGCGCAGGGTTACTTTCTCGTTTTGATGGACTACTATAAGCTTCCTTCATCCAAATATGTAAACTCTCAAGTGATTTTGAGCTTAAATAGTGTACAAATAAAAAAATTCCACCATAAACAGCCACATATATCCCTATCTATTTCTAGACCACGAAATGAACTATGCTCATGAGCCAAAGAGTCGATTAAAGAGTCGAAGAAGTCTTCTGATGACCGGAGGTAAGCAAGAATACAGGGCGGCGACGAAGCAAGTACAGAGAGCTTGAAATGGCTCAATCCAGGAGAGGAAGAAGAGCGAAAAGTATACACATGGAGCTTTAGTACTATTTTTTTTTTCAAACCCAAACTAAACGTTAATTTTTAGTCCCGAACGGAGCCTCAAACTCGGACTACACGTTTAATCACGGCTAGCAGCTCCAAGATGGGCTAGACGATTACCTTTAGTTCGAGTTTGAGGATCTGACAGGGACTAAATGAAGGTATATATGGAACTGCTCTATTCTCGTTTTTCTAGGTCCTCTCTAACTCCATGTTGCCAAAAATATCCAGCTCTACGAACTCCGCTAAAAAAAAAAAGTAAAGCTGGAGGCCAACTCTATGTTGTTTGTGGAGTACCTCAAGGGTACTCATAATTACCCATATTGCTACTCATTAGTCATCGTTTTCATCTTTTTGTTAGAACAGTGTTTCCATCTATTCATCTCGTCCGTACGCACGCGAGTCGTTAGAATATTAGAACACTTAGATTTGTAGTTTTTGTGCTTACATATGAATAATTATTTGTATTCGAATTGTGACCTCAATTTAATTTTCTATTTTTACAATTTATGGGACAATTATTTGTATTTGAATTATGACCTCATTAATGTTCTATCAGTTGTTTTCTATTCTTTAAAAAAATATCAAGTGCAATTTTAATCAGGGGCATACTGGACCATTCGCATGAAAACAACTATATGAAGATGGAGTACAGCTGCGTGCAAAACAGTACCGACTGCTCCACAAACTCTACGGTGGAGCTGCTCCATGACGGAGTTCGTGGAGCAGAGTTGAAAAAATAGGAGCGAAGCAGCACCAAACGCCTAGAAAGTTCTCTGCTGCATAAGCCTACGACTTTAGCCATTGGGTAGGAGACTTTAGTCGTGGTTGATAGCTACAATCGAGACTAATGCTTCCTTTTAGTCCTAGACGTGAATGTCGAGATTAAATCTTAAAACCGATGCAGATCAAATGTTTGTTCTCTACTAGTGTATTTGCTTGTGCTCTTATATTACAAAGAACCTTGAGCACTTTATAACAGCTACCGTGAAAGACGAGAGCCGCACGGGCTGCCCTAGAGGAGCAGACGCCGCCGCCGCCTCCTCTTCCTTCCTCCATCTATCACCATTGGTCCCCCTCCCTTCCCCTCCGGCATCTTGCCGGGGGTTGAAGGGAGTGGGGATCCATTGTTTTTAATAAGTTTTTTTCTATAGATTAAGTCATTAGGGTTAGTGTTTTTTCATGCCAAAGTTCTTGGTATTGGAGTTTTATCTCCTTCTTCTCTTCTCCGGCAACGGCGAAGGAGAAGGGTGGAATCGTCTTCTCCATGGCGGCTTCGTTGAAGATGAGAGCGATAACCTCGACGTCAGCATCTTCATCAACATGACAACATGGAGACTTTTGTTTCCGGACTGTGGCAACGAGGCGGAGATGATGTCGTCGCCATGGAATAATTTTCTCCAGTCTCTTCTCCATTTTATTATGGTTAGATCTGGCCATAATGAAGGACTAAGGAGAATATGTTTCGGATCAGTCTTTCTTGTTCTTCGGTGGCAGAAACAAGAAGAAGGAAGACACCAGAAAGAATAATTTCCTCAATTTCGTCTACAGGAATATTGGCCGTTGTTCGTTGGACATTTGTTCTCAGACCATTTGTCGAGTGTTTGCCTGTACGATCATCCACACCGTAAAACATCAAACAGGTTAGGTTTTGAGTTGCGCTATTTACAGTGTGGGTATTTTTTTATTCAGAGTGGTCGTAACGAATTGATGTACCCAGCTATCATATAATATAATTCTTCTTACATCGCAAGAAAAAGAACCTTGAGCACTTTGGGTGTTCAAAAAAGTGAAAGTATTTTTATTTTTGTTTGATCCATTGATTGTCTTTATATGGGATTTGTTAAAATTCAGATGTCTGGAATTTAGTTTTTATACTAAAATTACAGGTTTCGTTCGTTGTAATTTCTATCTGTGTAGTCTACAATTTTTGGTATCAATAATAAAAACTCGTTAGACAAAATTATAAACCTAACAAAATCTTATTTGTGTTAGCACAGAGATAATAACAATTTATAATTATTTCTATAGGAATACAAGGATAAAAATTTAATATGTCATGAAACAAAGAAAAATAACAAATCATAAAAGTTTAATACAATACTAGTTTATACACTTATACTAGTTGATGATGTAAAAATATTGCTTGAAATTATCTAAAATTTCAGGCCTGAAATAGGAAAAGTGGTATTTTTTTTCACCCGTGACCCGTTTGGTTCGTGGGGTCTCCTTTTCCCAAGCGGCAGTTCCTCCTCTGCTCCCTCCGACTCCGACCCTCCCATCTGGCGGCGACCAAGCTAACCCTGGGTACGGTTACGAGCTCAGCTCGCCGCCGTCACCGCGGCTTATCCTGCCCGCAAGCTGCGGTTCCCCTCCACGTCCCGTGTTGTTCTGCTCAGAGCCTCCGACCCCATTGGCGCTGCCCCCATCCCACCGGCGCCACGCCGCATCCCTCCGGCGCCGCATCAGGGCGTCGCGCCGCCACCCGCCATAGCGCCCTGTGTCGTGGCTGCTGGTGTCGGACGCGGGCGACCAGCCACCACGCGCCATCTTCCTCGTGCCAAGAGACTTGGAGACGGCCACGCCGGCGGTCAGCGTCATCCGTGGCAGGAACGACACCATCCACGATTTTTATGTCTTCTGCCCCGCCACCTGGGAAGAAAGAGGGCAAGCGCGTTGTATCCAAAACAGGGAAGGACAAAAAGGTATGGGTACCTCGGTTGGATTTGCTTGCACGTCAAGAGGTTCAATTCAAGGGAAGGTAACAAGCACAGGGCTAAAGATCGAGAAGAGGCTCAAACCATCTTCTGAAGATCACCACAAGATTGCACAGGATGAAGATGAAGGTGGACATTCTGACAGGTCGTTGGGTTTGCATGCTAGCCACACCAGTAGCCGGTCTGTAGCACATGAAAAAGGTTCATTTGATGAGGAGGAAACAAGCTCAAGGCCGAATGCTGAGATGAAGCCCAGACCATCTTCTGAAGATCACCACAAGATTGCACAGGAGGAGGATGAAGATGAAAGTGTACATTCTAACAAGTCACTTTCTTCTATTGTGTATCCAAGCGAAATTGCTCAGGATGAAGACGAACAACATTCTGAGAAGGTTCGGGTTCATGCGATTGAAGATCACAGACAAGAACAAGGAGCAGGAGAGCATGTACGACTGTTGGACCTAGACAATGATTCCATTAGAGAGAGTATCGTATACCACATAAGGCATTTAAAACCTGCCCGTCGCGAGGGTCATTATTATTGTGCTGTAGAAGAACCACAGCATGTGCTGTTCGAGCGGCTGGCTTTGTACCGCATCAGGGGTTACGAGGTACAGTATCTCTTGTCATCACCATCACATCATGTGCTGTTGGAGCGGCTGATCTGCTCTCTGCTTCTGTGATTAGTTACTTTGTAATTTTCTGTTGTAGTTATCAATGGACAAGAACTTGGATAAACTGGATGATGTATCTCTGGCACAGCGCTACCCTCCAGCAATTCTTTGTGAAGAGGGTTACTTTGAGCATTATGAGGAGTCTCTTGAATGGTACTTTGATCTTGAGCTCTGTGAGTAAGCTAAATTTGAGGACTACCAGCGCCTAGTGGTTCATGATGATGTAAGTGTCAACACTTGACTTCTCCATTGCCAACTGCTCATTGTTGTTACTGCTTTGTACAAACAATCATGTTGCCATGCCCATGCTACTGTGTTCTTTAGTTCACTTCTAGAGGTTGGTAATGAACTCGGTTATATCCTACTTTTGTTCCACTTTATGGTACCTTTTGTTTTACATACTCCACCTTTTTTTTACATCCTTTATTAGCTAACTCCAACCCCCCCCCCCCCCCCTTTTTTTTTTTGAAAAGTGCAAAACTCAGGTTTATTGTCTTTTCCTATTTGTGTTTTTCCTGATCTGGAGCTGTTATGTTATCAATTTGACAATATTTTCTTTTCTTCCTTACAAGGATTAGTTTTGTTTAATCCATGTTGTGTTTACATATTTGTTGTTTTGGCATCAAGAATGTCTGCACTACCTGCGCTGAACCGTTATTAGGTTTTGCTCTAATCAAGCGCTGGGTCGAGGTTCGACCAAGCTGGTACCATGTAACTGTGATTGGATCACCGAATAGTAAATTGATTAATCCACGGTAGCGAGGACACATATGTTTATGTAATGATGATCGCTAGGGTTAGGATTGTACAATCAAAACCAATGCTAGGATTATTATCTAAATAATATATACCAACGATCAAACCTTGGTGCTTATAGAATCACAACCATGTGAGCCTAAGACGAGCCCATTGGCAGGTTGTCGTAACACAAATTAATCCTGTCAGAAGTATTAAAAAAAACTATTGACGGCAAAGGACGTTTGAATTCTGCTAGTGCTATTTTCATGTAATGAAATCTCGTAATGAAATCTCAATACTTTCTGTAACAAAATCTTAATACTCTTTTTTGTATATTAGTAGTCAAAGTTTTTAAATGCGTCTCCACTGATTCAAAGCCTTTTGGTCTCAAGCAAGTTGGGGTAGGCTAGAGTTGAAACCCAACATGAGCCCCAAGTCACGGTTCAGGCACGTCAATACCTATCCAAACAGAGGCCTCTAGGTATATCCCAACTTTTCAAGTCTCTTTTTATTGCCTCCCTCATGTCAGCTTCGGTCTTCCTCTCCATCTCCTCACAATGATATCTCGACTTAGGACTCCGCAATGCACTGGTGCCTCTTGAAGGTCTCCTTTGGACCTCCACTGACTCTAAAATGAAAGATAAAATGGAATGCTCTAGGAACAGTGAGATCTGATTGTTCCCACACTAAATACTCCACACACCCTTTCGATCTGACCTGGCAGTTAGAATGGAGTAGAGAGAGATTGCAGAATGGTTTGTTTTAGTAGTTGGTGTTGGCTAGTTCATTTGACTATTCGCACACAAACACACTATATACCACCTACCCTTTTGATCTGACCTGTCTGTTAGAATGGAGGAGTGATATGGCAGGATGTTTTGTGTTGCATAAGTTTGTTGTGAAGATCAGGTTTGAAAATGAGGATCTCGAGTAAATATATGATTTGCCACATACCAACAATCATAATTCATCTGGATACTATTGCTGGAGGAAGCAAAAACATCATGCCTATTGATTGTATTTATGCACCTTTTTACAGGGATGGCCATATACATAGAACTTTTAGTTCAGAAAGCTAATAGATTCCCTCTTAGTTTCCACTCATCACTCCCGGTTTGTGGGAGGCTGGAAAAAGATGTATATGCAATTCTTAGATTATGTAGAAATTTACCATAGCCATCCTTTTATTATATTCAACGAACTGGTCATCTGGTCATGAACTGAGTCTTCTGAGATACTTTAGCTGAATTTTTCTGATAATCTGCTTTTTATCTTTTATGTCAGTAACACTGGTATTGGTTCTATAGATTGAGATCATATTCTTCAGTAGGATCTGGCTTTTGATTTTGCAATTCAAGCTTGTTCATATTATAGCAGTCATAACAGTATATATTGGAAATCCATATTGGCAAGTTGACATTATTTGACTGTCAGCATATGCCTGTATTTTCTCATTATTATGGCCCATCTTTGTTATGCTAATTTATGTATCATAGCAGATATCACGTGTGCTTTCAATAACATAGGAATAGGATTTGCACATGAGTGCATTGCTTTGTCATGGAATCTATAAACTCTAGTATGGTTTGACATCTGTTCAGCGAGTGCCTTGCTTTCTTCTAGGCTATCCTTCTTATGTTAGTGCATGTATCTGAGCATTGTCTTCATTTTGTTCTTTGTTCAGGGTAACTATTATGATTGGGATTCTTCCAGCTCCGCTTGTAACAGCTATGAAATAGACCTAGCATATGTCCAGTATTGCGATGCACTAGAAAAGGAGACTAAGGTATGATAGATCCAAACAGAATGTAAACTACTTATCATATTTTCTCTTGGCCTGCTATTTTTTGTGACATGACAGTGGGTTGAAGATTATATGCTAGACAAGACAATCCCCGTGAGTACAACCTAAAACCTTTTTGTGCCTAATAAATTGTCAATCTATGTATATTGATGTTCTTTTTTTAGTACTAGTATATTGATTTTGTAGTGACACATCATGCGTGACATCTGTTTTGTTGTGTAGTGGGAAAAAGTTGAAAATGTGGCCTATCTTCAAGCACTGAAGCTTGTAGCAGACTTCCCCAACGTTTCCCCAGGTTTACTATTAACTGGTTTTTGGGTAATTGCCTCTTTAACTTCTAACTTAGGTGGTGACAATAGGCTTAAGGTAGTGGAATTTGATAATTCTATTTTTCTTTAAATTCAGGCTCATGTATGGAGCATCCAGTTTGATTTTGTGAACTATAAGGGATTATATTATCTCTACTTTGAGATTTGGAAGCGGGTTACTAAGCAAAAGGTTAGTTCCTCAGTTTGCACCACAACTTATGATTCTTTTCCCTTTTTTACCGCTTACTATTTGCTCAGGGACATGCATTTATGTATGTGAACTTGTTTCAGATAGACTTCACAAAAGCCTTATCGGAGATATATGAGGAAAAAAAATTTCCCTCGCACACTTCTTACATTGAACTAGATATGAAAGATCCTTTGAGGGGTTGGACGATGAGTGATAAAGTAAGTTCTCTTCTCAGTACATCGTCTTCCATTCTTCCTAATAGGCTTTGTTGTTGTTGACTTCCATTCTTCCTAACTCAGCTGGAACTTTTTGTTGTTTCATTTATCAATTCATCTATATATAATTCTTTTGTTTCTTTCTGTTTTCCAGTATGATGCCTATGTGGCCTGTATTGGTGATTCGGTAAGCATGGCTATAATATTCAGGTCTGCCTGAAATTTGTGCTTTACACTGATTGAAACCTTTGTGTAGGTTTCAGATGGTGAAGCTGCTCTTATGATTAAAGAGGCTGTCAAAAAAATGGTTAGTTTTTTTTACCTTCCGCAAGCAAATGTGCCATAGCTTTAGGAATGCTTTGCATAGTTGATTGTACTGTTTGATGCCGTGTTTGAATTTGCCTTATAACTTGCTAAAGTGATATTACCTTCAGAGACGAAAACCAAAGAACTATGTGGATTACGCCCGGAAGAAGTTGGAAATTGCAAAAGAGATTGGTTTGATTAAGGAGGCGGGCCTAGTCTTCCCGACACAAGGCTGATTTATACGTATCTATTTTGGGAGGCTATATATTGGGAATAAACTGCGGTGTAAGTCTCTACTCTCTACAATACAACTAATAAGATTAAAGAGGAGACACGTTTTGGTGCGACAATCGATTTGGTTTTCCGTCTGCCTCCCTCCAGCGATCCGCGCTTCCTCCCTCTCCCCTCGCGAGATCCACACACCAATCACCCTCCATTGCCCACGTGCCTCTCCTCTCTCTCCGTGTGACAGTGCCTGCGCGCCTCTCCCCGCGCTCCCCATCTGTTACAGACTTCCTTTGGTTTGTCGGATTGAAAGAAGGCTAGCTGGTATTGCTAACATGTTATCATACTATGGCCAGCTTAATTAGTCAACTCTTACTTATTTGCCAATGTATTGGCTAAGTACAATCGAATTCCCGAAGTCTGTACTTAAGCAGATTGATGGCTTCCGAATTTGGAATCGCCAAGATATTCAGAGGCAAGGTAAATGTTTAGTTTCTTGGAATACTGCCTGCAAACCAAAAGACGAAGGTGGACTTGGCATCTTGAATTTGAGAACTCAGAACAAGGCTCTTCTTTTAAAATATATGTGCTGATAAATATAATTATATAACCATTCTAGTACTCCATGGGTGCAGTTGACTTGGAATGTTTTTTACACTGGACATTTTCCACCTCACTTTAAGTGGCCAGTGGGATCCTTTTGGTGGAAGGGTGTTCTCAGTCTCATGATCAATTTCCGTGGCTTTGTTTCATGTCTGCCATGCAAAGGAAATTCAGTATGTTTTTGGGGGGAGACATTTGGGGCCTTGGTTTTCTCAAGTTACAATTCCCTAAGTTGTTTTCATTTGCCCGTGACAACAGAATTTTGGTGGCCGCTTTCTTGACAAGAACTGTTGAGCAGAACTTTCACCTGCCTTTGTCAGATATTGCTTCACAGCAATGGACACAATTGGAGTTTCAGCTGCAATCTTTTGTCCCATGGCAGGATTCAGACAAGTGGAACTATCTTTGGAATTGTGACTTTGCAATCTGAAGCCGGTCGTTAAAAGACATTACTGGATGTCCATTGGGATAACATTACTGGATGTCCATTGGGATAGATCTTTGTCTTTTAATGACTGGCTTCAGCTTGCAATGTCTTCCTTTTGCTACCCTCCCATCTTCATGGAAGTGATTGCAGCATGGTGTATTTGATCTACTCGTAATGGAATTATTTTTGATGGTGCTACCCTTTCTTTGTGGAGGTGGAAACATTCAGTTAGGGAGGAGCTTTTGCTTGCTCTACATAGGTGCCAATCCTTAAACAAATCTCTTCTTGAGGATTGACTTTCTTCTTTCTAGCTTTTTTCTCAGCTTTTGTACAATCTTTTGTCTTTTGTACATACTATATTGCTATAAAATTGAGCTAAGTAGGGGGTTTTCCCCTCCTGATTTCTTGAAAAAAAAAAACTTATGGTTGAAATAGGCAATTTTTTTCCCAATCTTAGTTTGCTCGAGCAACAATATTATTTTTACTTTATAAAAATAATCAGGGTATTACAGGCACGTGGCAGATACTCTATTGTCATGTACGGTGCTGCCATAGCCGTTCGATGATCTCTTGCCACTTCAAAACGCCCGGAAATATCTCCCAGACGTTGTTGACCGAAAATATCCGAGGAAACTAAACTTGTTAACCATGCGCTGTTGCCTGTAGCTGTGCGCTTGGAAGAACCAATATAACCATTCCATTTTAATGAGAAGGGTACAAATAAATTATACATGGACGGAATCAGCTATTACAATAACATTTACATTATCCCTGGTCTAATCTTGGCGTTTAACCAGTGTAGCTACTAGCTACTACACTACTACAGTCTACTTACACCCCTGACAACTTGACGTCATCTCACGTGCTTGTTCTGCGCGCGTGGACATGAATGATGCATCTGTGTACTCGCTGTCTGGAACGTCGTCACGACAACGCCGCCCGTGGCGACGGCGCGGCACCGGCACCGGCACCGGCATCGGCATCGAAGAGCGCCTCCATCTCCTCGAGGCTCCTCCCCTTGGTCTCGGGCAGGCAGGTGTAGACGAATACCCACGCCGCCGCGGACAGCGCGGCGAAGACGTAGAAGGTGCCGGCCATGCCGACCGCCTCGTACATGGAGATGAAGGTCATCCCCACCACGGCGCTCATCACCCGGTTCACCGCCGTGCCGACGCCGGTGCCCTGCGCGCGCAGCCGCAGCGGCAGGATCTCCGACCCGTACATCCAGATCACGGGGCCGAACCCCAGCGAGAACGTCGCCATGAACGCCACCGCCGCCGCGACGCACGTCGCCGCCGCCCACCACGCGGCCGTGGCCGTCGTCGTCGCGCTCACGCGCATGGACAGGCCGAGGACAAGGAGCGACGCGGCCATGCCGCCCGCGCTGGTGAGCAGCATGGGCCGGCGACCGAGGCGGTCGGCGAGGAACAGCGGGACCACGATCGCCGCCGTCTTGGCGGCGCCGAGGAGGACGGTGGCGCCGAGCACGGCGCGCTCGGAGGTGATCCCGACGTGGCTGAACACGCGCGGGGCGTACAGCACCATGGCCGCCACGCCGCACGCCTGCTGGAACACCTGCAGCCCCAGGATGGCCAGCATCACGCGCCGCACCGCGGGCGTCGGCCGCAGCAGGATCTCGCGCCACACGCTCGTCGACGACGACGACGACGGCGCACGGCCGCCGCCGCCGCCGGAGCCCGATGCCTGCTTCGTGGCCGCCTCCTGCACGGACGTCACGATCTCCTGGAGCCGGCGGTCCGCGGCGGCGTTCCCGACCGTGCGCGCCAGCACGCGGCGCGCCTCGTCGGGGTGGCCGTGGAGGACGAGCCAGCGCGGGGTCTCCGGCATGGCCAGCGCGGCGGCGGCCGCTAGGAATAGAGGAGGGACGGCGCCGATGCCGATCATGAGGCGCCAGTTGAGTGGCGTCGGGAGGCCGGCGAGCGCCAAGTCGGCGATGTAGCTTAGCAGGATGCCCGAGTTGCCGGCGATCTGAAAGTCCCACGCACGCATGATGTCATTATAGGAACAATAATAATAGTTACGGAAATTTTATTGTTGTGCAATGCACGGTGACTTGTTAATAAATATTAATAAATAAATAAATATAATATCAGCAGTAAAAAATGCTTGTTGCTTTCTACACCGTCGTCGCCTCGATCGCGATCTCACCACTGTGGCCCCCAATAACAAGCCGGCGTCCTGCCTGCGACTCAGCTTACCGGAACCCAGAAAATCAAACAACTGAAAACCATGCGCTCGCTTCATTTAGATGTTGATGTAGAATTTCTAATATTATGTTTTTATTAAAAAAAATGGTCAAGTGAAAGATGTGGTGGAAAAAATTATGGTGAATAAAATGAAGCATGCAAGTTTTGATTTGATTGCTTCAGTTAGGCCTCTGCTAACATTATTGTATCAGCTCTACTCAATGATCACTCAACGTGTCGTGCGTACATTAGAGAGTCCATCTTCGATTTTTGCTGCTAAACGTGTGAGTGCATCTAATCCAGCTACTTCCATTTTAAGTTAATCAAAGGTAAGTTTTGGTTTGGTTTCTTCTTCCACGATCCCCGTCATCCATACTATAGTGGTGTAGTAGTGTCTCTGGAGCACCATTTTAGCAAGTGGTAGGACCAAGCAAGGATGGATCGATCTAGAGAACTAAGCCAATCATGTTACTATAGTCTTGCTCACAAGCAATAAAAATAGAAACAATTTTGCAAAAAGCAATACTTAAATGGGTATTTAATTTGTCCAAAATCATTGCTGCAAGGCACAACAATACTGAAAATCGATTAGTGTAGAAGGGGGGAATAGAAAAACAGTGATTGGAGATAAAGCCAATAAGGTGGCACCGAGATAGAATATCGACGGTCTATCATTTCTCCCGATTTGCTAGATTTGAGGCAACCTCAAAACCATACACCCTCAATATCTCTAAATTTGCAAATGATATACTCCTTAGTCCTACTTGGTTAGATCTTCAAGAATCTTCAACAGCTCTCCTATAATCCATCCCCAATATAGTGGTACTGTTGATCACCGATACTACTTTTTTGTTTTATTGGGGGAGATGTTGTAGCAGATGACCAATACATGAAACCCCAATATCACTTATATGTGGGGCCTACGTGACATTATCTTCCTCAACCTTTGACTTCAAGTCTTCTGAGCCTTTTTCGACCTCCTCTTCGGCATTCCCCCATGCATCAACCTCTTTCTCGGCCTCCGCATCACCGGCCCTACCCCCATCGTCGTCATTCCTGGCCTTGGTGCCAATGTGTTGGCCCTAGCTCTTCCCTCACGCTTGCGCTACTCAAGCATTGACGCACAGAGCCTAGCCTCGGCCCGCCGTGCTATTCCAGGGCTTGGTGCCACCACGCCGGCCCTGGCTCCGCTTGCCGCTCAGGCCTCGCCGTGTTGGCCATGGCCCTAGGCCAATTGCGCACGGTCCTAAACCTACAACCACGGCATCATCCCAAAGCGAGCGCAACTCCTAGAGCTGCAGCGCCACCACCTGCAGCCAACAAACTATGGCTTCTCTGATGAGTGCACCTTCACGGCTATGAGCCCCCGGCATCTCGAGTGAGCTACACAGGAAGGTTAAGTGGCAGTTGGCTATTCGGTGAGATGCAACTATCCCATTATTCGAGGGAAATGGAGGGGATATTGGTGGCCACAAAAAAGAGACCATATTGGGGAGCTTTTGGAGCAACGTAATAACCACATTCCCCAAATATGATAGTTTTATGGGGATGTGGGATGGGCTTGAGAAACTGTTGGAGATGCTCTAACTTGACTTAAAATATCTCATATGTCACATATAGTAGACAAATCCTTGAAGATATGAGAATCCACCAACACCCAAGAGGCAAAGACTAGGTTGATTGGACAAAACATAAAGAAAACCGTCTGGTCATGGACCCATGATTGATTCACATAAAGGCAAAGTAGCTGAACAAAGGTCTAGCTGGGCGGATCTAAAAACGGGTTAAGTTGTGGTCCAAACTATTGTCCAACTATGCACAAGCTATACAAGCGGGTGTTTGCAGCTATTGAATCTAATAAAAAAGTTTATTATTTAGGTGATCTAAAATAGGGTTTTAACCTTACTGTGGATTGATCATGCAAAATTTGGTTTGTTTCCTGCCGTTGCACCCCAATTGTACGTTGTTGTAGTACTTGTACCATTTGTGTACTGCAAACAATAACTCAACCCAGGTGGGTCACATCAGAGAACTCTGATTCCATTTCGCTCTTTTAAGTAGATGCCAACTATTTTCAGATGCGATCGAACTAACTTCCATTTTAAAATGCAACAAACTTCCATCTTTCCAATCGTTAATTAATTTTACCACGTACACGTACGAACGAAACGAAACCATGCACGAAACTGATACCTTGGATGTCAGATCTGCCCGCAGCTAGCTAACCATGCAGCCCCTCCGATCCGGCCCCTAATTAGTTGTTAACTAATAGCGTCGGCGCCACCGCATTTGTCAAGGTCGTCGCCTAAGCCTAATCAAGAACAAGGTACACGACGACCACGGCCGCGCGCGGAGAATCGTCGCCGTACATCATATATATCGAACTACTACTTGTACGTACCTCGGGAATGGAGGAGAGGAAGCCCCGGGCGTTGGCCGGCGAGATCTCGGCGATGTAGACGGGCGCGACGACGAGGCCGAACCCACATGCGACACCCGCCACGAGCTGGCCCGCCATGAGCGCGGCGTAGCCGTTGGCGCGCGGAGGCGGTGACGGCGGAGCCGGCGAGGAACAGCGCCGCCGAGAGCATCGACGGTGCGGCGCCTGCCCGCGCGATCGCACGCCCAGCCGGCGGCCAGCGAGCCGACGAGGGAGTAGACGCTGGTGGCGCCGATGAGCACCTCCAGCTGCGCGTCCGTCACGCCTAGCTAGGTCCGCCTGCACGAACTTCTGCGCCCCGCTCATCACGCCGCGATCTGCAAACAGCATGCACGCGCAGACATCAGTCGTTGAAATTAAATTAATTAATTAATTCTAGATCCTTTTCATTCACTTGTTGTTTGTTTTGACGTATGTATGTAGCTAGGACAAGAACTGCACGTCCACGTACGCCAAACAATATATTGCCGTTCATGTTGCTAGCCAATAAATTAAGCAGCAGCCAGCTAGCGAGGGGCGGCGGCCTGGCTTACTGTAGCCGTAGATGATGGAGGTGACGGAGGCGAGGAGCGCGCAGATGAGCGCATACGTGCTGCTGCCCTTGGCGTCGTCCGCCGGAGCCAGCTCTTTGTAGTCGTCGTCGGCCAGCAGCGGCGACTCGAGGTCCTCCTCCTTCTTCATCGTTGCCGGCCGGCGGGCGGGCACGATATATATGCCACCAAAAGCTAGAGAGAGGGTGCTAATAATAAGCTAGATCTGCGGCATGATGTTTTTATACTTATAATAAAACTTTCGAACGAGCGAGAGACGGAAATTATATAGCGCCGCACACGAAGAGAGAGAGATGGACAGCTTTACAACTTAGAAGCACAGGGGGGCCGGGACACGGCGCTCGCGCTGGCGGCCAATGAAATCGTGGCCAAAGCGAGCCGACGCGACGGCCCCGCCGCCACACTCGGTCGCGGGGATAACGTGTGCGGCAATCTCGCGCGGGTTGTGGCCCTGTTGGCTGTGGCCTGTGGCAACCCAACAGGAATATATTCCTCCTGTTTCGAGAGTGCGCTTGCGACCTGCGGGGCCTTCATTATTATTATTACTTGACGTCCAAAGAGACGTCCACGATGCGATATGATGCGCACCGCTTCTCCCATCGGCCCTGTTCCGCTAAGGTTTTAAGTTTTAACTTTTTAAAATAAAATAGTATTTTCTCTTGTAATAAATCAGCGTTTTTTTAAAGGAATAGGGACTCTTTCCCGATTGTCATTATACTCTTTCCACCGTCACTCAGATTATGTACTTATCAGGAACCACGAGAGAACTGCAATACTCTCCATCCGTATCGGATTTAGAACATATCTAGGACAACGACATGGTCTTACAAGTATGACTTTAACTTTATATTTCTATAAAAAATACTTATTGAAAAGTGATATATTCATACTTTTATGAAAGTATACTTGAAGACAAATCTATTTATATAGTTTTCATAATTCCAAACTCAATAATTTAAAAGTTATTTATGATTTATATTCCCGAATGTTTGATCAAAACCTTATCTAAAACGACTTCCTTTTCCGATACGGAGGGACTACTAATGTTTAGGTTTATTATATACACCCTCCATTCTATAGAATATAATGTGTTTTGGTTTCCGAAGTACCTAAATTTCACCACAACGTCTAAATACACAGATTTTACCACTACGTCTACATACATAGCAACAACAATATAACATCTTATAATTTTAAAATAGAAGTATTTCTCTTGTCTATTTTTCCTTCAAAATATCCTTTAAAAGGTTTTTCAATAACATTACAAAAAAGATTACTTAAACTCTTCTAAAAATGGTTAAGTATTCTTTTTTCTAAAAAGTAATTTCCACTGAAAAGGTTATTTAAGTATAATTTCTATAAAAGGTGGTTGTATATATTTTCCTTGGAAAGTTATTTATATTTTTTTGTTTGAAAATAACAAAATTAATTTAAAAAATGGGCGTAGAAGGGTTCACAGTTCTAGCTCATGTAATACATTTTAGTGTGTAAGCTAGATAGGATCGACGGACACAGTGATTAAACCATATAGAGTTTGAATTCTATTTTGTCCTCCAAAACTGGTCAGGTGAAACTACCACTACTAGAGAAATGACTTTTGGTCCGCATTGAGTTTTGGCTTTAGTCTCGGCATTTTTTTTTTGTTCGGGACTAAAGATCTTTAGTCCCGGTTGGTAACACCAACCCAGGACTAAAGGTTAATATTAGTCCCGGTTCGTGTTACTAGCCTGGGACTAAAGGGTCTAGGCCTTTAGTCCCAGGTTTGTAACACTAACCCGGACTAAAGGTAGACCCTTTAACCGGGACTAAATGTCCTTTTAGTCCCGGTTGATGCTACGAACCGAGAGTAAAGAGGTCACCTGCGGGTTAGTTTAAAAGGATAAACATCCTGTCCATGGTCACAGTGTGCTGTGTAGGTGGGGTGGTAAGACACACGCGATGTTGTGCATGAGGTCTTGGGTTCGAATCTCGTAGGGCGCAAATGATTTTTTTCGTCCGTAGAGACTAATGACTAGGGACCTTTAGTCTCAGAATCTTAGTCCCGACTGGGACAACCGAGACTAAAGGCACTTGTGCCCTAGGACTAAAGTCCATTCGTCTAGTAGTGTACTACTGAATTCAGAAATTTTGTTCTAAATTTAGTCAAATGAAAATTTGTATGAATACAATTTTTGGTGTAGAATATAAAAAAAAAGGTTAGATTATTTAACACACTTTCCAGCTTTGGGTTGTCCTGAGGAGCTCAGGGCCCATGTCATAAGGACGATGACGGGAGAATTAGGTTTATGGGCTTCGAAAAAACTGAGTTTAGCTATTTGATCTTTTTTGAATAAATTTGGGTGTATGGCCTCGAGTGAAACTTTTGTTAGCTCTATGGCTTTCCGTCTAGTTTTGTGACTTAACGATGTTAACTCAGGGGTCAAAAGACCATTTTGCCTCTAGCTAAAAAAATAAAAAATAGCATACTTGCAGTACATAAAAAATACAGTATAATGATATGTATCTCTAATATATAAGCACCTCACATATATTCTCACATAAACACATGTATATTTGTAGTACATAATCACATTTAACTTCACAAATGTATAGTTTCAGTCAAGCAAATATCCACCATAGTTTTAGTCTCACATATAAAAGGTCACATATGTTCACAAATCACCATAGTTATAGTCTCACAACATGCAAACCTGGCAAAGATAGTGGAATGTATGAAATGGGACTAAATTACAGGAGAATTGGAGGCTGATAAACGAGCAAGATAAAGGCACGGAAGGATTTGAATCAACGGTAGAGAAATGAATTGCAGGGATAAATTAAGGAACAATCTTGAAGGCCTTCATCTTCTCGATCCACGTGTTGAAAGAGGTGACGGTGTTTCTGAAGCCTAGGAAGCCATGCTTTGCTTTTGTTCATGCTGTCCCGATGCTCGGTCTCGACAGCAAGCACGGCATCGACGAACCACCAATTGGTGATGAAGCCCTCCCAAGCGACCCGAGAGCCGGGCCAGCGGAGCGTGGCACCCTCCTTCTGGCAGATGGCGGCGTAGACGCAGAGGCTGCCGACGATGTTCATGGCGCTGCGGGGGGAGTAGCCGAAGACGGCGGTGGGGCGGTGCATGGACCAGCTGACGGCGCCGTCGCTGCGGGAGACCTCGTCGAAGAGGCGGCGACTGCATCTCCTGGCCGCCAGGGGCGCCCCCGCGCTGGCTGCGGCCGGCTTGGCCGGCTGACTCAGAGGCGGCGGCCGCGGCTCCTGGCCGCCAGCGGGAGGATCTGGAGGGAGGCGGGCCGGCCGCGGCTCCTGGCCTGCCGGATCTGGAGGGAGGTGGGGGCCGGCCGCGGCTTCTGCCCGGCTGCGGCGGTGGCGGCGGCGGCGGGCTGGCCGTCGCCCATCATTTTTTTTTTTAGCATCGCATAGGACTGGGAAGTGAGGCTGCCGGAGCTTTTGAATTGCAATGGGTAGTTTTGCCATTGCGCGTGCCATGGAGTGGATGAAAAAGGTTAACAGATTGGACGGAAGACGATAGAGTATGTGTGGTCGCTTTGACGAGGATGGAGCACATCTCTTTTTCAAATGCAAAAACGTGAGAAAGGTTTGGCAGGCCTGCAGCTGGAGGCAAAAAGAAATGAGCTAGCTGAATGCATGACAGTTTGAGAGTTGCTGCAAAAAATTCTGGGTTTGGAGAGTGGTGTGAGGAGGAGGGTGATCACCTTACTGTATTCATGGTGGTCTGAAATGTGCTGTGCGTGAAGGAGATCAACCAAGGGGCTATTGCCAAATGGTGTACCTGATAGGTTCTTATGCAGAGGAATGGTCGAAGATCAGTGCAACACCGGAAGGGCCTAAAGGATTGTCCAAGGTGAGAAGGACCTGGACGCCCCCTCCTGAAAGAACTGTCAAGATTAATTGTGATGGAGCTTTTTCCACGGCCACAAGAGCTGGAGGTTGGGGCTTTCTGATCAGAGAATGGGATGGTGGTGTGATCAGGTCCGGCTACGGAAGACTTGATAACGTAGGCGACGCCTTTCACGTTGAGATTGTGGCATGCCTACAGGCAGTGCAACGTGCAGCAGACTTAAGAGTGCAGAGGATTATCCTTGAATCGGACGCCACCATGGTAGTACAAGCAGCAACGTCTGAACAAGCTGATCGAAGTTCAGCTGGAGGTCTCATGTGGGAGCTCAGGGATCTTCTTAGATGTAATTTTGTTTCCTATCAAGTTTTACATGTTCCGCGTTCTTGTAATATGGTTGCCGATAGTCTCGCAGCCCTGGGGGCGTGTTCTAGTCCGGGTGCTGATCCGGTAGTGGACAGCATTCCAAATTGTATTGGCGTTTTGGTCGCCAACGATATGGCATCGTACTATGAGTAATGGAAAGTTTTTCCAATTTTTTTAAAAAATACCGGAGGCTATACATCCAAATTCGTTCGAGAAAAGACCAAATATCTAAACTCAGTTTTTTCGGAGACCATAGACCTAATTCTCTAGATGATGACTAGGAATCTTGGATAGCTTCACTACACTGATCTTAAAACTTCTCCCTTTCGAAGCCTTTTGCAATGAGCTTGATGCACACATGGGATTGCATACTTGGTTTCGCACAATTTGTTACTATGCGACAAATTCCTGCTTTGCCCAAAGTGGTTCTACTTTATTGTATTTTACTTCCTATCATTTATTTTCGATCTCTTTGGTCTTATTGACACAAGAGATGCCATTTATATAGTCTATCTCTTTCTATATATGAAAAGTCAAGAAAATATCATCGAAACATCGAGAAATTGAGATCCTATCGCGTGGACGATAGGTTAGGGTCTGGCCGTTCTTATCTATAATAACTTCACTGAGGATAAACTAGCAAAACTCCCCAACGACCTGGAGGACACCATCATCGTCGAGTTCTCTATTCTTAATATTGTGATCATTGTACCATACCAGCAAGAAAACAAAAGGCAAAATGGTGGTCTATTGTGTGTGCGTGTGTGTGCTCCCAACTTGTACGGTGATATGACCAAGTCACTTACATTTTTGGATGTCTCGAGTACCACTCGTCCTCCCGATAACCCTTATACATTCATATGGACGTAATATTCATAAAGTCCGTCTCAATGAAAAGTTTCATATATAGTTACTAATGGACACTCTTTGTATGGTTTCATTGACATTTAATTTCACCACTTATAGAAAGTTGATAATCGTGTGTCAAAAGAATTTCATCATTACTTTTTTTCTGTGAGAGCCCCAAAAATATTATAAAAAATGCCTATATGCAATGACATATTGAATGTAAATGAAAGTCTAAGACTAGATAATCCTCCGTGCTCATTAGGCCAATCTCAATGGAGATTTTCATCTTCTAGTTTTCAATGTGTGAAACCATGGTATGAAACAAATCTCTCTCACATTGCAAAAGTTTCATGGTACAATTTCTTCGCTTATTTTATTATTCATGAGTGTCATGTGTTCCTATCATCTCTCTTCTCTATCTCCATGAAACGAAATAAAACCCTCAATGCAGATTTCATAGTGTTTCCAATGTTTTGGAAATCATGCAGATAAGTTTCATAGGGATGAAACCTTTCTCTTCTCTCTCCTCCTATCCTTAGCTGTGCGATATTGATTGGGCTGGTAAAGCTTATCCTTGCATGAGTCTAGGCAAGATGCAAATAGATGACGACCGTTCATGACTAATAATTACCCACTAGGACTTCGTGTCACCTTAATAGTGATAACCTAGACCAAGTGTTTGGTTTAGTTTCTTCTTCTCTCTTGGGCGCTAATTAATATACTCTTTGTTTTTCTCTCGTTTTCATGTGCTCTACATGCTATCATGATATTGTGCATGCCATAATAAGGTGAATGAATATACTGGTTATTTCGGATATACCATGTATCACAGAGCGGCATTTCGTCATCAAAACGATCTCCGAGATGTACCTTTTTGCAATATAATTCAAGTTGATTAGCAAGCTAGATAGTTAATTTGTGTTTACAAAACTAAAACATATATTGCCTCCGTATAGAATTTAGATGTCGTTTAGGATGTACAACGATATGGTCTTCAAAGCATGATTTTGACTTCATATTTCTATAAAAATATTTATTCGAAAGTGATATATGCAAACTTTTATGAAAATATATTTCAAGACAAATCTATTTATATAGTTTTCATATTTTCAAACTCAACAATTTAAAAGTTAATCATAATTTATATTTCCAATATTTGACTAAAATCTTGTCTAAAACGATATATTTTTCTTACATGGAGAGAGTATATTATTATTGGACATTATCATCCATCTATCGCTGACTAGTCGACATTCGACGACAAAGGCTAAAAAAAAAAAACTGCAGATAATAATTAATCTTGCACCAGCTGCTATCAATGAATGATGAAACGACCGGTGGTGGATCAACTATCCATCAAACGAAGATGGATGGATCAACATACGGGTGGACGAGGCAGGCGGCTGGAAGGTAGCTTCAATTGGTTAAGTTGGGAACGGCGTAGTCTTGCCACGTCGTATCCAACGCTGGGCACACACACCCTCTGGCTTTCGATCTCATCTGAAATCTGTTGGCCAAAAAGTGGTTTCCTAAGCCCAACACACCAGCGAAGTCAGAAACGACCCTTGAGGCAGTAAAGCTCTCGCAGATCCAGCTAGCTTCGGACCTGGTCTGAGAGTGTCAGTAAAACCCAAGCGTGCCAGTCAATTTGACCTACAATTGACAAGGAAAAAGATAGTAATCAGTAATCACATGGCGAAACTAACCGGTATGTCCAGGTAGTTCCAACTGTATGGCTCGAAGAGCCGATGTAATGGGAGATCGACTAAAAAGCCGATTCCGTCATGTTATGAACCGATGGTAGCGAAACATGTATTATAACTCAAGTTAACCGATTCAGACATGAATTCAATGACATATACTTGCATTAGACAGAAATATGCTATAAAAGATGTAGTCACAACAAGCTATCATAATCATAAGATGTCTCAATGTAAAACAAGATGAAATCGGCTACTTTAGCCGATTCAGTGTATACGGGCAACATACAAGCCTATAAAGTAGACAATGTTTTAACTCTCCGAATAATAGATCTAAATCACAATCTTGCAACAGTGGAGATCGAGCGGATCGAGGCAGTCATGATGAAGTTGCAACTTAAATCCGTTAACCTTTGAATCTAGACAATGTTCACTTTATTACTTGAGTGCGACCCGTATCTAATCTAGATCCAAAATACAATCGGCTAGTGCAAAGCATTCAATATGAAACGAATGGCAAGCATAATTCGTTGAACATATAAATCTATTAGATATAAGCCGATGCATATGGATCAAGACGGGCAAATTGATGATTGCTTTAAATAATAAACAATAAACATAAGCAACATCGGTAACTTAATGAATCCAGCTAAACTGCCAAATTTAACTAGAGCCGATAACTAATCCATGCATGCAAACTGTCTTAATCTATAGCCTGTCCACCGGATGACGTTAACTAATAGATTAATCAAGCAAACAAACACGAATCGATAACTAATCCGCGCGTGAAAACCGTCATAATCTGCATCTCGTCCACCGGATGACGGTTAACACAGATTGATCGGGTAAACCAACGTGAATCATCCTTGACTCACTGTGCTTCCCGCGTCCACCGGATGGCGCCAAAGAAACAGAGCTTAGCAAGGACCCTGGTCCGCCATGCTTCCACGTCCACCGGATGACGCTAAAAATACATAGTTTAACAGGGGGTTGACGATACTTACAAGTAAGCCTGCGTCCACCGGATGACACCCAGCTTGGATGAAGTAACTCGCCGGACTCGACTGACTCTAGGGTTTGTTGGCCGGAGCCGAAAGTTGTGTTGTATTGATGTTGTTGTATGTTTTACAATGGCTGAGGGCTTATATTTATACCCTGAGCGTAGATAGAGTCCTAGTCGAATTACAACTCATCAATAGATAAGGAAACTAACAAACTATCCTATATCTAAGGTAACTTGGAGTCACATCTTCCCTTTCATAGCGGACTCCGATCGTGATCGCATCTTGGCGGCACGGACTTTGGATAACGTCACCAATACCGACGCTGCACGCCTTCTATCACCTTCGCCCGATAACCGATTCTCCGTGCAATTGGCTATTCTCCTTCCTTCTGCTGGACGGAATCTGCTTCTGAGATCGGTTATCTTCCTTCGGTATCGGCTATCGGCTACCAGCCCAAAATTTGGTGTTAACACATGCCCCCTACTTCGGAGTATGATTTCTTCATGCTTCGAACTATGATCCGATGGTCTTCCTTGTGCCGAGAAACTCACTAGCAGCCATAGTGCGTCTAGATCTTCTTCCTTTAATCCTTGAAATATAAGCATATTCTCACCATATTTCCACACTTCTGTATGCAAGTCCATCGTTGAATAGTATCTGATTAGTAGAAGACATAGTTTAACGCCGTTTGTGTCTTATTCAAAGGTCTTATTCGCCATTATTTCTTCGCATCTGTACGTCCCTTCATTCCAGGCCGATAAAGATGTTGACGACTTTTTGCTGCATACGAATCGGCTCTCAGGCTTGCATTGTACCTTAGAATCGATTACCCAGTCTGATCCGTTCTACATACGAATTGGCTTTCGGGCCTACTTCTTAGCATCGGCTCCGTTCGGCTTTCCTTTGGAACTAACCCCTCAGCCAGATCCATCACGAATCGGCTTGTGGGTACTCACAATAGGATCGGCTAAACAGCCTGACCCAAAAAATCCGATCGATGTGCGACCATTGATGGCGGCGCTTCGTCTCCCCGATTTGGTAACTGTTCCGGATTCAAGAAACGTGGATTAACTGCAACCTAAAATCCACCGTGCCGTCTCACTTCCCAAAGAAACCGCCTCGGTGCCCGTGTTGTCTTATAAATAGTTGGCAGGCTTGAAGCAATATCACACGCCATCGTATCCGTCTCGCCGACCAACTCTCCCGGCCGCCTCCTTGTATCCACTTCGCTTCCGCTCTCAATCCTTGTTTACGACCATGGCCGGCGATGGAAACCATGGGAAGCGCCCGGCGTCTGAGCCCGTCGGCGGCGTTTTTTTTTGCTAAGGGCGACTCGTTACTACGATATCGGCCATTTTTGTCCTGAAGGCGACCCGCCTGCACGGCATCGGCTGTTAGAGCCAGATTCACATGAATTGGCTATTATCCCCCAACTGGGATGCTAGGGTGGTATTTCTTCATATGCTTCCCGTTGATGGCTCTGGCGAGTCTCTGCCCTTCCAAGTCTTCAAGGATATAAGCATTACCCGGAACGCATTCCACCACGCGATACGGGCCTTCCCAATTTGGCGACCATTTACCGAATCGGCTATCTTTGGTACCAATAGGTAGAATGACTTTCCATACTAGCTCTGATTCGGTGAAGCTCTTGCTCCTTACCTTTGTGTTGTAATACTTGGCCACCCTACCTTATTCTTTTCAATGTATTCCAAAGCCCTAAGCCGATGACAGTGTAAATCTTCTAAACTGTCCATCATAATGTCTTTATATTCACCGGCTGTAAGCTTGTTTTGCAACGTGACACGCCGTGTCTCAGATTGAATCTCCCATGGCAAGACAGCAGCGTGTCCATAGACTAGCTCATAAGGTGAAGCCTTGATCGATCCATGCTGTGCCATGCGATACGCCCACAATGCCTCGCTCAAATGCAAATACCATTTTCTGTGGTTCTGCTCAATCTTTTTCTTGATGACCTTGATCAAATTTTTATTGGAGGCTTCTGCTTGTCCGTTGGCTTGGGCGTAGTATGGCGATGAATTATAAATCTTGATGCCCATATCGTCAGCAAAGGTCATAAACTCCTCTGAAGTGAACATTGTCCCCTGATCGGTTGTGATCGTCTGAGGTATGCCGAACCTGTAAATAATATGCTCCTTCATAAATTCAATCACATCAGCTGAAGTGGCGTTCCTCAAAGGAATGGCTTCTACCTACTTGGTGAAGTAATCAGTCGCCACTAAGATCCATTTGTGACCCTTGCTCGATGGTGGGTAGATTTGGCCGATTAGATCAATACCCCATCCCCTAAACGGCCATGGTTTAATTATAGGATTCATAGCAGAAGCTGGAGACTTTTGTATATTTTCAAACTTTTGGCATTCTTGACACCCTTTATAATATTTGAAACAATCTTCCAGCATCGTAGGCCAATAGTAACCAGTCCTCCTGATGATCCACTTCATCTTGTGAGCTGATTGATGTGCACCGCAGACTCCATCATGTACTTCGCTCATCAGCTTTACTGATTCTTCTGCCCCCAGGCATTTGAGCAGCACTCCTTCAACAGTCTTGTAATACAACTGACCATCCAACAACACGTACTTGGTGGCTTTGTATCTTAGCTTTCTGCTGACCTGTTGTGAAGGATTTGCTAGGTAACCTGCTATCTCGCCCCTCCAGTCATCAGCTGATTGCTCGCTGTTACAAATCTCCTGCATCGGCCGATAACCCGACGCGTTCTGTGCTAGCCGATTAGCTTCCTGGTTCTGGGCCCTGGGGATGTGACAGAGAGATACCGTCATGAACTTCTTGATGAGAGCCTGGCACTGATCATAGTAGCCTCTGAGTATCTCGTCTTTACATTCATACAAACCGAGCAATTGGTTGATGACTAGTTGTGAATCGCCAAATACTTCAACTGCATCGGCTTTTGCTTCATGTAGAAGCTGAAAACCTTTCCACGCGGCTTCATATTCAGCCTGATTATTTGTGACAATCGGCCCTATCTGGAAAGCATACTCAAAACGCAGACCCCGCGGTGAAATGAGCACTACTCCGGCGCCACCACCTTGCTTTCATGAAGAACCGTCGAAAAACATAGTCCATGGCGCTATATCCGCTACATTAACCGATCCTCCGTGATGCTGTGTAATAAAATCGGCTATCGCCTGACCTTTGACCGCCTTAGCCGATTCGAACCTCAAGTCAAACTCTGAAAGCGACAGGATCCATTTGCCTATCCGACCATTTAAAATAGGCATCGAAAGCATGTGCTTGATGACATCCTCCTTGGACACCACCACACACTCTGAGGCAAGCAAGTAGTGCCTCAACTTGGTGCATGAGTAGAATAGGCACAAGCACAACTTCTCGGTCGGTGTGTATCTTGTCTCAGGGTCAAGGAGCCGCCTGCTCAGGTAGAAGACTGCTCTCTGTTTCCCTTCAAACTCTTGAAAAAGGGCCGACCCAATGGTATGGCTTTCGGCCGTCACGTACAACTTAAAAGGCTTCCCTGTCCGTGGCGGTACTAAGACAGGAGGAGTCTTCATGTATTCTCTGATCTCGTCAAAATCCTTCTGTTGCACGTCACCCCATTTGAACTCTTGATCATTCTTGAGCTTCAACAATGGTGAGAACGGCAGCACCTTCTCTGATAAGTTGGCAATGAACCTTCTGATAAAGTTAACCTTACCAAGTAAAGACTGCAATTCCTTCTTGTTGGTTGGAGGTACGAGTTCATCGATCGCCTTCCTACTCTTGCTGCCGATCTCTATCCCTTTGCGGTGGACCATGAATCCCAGAAATTCGCCAGCTGACACGCCAAACGCACACTTGTTAGGATTTATTTTCAGACCATGTCGCCTTGTGCACTCCAAAGTGGTCCTCAAATCGACCAGGTGATCTTTATTGCTTTTGGATTTCACCACCACATCATCTATATAAATTTCAACGACTTTGCCGATCAACTTGTGAAATATATAATTCATAGCTCTCTGATAGGTTGCACCGGCATTCTTCAATCCAAACGTCATGACCACCCATTCAAATAAACCAAGCGCACCAGGGCACCTGAAGGCGGTCTTCGGGATGTCTTCATCAGCCATAAAAATTTGATTATAACCAGCATTGCCATCCATGAAGCTAATAACTTGATGCCCAGCAGCCAAGTCTACCAACATATCGGCTATTGGCATAGGGTAGCCATCCATCGGTGTAGCTCTATTTAAATCCCTGAAATCAATACAGACTCGCAATTTACCATTTTTCTTATACACAGGGATGATGTTCGATATCCATTCGGCATATCGGCAAGCTCGAATGAACTTGGCTTCTAACAGCCTCGTGATTTCGGCCTTAATGTCGGGTAGAGTATCCTCTCTAAAACGACGTGGAGGCTGCTTGTGTGGCCGAAACCCTGGCTTGATAGGCAGCCTGTGTTCAACAATAGATTTGTCCAATCCAGGCATTTCATAATATTCCCAGGCGAAACAATCTTTGTACTCCTTCAACAGTTGAATCAGCTCCTGCCTGAATTCTGGGTCTAAATTGGCGGCAATAAACGTCGGCCTTGGTCTGTCGCCGGGTCCAACATCCACTTCTTCGAGCTTGTCGGCCGACGTGAATCCTTGCCCCAACTTACCCTCTGTGCCGTCGATCGGATTCTCCATTTAATAAAAAGACTCAGAGCCGATTGCCCTGATCGGCTGTTGACTCTCATCACTGACCTTGATGGAGCCTCCTTCCCAAGCCTTGCCAGAGAAATAGTCATGATCCCCAGCTTCCCAGTATGTGGCATCTGCCGTCGCCACGCTGACCGAGTCGTCGGCCACTGAATGAGGCACTGATGCATGGTCGATGGTACGCAGCAGTTGGCATGAATCCAATCGCGTCCGAGTAACAAGCTGTAGGCACCTTTACTGTCGATCACGAAAAAGGTGGTAAGCAGTGTCTTCTTCCCCACTGTTAGCTCGACGTTGATTGCCCCCCGAGTGTTGGAAGAATTGCCCCCAAAATCCTTGAGCATCAGATCAGTTTCTATTAGATCATCGAGACCCTTGCCTAGCTTGCGGAATGTAGTGTAGGGCATGAGATTGACAGTGGCACCACCGTCCACCAACATCTTCGTCATGGGCATGCCGTTGACATAACCTTTGAGATAGAGGGCCTTCAAATGTCGATTCTTGGCTGGCTTATCAAAAGTAGCTTGCTGTGCGAGCACTAACTTGGCCACTCCGTCTTCTGATCCTGAATCATCTGAGTCGGACTCGGTATCATACTTCTTGGCTCTGAACTCTGCAGGTAGCACGAACACCATCTGTGCATCGGCTACAGCCTTTCCATTATTTTGTGGAGGTTTCTCGCGCAATACCTGTTTGGCACGCCCCTTAGCTTGGAGCTCTCTGTTTCTGAGCCGCTGCACCCGGCGCCTTTGGCTCCTAGTTAGATCCCCTGGGCTCCACTGATTCTCTTGCCAAACCGGCTGTCGGCGTTCAACTATCGCTTCATCAAGCCGATCGTGCGAGTCCCTTTTTCATGCCGATCCCGCGGGCTGTGGGGGCTCCCCAGCCTCTGATGCACAGACCGGTGGTTGAGCTGGGACTGCCTGTACTCTCGGTACTGATCGCTGCATTCTAGGCAGTTGCGCAGCGTTGGCAGTCTCAGGCCTTCATTCCAGCAGTGTCGGAAGAATGGGCAATGCCAATGATCCTCCTCACCTCCCTGGTGGCGGGCCATTTCTTCGTGATAGCGCGCCTCTTCTTCTTCCCGGAGCCACCTGCGGTACTCCTCTTCTTCATGCTGCAGCCGCCTCTGATGATCTTTCTCTTTCTGTCGCCGCCACTTGTTAAGAAGGTGCTGGTGCGTGGGCCTCCTGCTCTTGGTGCCACTGGATCTCCCTGCTCCGGCTGCCTCTGATTCTGCTCCCTCCTTCTTTTGATCAGCACCAGCTCCTCAGCTGTGATTTGTGCATCGGTATCAACTGAGCAGTTCTTCTTGGCCCGTTCGGAGGTTAATACCTTTACTTTAGTCAGAGGACTCGCGATCTGGACCATGTTCTGCCCTTTCGGGAATGGAAATTTGTCGATCTTCATCTTCCCCATGGGAGGAGCCTCAAATTTCAACAAACCGCGCCTAATAGCATTCTGGATTGCTGCTTTGAAATTGCGGCAATTGTTTGTAGAGTGTGAGATGAGGCCGTGGTACTGGCAGAACAGTTTTTCCTGCAAATCTTCAGGAGATGGCTTGACGTAATCAGCTGGGAAGGTGATGTGGCCTGCACTGACTAATAGGTCGAAGAGCTTGTCCAGCTTGCGCGTGTCAAAGTCGTATTGATCTTCCGCGCTCCAACCCTTCGGTACGGTCATGGGCTTTGTTCCCCATTTGAGCTCAACAGCAGCCACTTCTTCATTCTCTCCATCCTCTGAGTCAGAATCACAGACGTAGGCCTGCTTGTATTTTGATTCCTTCTTGAAACTCTGGGCCTGCTGTTCTAATGCGGCCACCCTCTGCATCACCTCGCTGATGCTGTTGAAATTGGTGCCCACAAGCTTCTCTTGGACGTGTGGGAGCAACCCACTGACCACTATCTTGGCGAGCTGCTTGTCGTTCAGGTTCAAAGAGTAACACATGTTCCTGGTCTCTCTGAACCGCTTGATGAAAGCCGATCTAAGTTCACTCGGCTTTTGGCGCATGTTGGTGAGATCTGTGATGTCTTTCTCCCTAGTGTCAGAGAAGAAGTAATTATGAAATTTAGTCTCCAGATCTTCCTAGCCTTGAATCGAGCCAGGCTCCATAGATGCAAACCAGCTAAACGCCGGCCCTGTCAGTGATAGCAGAAAGAGCCGGACCCTGTGAGCTACCTCATACGAAGCTTCGCCGAGCTGGGTCAGGTAACGGCTGATGTGCACCATGGTGGTGATGTCGTCCTGCCCACTGAACTTGAAGAAGTCGGGTAAGCGATACCTGGGCGGCAATGTCACTCGGTCGTACCACTCGGGGTAAGGGCGCCTGTACTTGATTCCAGTCCCGGTCATCGGCTGCAAACCGAACGTATCACGGAGCATGGCACTCATCTGCTCCAGCAGCTGATTGTTGGGTGTCTGGGCGTACCCCGGATGCGGCGCTGCCTGAAGGTCTTGATATGTGATCCCCTCATGGTATCCAGGAGTTGTGTTGGCCACGTCTGCCGCCGGCGTATTTTCAGCTGTCAGGTTCACTGCTGATGAGTTCATCGAGTTCACCGACTGTCCAGTGACCTGCATGAAAGCGGCGAGCTCCTCCGGAGTATGATCTTTGTATAATCTGGGAGAAGCTGCTATTTTTTGAGCCGAACCGGCCGCAGTGGCACCCTGCCCTGGCGTTTTCGGCTGGCTCGGCTGTTGCGGTGAGGAATTGGAGGTCCCTGCCGCTGGTTTTGGATCTGCATCCTCTACGGGTACGTTGAAGTAAACCGGACCCAGAGACTCCCAATCCTGCCATCTGAGAACAGTCTTCATGATGTTATAGAATGTCTGCAGGAAGGATTTATGGTGATGGCCGACTGCTGAATAGGTGGCCTCCCAGGTCGCTTCTTCCAGCATCTGCTTGAGGTCGGCCTTACACTCCTCTTCAGATTTATCAGAATGGCCGTCCATGATCCATCTCGGGAATGCATTCTTCTTCACTACGGAGCCATCACGCTGCTTGCTGAATGAAAGCAGGCAGGCATCAGCGAATTCTTCAACAATCTTATTCAGCACTGCCGCGTCCTCCTCACTGAGATCTTTGACCCTGATCCTGAGGACACCATCATCCCTGGAGGGGCCGTCCGCCGCAGCCTTTCCTTTCGCCATGGTCTTCAGTGAATGGTCCCACCAGGCGTGCCAAAAAGTGTGTTGGCGCAAAAAGTGGTTCCCTAAGCCCAACACACCAGCGAAGCCAGAAACGACCCTTGAGACAGTAAAGCTCTCGCAGATCCAGCTAGCTTCGGACCCGGTCTGAGAGTGTCAGTAAAACCCAAGCGTGCCAGTCAATTTGACCTGCAATTGACAAGGAAAAAGATAGTAATCAGTAATCACAGGGTGGAACTAACCGGTATGTTCAGGTAGTTCCAACTGTATGGCTCGAAGAGCCGATGTAATGGGAGATCGACTAGAAAGCCGATTCCGTCATGTTATGAACCGATGGTAGCGAAACATGCATTATAACTCAAGTTAACCGATTCAGACATGAATTCAATGACATATACTTGCATTAGACAGAAATATGCTATAAAAGATGTAGTCACAACAAGCTATCATAATCATAAGATGTCTCAATGTAAAACAAGATGAAATCGGCTACTTTAGCCGATTCAGTGTATACGGGCAACATACAAGCCTATAAAGTAGACAATGTTTCAACTCTCCGGATAATAGATCTAAATCACAATCTTGCAACAGTGGAGATCGAGCGGATCGAGTCAGTCATGATGAACTTGCAACTTAAATCCGTTAACCTTTGAATATAGACAATGTTCACTTTATTACTTGAGTACGACCCGTATCTAATCTAGATCTAAAATACAATCGGCTAGTGCAAAGCATTCAATATGAAACGAATGGCAAGCATAATTCGTTGAACATATAAATCTATTAGATATAAGCCGATGCATATGGATCAAGACGGGCAAATTGATAATTGTTTTAAATAATAAACAATAAACATAAGTAACATCGGTAACTTAATGAATCCAACTAAACTGCCAAATTTAACTAGAGCCGATAACTAATCCATGCATGCAAACTGTCTTAATCTATAGCCTGTCCACCGGATGACGTTAACTAATAGATTAATCAAGCAAACAAACACGAATCGATAACTAATCCGCGCGTGAAAACCGTCATAATCTGCATCTCGTCCACCGGATGACGGTTAACACAGATTGATCGGGTAAACCAACGTGAATCATCCTTGACTCACTGTGCTTCCCGCGTCCACCGGATGGCGCCAAAGAAACAGAGCTTAGCAAGGACCCTGGTCCGCCATGCTTCCACGTCCACCGGATGACGCTAAAAGGACATAGTTTAACAGGGGGTTGACGATACTTACAAGTAAGCCTGCGTCCACCGGATGACACCCAGCCTGGATGAAGTAACTCGCCGGACTCGACTGACTCTAGGGTTTGTTGGCCGGAGCCGAAAGTTGTGTTGTATTGATGTTGTTGTATGTTTTACAATGGCTGAGGGCTTATATTTATACCCTGAGCGTAGATAGAGTCCTAGTCGAATTACAACTCATCAATAGATAAGAAAACTAACAAACTATCCTATATCTAAGGTAACTTAGAGTCACATCTTCCCTTTCATAGCGGACTCCGATCATGATCGTATCTTGGCGGCGCGGACTTTGGATGACGTCACCAATACCGACGCTACACGCCTTCTGTCACCTTCGCCCGACAACCGATTCTCCGTGCAATCGGTTATTCTCCTTCCTTCTGCTGGACGGAATCTGCTTCCGAGATCGGCTATCTTCCTTCGGTATCGGCTATCGGCTACCAGCCCAAAATTTGGTGTTAACAGAATCTTCACAATGTTTGCTGCATGGCGTCGACCGATGGATGTTTGCTGCAGCCGCCATAAGATTATAGGAGTGCGGATCGAGGCCAACCCGCAAGTCTCAATCCAACAATGCACAATATATGTTGTGAGTTCACAGAGCACACATCCTACAATAATAATTATACTATACATAACATCGGATGGGAACTGCTTGTCTTACTCGATCTTTTGGCATCTACTTTGCTGACCACTAGGATCGATCGACCATACATGGACATGATATTCATATACGGATAACCTGACTGCAAATTGCTAACCGCAGTGCTGCCGACTTGACCTCCAAATTATTATGGACTAATTTAAAGAAGGGGGAGCAAAACTCAGAGATAGAAAGCCCCTGCTCCCATGAAAAATCCGGGATCCCGGAGAGATTGGAGTGTTCAAATTAGCCCTTACTTTTAAGGTTTTGGTTCCCAAATTAGTCGAACACTACTCAAGCCTCCCTTTCCCTGCTCCCTCTCGAGCCACCAGCCCCTCTCTCTCTCTCTCTCTCTCTCTCTCTTCCTCCATCATCCCTCCTCCCGGCGCACGGCAGCCAGGCGGCGGAGCATGAGGTGGTGGCCTGCCGTGCGCGGGCAGAGGCGGCCCGGCAGTGGCGCGCAGGCAGAAGGTCCCGGCTCCTTCCATCTCCAAGGTGGGACCCCTCTCCCTCCATGGTGCCAGCGAGCAGGGGTCCCGGCGAGCTCCTCCGACCACCCTGGTGGCAGATCGGTCCTCCCCGGTGGTGGATCCGTCTTCTCCGGCGACCACCACGGTGGCGCGAGGCTTCACGGCGAGCACCACTATGGACGACGTGGCGGCGGCGCACGACGGCGGTCAGGTCTAGATCCAGCCCTAAACGGGCCTAGATCTGGGCTTTTTCATTTTTTTTATTTATGGTGGTAGGCAGTCAACTGCCATGGTAAATCACCTTATCTTCATGGTGGTTAATGGAAATTGCCCGCCCCGGTAAAGTTTTTAGTAGTAGTGGAAATTGCTTTCAGATCAAGGATTGTAGAGAAAGATTTTTAGTTTTGCATTTTGTTCAATTATAATCATCCACTGTATAACATAATCTGATTTTCCTAAACTCTTTTCTCTTTTTTTGCGACACTCCTAAACTCTTTTCTCGTAATAAACATTTATTGCTTTCTATAATAAAACACCCGAAATTGGCAATGTTTGAGGCAGTCAACAACTAAATTATAATTTTCTTGTGAGTGCACATTTTTCTCTGTGTGTTGCCACTCACAGAAGAATTACACAATTTTTCTTTGGGTTTTCACATTGTTTTGACGGTACTTTTTGGAACTGACAGAATAATTTGAATTGTTTGTGCGTATCGAAAAAACACACAGAAAAATTAATCACCCACAGGGCAATTCAAGTTTCCAGCACTGTTAGGACAAGCCCCGCTGTTGGAATCTAAATCTAAGGGTATGCTTAGAACCTTTTCCAAATATTGCCTTGTCTGACTAACCTCACACAACAAATCAAAGATAACCTTGGTCATCACATGGGTGAGCCAGTTTGACTCCCCTGAGCTAGCGAGAAAATCCTTGCCGTGATGAGCTAGGGTCATCTGAAGCAAGAGTTTCTAGACCTACCAGTAAACTTTCAGCAATTAAGTACACCCTACATTACTGAAGGGAATGTTTCTCACTATTAAAGAATAGACTTTTGATCCGCATCAATTTTTGGCTTTAGTCTCAACACTTTTTGCGTCTAGGTCTAAAGGAAGCGTTAGTCCCGGTTGTAGCTACAAAACTAAAGTCCTCTGGCAAACGGCTAGAGCCGAATGCTTTTGCAGCAGGTCACCTTTAGTAGTCTGTAACTCCAACCGAGACTAAATGTGACACTTTAATCCCGGTTGTCTCTACAGACCGGGACTAAAGATTCTTCTACTAGTTTGTAGACCCAACCGGAACAAAAGGTCCCCACAATATATAACAACCACGTTGCCCCCCAACCCAACTAGGTCATTTCCTAAACAGTTGAGCACTCATGTTTGTTGTTGTTGTTTGGAGGGAGCAAAGTCCTCCGTTTGGGGAGCAACAACACTAGTTCTTGTCACTCTCATTTCTTACTCTTTTCTCCACGTGTTCTATCATTCTCCAATATATTTTACTGATTACATATGTTTTTCTTTTTCATATTGTGTATGCATTCTATAATTTTTTTGACACATTTTACTTTGTGCATTCTATATTTGTATTCAAATTTTTGGAGTTTATCCGTCACGCTCCAAACTAGGGCATATTTGTAACAGTCGCCACACATTTACCAAAGACCGATAAATATGCAAGGCTTAAACAAGTACATTCAACATCTCATTGACATTATAAGTATAATTGTCCTTCATTCATTATATTTGATCTTGCATAGATAGAAACAACATTATTTGTACTACTAGAAGATAATGTTGTCCCTTCCCGTCAGTTACGCCTACATCTCGTGCTCATGCCCCGACATAGTTTCGGAGGTATGATCTTCATTACTGCTAGCTGTAAAAAAAAAAGATTAAAGCAGAGTGAGTATATACTCAGCAAACAGATGTCCTAAAACAATAACTTTAAAATTCTGGTGTTACATATGATCCCAAGCTTCCCAACCCGGGAGTCACAGGGGTGAAATTTCACACTTTAACACTCTTAAGAGGGGTACAATAGAACAAAGGTCCTAGCAAAGCTGAGCCTTTAGACCCACGAGTAACGACAACTTGACCCACTAGTAGTTGGTCGCTCATACGGATCCATCACCGACTACTCTGTTCTGTACAAGAGTCGTTTCCCATGAAAAACCTAGATAGTCCCATGCCTGAACTGTGACTGGTACAATATAATTGCCATCGTAACACCATGTTTTCATAGATAGAGAAATAAGATAGAACAGTATGTAAATATGTTGTCAAGACATTAAAATTAAAAATGCAAAATAAGAACAAGGTACAAGCTATGTTACTAGGGTGGTCTGCTTGCCTTTTTTTTTTCCTGATGGCACTCTAGTCCACAGTTGTTATGCCTTCGGGTTTTGCTGCGTAGGAAGTAGGGAGGGGAAGCGTATGCACAGGGGCGAGAGTCATGTCGGCGTCTCGGCGGCGCCGTGTTCGTTGCCGCTCAAGACCGACAACAGATGACGATGAATAAAGACTAGGGCTGAGAGCCCAAGGGAGATAAGATATCTCAAACCCTGGCTAATTCTTTATTAATGACCTTGTTCCAAACTTATAATCAGCTGCTAACAAACTCTCCCGCAAACTAAGGACTGCTAACTCCAAATCTCTTCCTGATATCTAGCAACTAAAACCAACTGGGCCGCCTGGGTGCCGCATGCGTAGCTCTTGCTCTCGCGCTGCACCCTGCTCTCCTAGCCAGTGGACTTGGCGCGACGTTTGTAGACTTTGCCCACCATAACATCACTCCCCCCGTCGATGAACAGCTCGTCCTCAAGCTGAAACGAGGGGAACGACGCACGGAAGTCTTCGAGTGCCTCCCAGGTAGCTTCAGCATCTGGTAGGTCCTGCCACTTGACGAGGATGTGCCACACCCCTCGGCGCAGCTGGGCACGCAGAGCGTGTTTCGGGAGCTGGAGAGGCCGGCCATGGCGTAGAGGAGGAAGGGCCGGGGGTGATGTCGGTGGAGTCCCCCGGAACGGCTTGAGGAGCCCGACATGGAAGACATCATGAATGCGCGTGCCCTCTGGGAGAGCCAAGCGGTAGGCGACGTCGTTGATGCGCTGGGTGACCTGGAATGGGCCAGCGAACTGAGGGCTCAGCTTACCCTTGCGCCCTGGGGGTAAGGCCTGCGCTGTGCGGTGCAGCATGTGTAGCCAAACCCAGTCCCCCACCGGGAACTCGAGCTGGCGATGGTGGCTGTCGTAGTACCGGCGAGCGTACTACTGCGCTTGAAGAAGGCGAGCGTGAACGTCCGCCAGGAATTCATCCCGGTCCTGGAGCAGTGCATCCACGGAGTTGACAGCCGCGGAACCCGCCGTGTAGGGGATCAAGGCGGGCGGCGGGCGACCGTGGACCACCTGGAACGGCATGGTGTGCAGGGCGGAGTGGTAGGAGGTGTTGTAGCAGTACTCCGCCCAGGACAGCCAGTCCAGCCACGCACGAGGCCAGTCGTTGGTGATGCAGCGCAAATACATGGCGATAGTCTTGTTGACCGCTTCGGATTGACCGTCCGTCTGGGTTAGAAGGTCGTACTGAGACGGAGCTTGACGCCGGCCAGCTTGAAGAGCTCTCGCCACACAGTCCCAGTGAATACTGGATCCCTGTCACTCACAATGGAATTGGGAAACCCATGAAGGTGAACGATTGCCTCAAAGAAAGCCTTAGCCACCGTCAGCGCCGTGTATGGATGACTCAGGGCGATGAAGTGTGCATGCTTGGAGAAGCGGTCAACGACGGTGAGGATGACGCTTTTGCCATGAACTCGCGGTCCTTCGATGAAGTCGAGGGAGATGGCGGACCAGACCTGAGAGGGCACCTCCAGGGGCTGTAGGAGACCCGCTAGCTGGAGCGCATCCACCCTGTTGCGCTGGCAGGTGGCGTAGGCGCGCACGAAGTTGAGAACCAAGGCGCGGTCGTGCTCGACGTAGAAGGTAGCTCGGAGGCGCTGCAAGGTCTTTTGGAATCCCTCGTGCCTGGAGGAGTGTGCTAGCTCCAACACTTGAGGCAGCAGCGAGGACGTGGCCAGCACGAAGACGCGAGCACCGTGGAGGATGAGGTCGTGCTCCACGTGCCACGGGGCGCCGCGTTGGGTGATGTTGTCCCACAGGCCACGCAGTTGGAGGTCGTCCTAGAGCTCGTGGCGGAGGGTGTCGAAGAAGGCGAAGGAGGGCTCGGAGAGCGCGAGGACGTGCCCGTCCAGGTCCTCACGCTGGGAGAGTGCGTCCACAGCGACGTTGAGGCGGCCCGGCCGGAATTCAACGGCGAAGTCATAGCCGAACAGCTTAGTGACCTAGTGATGCTTGAGTAGGACTTGAGCGCGTAGTGGTCCGTCCGCATGACGAAGCTGGCGGCGCTGGTCATGGAGGAACTTGAGCGCGTAGTGGTCCGTGCGCATGATGAAGCGATGACCCCACAAGTAAGGTCGCCAGTGGTGGACCGCCTGCACCAGCCCGATCAATTCGCGCTCATATGCCGCCAGCTTCATGTGTCTTGGAGAGAAAGGCTGACTGAAGAAGGCAATCGCGCCCGTGCCCTAGTGTAAGACCGCGCCAAAGCCCAAGCCCGAGGCGTCGCAGTCGACGTAGAACGCCTGGTCGAAGTCGGGCAGCTGCAGAATCGGCGTTGTGGAAAACGCCTGCTTGAGCTGCTAGAATGCCGCCGTCGCCTCGTCGAACCACAGGAACGCGTCCTTGCGCAGGAGTGAAAGGGTTGAGATGGTGGACTAGAGGGGGGTGAATAGTCCGACAAAAATAAATCGCAGCGGAAATAAAACCTAATCGGTTCTAGCGACAATTCACCCCTCTAACTAAGACTCTAAGCACCTTGCAAAAGATCCTAGCAAGAAGCAAAGGTGCAAATCTAGCTTGAGCTTCCCTAAATCTTTCTAGCGCAAGATCACACAAACCTAAGCACTAGTACTTTAAACACCGGGGAAACTCCTATCAACTAGCAAGCAAAAGCGCACTAAGCACCTAAGCTCACTATTTGCTCAATGACAAGGATACACAATCCAAATCAAGGAGCGTAACTCACTTAGCTACACAAACTAAGTGTGAACTACTTCTAAGCTACACAAGCTATGAAGGTGAGTGGCAAGCTACACAAGCTAACCGGTCTCACAAGAGCAACTACAACTACACAAGTAGAGTAATGCACAAAGTAAATAACTTGTGTAGAAGGGAGCAAACCACCGCGAAGGATGGGAAGATGTTGACGCGGTGATTTATTTCCCGGAGGTTCACATGTTGCCACAAGCTACGTCCTCCGTTGAGACAAGCTCCAAGGTTGCCGCCGATCCTCTAGCTTGAGGTGACCCACCACAAGTCACCACTCCCACTTGGAGCGCCCACAAGCTCAAGCTCTTTGATCCGGCCGGACCACTTGTCGCTCTTCACGTCTCGCTCTACTAGCGATGCTCTTCGCGATCTCCCGCGGGGTGAGCTCCAACCCCTCACAATCTTGCTCCGGAGCCAAGCACAATCTCCTAGCTTGCTTCCACGGAGACTCTCACCACCAAGCCGTCTAGGAGGTGGCGACCTCCAAGAGTAACAAGCACCACCGGCTTGCAACTCGATCACCTAGTGCCACTCGAAGCAATCTCACAATGCAATGCACTAGCGATCGATCACTCACTTCTCGAATGCGAATTATATGAGTACAAGTGAGTTGGAGAGCATTAAGCCATGCACAAGCAAGGGAAACACATTCCCTAGGTGCAAGACCTTCCTCACAGCCGGCCACAGCCCTCTACTTATAGCCCCCAGCTCAAAAGAGCCGTTGCCAACCGAAATCGGCCGTCGGACTGAGCGTCGGACGCTCAGCCGCGCCACCGTCGGACCAATTTCCACGGTCCGACGCTCCCGATGGCCGCCACGTGTCACTAGCCATTTGAAGTCGAACGTTGGATCACAACGGCTAACTTCCCGTGCTTCAGCTCACCATCAGATGGAACACCGTCGGACCAACGAACTCCACGGTCCGATGCTTTCAGAGAGCAACCCGAGAGCCAAAACCTCGTCGGACCCTGTCCGACGCCCAGCGTCGGACCAAACTGCCCCGTCCGACGCCGTGCCTAGAGCGCGCCACAAGCCTTGCCACGCCGTGAACTCGCCGCGACGCGCCTCGGACTGTCCGCCAACAGTCCGACGCTCACGCTTCTCACCTCGTCGGACTGTCCGACTCTCACAAAGCCAAACACCGTCGGACCGGCACAATGGTCTGACGCTCTCACAGCGACCACCGTCCGACGCTCGCACTAAAGCTAGGGTAAGCCGTCGGACCGAGAGCAATGGTCCGACGCTCCCACTCCTTAGCGTCCAACGCTCTGCAGAGAACTCTTCTCAACTCCAAACTTCACTACCTTTGCAAATGTGCTAACATCACCAAGTGTACACCTCATGTGCATGTGTGTTAGCTTTTCACAAACATTGTTCAAAGGATTTTTCTCTCTTTTCACCGCGCCACTCGATCCTAGCAACGTATGCAAGTTAGATCGCTCAAGTGGCACTAGATGACCGATATGCAAACAAGTTTGCCCCTCTTGATAGTACGGCCATCTATCCTAAATCCGGTCAAGCACTTCTCTACTCAACCTTAGACCGGTGAAATGGAAATGCCCTAGGTTATACCTTTGCCTTGCGCTTTCCATTCCAATCACCGTCTTCATCACCGTCTCCGACACCATCGATGCCAGTGCAACACATGCACTAACACCTCAACAATGATATGATCCACTTCATATCATCACATGGCTTTTGGTTCATCGATCCTCAACTTCACTTGCTCTTCACCGTTGCGTTGGTCCATCGGCGCCAAGCCCACTAGCTTGCCCTTCACACTTGCAACCGGTCCATCGACGCCAAGTCATGTCTTGATCTTCTCCACCTAGCCACATGACTCCATGTCATGTCTCATGCATTTAGCTCCTTCATACCATATGTGTGAGCTAAGCATCATCTCCAAGCCATTTCCACCTCCATGGCATAGATGCTCACACACATGTACCTGTGGACTAATCACCTATGTAATTAACACTTAAACACATATTAGTCCACCTAAGTTGTCACTCAATTACTAAAGCCAAACAAGGACCTTTCAAGGAGCCAGGTCAGTGGTGCAGTGAGGGCGCCGAAGTCCTGGATGAAGCACCGGTAGTAGCCTGCGAGGCCCAAGAAGCCACGGAGTCCGCGAGCCGATTGCGGCTGTGGCCATGATGCCACGACTTCCACCTTGGACGGGTCCATCGCCACGTCGTCCTCGGAGATGATGTGGCCGAGGTATGCCATTGACGTCGCAGCGAAGGAGCACTTGCTGCGCTTGATGCACAGCTGGTGCGCCCAGAGGGCTGTGAAAACCGCTTTGACGTGCTGGAGGTGCGCCGTCCAGGAGGGGCTATAGATCAAGATGTCATCGAAAAAGACAAGCACAAACTTACGAAGAAACGACTGCAGCACGGAGTTCATGAGACTCTGGAACGTGGCGGGGGTGTTCGTGAGTCCGAACGGCATGACCAAGAACTCGAACAGGCCATGGTGTGTCCGGAACGCCGTCTTCTCAATGTCGTCGACGTGCATCCGGACTTGGTGATAGCCGGAACGGAGATCGTGCTTGGTGAAGAAGCGGGCGCCGGTCAGCTCATCAAGTAGCTCCTCCACAATGGGGATCGGGAACTTGTCCTTTGCCGTGCGGTCATTGAGAGCCCGGTAGTCCACGCAGAAGCGCTAGGTGGAATCCGCCTTCTTGACCAGCAACACCGGCGCCGAGAACACGGATGTGCTAGGCCTGATGATGCCCTGGGCAAGCATGGTGGCGCACTGAGTCTCCAGTTCATCCTTCTGGAGCTAGGGATAGCGATATGGCCGAACCGCCACCAGAGCCGTGTTCAGTTGGAGATGGATCCGGTGGTCACAGGCTCGGGCCGGCGGCAGGCCCTGTGGCGTGGCGAAGACGTCATCGAAGTCCTGCAAGAGGCAGTCCAGCAGGGCAGGACCATTGTGGCGCACGGCATGGAGGCGGCGCGTGGACTGGACGTCATGGTGAGTCGAGCTAACCCCGCGCCAGAACACGTGACGACCGTTGCGGGTGAATGCCATGCATAAGTCATCGAAATCCCAGAGGATTGTCCCCAGGGTACGGAGGAACGAGACGCCCAGGATCATGTCAAAATTGTCCAACGGAATGGAGTAACAGTCGATGGAGAACAGCTCATCGGTGATGCGAATGTCCACCTCGCGGGCCAGGCCGCGGCACGCGACGTGACCTCCATTAGCCACCAGCACGCCGGCGCCGGGGCACGGAGTGAACTGCAACCCAAGCCAGTGGGTCACAGCACCGTGCACCAAATTGTGCGTCGAGCCCGAGTCCAAGAGGGTGATGATCTGCTGGTCCCCAATCTGGATGTACAGCTGCATGGTTTCCTTCATGCGGATGCCCGTGATGGCGTTGAGGGAGATCAGCGGGGCGTCGGGGTCGTACGGCGCAGGGGTTGGCCCCTGCGGCGCCACCACGGCATCGTCGGTCTCCTCGAGAGGCTCTGCGACCAGGTAGTCAGTGACCTCCAGATAGAACAAACGGGCGCACTTGAGCCCGCGGACGTACGGCTCGTCATAATTATAGCAAAGTCCTTGCTTCCGGCGTTCAGCCATCTCCTCCGGCAAGAGGCTCTTGAACGGGCGGGCGACTGTGGACGTCGACGGTGGCACCACGGAGACGGCTGGCCCAATGGTCACCTGGGAGACTGGAGAGGGCAGCGCAGCCGTCGTCCAACGCCCGGCGCGCTGCGGTGCAGGTGGAAGCGCGAGGAGGATGGACGCATTGCGCCGCTCATACGCCCGGGCTAGGCGCTGTTGACGGTAGTTATTGCTCATTTTTATCCATCAAATAAATATGAATCAAGGGCATAAAACAATACACAACATAGTTATGGGGTTTGATTCTAACAAGTTCCACGAGTTTTGGTGTTCTCACCTGTTTTGCAGGGTATAAAAGGATATTCAATTTTTCACCAATTAAAAGTATCTCAAATGAGAAATTGAAGTTCACCATTGCATAGATCTCATTGAGACGATCGAAAAGGACCTATGGTTTGCTATTTTTGGAGTCCGGAATAAAGAGATATGGATTTTACAAACACTGGAAGATTCTAGAACCTGAACTGCGGGATTAATTAAAGGCTGCGGGATTAATTGGGCCTAAATCAGAATTTGGCCCATTAAAGCCTATGTGCACATGGTGGAAAGGCTTAGTACCATATTACTTGCCCAAGGTGGAGGGGAGGCCAGGCGCCCCCATATAAGGAACCCAGGACCCCCCCGAGTCAAGGGCACCATGATGGAGTTGTAGAGGCATCTCTCGAATGGATAACCTCTCAATTCTAGAGAATTAGGGCTTTTCCAATGTAGTAGATTAGTTCTAGTTGAGAGTTAAGGAGAGCGGAGCTGCGCTTCGGTTCTGGAGAAGTCTTCAGGGGTCTGGTATATCTTTGTATCTCATCTTTGTAAGACTTATGCTTTAATCTTTATCTTCTTCATTTACCTTTATGCCTTTTATATATCTGGTTTGTATAGTTGTTACATCTTGGCATGGGATCTCCGCCTGTATTAGGTGCTCTAGTTATCATATGTGATTAGAGTAGTAATCGATAGTGTAGACGTGGTGTCTAGGCTAAGGTTACCTGAGGTTGCGTCCAATTCTTTCGGTTAGTTGTGGTAGCCCCAGAGGTGACAGCTCTGTTAGGCCTTCGTATTCCACCACGTCGGAGTTGGTGTTTCTTAGAGCTTTTGGCAGCCTTCTCCAAACTACCTTTTTCCCAGTCTATTCGAGAGTCGGAAAGGTACTATTGCTTCAAAGTGTTATTGTGTGATTGCTTTATCTACCCATGAATTAGTTTTATAGAACTAAGGTCATAGAGAAGTACTTAGAAACCTTGAACTCTCCCATTGTCCTCTCACTTTACCTATCTGCTCTTTTATCAGAGAATTCTCCTGTGTGTGTCAGATATACATAACTCCTATCATTTACCTTTTACCCCTACTTTAGTCTATTAGTTATACTAGTTAGTAGATACATGATGGTGAACTATCAGCTTCTTTAACCATTGTTTCCCTGTGGTAAAATATAAATAACGATACCTGGAATACTCTCGGTAAAATGCTGCAATAGTATTCTGTGCGCTTGCGGAATCTTTCATATTTTAGTTGTGCATAAGAAATACCAACAAGCATTTTTAGCGCCGTTGCCGGGGAAGCAATTGGCATAAGAGTTTTATAGTGATCTTGATGTCTGCTAATTTAGTGTACTACTAGATTTAGTATGATTACCCTTGTTCTGTTGAGTTGTGGAATAAGACAGGACAACAGAAGCCGTTTTGACCTTCCGGCAAGTTTCCACATTGAGGAGCCCATGGTGCCTGAACATTCAAGATTCATCAACAATAGAACCCTGCCATCTCACAGGTTCGCACAAATATATGTATTTCTTTCTAACCCTGTGTAGATTGGAGAAAAGTATATCGTCACAACAATTCAAATCACATCTCAAGTGACGAACATAGAGGCTGTGCTACACATAAGTCATGGCTTGAAGTACAAGGATGACATCATTAGGTATGTCCAACCAATCATCATGCAACAGTAATCCATCCAAACTTAACTTTGTCTTGCAAAATTCAAGGTTGGGGGAATGGGCTTATTTAGAGAATCTTATATTGCTAATATTGGTTGTCTCTACCTTGTCAATCCATGTTCAAATTGTTAATCAATGATCATGCTCTTTCATCTCTGTTTGCATAACTCTCTATAAACTTTCATGTTACCTTTGTTCGCTATAGTATACTTAAGGTTTGGAGAAATTTCACACACCTTCTAAATTAGGCATGGTGCTTAGTTTAAACTGTTTTCTGGAATCATAATTAGACAAGGTGTTTAGTTTGATTTCTGAACTAAGAGGTGTGATGATTTTACTTTCAAAGGCTTTTTGAATTAAGCGTGGTGCTTAGGTTAAAATGTCTTCCTAAGTCAAATTGGACGTGGTGTCTAGGTTGATTTGTGAGCCGCTCGTATGCTGTAGTAGATATTGGATATTTTGTTGGACTAACCATTGCAGAAAACTTCCAATTTAATTTGGGTAAGTCATGAGATAAATTCAAATCAGAGATGAGACAGGGCACATGCTGAACTTCAATAATTTTGCAGAGGAAGACATAGCTCATTCATTATGGATGGAAGAACTGTGAGTATTAATGATTCATTTACTTTATCTTCTGCTACAAGTTACTTGGACTCAAGTCATGCCGGTATAGAACATGATCTATGCTAGCATAATATCATCCCTATCTTCTTAGTAGCGTAGATGGAGCATGATAAAATTATAAACAAACAACCTATGTTCCAAAGTTGTATATCCCTTTGGGTATGTGTTGTCCAGTAATCTATTGCAGGCATAATAATAAATGGAGTGACAAGGTGTCATAAGATCAAAGAAGCAAAAGATGGCAAAGAGGATAAGCAACAAAGGAGACAAGATGCTCTTGAACAACTCAAGATGCAAGAGAAGGAAAGGACCACCAATTATCTACCCTTCATTACTTAGTGCCATCACGCTCTAATAATGAAGGTAATATCTTAAGTTAAGTGGTCACTATTTTCCTCTTGATCTTGGAATGCAGATAAATAAAGACACATATATGTTAGAGTTACATCTTTAATTGATTAACCTAATTAACTCAACATGTTTTGTCCTTTAAGATTGTTCATGACATCATTCTTTTGATCTCAATCTTAACCAAATGTGCTAAAACATTATATTCTATCTTTGGAAGATGATAGTCATACTCATGTGAAAATTTATATATTATGTAGAGATAGACAACCATGCCATTGGTTAAGCAATTTTAATCTTTTCTGACATATGAACTTAAATGTAACATTAATGCTTAATTGTCTGATCTTACCACTCATATCATGAGTAAAACAAATTAGGTAACATCAACTTTGTCTTGTTCAATGTGCCTAAGGCTAGAGAAGAATAAATAAAGAAATAGATTCGGTTCTGTTGGTGTTTTTCCACCAATAGAGCCCATGCACTTGATCTCTACCTTGGTTTTGTAAACAGGAAAACACTTCAAGCAAATTTGTTAATTCCTAAAATTCTACAAGTGAAAGTTCTGTGAACATGCACGCTGAGCAAGATGGTGCCAGCTTGCACTATTAATGCTCTACTTCAACCTGCTGGCCAAGCAAAGAACAAAAGCGATATCACCATCACCAGAGGTGCAACCATCAAGACCTTCATCTCTAAGACGGAGAGATACACAAGAGTGGAAGAAAAAGTCCTGTTGGTAGACTTTGAATTCCGCACCCTTGCCATAAGGTAACATGGTAGTTATCTAATTAATTAGTATTCATAATTTACATTAGTAATTTTACTTTAGCATATTCATCTTTATGTATATCAAAAAAAGAAGAGAAAAATCTTTATTGCCTTATTTATTGCATCATAAAACATTAAAGCCCCATGTGAATAAACTTATCGAATATTCGCTATGGTGGCATAAAAAAATAATAAAAAAATGATAATAGAATTTGTATTTACTTTCTTGCATTATGCAAATCCTAAGCCCCATGAGAATAAATATTCTCCGTGGTGGCATAAAACTATATAGAAAACCCTAAAAAGAGAATCCTGCTAGAATCTGTCAATTAAAATCAACTCAGAGAATAATCAATTACTTATTGGCTGACCGCTAACCCCTTGTCACATTCGAGCCTCGAGTTTTGGTTTTCTTGTTGGAGTATAATTATGCAGGATAACACTATGACTAAGGAGTAAGTCTATCAGTGGAGCCCACCAGGACTACTGCTGGCAAGCTCGCCCTGAAGATCATCAACACCAAGTATTGCAAATATCTAGCTTGGGGAAGGAGCATCCTCTAGTTATCAGGTAACTATACCTATGCAATTATCGAGTCTATTTTATAAAGTCATAAAATACCAAAAATATGTGGGCACATGAAGGTCCACACCTTTTAGAAAAAAACCAAAAATATGTGGGCACATGAAGGTCCACCCAATTAGGAATCTTCTGCTGGAAATATAAAATCTATCACTTACCATGAAGTGGTATTAACCTAACCCCTCTCCATGAGATTTGGTATTCTTGTTGGCAATTGAGTTTTACAAGACAATACAAGATCAAGAGCTAGTCAACCTGGCGCCCTTACACTGCCAGTATGCCTGCTCCCAGAAGGATTGCTCAACTTTCAACATCAAAGACCACGTCAACATCCAGCTTGGGGGAGGGCGCCCTCCATTTAAATCGAGCTAAGTATAAGTTTTCCATCCTTATTATTGTATCATATTGCTTTTCGCGTGAGTTAGCTAGTGAAATAAAATTTGAAAACCAAATAAATAGTGTTTAGGTTAGTTTGTGTGTTTGAATAAAATAAAAAGAGAGTGCTTACAATAATTTTGCTCGGACTCAATGGAAACCATGCTCAGGAATTTGATAAGTAGCACCCCACCATGATTCTTCATTCCAACTTAGTTTTCAACCTTGAATCATCCCAAGTTTTAGATACAACCATTTTAACTTGAAGATTCGCTTTGAACCTGAAACTTGTGGGTAGCAAATGCCTGATCTATGTCTAAGTAATTGAGGGATATGATATGCAAAGTTTGAGCTGCTATTTATCTTGTTCCTAGTGATACTTGAATTTTGGAGATTTATTTTGAAAATCCTTAAAACCACATGATGAGTTCCTGTATGACAAGAGCTTTATAATCCCACCATAGCCATACATGCTAGATTAGGAAAACATACACATTATATGCTACTTGCTTTGTTTTGAGTTTTGTCAAGCTTTGTTGATACCTTAGGAACTTGTCATGCTTTTACAATCAAGATCGCATGCACTGCACCCATAATGCACTACTCATATCCGACTAGGCGCATCCACATTCCACATTTTTCATCTAGATCCACCTGAAAATGTTCTACTCCTACACTAGGAGTGAACACTAAAAATATCCCATTGGTTACCCCAGATCAATGCTCCAAGGTTCTTGTTGCTATCTCTCAAAAGAAAAAGTAAAAGGGAAGTATTGTTGCAGAGAAAAGGAATGTGGCTATGCAAAAGAGTGAGATGAGAGAAAACAATGGGTACAAAGATGCCCACCTGAGAGGTAAAAATGGACAAGTGTCCGAATTTATCCAAACAATGAGTACTCTGATGCCCGCCTGAAAAAAAAGAGAAGAAAAAGAAAAGAAAGATAGCTCATATTGTCTTGCAACACAATTCCCTAGTGTTTGAAAGAGAGAGAGAGATGTCTCAAGGAGCAAACGAGTAGAATTAGGATTAGCCACCATATATATCCACGTACCACCTCACATCCACACACATGCACATCTTGATTTGACTGTATAACTTGTTCCTTTGGATCCATTGTTTGACTTTACAATATATTCATTGCAAGTATGTATGAGCTGTCTCCTTACCCATAAGCTCCACACAAGCTATTAGTTATAGGGTGAGAGAGAGAAGAGAAGGCATGCATCATTATTGTCTTGGTAAGGATCCACAAATATCACATATTGAGAGACTTGAGAGAATCATACAAAGGAAACTCTGAGTTTTATTTTGAAAACTTGCAAAAGCTCCAGGATAAGAGTTGAACGACAGAGCTTGAGACATAGTGTTTAACTTAGACATTCTATCCTTCAATTACCCAAGACTCAAGAGAAAGCTACAAGCTCCATGGTAAAGGTAATACAGGTAAGTCTGAAGGTTAGCTTGGTCTACTCTAATCCTTGAGTACTTCTTGGTTTAAAACTGAATACGTGTGAGGGGTAGCTATAACTTTTGATTTATGTTAAAGTTTGGCTTTACTAAGGGACTAGCAAAGGGTAAGCTTGGGGGAACTTGTTGACGGTAGTTATTGCTCATTTTTACCAATCAAATAAACATGAATCAAGGGCATAAAACAATACACAACATAGTTATGGGGTTTGATTCTAACAAGTTCCACGAGTTTTGGTGTTCTCACTTGTTTTGCAGGGTATAAAAGGATATTCAATTTTTCACCAATTAAAAGTATGAGGAATTGGAGTTCACCATTGCATAGAGCTCGTTGTGATGATCGAAACGGACCTATGTTTGCTATTTTTGGAGTCCAAAATAAAGAGATATGGATTTTACAAACACTGGAAGATTTTAGAACCTGAGCTGCGGGATTAATTAAAGGCTGCGGGATTAATTGGGCCTAAATCAGAATTTGGTCTATTAAAGCCTATGTGCACATGGTGGAAAGGCTTAGTACCATATTGCTTGCCCAAGGTGGAGGAGAGGCCAGGCGCCTCCATATAAGGAACCCAGGACTCCCCGAGTCAAGAGCACCATGATGGAGTTGTAGAGGCGTCCCTCGAATGGATAACCTCTCAATTCTAGAGAATTAGGGTTAGACTTTCCAATGTAGTAGATTAGTTCTAGTTGAGAGTTAGGGAGAGCGAAGTTGCACTTCAGTTCTGGAGAAGTCTTCAGGGGTCTGGTATATCTTTGTATCTCATCTTTGTAAGACTTATGCTTTAATATTTATCTTCTTTATTTACCTTTATGCCTTTTATATATCTGGTTTGTATAGTTGTTACATCTAGGCATGGGATCTCCACCTGTATTAGGTGCTCTAGTTATCATATGTGATTAGAGTAGTAATCGATAGTGTAGACGTGGTGTCTAGGCTATAGGTTACCTGAGGTTGTGCCCAATTCTTTCGGTTAGTTGTGGTAGCTCCAGAGGTGACAGCTCTGTTAGGCCTTCGTATTCCACCACGTCGGAGTTGGTGTTTTGTAGAGCTTTTGGCAGCCTTCTCCTGACTACCTTTTTCCCAGTCTATTCGAGAGTTGGAAAGGTACTGTTGCTCCAAAGTGTTATTGTGTGATTGCTTTATCTACCCATGAATTAGTTTTATAGAATTAAGGTAATAGAGAAGTACTTAGGAACCTTGAACTCTCCCATGGTCCTCTCACTTTAGCTATCTACTCTTTTATCAGAGAATTCTCCTGTGTGTGTCAGATATACATAACTCCTATCATTTACCTTTTACCCCTACTTTAGTCTATTAGTTATACTAGTTAGTAGATACATGATGGTGAACTATCAACTTCTTTAACCATTGTTTCCCTGTGGTAAAACATAAATAACGATACCTGGAATACTCCCGGTAAAATGCTACAATGGTATTCTGTGCGCTTGCGGAATCTTTCATATTTTAGTTGAGCATAAGAAATACCAACAGGCGCATAGCCCGGTGGAGGTCTTAGGGATCGTGCAGCTCGATGTCAACGTGAATATGCTCGGGGAGGCCGCCGGTGAAGAGCTGCGCCTGCTGGTACGGCATGAGGTGACCCGCATGGGAGAGGCAGGCCTGGAACACAGTGAGATAGGCCTCCACCGTCGAGGCGAAGGGCAGGCGGGCCAGATCGGCCAGGTGATTCGTGCTGAGAGCCGGGCCAAAGCGCTGATGGCACAACTGGCGAAACTCTCGCTCATGAACGAGGTATCACTTCTAGGCGGTGCTCGTCAGGTGGTAGGAGGCGAGCCACACCCGATCTTCATGTCGCGTCTGCTGGGCGTGGAAGAACTGGTCACACTTGTTGAGCCACCCCAATGGATCCTCGGGGCCATCGAAAGTCGGAAACTTGAGCTTGTGATAGCGTGGCGTGGCCACGTCCCGGGGGACGACGATCGAGGGAGGCGGCGCAGAGGCAGCCATAGTCGCCAAGGTGATCGACGGTGTCGCAATGGCCCCGTGGGCGGTGGATGAGAAGGATGGAACCAGCGAGGGAGAGTGAGGAAACGCGATCTGGGTGATCGGAACCCCAGTGGCCGGCGCGGAGGCGACCGCCGTGGTGACCGCACTGGCAGTGGTCACAGAGGTCATCGGCAGGGACGGCGCGGTGGACAACGATGATGTGGCCATCAATGCGGAGATTGCCGCCTCCGGCTCCGACAGAGGGGGGATCCCGCCATAGCCCGGAAGGCCATAAGGCAGGAACAATGGCGTGGAGGCAGAGGGCCGGGACTCGACGGCGGACAGGCACCGCGAAGTCACCCATCTGATGCTGCATGTCCCCTATCTGGCGTTGCGGGCCGTAAACGGCCACAGTTAAGGCATTGATGGCCTCCGGCATGGACATGGTTTGTGACTGCGGGGGAAGCAGATCCGCTGGAGCCCCCATCGTCATGATCAGCGCGGAGGTGGTGGCAGGCAGCACGGCGGTGGAGGGAGCGACCACGGTCGATGAGGACCCAGGAGCCGACATAGCCAATACCAGGTTGTTATGCCTTCGGGTTTTGCTACATAGAAAGTAGGGAGGGAAAGCGTATGCGTGGGGGCGAGAGTCGCGTCGGCATTTCGGCGGCGCCGTGTTCGTCGCCGCTCGAGACCGACAACAGATGACGATGAACAGAGACTAGGGCTGGGAGCCCAAGGGAGATAAGATATCTCAAACCCAGGCTAATTCTTTATTAATGACCTTGTTCCAAACTTATAACCAGCTGCTAACAAACTCTAACAAACTCTCCCACAAACTAAGGACTGCTAACTCCACCAGGAGACACTGGGTTGCACTGTCGACAACAGGAGCTGCTTGAGAATGCAACCACACGAGAAGAATTCACTACTACAGAAAATCTTTTGGGAGGCACTTCTGAAAACTTAACCGCGGCGGTCAGCCCAGCAAACCTCTTTGGTTAAGATGGGCCGGCCGAAGGCTGGGCTGGCCGCCCCCAACCGCCTCGGTTAATGCCTTTTCCGAGGCGGTTATCATAATACAACCGCGGCGGTTGTATTATGATAACCGCCTCGGAAAAGGCATTAACTAAGGCGGTTATCATGACACAACCGCCACCCTATTAACCGCGGCGGTTGTATTAGGATAACCGTCTCCATTAACTCTGAGCCTATAAAACAGCAGCCCTCCCCTTCTTCCTCCCCGCAACCTCTCCTCCATTTTTTGGGGTTTTGGGCTCAAAACCCTAAACATAACCATTTCAAGGGGGAGGTTTTGCCCTTGCATTTGGTGAAGGGTGGCACCGTAAGAGGTTGATTCTTACTCTCCAAATCTTGTTTTCATCTCTTTTTCATTATTTAGGTGTTTTTCCAAATGGTTTAGATCTAAATCTAAATGGATGAGAGAGAATAAGAAATTTAGCCTTGGATTTAGTGAAGGATGGCACCGTTAGAGGATGATTCTTACTCTCCAAATCTGCTTTTTCTCTCTTTTCCATGATTTATAGGAGTTTTTTTGAAATGTGGCCGGTTTAGATCTAGATCTAAAAAGATGAGAGAGAGTAATAAGTAAATCTAGAGTTGGATTTTGTGAAGGGTGGCACTTGGGAGTATTTAGATGCTTTTTTGATACTTTCAATTAGTTATAGAGTTGGATTTACCGCTCGTCTAATACGACTTTTCAATTCGCTGTGTTTGTATAAGGTGAAGGTCATGGAGAGCAGGGAGAATTGGATGTACAAGACATCAAGGCTGGATCTGTATTTCCTGGAAAATGTGAGGAAAAAATTCATTCCTTTTGCGCAGAAGCATCGTTTGAGTCTGGGTCCAGATCGCATGATTTGTCTATGCAAGGACTGCAAGGCTTGCCCAGGAAGACAACGTTGTGCAATCACACTTTGTTTGGTATGGGTTCATCAAGGACCCAAAGTACACTGTGTGGAAGTATCACGGCGAAAAAGATTCGAGTGTCACATATGCACATGCAGAAAGCTCCTCGTCGGTGAATGACGGAAGACAGCAACAACAGACATCATCTGCCGCCGGCGATGACGACAATGCGAGACGTGAGTACATCACGATCAGTGATCTGCTCCAGGACATGGCAGACGACGCCGATGCTTGCGATGGGGAAGGTGACCCTGTCGTTGACACGTTGCTGCCGGAGGATGCAGAGTTCATTGAGCAGGTTGCTAACTGTCAGGATCACGATGATATTTTGTTTGGAGATCCGAAATGGCTCGAGAATTTTAGAGTGATGAAGCAGGCGGCAATTGATCCCCTGTACAAGGATGGGGGAAAATGTCCATAGTATTGGACTGTGCTCCGTTTCAATCTCCAGTTGCTTATGTTGAAGGCTCGCCACGGGATGGCCAACACTTGCTTCAATGACCTATTACGTATCCTTCGTGACAGTTACCCAGAGGGTAACAATGTGCCCGCCAATACCTATCGGGCGAAGAAGCTGATTCGGCCAGTGCCGATGAAGCTTAGAAAGTTTCATGCATGTCCTAACCATTGTATTCTATTTCGAGGAGACTTTGCAAAGTTAGAGAGCTATCCGCGCTACGGCGGGAGTCGTTACAAGAAAAATGTCGGTTGTTGCACGGGTGATGAGGAGGTACCCTCGAGAGGGCCGAAGAAGAAGAAGGCAAAGGCCAACAAATAGCTGCCTCCTGAGGACGAAGAAGAAGAGGGTTACACACTCAGGAAAAGTCCTGCCCTGTCGGTGTGGTACTTGCCTGTCATCGATCGGTTGCGTGCACTATTCGGGAATCCAGAGGATGCCAAGCTTATGTCCTGGCATGCATCTCCTGAATGTGTGAAGTGTGACTAGCAAGCTGCGACATCCGTCCGATGGCAAGCAGGGGAAGCATTTTGATGCCATGTTCACAAAGTTTGGGGACGAGCCTAGGAACATCAGGTTCGCGCTGAGTACCGATGGGATGAATCCCTTTGGTGACCTCAGCAGCACGCACAGCACGTGGCCAGTCACCCTCTCCATCTACAACCTACCTCTGCACCTATGTCAGAAGCGCAGGTACCTTCTACTCACCATGCTTATTTCAGGACCGAAGTAGCTCAGCAATGATATAGACGTGTTCTTGGAGCCCTTGATGGAGGACATGTAGATACTATGGGAGGTAGGGGTCGACATGATGGATGCGTCCGACAAGAAGGAGTTCACTCTATAAGCCATCATCTTTGTCACCGTCACCGATTACCCTGTCTTTCTTTCACTATCGGGGCAGATTAAAGGGAAGAGCGGTTGCGTAGTTTGCATCGATAGCACCTACTACACTTACCTTAGTGCATCGAAGAAGATGGTGTATATGAGGTATAGGCGATTCCTCCCCAAGAAGCACAGGTACAGGAATCCATCGATGAATATGTACTTCGACAACAGTGACGAGCTTGAAATTGACATGCTGGATAGGTCGGGGTACGGGCAAAAGGTGTTTGATACGGTGCAGGGGATAAATGTCGAGTTTGGAAAGAAGAAAGAGGAGGAAGAAGAGGAAGCGGGATGCAGAAGATGAAGAGGCAGAGCCTGCACCAGCCCCCGTTCCATTCAAGAAGAAGTCATGTTTCTTCAAGTACCTTTCATACTGGAAGGAGCTAGATACACCCCATGCAATTGACTGCATGCACCTGGAGAAGAATGTCTTCGAGAGCACGATTGGGGTCCTGCTTGACATCAAGACTACGATGAAAGATGGTCTCAAGACACGTCTGGATCTTGTGAACCATGACATCAAACACGAAATCCACCCGACGGCGTCACAAGACAGAAATAAAGTGGACCTTCCGGACGCGAGCTATAACCTAAGAAAAGATGAGAGCACGGGTTTCCTCCGATGGCTTTGGGCAGTGAAGGTGCCGACTAGTTTCCCTTCGAACATCAAGAGCTTGGTCTCGATGAAAGACCTCACAATGACCCACTTCAACTCTCATGGCTGCCATGTCATGCTAACGGTGTTCCTTTCGATTGTGATCAGGATTATTGGTCCAGAGTACGTGAAGATGGTCATCACGCGCTTGTCCTACTTCTTTGACCGCATCACACAGAAGGTCATCGATGAAGCTGAGCTTCCTGCCCTAAAAGAGTTTATCGCATGAGACTCTTTGCCAGCTTGAGATGTGTTTCCCACCCTCTTTCTTTGATATTATGCCACACCTGATGATGCACATGGTCAATCAAATACAGGAATTGGGGCCTGTATACTTGCATTAGATGTGGACGTATCAGCGGTTCATGTCCACCCTCAACAGATATATCCATAACTGTGCTTACCCAGAAGGCTCAATGATTGAGGCGTACACAATAGAGGAGGCCGTTAACTACTGCACGAGATACCTCCGGGATGGAAATGCTATTGGGATACCCGTCCACCCGCATGAAGGCAGAACAACAGGGATGGGGTGCACTGGGTGGAAAGTACAAACTGATATAGACGGCGATATCGTGCAAGATGTACATCAAGCCGCCCTCAATCAGTTAGTGTCAATGGACAAGTGGGTTGAGCAGCACATGAAGGGGATGCGCCACGCTAGTAATGGACGCACAGAGGTGTGGGTACAGAAGCAGCACAAGATGCATTTCATGACATGGATAAAAAATTAGGACATATCGAACGATTGCATTGAAGAATCGAATCTAGCATCCAGCCCTTCTAGCCAAGTCACCACGTGGCAAGGGTACAACATCAATGGATACAGGTTCCACACAAAAGAGAAGGACAAGAAGAGCGCGGCACAAAACTGCGGTACTATCACAGTCGTTTGTTCTTTGGAACAAAGAAGACATTGTCTTGAAATTCCAGACGTCTCCGCCATCGCAGCCCACGCAGCCACACTCATCTCCACCGGATGGTGGCGACGACGATGGCGGCGACGACTCTGACGACGACGACGATGACAAGTACGATGCTACAGGCTTAGATAACAGTCCTGCACCGCGTCCTGACAAGAGCAGCCCTCAAGGAGGTACAGGGGGTCCATCGGGCAACGAGACACCGCCCCCAACCCAGGGCAGTGGGAAATGTCCTTCAGCACCGAAGAAACCGGATGATGAAGCGGGGGACAAACCTGCCGACCTCACCACGGACAAACCTCCCCACCTCACCATGGAGCAATGGGCGGTGTCCAACATAGCCAAAGAGTTCAAGTACTCTACGGCGTTCGAAAGGTATGTATGTTTATGGCAACTAAACATTTTCAACAGCTTAAGTGCGCGTAGATATGGACGTAACATTTTTTTCATGTTGCCCGTACAGGGAGCGAACCCCGCCTAAATTTTGGCCGCTAAGTCTAGATTGCCCAGATAACTACGAGAAAGGCAAATTCATGTTGACCTTGGGCGATCTTATGGAGGAGCCGTGGGAGGTTCGGAGGTTTCACATCTAGTATATGCATGCTGCAAAGCTAGGCATGAAGGAGTTCGTTGTGAAGGTCCCGCAGGAGTACTTCTATTTGGTGGATGACGAGACTTTCATGCCTGTTGAATTCCATGACATGCATAAGATGCTGCGGCGCAAGGATCTCGACGTCGTCCAAGTGACACTTTTTGTCATGTAAGTTATATCGTATCTTTGAATTGCTATAGGTATGTTATTTGAAGATGATCAAACTAACAATTTCATGACGATGACTTATGTCTTTAGGATACAAGCATATGTATGCAAGGAACTAGGCAAACCTATTTTGTGTATATCTCCTATACATATTAGCCAGAAGGCAATAATTGGCCACGGAATACCGGACACGCATCCTGAACTCGTGAACTTGGAAGGGTTGCAGAAAACGGAAGTCCGTGTGAGATTGATAGGAGAGATCAAGTACAGAAAGGGACAGTACCTCTTACATGTCATGAAGAAAGTCCCAGAGAATGAGTGTATCTTTGCCGCCCACCAGTTCGGGTATGTCAAAATGATACGTAGAATAACTTATGGGTCAAAGTACCATAACTTATGGGTTTATCTTTCCACATTGATTCAATTGTGCAGCTTGTACTATTAATTAATCTGCCATGTCATCATGTTTAAATTACTTGCAATGCATTTGATTGTGCTTAGGGCTCATAAAGTGGTTTGATTGTGTTTGGTAATGATTGTGCAATTAACCCTATGCTTTGGAATCAAAAATAAAATTAAAAATAAAAATCAAATTAAGCCCTAATTAGGCCCCCAAAACCTAATTAAAAAACTATAAGGAATCTGACAAAAATATCTAATAAAAGTTATATATCTTTTAAAATGGAACAACTTTTATTTTTGTAGATTTTGAAGTTATATAGTGGAAATTCAAATTAAACTCAAAACAATGAATTGAAATTTGAATTTGAAATGCCATTTCATAAATTATAGGGAATCTGACCAAATACCCTTAATGAAAGTTGTAGAGCTTGGCAAGTTGAACAACTTTCATGTTTACAGATTTTTAGGTTATATATAAAGCTTTGAAGAATTTGATTAAATTAAGTTTGAAATTCAAATCCAAGTTTCACCCCCTTTCTGTTATTTTCAAAAACATGCAGAATTTGAACTTGGTCCAAAAAGAAAAAAATGTTCTACATGAAATTTGTCACAACTTTCGTATTTGGAGTTTTCACTGAATCAAACTGGATAGGGCATGATTGCAAGGAATAGCATTTGACCCTAGGGCACTTGCTACTGTTCCGGGCCCCTACAGTGCCGAGTGCGCTGTGCACGCGTGCGCGTGCCGCGCGCTGCCACCGTCCGGCTGGCAGGGCGCTGTCGCTACCGCGCCAGAGCCGCTCGGGGGCCCCGGACAGGCGCTCGACATTATCCCTTCCTCCCCGGTCAGTTTAAAGGCGACAAGGCCTCTCCATTTCTATTCCCTCCCTCTCGGTCCGCCAGCGTGCTCGTCCCGTCCGTGGCCAAATTCGCCGTCACCCCTCCAGCATTGTCCGAATGCCGTAGCTAATAGCTTCAGTCACTGCACTAGCGCACCGATTGCCTCATCTGGGATAGACGTTCGTGCTCCGAGGGCTCAGGAAAAGCTCATCGTCGTCCGCGGGTCTGGTCGGAGCGCCGCCGTAGCCAATCCTAGCGTGGACAGCTCGCTGTGGCGAGTGTCTTCCTTCCCTGTTGCGCAGTCTCGGGCTACTAGTGCCTCCTTGATACTCATGCCTTAGACCGTTTTATGTTTGGCGCCCTAGACTCACCAGAATTGAATCTCGCCGTCGAGCCCAAGCCGCCTGGATCCATCGTCATCGCCACGCTCACATCTCTGCACCGCCTCCGACCCAACCAACTGCCAGCCTAGAGTCGTGGTGAGCCACCGAACCTTCCGACGCACCTTTCTTAAACACTACCGTGTTGCGGTGGCCGGAACAGGGTCGGTGCGCCGCCGTTTCTGCCATGGGCGAGTCCGAGCTCGCCGGAGGCGCGTGGGGCTCGGGCTAGGCGCTAGGGTGTCCGCTAGGTCTAGGGGCTCACGCTGGTGCGCTCGGTTCTGTCGCTCGGGTCGCCGGCGGCAAGCTGCGCAGCAAGCCGGCGCGTGCGCACGCGCGGGGAAGAGCTGCTGGAGGTGGGAGAGGGAGCTGACAGGGCGGGCCTGCCTGTGAGCGCCCCTGTGAAAAATTAGGAGAGCACGCGCGGGCCGTGCTGGGACGGCCTGGTTAGCTGGGCCGCTTCGGCTGTTTCTGTTTTTCTTTTTCTCGGGAATTATTATAGTTTTTCCCTTTTGAATTAAAGTGAATAGTAAGCTGTTTTGCTATTTTTCTATGAATATTTCTGTTAAGCTAAAAATCATGAAAATATTTATGGATGCTCTCTGTGATGTGTAGAATTTAGCAAAAATATGAACTGCTAGGATTTGAGTCCTTTCTGTATGAACCATAAATCTGTGTTTTAATCGATAAATGTAACTTTATGTAATTTTAATTAATTCTCTGTAGCTCTGAAATTTATTTTGGTGCTGTTTAGGATCAAAAGTTATCTGTTGGTAAAGTTTGGGATTCATTTGGAAGTAATCTAATTAGTGGTTTAATAATACTAGGATAATAGGTCAATTAAAAGGGTAATTAAATGTTAATGACTTAGGGTTTGTGTGATTTTATGGATTGATTGTGATCTTAGGTCAAACACCCTTATGACCTAGGGCATTTATGAAATAATTACTTTGAATAGGTTGTGGATGATAGTAGTGTTTGAAGATTGTTTTATTTATTATTTCATGTACCCGTATTATTGCATCGCATTGATGCATTCATCATTGCATACGTGTAGTGACCGGAGATCAGGAGGTGAAGACCGAGGTGACTACTGAGGAGCCTACTCCAGAGTTGGTACAAGGATTTGACATTTGTGGCGCCGACCCCGATCCCACTCTTTTTGCAATCCAAGGCAAGCCCCGGTGCATTAGCCCCTCCTTGTTATTTATAAATGTTTATCATTTGATTTAATCTATTGCATTAGGTTAATAGGAGTTGAGTGATAACCTATTGATGCATTACCTTTTCTTGACCACTTATCATACCCTGAGAACCCGATTTATTTAAAGTGTTGGAAAATGCTTAGTCACGCTTGAATATTAGTTTAGCAAAAATGCTATGTTAAACTATGATGATATGCAAAGAATGAATCATTAAAGGGACTGATATTTTCCTCGTCATTGGCAGTGTACTTGGCCAGTCCATTGTCATCAACGAGGTTGGGTTTTCCGTTTGGTGGTCGTATGTTTGGGTTAGAGTCCCAACTTATAGTCGCCAGCGGAAAAGGAACGTGAAAACCGGGTGGTCACCAGTGTATTTGGGTTAGAGTCCCAATGCATGGTGTCCAACGGAAAAAGAATTAGGGACCGTTCGTTGTCGGCCTGCTGTCATCGAGACTTTGCAACTAGCCACATACTCTGGGAAGCCCTATCTCCGGTGGTTCTATTGCTTAAACCGACAACCACGCACTGGGAGTGGAGAGTTGGAGAGAGTAGCGTGTACCCTCATGGCCGGCGTGCCTAAAGATGAGAGGAGTGCTGTGTTCTCGGGTGGCGCAGGACCGGTTTAGGGATCCCCAGCTTAGATGCTACATATATAGTGTGATTAGAGATCCCCAGCTGGGTACTTAATCGATTCGAATCGTCGTTGCTCCTCGGTTATGGAGACTTGATCCACTGACTTACCTCAAAAAGTGGTTCGGAACTAGGATGTTTTTGAGAATGAATAAGTAATTGGATTTGAAGGATTTATGTGAAAGGACAAAGAACTATTGATGTTGATTATAAGAATATTGAATAAAATACTGAAAGTAGGATTAGTAATGTTTTTTCCGTAAAATACTTTGACTCTTGTTAAAGCCTTATCTTGACTCCCCTTAGCCTGCATGCCTGAGTCTCATTCCTTTTTTTAGTTAGGTAGGTCTTGCGGAGTACCCCAGTACTCAGGATTTGTTAACCCCTGTTGCAGGAAACCAGCCGTCGGAGGTTTGTCATGCCCCTGCTGCGTGACAATCGTGCAGGAAGTGAGGAAGAGTAGAGTTGAACCCGTGGGCGGGGTTCATGTTATCAACTATCTAAGTATGTTGTATTGTTGTCCCACTGCTACCAACTTTTAATTATGGTCTGTAATAACTGCTCTTAAATTCTATTTGGACTACTGGTTTGTAATCTAAGTACTTATTAATCTTTCCGCGCTTTTACTTTGATGTATTTTATTATTAAATGTTGTAATCGTGTAATGGCTTCGCAATGGGATCCTGTCGGAGAATACGGATGCATATATAGCCCGGCAGAGCCTTCTAGATCATCTGGGACACGGGCCCGGCTGTCAGAGGTCAGTAGTGATAATGACAGGTGCCTGTGGGCCATGTGATTTAGGCTGTTCTGTTACAACTGGTAGCAAAGCGTTCCATTGCTAAATCATTACGGTATTACTTTGCAAAACTTTAAAATATTTTGGATCATAAAAATCTAAATTGGTATTTTGTCCAAATTGCTTGCTCTTATCTTATTCCGTATTATAGCTATGGTAGCAACTGGAATGACATGTGTACTAGCCCTATTTTAAAAAAAATTGTTTATGCATTTATTTATCTTGCATTGATTTAAAATTCGTAAGTACGATTCATGCATCATGATTAATTCACATGTTAATTAACTTCCTCCTTAAAAGTGGTTTATGGGTTAGAATCTATCAAACCTATTCTTGCTAGCCTGTAATATCTTTGGTAATCCAACTCACCTTCTCCAGCTGGCACGCACCAAGCTCACCGCACTCGAGATGGCTGGTACCAAGGAAGTCCCGCGCCACCAGCTGACGCCACGTGACGGGGAGGCCTCTGGCAGCAACCGCCCCCGCCGCAGCCGCAAGGAGCTCAAGGAGGAGATCAAGCTGCTCACCGAGGACTTCAAGGTGGCTCGTCGTGACCACTACAGAGACGTAAAGATGGTCGCCGAGCTACAGCGTGAGGTGGACCGCTTGACTCGCGAGAAGGAGGAAGCTTGGGCACGTGAGGACATGGCTCGGGCAAGAGTCCATGGGTTAGAGTTCTACGTCGAGCACATTGAGCACTACAATGATGCCCTGCATGAGGAGATCCACAGGCTCAATGACCAGCTCAACCCCATCCTTACTCCTCGCGAGGAAGAGCCTAAGTTAGGCGTGGTCGAGGGGCCTAGGGAAGAGGTCGAGGAGGACGACGTTGAGGAGGCAGTTGATCCCATGGAGGATGTGATCGTGGAGGAGGACGACGAGGAGGACGTGATCGTCACCGACGATGACTAGACTAGTCATAGGACTAGGGACGTCATCCTATCATTATCATTTGTGTTGTAATGTTGGTGCTTGCCAAGAACCTTAGCTATGGATTGGGAACTTTGTTAAGTCCTAGTCATGTCCTTTAAGTATCGATTAAGTGTTGTAATGTTTAAGTGTGTACTGCTACTACGTTTTGTTTAAGTAATTCTAGTCCTAAGTCGGTTTGAAATTAAACAGATGCCTGTGAATACCCGTGCGTCCAGTGCTGGAACCTCTGAGGATGGAGCTGTTCACAACCCACCGCCTACTCCACCAACCTTAGCCGATGCCATTGTGGCCCTGGCCAATGCCGCCACAGCGATGGCGCAGAATCAAGGCAACCGTGGTGGGCGCCGTGGCCGCCGCGATGATGAGGAGACAACGTACGTGGACTTCACGGATACCCATCCACCTGTGTTCACTAAGGCTAATGAGCCCCTGGAGGCTGATGACTGGCTCCGTACCATGGAGCAGAAGTTTAGCTTGATTCATTGCATCGAGATTCAGAAGCCACTGTTCGCAGCGCAGCAACTGCGGGGTCCTGCAAGTGCCTGGTATGCAAATCTTCTATCTGCACAGCCTGATGGTCATCAACTCACCTGGGCAGAATTCCATGAGGCTTTCCGTGCTCATTACATCCCTGCGGGTGTGATGAAGATGAAGCTGGACCAATTCCTGGACCTACAGCAAAAGGAGTCCACTGTGATGCAATATGTTGGTCGGTTCAATCACCTGTCGTAGTACGCCCCTGAGCAAACCAACACTGACCAGAAAAAGAAGGACTGCTTTATCAGGGGTCTCAACTACAAGATTCAGCGAAGTCTGTCCAACAACCTTTACTGCACCTATCACGAGGCTGTCAACATTGCCATTACCTTTGAAGAGAGCGACCGTAAGCACCAAGAGGAAAAGAAGAAGAAGAAGAAGTCTGAGTCTTCTGGCGGCCAGAAGCATCAGAAAATCATTTATCATCCCAATCACCACTCTCGTCCACCCTACCCTCAGCAGCAGGTCATTGTTCGCACTGCTGCTACCTCCCACACCTCCAACCAGCAAAACACCACTCAGCCGAATGCCCCTGGCGCTCGTGCTACCACCCCACAGGTCAACTACAACCATCCTTGCTACAACTGTGGCAAGATGGGGCACTGGGCTCGTGAATGTCCATTCCCGAAGCAGTATAATCAGAATGCACAGAAGGGTCCTGGTGGTTAGCAGCAGCAGGCTCAGCATCGTGGTCATCAGCAGCATGCCCAAAAGAGGAAGGTGGTCAAGAAAGCAGGCCAGGTCTACTACACCCAAGTTGGTGAGATTCCCGAGAGTGAACCCGTCATGATGGGTAGGTTCCCTGTCGCAAGCCATCCTGCAATTATGTTTTTTGATTTTGGTGCATCTCATTCATTCATTCATCAATCGCACATTTGTCGTCAAGCATGAGATACCAATTGGGGAAATAAAGGAAAATTTCTTTATACATTCGCCCGGGGGGGTGTATAAGTACTAAGGAGGTAGTGCAACGAGTACTTATAGAACTGGGCGGGCATATATTCCCTACCACCATGATAGTACTCAAAGATCAGGACATAGATGTGATATTAGGCATGAATTGGATGTATCGGCACAAGGCTCTCATTGACGTGATGAATAGAACTATTAGGGTAAACTTGCCTAACAGTCAAACTCAACTTCTCATCCAACTTCCAATACCTCAAAGAGCAGTTGGTAGGATATGTGCAACCGCAGTCAAAGAAGTGCAGGATATTCTGGTAGTCTTATAGTTTCCGGAAGTGTTCCCCGATGATTTGCCTGGTTTGCCACCTGATCGTGGTGTGGAGTTTACTGAGTTGAAGCCTGGAACAGCACCTATATCTCGTAGAGCCTATAGGATGCCTCCCAAAGAACTGGCAGAGCTTAAGGTTCAGTTGCAAGATTTGCTGGATGAGGGTTTCATTAGACCTAGCTCGTCTCCGTGGGGTTGTCCTGTTATCTTGGGAAGAAGAAGGATAAATCCCTCCGACTCTGTATTGATTACCGCCCACTAAACGAGGTCACCATCAAAAACAAATACGCTTTGCCTCGTATTGACCTACTCTTTGACCAACTAGCTGGAGCCAAGGTGTTTTCAAAAATTAACCTTAGATCTGGTTACCACCAAATAAAAATCCGTCCCGATGACATTCCAAAAACAGCCTTCACCACCAGATATGGCCTATATGAATACCTAGTTATGTCTTTCGTCCTAACCAATGCCCCTGCCTATTTCATGTACCTCATGAACTCCGCATTCATGCCGAAGCTCGACAAATTCGTGGTTGTATTCATTGACGACATCCTTGTCTATTCCAAAACCCCTGAAGAACATGGCAACCACCTCCGTGTTGTCCTGACTCGCTTGAGAGAACATCAACTTTATGCCAAGTTCAGCAAGTGTGAGTTTTGGTTGGACAGATTCCTATTCCTTGGGCATATTCTGTCGGCTAAAGGTGTATCAGTTGATTCGAGCAAGGTGGAAGAAATCTTGAATTGGAAGCCATCAACCACTGTACATCAAGTCCGCAGTTTCATGGGAATGGCGGGATACTACCGTCGATCTATTTCGGATTTTTCTAGGATATCCAAGCCCATTACCAGCCTGTTGAAGAATCAGGTCAAGTTTTCTAGTCACCGGAGTGTGAGAAAGCATTTCAGACTTTGAAGAAGTTGTTAACCATAGCACCCGTACTAGCTCAGCCCGATATTGAAAAGCCCTTTGATGTGTACTGTGATGCTTCTGGTACTGGCTTGGGTTGTGTATTGAGGCAAGAAGGCCGAGTCATTGCTTATGCTTCATGGCAGCTCAAGCGTCATGAAGAGAATTATCCTACTCATGACTTGGAATTGGCAGCTGTGGTACATGCCTTGAAGATCTGGCGTCATTATCTGCTAGGTAGTACTTGTAATATCGACATGGATCACAAGAGCTTGAAGTACATCTTTACTCAAGAAGAGTTGAACATGAGACAAAGAAGATGGCTTGAGTTGATAAAAGATTATGATATTGAAGTGCATTACCATCCAGGTAAGGCCAATGTGGTTGCCGATCCACTCAGTCAGAAAGTTCACTGCAACTGTTTGACCGTAAAGTCGTATGACCTATCTCTATGTTATGAGTTAGAAAAGTTAGGCATAGAAATAGTTCCACAGGGCAGTCTAGCCAACATCAGCATTGAAACACCTATCCATGAGCAGATCATTGCTGCTCAAAAGGGAAGCAAAGGAATCAAGCACATTAAGGAGAAAGTACAAGCTGGAAAGACGGATTGTTTTAGAATTGATGATGAAGGTGTGGTATGGTTCAAGAATCGGCTTGTAGTCCCAAAAGTTCCTGAGTTACGTCGCATGATCCTCGATGAAGTGCATTTAACAAGATTCTCCATTCATCCAGGAAGCAACAAGATGTATCAAGACTTGAAACAAAAATTCTGGTGGACCAAGATGAAGATAGAGATTGCTCAGTATGTAGCAAGGTGTGACACGTGTCATGTAATACCTCCGATATTACTACCTAATTAATCTACCATGTCATCATGTTTATTATTAATCATCTGCATATGATTGTTCTTAGGGCCCCTAGAGTGATTTGATTTCATTTAGTATTGGTTGTGTAATTAAGTCCTCAATCAAAAATCAAAAATAAAAATTAAATAGAAATCAAATTAAGCCCTAGAGTTGACCTAAAACCCTAATTCAAAATCTATAAAGAATCTAATGAAAGTCTCTTAACGAAAGTTGTAGAACTTTTAAAATGGAACAACTTTTATTTTTGGAGATTTTGAAGTTATATTATAGAAATTCAAATTAGTATGTTGATATTTAAATTTGAAACTTCAATTTCAAAAATATTGAAAATCTTGCAAAACTCCCTTAATAGAAGTTGTCAATCTCACTGAGTAGAACAACTTTCATGTTGACCATTTTTCAAGTTGTTAAGAAAAATCAAAAGTAATTTTAAAATTTCAGTTTGAAATTCAAACCCTACTTTTACCCCCTTTGCTGTAGTTTGAAATTTTGAACCGAATTTGAATTTTATGTCAAAAGCAAAAATGATCTACACAAAATTCTCTACAACTTTTGTATTCATCACTTCCTCGGATTCTGGCTGGATCAGATCGAATTCAAATCAAATAACATTTAACCTATTGAACTAGCACTGTAGCTGGGGGTCCCCCTTGTTCATCTTCTCGCCGTACCCGCGTGTGCCGCGTCCGGCGCCGAGCGCCATCGGGCCGGCGTCGGCATGCCGCGGCGCTATCGAGCGGCCGTGGAGGGGGCCCCGGACGCCCTGACCTTCTCCCCATCCCTTCCCTGCCCTTTTAAAGACGACGAGCCCCTCAATTTCCCATTTCTTCCCGAGCGGCCGCCGGCAACCACCTCGTCGTTCGTGGCCCAATTCACAGCCACCGAGCCATCTCCACCCTCTCCATCTCCCAGATAGGGAGCCGAGCTCGTGGCGTATCGGTTGGTGCCCATCGCGTGAGCTGTGGTGCCCGGTGTAGCTCGCGGTGAGCATCGTCATCTTCGGGTTGTCACCGGAGCTCCGCCGCGGTGATCCTCTTCCCGTCCGGTCGGCTTGAGTGAGTGTCTTCCTTCTCGGGGTAGCGTTCTAAGCTCCCTTGGTGGTGTAGTTTCTAATGCGCATGGCGGTTTGTGATGTGGTGCACCAAGTTCGTCGGAACAGACCTTCGTCGCCGACGGCCGAGCCGTGTCCGCCGTCGTCGTCGTCAAGCCATCCTCACCGCACCACCTCGTCGTCATCCAACTCGCCCGTTAGCTTCGTGGTGAGCCTCTGATTCTCCCTGATGCTTTTCCCGTGACCTTACCGTGTCCCGTCAACCGGAACGGCCATGCCGTGCCACCACCGTCCGCCGTGGGCGAGCTCCTACTCGTCGAGGGCGTCTAGGGCTAGGGCTAGGTGCGTAGGAGTGTCGGTTAGGGTCTAGGGTAGGCGCCAGGTAGCTGGAGACCGCCGCTGGGGTCGCCAGCGGCAAGGTCCGTGCCGTGCCGCGCGCGCGGGCGCGGCGGCCCGAGGTGGAAGAAGGAGCTGACAGCAGGGGCCCAGCTGTTAGTGTCCGAGAGAGAGTGAACGCAGGGGCTGACGGCTGGGCCCGAGCTGTCAGTGTCCGGTGCGAGTGTCAGCGCTCGCGCGCGCGTGGGCCGAGTTGGGCCGGCTCGGGTTGGCTGGGCCGACTTGGGCCGTTGGTTTTTTTTCATTTTCCTGAGTTATTTTGCATAGCTTTTCTTTTTATTTTTGAAATGAATAGTATTGCATTTTAATCTTTTTGTATGAATTAATCTACTACACGAAAAATTATGGAAAAATTTGTGCATGCTCTCGGTCATGTGTAGAATTTAACAAAAATATGAAATGTAGGGTTTAAGTGCTTTCTCTATGAACTTTAAATCTGTAGTTTAAACAATAAATGCAACTTTAAGTAATTTTAATTAATTCTCTGTAAGTTCAAAAATCATAAAAATTTATTTGGTACTGTTTTAGGCCTAGAGCTATCTGTTGGTGAAGTTTGGTGTCAAATAGAAATAGTTTAATTATGTATTAAATGGATGTTTGATTAAATGATTAATAAAAATGAATAGAAAACATTAATAACTTAGGGTTGTGTGATTTTATGGTTGATTGTGAACTTGGGTCAAACACCTTTATGACCTTGGGCATGTTGAGTTAGAATAATCATGTTTAGTTGAGGTAGGGTCTTGTGCACATGTGTGTTTTATTATTATTAACTTTCATCTGTCATTTCATGTGCATGGTATTCATGCATTCATTATTGCACACGTGTAGTGACCGAGAACACAGAGGTGAAACCCAAGGTGACAGTTGAGGAGCCTACTGCTGAAGTTGTGCAGGGCTTTGATATTTGTGGCACTGATCCGGACCCGACTCTCTACACCATCTAAGGCAAGCCCCGGTGCATTTGTCCCTCCTTGCTGTTTAAAATGTTTATCACTTGAGTTAATCTATTGCATTAGGTTAATAGGATATGATTGACAACCAATTGATGCATTACCATCCTTGACCACTTATCGATACCTGAGAACCCGATTTAATTAAAGTATTGAAAAATGCTTAGTCATGCTCAATGATTAGATTTACAAAAATGCTATTTTAAACTGTGATGATACAAATCAAATGAATCACTTTATAAGAATGGTTATGTCCTTGTTGGTTGGCAGTATTCCTAGCTAGTTCATTGTCACCCACGGGGATGGGTTTTTCCGTTTGGCCGACCATCTGTTTGGGTTAGAGTCCCAACGATCCTCGCCATCGGAAAGGGATGTGAAAACCGGGTAGTTAGCAGTGTACTTGGGTTAGAGTCCCAATGCATGGTGTCTAACGGAAAAATCTTAGGGACCGTTCATTGTCAGGCCTGCTGTGATCAAGACTTTGCAACTAGCCACATACTACGGAAAGCCTCTGACTCCGGTGGCTCTACTGCTGGAACCGACAACCACGCACTGGGAGTGGAGAGATGGCGAGAGTAGCGCGTACTCTCGTGGCCGTCGTGCCTAGAGACTAGAGGAGTACTGTGCTCTCGAGTGGCGCAGGACCGGTTCCGGGGTATGAAAAGCCGTGGTAGGCCGGGTTGGCGTATGCAAGCTTAAGTGCTACATACGCAGTGTGGATAGGGATCCCCAGCTGGGTATTAATCGATACGAATCGTCGTTGCTTCTCGGTTGTGGAGACTTGATCCTCACCCCTACATCGGAAAGTGGTTCATAACTAGGTTGTTTTGGAATGAATCAATTTATTAGAAAGAATGATGATGGATATTGGAAAGTACTTGAAATATGCCAATGATTAATAATATTATGGGAATTAAATATTGAAATAGGACTAGTAATGCTTTTCCGCAAAACTCTTGACTCTTGCTCAAGCCTTACCTTGACTCCCCTCAGCCTGCATTCCTGAGTCTAATTTTACACCTGTTGGTCGGGTAAGTCATGCGGACTACCCATGTACTCAGGGTTTGTTAACCCCGTTGCAGGTGGTCAGCAGGAGCCTGAAGTTTGTCTTGCTCCATGCTGTGTCACTATCGTCCAGGAGAGCGAGGAAGAATAAAAGTTGAACCCGTGGGTAGGGTTCGGGTACTACTTATCTATCGTGTTGTATTATTGTTCTACCGCTACTGCTACCCTTTAAATTATGGTCTATAATAACTGCACCTAATTCCCATTTGAACATTGGTTTGTAATATTAAGTACTATTTACTCTTCCGCACTTTTACTCTAATGTATTTTGTTATGAAATGTTGTAATCCTGTAATGGCTTTGCAATGGGATCCTGTCGGAGATAACGGGTGCTTATGTAGCCCGGCAGAGCCCGCCTAGGTCATCTGGAACACGGGCCCGGCTGTCAGATGTCATTAGTGGTGATGACAGGTGCCTGGGGGCCACGTGATTTAGGCGGTTCTGTTACATGTCAAAAGGTGAAAGCTGTGCATATGAAGCCTGGGGGAGAACTGCAACCATTGCCTGTTCCTGTGTGGAAATGGGAAGACATCATTATGGATTTTATTGTAGGTTTGCCCAGGACACCTCGAGGTTTTGATTCAATCTGGGTAGTTGTGGACTGTCTCACCAAGCAAGCTCACTTCATGCCGTGAAGACTGCATATACTGCCGCAACCTATGCGAAGCTATATATGAAAAATCTGTTGAAGCTACATGGAGTGCCGAAGACCATTGTCTCTGATCGAGGTACCCAGTTTGTCTCCAATTTTTGGAAGGCTTTTCACAAGCCATTAGGGACAAAACTTCTGCATAGCACAGCATATCATCCGCAGACTGATGGACAGACCGAAAGGGTCAACCAAGTTCTGGAAGATATGTTGAGGGCTTGTGCACTCAATTACACCAACACATGGGACGAGTGTTTAGCATTGGCAGAGTTCTCGTATAGCAACAGCAATCAAGAAAGCATCAAGATGGCTCCGTTTGAAGCAGTGTACGGTCGTAGGTGTCGTACTCCGTTGAATTGGTCTGAACCTGGAGAAATATGGTTTTATGGAGTTGACTTGGTCAATGAAGCCGAAGAAAAGGTTTGACTGATACAGGAGAATTTGAAGGTGGCACAGTCACGTCAGAAAAGTTATGCCGATCAAAGGCGTCGACCGTTAGCATTCAAGACTGGAGATTATGTTTACCTGAAGGTTTCACCAATGAAAGGGGTCAACTGTTTTGGAGTCAAAGGCAAATTAGCCTCAAGTTACATTGGACCATTTCTGATTATGGAACGTGTGGGAAAGGTGGCCTACAGACGGCAATTGCCTGAGCACCTCTCTAATTTGCACAATGTGTTCCACGTGTCGCAATTGTAAAAGTGTCTTGGAGTGCCCGATCAAGTTATTGATGTTGAAGGAGTGGAACTCGAACCGGATCTGACATGCTCCGAGTGTCCGATTCGAGTCTTGGATCGAAAGGATTGCGTTACCTAAAGAACTACAACCAAGTGGTACAAGATCCAATGGAGTCAGCATTCCAAAGATGAAGCTACCTGAGAATCGGAGGACTATCTTTCCAAGAACTTCCCCGAGTTTTTCGCTACCTTATAGATGTAAAATTTCCCTGTCGTGTAATATGAAAACCTTTCTCGCGTATTTAGTGATCAAGTTGGATTTAGTTTGCCTTGGCATATTTCTTTTCCATTACTTAGTCTTAAGTCTTAGTCGTGTATCAAATCTCGGGACGAGATTTCTTTTAGGGGGGAACGTTGTAATACCTTTGGTATTACTATTAATTAATCTACCATGTCATCATGTTTAAATTACTTGCATGCATTTGATTATGCTTAGGGCTCATAAAGTGGTTTGATTATGTTTGGTAATGATTGTGCAATTAACCCTATGTTTGGGAATAAAAATAAAATTAAGAAGAAAAATCAAATTAAGCCCCAATTAGGCCCCCAAAAACCTAATTCAAAAAATATAAGTAATCTGAGGAAAATATCTTAATAAAAGTTGTAGATCTTTTAAAATGGAACAACTTTTATTTTTGGAGATTTTGAAGTTATATAGTGGAAATTCAAATTAAACTCAAAATAATAAATTGAAATTTGAATTTGAAATGCCATTTCAAAACTTATGGGGAATCTGACCAAACACCCTTAATGAAAGTTGTAGAGCTTGACAAGTTGAACAACTTTCATGTTTACAGATTTTCAGGTTATATATAAAACTTTGAAGAATTTGATTGAATTAAGTTTGAAATTCAAATCCAAGTTTGACCCCCTTTCAGTCATTTTCAAAAATATACAGAATTTGAATTTGGTCCACAAAGCAAAAATGTTCTACATGAAATTTTTCACAACTTTCATATTTGGAGTTTTCACTGAATCAAACAGGATAGGGCATGATTGCAAGGAATAGCATTTGACCCTAGGGCACTGTCTACTGTTCCTGGCCCCTACAGTGCCGAGTGCGCCGTGCACGCGTGCGCGCGCTGCTGCCTTCCGGCCGGCAGGGCGCTGTCGCCGCCGCGCCAGAGCCGCTCGGGGGCCCTGGACAGTCGCTCGACCTTATCCCTTCCTCCCCGGCTAGTTTAAAGGCGACAAGGCCTCTCCATTTCCATTCCCCTCCCTCTCGGTCCGCCGGCGTGCTCGTCCTGTCCGCGGCCAAATTCGCCGTCCCCCCTCCACCAGTGTCCGACTGCCGTAGCTAATAGCTTCGTCACGCACTAGCGCACCGATTGCCTCATCTGGGTAGACGTTCGTGCTCCGAGGGCCCAGGAAAAGCTCATCGTTGTCCGCGGGTTTGGTTGGAGCGCCGCCGCAGCCAATCCTAGCGTGGACAGCTCGCTGTGGTGAGTGTCTTCCTTCCCTGTTGTGCGTCTCGGGCTACTGGTGCCTCCTTGATACTCATGCCTTAGACCGTTCTGTGTTTGGTGCGGCGCCCTAGACTCACCGGAACGGAATCTCGCCGTCGAGCCTAAGCCGCCGGATCCGTCGTCATCGCCACGCTCGCGTCTTTGCACCGCCTCAGACCCAACCAACTGCTGGCCTAGAGTCGTGGTGAGCTGCTGTACCTTCTCGCGCACCTTTCTTAAACACTAACATGTTGCGGTGGCCGTAACAGGGCCGCCGCACCGCCGTTTCCGCCATGGGCGAGTCCGAGCTCGCCGGAGGCGCGTAGGGCTAGGGCTAGGCGCTGGGGTGTCCACTAGGTCTAGGGGCTCATGCTGGTGCGCTCGGTTCCGTCGCTCGGGTCACCAGTGGCGAGCTGCGCGGCAAGCCGGCACATGCGCGCGCACGCGGAAGAGCTGCTGGAGGTGGGAGAGGGAGCTGACAGGGCGGGCCCGCCTGTCAGCGCCCCTGTGAGAGTGGGAGAGCGCGCGCCATGCTGGGCTGGCCTGGTTAGCTGGGCCGCTCGGGCTGTTTCTATTTTTCTTTTTCCCGGGAATTATTATGGTTTTTCCCTTTTGAATTAAAGTGAATAGTAAGCTGTTTTGCTACTTTCCTATGAATATTTCTGTTGAGCTAAAAATCATGAAAATATTCGTGGATGCTCTCTGTGATGTGTAGAATTTAACAAAAATATGAACTGTAGGATTTGAGTGCTTTCTTTATGAACCATAAATCTGTGTTTTAATTGATAAATGTAACTTTATGCAATTTTAATTAATTCTCTGTAGCTCTAAAAATCGTGAAATTTATTTTTGTGCTGTTTAGGATCAAAAGCTATCTACTGGTAAAGTTTGGGTTCATTTGGAAATAATTAATTAGTGGTTTAATAATTTTAGGATAATAGGTCAATTGAAAGGGTAATTAAATGTTAATGACTTAGGGTTTGTGTGATTTTATGGTTGATTGTGATCTTAGGTCAAACACCCTTATGACCTAGGGCATTTATGAAACAATTACTTCGAATAGGTTGTGGATGATAGTAGTGTTTGAAGATTGTTTTATTTATTATTTCATGTACCCGTATTATTGCATCGCATTCATGCATTCATCATTGCATACGTGTAGTGACCGAAGATCAGGAGGTGAAGACTGAGGTGACTGCTGAGGATCCTACTTCGGAGTTGGTACAGGGATTTGATATTTGTGGCACCGACCCCGATCCCACTCTTTTTGCAATTCAAGGCAAGCCCCGATGCATTAGCCCCTCCTTGTTATTTATAAATATTTATCACTTGAGTTAATCTATTGCATTAGGTTAATAGGAGTTGAGTGATAACCTATTGATGCATTACCTTTCCTTGACCACTTATCATACCCTGAGAACCCGATTTATTTAAAGTGTTAAAAAATGCTTAGTCATGCTTAAAAATTAGTTTTGCAAAAATGCTATTTTAAACTATGATGATATGCAAACAATGAATCATTAAAGGGACTGGTATTGTCCTTGTCGTTGGCAGTGTACTTGGCCAGTCCATTGTCATCAACGAGGATGGGTTTTCCGTTTGGTGGTCGTATGTTTGGGTTAGAGTCCTAACTTATAGTCGCCAGCGAAAAAGGGATGTGAAAACCGGGTGGTCATCAGTGTAATTGGGTTAGAGTTCCAATGCATGGTGTCCAACGGAAAAAAAATTAGAGACCGTTCGTTGTCGGCCTGCTGTGATCGAGACTTTGCAACTAGCCACATACTCCGGGAAGCTCTATCTCCGGTGGCTCTATTGCTTGAACCGACAACCACGCACTGGGAGTAGAGAGATGGCGAGAGTAGCGTGTACCCTCGTGGCCGGCATGCCTAGAGACGAGAGGAGCTCTGTGTTATCGGGTGGCGCAGGACCGGTTTAGGGATAGAAAAGCCGTGATAGATGGGGTTGGTATATGCAAGCTTATGTGCTACATATGCAGTGTGGTTAGGGATCCCTAGCTGGGTACTTAATCGATTCGAATCATCGTTGCTCCTTAGTTATGGAGACTCGATCCACTGGCTTACTTCGAAAAGTGGTTCGGAACTAGAATGTTTTTGAGAATGAATAAGTAATTGGATTTGAAGAATTTATATGAAAGAACTAAAAACTATTGATGTTGATTATAAGAATATTGAATAAAATACTGAAAGCAGGATTAGCAATGCTTTTTCCGCAAAATACTTGGACTCTTGCTAAAGCCTTACCTTGACTCTCCTCAGCCTGCATTCCTGAGTCTCATTCCTTTTTCTTTAGTCGGGTAAGTCTTGAGGAGTACTCCAGTATTCAGGGTTTGTTAACCCCTGTTGCAGGAAACCAGCAGTCGGAGGTTTGTCTTGCCCCCTGCTGTGTGACAATCGTATAGGAAGGAAGTGAGGAAGAGTAGAGTTGAACTCGTGGGTGGGGTTCATGTTATCAACTATCTAAGTATGTTGTATTGTTGTCCCACTGCTACCAACTTTTAATTATGGTCTGTAATAACTACTCTTAAATTCTATTTGGATAACTGGTTTGTAATCTAAGTACTTATTAATCTTTTCGCGCTTTTACTCTGATGTATTTTATTATAAAATGTTGTAATCCTGTAATGGCTTTGCAATGGGATCCTATCGAAGAATACGGGTGCTTATGTAGCCTGGCAGAGCCTTCTAGATTATCTGGGACACGGGCCCGGCTGTCAGAGTCTATTAGTGACAATGACAGGTGCATGTGGGCCATGTGATTTAGACGGTTTTGTTACATCAGCGGCCACTGAATTTTATTTGTCATCTATCCTCAGGATAGAAAGGCCGTCATATTTGAGTCCTTACGGAACCCGAGCGACAAAGAAGGGTATAAGTATTTTGAGCACTGTCTATGATAGTAAGTGACAACAACACACGCTTGTATTACTAGTGTTTGTCATATAAGTTAACACCAGTGTTTTGTTATATATATAGCGCGTATAGCAAGTACGTGGAAGACCCCACCATTTATGATCGGAGGTCCAAGAGACGGAGGAAGAAATTTGGCACACACTTGGCCGTGAGGAGAGAATTTCCGGTACGAGTACTTACCATGTATTGCTACCCGTCACGGATAATATCATATATCTTACATTGCTTCTATTTTACATGCAGTGTGCCAAGCAACCTTATGGTTCAGCCCTGTGTGGATACTATGTTTGTGAGTTCCTCAGGGCTTGCGAAAGTTATCACCAGGGCTGGCGTTAGCTTAGAAAATCAATAAAAAGGTGAAAAAAGGAAAAAGTGGATCATAGAAATATCAAGCAAACAATAGCTGACATTTGCAAGTGTGTCACGGACGATTGTTGTCATGTGGGGGTAAGTTCTTCCATCCTACAAGCGAGCTCGCGACAGCGGAGAAGTACGAGAAGCTGCGCAACTGGAGAACCAGTGGTCTAAACATGGATGACTATAAGTTGCCGGATATGTTCGATTAGCTTAATTATGCCGTGCTGAAATTATAATGACATGTCCTTGTTTAGAAGTAAACGTTTTGTAATATCAACGGTGACATACGGGGGATGCCTACGGACGACATAAGACTAAATATGATTTACGTATTTATACTCTGTATGTACATTTTCTACTTTGAATGTACGTAAATATCAGAAATTTCGGTTTGAAATCCAAATTCAAATATTACAAAAATATTTTTTTATTCCTAAAAATATTAACGGTGGCGGTTATATTAAGACAACCGCCACTGTTAATACATTAAACGTGATGGTTGTGTAAAGCTAACCGTCTCGGTTAATACAATTAACCATGGCGGTTATCATTACTTAACCGCCTCGGTTAATATAATTAACCGTGGTGGTTGGCCAACCGCCTCGGTTAAGGCCACGATTAACCGTGACCTTAGGTCTGAGGCGGTTGAGAAAATTGTCACGGTTAAGCCTTTCTAACGGCCACCGTCAAAATTTCTGTAGTAGTGATTAGAAGTAAGATCAACATTAGAAGTAAGTTTTCTCCTAAGTTACAAACATTGGATAGACGGATGCAGTTACAAAAGGAAACTTAATTTTTTAAAACTCTCTCCATTTCAAATTGCAAGTCGTTCTGGCTTTTCTAATCACATTGCTACGCTTTGGAATGCATGCAAGGACACAAGATGACTAACAATTTGGAATGCCATAAATATGCATTGTATGTTTTATACCCCCCAATTAATTTCTTACTGCGTCATCTTAGTTGAATATTACACTTAAGGGCAATAGAAAAAAAATGTCTGTATAGTGTCGACATGGTAGCAGGTTCTTTGCCTCATATGCAGGTGACCTTTCATAGCTAATTAGCTACAGTTCAGCCAAACAAAATGATCTTTAAAGCAGAAATTCACTTGCTCATCCAGTTGTGGCATATTAAATGGCATTATAAGCTTGCCGACATTTCAACTATTCCTGCCTGCCAGTGCATTTCAACTATAACATGTTCTATAATAGTTTTCATGATAGTAAGAATATGCTACAAGCACATGAAGCATGTTGGACAACCTTGGGAAATAGAAACCATAAACTTATACGTAAATCATAGTAAGAGTATCATTACGCAAACAGGTCAGCCAGTGGAAAAGTTATCGTACGGGGCACCACAGACATGACATGTAGACCAGATATGTCACTGTATCAAGAAACTACAGAGAATAATGATCAACCAACTGATTTCTAAAATTCGGGAGCACTCACAGTCCAATGAGATTACTTAGTGACCGTTTTTTTACCAAACAGAATATCAGACCTTGAGACTTGTTCTAGAAAAAAATCCACACAAGAGATGGAAAAAAAAACAAGAGATGGAAGAAGTTCTGGAAGAAGTGTATATAACCATGCAAAAGACCAGTTAATGCATAATAGTCAGATAAACAAATGAACCCTAAGATCACAGTATTTCTTACATCAATGCTCCGACAGCGGCACTGCCGCGGATGCGTCACTTGGGAGGGCGACAGGGACAGCTCCTCCAGAGCAAAGGACCGGCACAGCAGGGGAAGGAGATCACCACACCGGCGCCATGCCACGGTCCGACTTCGGCCACGGTCTGAATCCCAGTCACTGGAGGGGTGCCGGGAGGAACGCTCTGGCTCCTCCGCGACCGGCCAGCGGCATGGTGGTTGCGACGACTGCGTAGATGTAATAGGGAGGGAGAGGAGGTGGCAGCAGGGAGGCGTGGGCGAGCGCACGGGCGCGGCGGCAAGGGGAGTGCGACGCGTGGCCAAGGACGATGCTGGAGCGGCGGCGCGAGGGCAGGGAGAGAGAGAGAGGAAGCTGGATCTACGCGAGGGGGAGGCGGAGCGTGGAGACGTGGCAGACCGACGGTGATAGCGATGACGGCGAGGGCGAGGGCGAGCGCGATGACAGCTATGGGGCGCGGCGACGGCGAGGAACCTATGGGCGTGGTTGAGTCGAGCGTCGTAGCCGGGCATAGGAGAGGGGGATTTTTGGGAGACCGTCGCTGGGTTCATCGCACGGGGCACGGGATCATCGCACGGGGCACCATCGCCTGGGGCACGGAATCAGCGCGATTTATTTCCTTCTTTCACACGGGTGAGGGGGAGACCGGGGCGGTGGTTGGATCGCAAGCGGTTAGGTGGACAGGATCAAACCAAAAGTCACACCAAAAAAACTATTCTACACTTTAGTCTTACTAGCAAACATGCCCGTGCGTTGCAACAGGAGAAAACAACACTAACATGTTCTAATAAAAAAAACAATTAAACATTATTTTCGTGGAAGGCAAGAGTTTATTCAGGGTTAGGATTCCATCCTCCTCCCACGGTCGTTGTCTTTCTTCCTTGCTGTGGAGGTCACCAAACGGTCATGGATTGCATTTGCATTTACGATCTCATCTCTTGGTAAGTTGTGGCCGCTGGGAATTTGTTTCCTTGCTCTTCCAGGGTTGTCGGCACCACTTGAGAGATCATGGGCCAGCGCGTCGCTAGCAGCCATTTTCCGCAGGCTGCAGCCCGCCATCTTGAGCCGGTCGCCGGACGCCCTTCGCGGCTCCACTCAGGGCCGTTGCTCCCCGCTGGCCATAGCCTGCCACCGCTTGCCACTGTCATCTCCTGCGCAACTCAACATCTGCTCGCCAAACTCCACCACATCTGCTCGGTCGACGACGGCGGCTGAGTGCTGAGTCGAGCTGAGGAACTCGCTCGCTTTAATTATTAATTATGTGGGGAAGGGGAGGGCAGGGCGGGGAGTGCTACTGATCGACCGGGTCGGCACCGTGCCCCGTGCCCCGTGCCGACCACCTCCTCCCGCGGAGCAAGCAGCACGCCAAATCTGGAGAGAGCAGCGCCCAGTTGCCAATCGGTAGGGTCCACATTTTTTCTCAACTAAAAAAAATTATATCTCCCAAACTAAATATCAAAATTAAAATTCAAATGCACTATTACGTTCCTTACAATAAATTCTTCAAAATAAAATCTCACATGAATATATTTTAATAATTTTTTAACAAACATTTATATCATATTAAATCTATATTTAAAAATAATAACCGAACATCGCATTAAAACTATACGAACATCATCATAAGAAACCTAGAACATCTTAAGTATACTATGCGAACAACACACACATATATATATATATATATATATATATATATATATATATATATATATATATATATATATCATTAAAGAACATTATATTAACACTATAAGAACATCGATTAAAGATGCATAGAACATCTTATATATACTAAACGAACACCATATATAGCATGAAATTAGAACAAAAGCTGTGAAGCGGTAGCCGACGTATTCATTGCCCCATGCAGCTGGCGATCGAGATGCTTCAGTTAGACCTATAAGCTGCCAAACTATCTCAGGAAGTGGTTGAAAAAAATACTCCCTACGCCAAAAAGATATATATTATAGAACATCACATGTATATTAAGTGAACATCTCTAAATATGCCATAGAACAACACTAAATACATTATAATAATATATTGTGTATATATATATAGTACATGCAACACTAAATACATATAGAACAACGCTAAATACATATAGAACATTGAATCTATATAGTACTTGAACAACACTAAAATAATCATAGAACAACAACACTGAATACATATAGAACAACGCTAAATACATTATAAAACGTCATATATATATATATATATATATATATACATATATATATATACATATATATATATATATTACGTGAACAATACTGAATACATTTAAAACATCACATGTATACTGAGTAAACGACCCCTGAGTGAGCTTTCAAGAAGCATCATATAACAACAGTAAATATATTATAGAACATTGGATATATATATATTATAAAACATCAGGGGAAAGAACAAAAAAGAGAAAGAACAAGAAAAAAGGTCATATAATAATAAATAATAAATAATAATAAATACTATGAAAAAAGGTCATATAATAATAAATAATAATAAATAAACAAGAAACGTAAAAGGAGAAAGAACAAAAAAGGAATTAAAAGAAAAAGAAAACTAGAATTAACGCAAGAATAAAACATAGTAGAAAAAAGGAAAGGAAAAAAAAGAAAGAAACAGGAAAAAAATAAATGAAACATATAAAAAGTAAAAACTAGAATAAAACAACATAGAGGTAAAGGAAAAAGAAGTAAAAATGTACGTAACAGTGCAAAAAGAAAAAAGAAAGAAAAAGAAAAAATAAAACTGAAAGACAAATAAAAAGGAAATTGAAATAAAAAAGGAATAAAAAAACACACGTACATACACGTAACATACCTGGGACTGGGAGGGAGCAGGTGGGCCATGCGCCCACTCTGATGGATCCGTGCGGACTAGTGCATGCGCCTGGGTCGCAACGAAGCGGAGGGAAGGGGGGGTGGTCGGAGAGCGGCTGCGCACCACCCTGGTCGGACAGGATGATTCCCGGGGCAGGGCAGACGGAGATTTATTTGCCTGGGGAAGGGGAGGGCAGGACAGGCGGCGATGCGCGAGGCGATGGAGGCACTGTTAGTTTGGTTTTGATTGGACTCTTGATGTCCCATGATTTTTTTTTATTGTTTACATGGATAGCGCACGGGAGTCGGGTACATGGATAGCGTATGGGTAGTCGGGTAGTTAGGATTAGGAAGGCGGAAAAAAAACGAGTTGGAAATCTTCTCGTTTTAGTAGGAGGTATGGATTAGTAGTATATATTGTATTAGGTAACGTGACCGTGCATTTGTATAGGACGGCTAAACTTTTATAATAAAAAATAGGTCGCACGATGAGATAATAATACTGTGAAATTAAACACCAACCTTAAAGTGATATTTAATCTGGGGCGGATGGCCTTATTTGTGCGTTAGTACCTCGATGGGCGCAGGAGCCGGCACAGGGGTGTTCATGGTAGCAAGTGTCGTTGACTCGGCATCCCGATCGACCGCTACCGTGTCAGAGTTCGCATCACCGTTGACCATTGCTCATTGCTTCTTCTGGAAACGTAAGAGCGACGGTCAACGATGGCGAGGGCACTGGGCAGCAGATGAATCGCGAGGGAGCGAGGCGACGGGAACAAAATGATGTCTGACCATCTCAAAGCAACTAGCAGCTTGTTCGTTTCAGCAATCAGCCGCTTATTTTCAGTCATGTAACAATATTTTTCTCTCACAACAAATCAGCACCAACTCAAATCAGCGCTTATTTTCAGTCCAAACGAACAGCCTGCAGATCTAATTGGCACAAGAAAACATCGCGTCACAAACCTGTCTTCACGTAATCCCACCTTGCGTGACAAATAAGTGCTCTATGTGTGCTCAACTACATGTAATCAAGAGCACAAGGACATAGGCACATAGCATACAATCGTCTATCTTGTTTTGGAGCCTGTAGGAGGTTTCAGTCTCTATTTTCTTGTCCCATTTGCTCTATATTCTGAAAGCCTGAGCAGCTCGAAAACATCAAGCACAGTTGTAAGCTACTCCCTCCGTTCTATAAAGATTGTCGTTTTAAACTTTTTAGACATCATGTTTGACCAGTCGTCTTATTTGAAAAATTTTTATCAATATCATTTATTTTATTATAATTTGATTTATTATTAGAGATACTTTAATAATTATTAATTAATTTTATATTTTGTATAAAATTTTTGAATAAGACGGACGGTCAAACATAGTTTCTGAAAAGTCTAAAACGACAATCTTTATGGGACGGAGGGAGTAATTGAAAGGCATGACCTTATATGTTACAAACATGACAAAAATCCATAAATTTTCAGCAATGTTTTGCAACAAAAAAGCTAGATGGAGACATCGGCCACTGGAGCTGCCAAAGGAATCTAAATCACTGCATCTATGCCTCCCATAAATCAACAAACTGATGCACAAAACCTGGGGTGGGAGCATGCAGGTGTGACTGACCTGCCGATTCAGGGAAGGCGGAACCGCATCTCTGTTGGTTGTGCTAGCCGCCGTGTCATCCGCCCGCCGCTGGCCGTCTATCTGCGTGCCTGATTTGTCGAGCGACGTTGAGGAGCCGATGGCACAGTACCTTGCGTGTGTCCTGGAAGTTCCCTACCGGAACAAGTCCGGTTGTGCTGCAGTTTCGCTTGAATATGTGAGAACACCCAAGTCCCTAAAATTGACACAAGTGCAATATTAACTCAATTTTTGGGCTATTCAACGCCTGGCCACAGGACCCAGCATATGAGTAGACCATTGGTTCATTGTATGAATCTATAATAGCATAATGCTTTTAGCACTTAAATGCTATAATGAAAATCAGTATTGAAATCAGGTGAATATGTGTTCAGCACTTTTCCAACAATTGGACTAGTGTGTGTCTAAAATAGGAAACAAGATGCAAATAAAACCATGTTGCAAGGCAACACTTCTTCTGTATTAGCATATTTGCCTGTTAGAAAGAAAGAGCTCTGCACACCCAGTTCCAACCTATGTATACAAGAACACTGAAAGACATATGAAAGAGAAGGATTCAGGATCAGAACCATTCCTTGCTTCTAGTCACACCCAGATCCAACCTTTGAGTACTACTCAAAGAGAAAAAGGCATCGAGTACTACTTAAAAGTTGAAATGTGACAATGCAGTGTGATTAATCCTCATTACATTACTTGGAAGGATATTGTTAAAAAAGCATATCTGTAAAGTGTGTACATAATTACCTGAACCAGTGAAGGCTCACAGGGATCTTCAAGCTGTGATGGGAATTCTTAGCAGCCTAAGGAGTTATCAGAAAGAATAGAGTTAACTAATCACACGATCCACTGTGATGAGTTAATGCAGTCTACTGATAATCAACAAAAAGCACACTGAGATTTCCCTCTATGTGGACTTCCCAAACCATTATATACTAAACTTCCAAGCATTCAGTTATTTAACTGTGTATACTAAACTCTGAATGCATATTAGGTGGTACAGGAACACAAAGTAAATAATTCCAAATCATCCACAGAACAATTCAAATAAGACTGGGGAATATTCATATTGCAGATGTAACCTAGCTTCTGAAGATACACCGCCTGGTACTCTATGAAGGTAGAAATTCAGCAAAATTACACATAATGCAGATTTGATTTTTAATTAGTGAACCACAATAATAATTTCCCCATTCAGTTAAAGAAGCAAACAAAAATCCAGCAGTAGAATATTCAGTTATTGCTCATGTCACAAGCTAATGCAAATGAGAGTTTCCATGTTCCTGTACACAAGTCGAAAGCAAATGATGTTTTAATATTTGTTAAAAACAACTGATTGGGCAATACTACATCAAAATATATACACATACTTTCATAGATTATACATGTCTCCAAGGTGACTCTGGTATATGTCCCTTGCAAAGTGGAAGCCAAGCTGCATCTACATGCCCAAAAGAAACATCAAAAGCGATACACTCACGTCGTCATGCTACACTGAATTGATGAAAAACTGAAACACAAAAGCTGAAACTGAGGAAAAAAGTCTATATCACCCCCCAACTATGGGGTGGTTTACTTTAACCCCTGAATTATGAAACAGTCTATTTTATCCCCCGAACTTTGCAAAACCGATCAAATTACCCCCTCAGGTGGTTCTGTACGGCGGTTTTGCTACAGTAACCGCGGTTTTGCTATAGTACCTCCTGGTTTTGTCTTTTTCATTTTTATTTATTTTCGCCGAACCTTTGAAAAATCATAGTAAATCACAGAAAGATCATAAAATAGAAAATCTAATTTTATTGGACTCCACATGATTAGATCTACACAATGAACATTGAATAATTCATAGCTACAGCTTCTATGGTCTAATTATGGTGAAATTTTTATGATGGAATAATTAGTGTATGCTTGAACTATAGTAAAATTTTCATATTCATTGGATCAAGTATAACTTAGTTATAAACTTCAATTACAATTGTAGCTAAATCTATGCTTTATCTTTAAATCTCTAAATAAATTTATAACTAAATTATACTTGATCCAATGAATATGAAATTTTTATTATAGTTCAAGTATACAATAATTAGTCCTTCATAAAAATTTCACCACAATTAGACTATAGAAGCTGCAACTATGAATTATTCCAATTAATTACAGACAAAATTAGATTTTTTAATTAATCTAAATCTACAGCAAAAACTTTGTACTAAAGTACACCATATTATATGTTCATTATGTAGATCCAATCATGTGGAGTTCAATAAAATTAGATTTTCTATTTTATGATTTTTTCTATGATTTACTATGATTTTTCAAAGGTTTGGCGAAAATAAATAAAAATGAAAAAGACAAAACCGTCTGACACTGTAGCAAAACCGCGGTTACCGTAGCAAAACCGCCGTACAAAACCACTTGAGGGGGTACTTTGACCGGTTTTGCAAAGTTCGGGGGGTAAAATAGACTGTTTCATAGTTCAGGGGTAAAGTAAACCACTCCCTATAGTGGGGTGGGGGGTGATGTAGACTTTTTCCATGAAACTGAAGCACCAGAGCTACTAGAAGCTCAGGAAAACACAACGACCTGCTACCAAGCAGCAAAAGCATTAGCTACTATAAAAAACAACAGCTGCACTAATTTGACTGGAATGCAGTCAAGCAACTAAACAAGTGGCTTGTCTTTAATAGTCTGGAAGCTCAGTTTTTGACAGCAGGCAGGGAGGATAAGGGTGTGGGAATACCTGGTGGGTGCTCATCGCCAGCGAAGAGAGGACTCGGCACCGGGAGAGATACTACGTGCTGCTGCCCTCTTCTTCCGCAGCGGAGCAGGGGTGGGCGAAGGCGGCGCGGCAGGGAACACAGCGGCGGCGCGGCCTTGCGATGGGACGGGGACGAAGTGGAGCGAGAGGGGCGCGCCGGCACAGGGCAGAGAGCGGAGTGCCAAGGGTGCGGTAGGAGATTGGATCGGATCGTGCGGGCGTGCAGCCTGTGGTCTGCGGGGGAGGGGACGTCGTGCGTGCGGCGATTCCGCGTACGTTCGCGACAGAGGGAGCAGCAGGCAGTGAGGTCAGCGGCGAGTGTGTGGTGACGACGACCAGGACGATGGTGCGGTGGAGCGAGGGCGCGTCAGAGGATGAGGCGCCCGCGGCCCGCTCGACCAAGAAGACAGCGATGAACGTGGGAGATGGTGATGAGGGCCGAACGTCACGCGATGTTGACGGTGGCGGGGAGGGACGGGAGGCGCTGGAGCAGGCGAGGGAGGCGGCACCAGCGCATCCTCTCTCCTCGCATCCGCGGCGGCGGTGCCGAAGGGTGGCGCGGGCAGGCGATCTCCTCGCATCCAAGCGATGGCTGGACATCGGTTCCTCACAGCACGAAGGGAAGGGAACAAAGGGCATACATGTTGGGTGCTCGTCGCCGACGAAAACTTAAGCACCTGGTATGTGGCGTCCGTGTCGGCGCCGGCGCGAAGCAGTACGGTGCGGCGGCGCCACCGCTGTGAGCACAGGGGTACACGGCGTCGGCGTCGGCGCGGAGCAGTGCAGTGGTGAGGGGGAGGGTCGCGGCGTGGGGAAGCGGGAAGAAGCCACCGCGTGATTGGCGGCGAGAGTGCCGAAGGATGTTGTGGCTGTCGTATTTTTTTTGTTTTTCGGTTGCCTGTGGGATTCGACCCCTGGCCGGAAGGGGGGCGGCGTGGGGCTGCGGAGAAGGGATCGCACGTGGGGGTGAGTGGGCAGGACCAAAGAATGTTGCATAAAAACCTTTCTACTCTTTAGTTTTATTAGTTGTAAGATAGATATATATAAGTAGAGTAGATAGATTTACTCTAAAAATAGTTAGATTCATGCATAAAAACTAGTTGAAAGACACGTACTATATTTCTCTATTAATTAAATTACTTTCTCCTTACCGACATGCATACTAAGTAGTATCCTGATCATTCTCTGATTTTTCTGTGTCATCTTAAAAATATCTTCTTTATCTTTACCCAATGCTTTTCCTACTAATCATTGACTAATCATTAGCACACTAGAACCTCATTTCTAAATCTTCAGCAAACACATGCCTTAGTTAGTATCAGACATGGTCTTTGATTAGTGAAAATCTATATGGTACTAAAAAGTAGCACGAGTGCTAGTACGTCAAAATAATAAGAGTATCCCAAGCTTCTTACGTAGACCCTTTCATACTTTAATAAATCATATATGCCAAATTATTTAACTTATATATATTATATAAAAATATGGGCATTACATTATCAGATTCTGTAAGGGCCAATTGTAAGACTGCCCCTATTTTAAAGTCCAATTGCTCGTTTGCCCCTCTTTTTTAAACTTTACATGTTTGCCCCTGTTTTTTGAACCTGAAGCAACCGTCTGCCCCTGAATCAGGCCTCCGTGAGATCGCCAAATATAATGGCATAAAAAAATGTCTGAGAAAAAAAATGGAAAAAGACGAAAGCACCCCTTATCCCATTGAATCACCAGCACGGCAGCCCCTCTGCTTCTCCCGTTCTCCCGTTCGGGCAAAAATCGCCGAGAGAAAAACAAGAAAATTGCCGAGGCGGCGGGCTAGGGCACGGCCGGGTGGCTCCTGGACGGCGATGAGCTTGGGCGGGGCGTCTCCTGGGTGGCGGACTACTCCGGGGCGGCGTGCGGGCACTCCTGGGCAGCGCGCGACCGTCGCACGGAGCCACGGCGCACGGTTGTCGGTCCCAGGCGAGGCATCTTGAGGCCGGCGGGCCATGCCGCGGCGGGCCACTCCGGGGCGGCGCGCAACTGTCACGCATAGCTGCGGAGCCGCGTCGCGCGGCCATCTCATGGAGAGCCGTGTCGGGCCGAGACGGGGCCATCGGGCGACCGTCGGGCCAAGGCAGGGCGGCTCGCGGCCGTTGGGCGAACCGTGGGCGGCGCACGGCCATCTCGTGGAGGCGGGCCGGCGTGCGGCAGTCAGGCGGAGGGGCGGTGCGCAGCCGTCGGATGAAGCGGAGCCGAGACTGCAGTCTGCGCCAACCCAACTTGCAACAGCATGGAACACCATAGGTAAATTCCTGTGACTTCATTCTCTCTGTAGTAGCCAAATGGTTGTTCGCTTAGGTCATGTTGTGAATTGTAGGCCAAATGAAAACCGCATGCAACTTGTTCTGATTCGGGCACATTGGAGCATACCAGATGGGGGTCCTAAGACATATAGGAGGAGAGAAAACTTGACAACAGTGGTTGACAGTCATAACTTTAGTGTGTTGCAGTTAGTAAACTTCATTGGTGAAAGCTTTGTATGGAGTTCCAAGCAATACATTTCTCTTTGGCGGGCATTGGAAGATGTATCTATTGAGATTACAACTAACGAACAGATGCATGCAAAGGACTAGGTGAGGCTGTGAAGGATGTTTATCCTGGTGTTGAACATAGAGAATGTATGAGGTATTTGTGAAAGAATTTTAAGAAGCGTTACTCTGGTGATTTATTCAATTATAACATGTGGCCGGCTGCTAAGGCTTTCACTATTGAGAAGTTCAATTGGCACATGAGGAGAATCATGGAAAAGTTCCCTGCAGCAATTGCTTTCTTGGATGAGAATCATCCGTACTTGTGGAGTAGAAGTAAATTCTCTGATCACTGCAAGGTAGACTACATCAATAATAATATCTCTGAATCTTTGAACAATTGGGTGAGAAAATATAAAGACTTGCAGATTCTGGAGATGCATGATATGATAAGGCAGATGATCATATCAAAATTTGAAGCTCGTAGAAAAATTGCTATGTCATTGGAGGGCTACATAATCCCTGATATAATAAAGGCTCTGATTGATCAAAGCAAGGCTATCAAGGATCATGAGGTCTTGAAATGTGGCAACAACACAGCTGAAGTTAGTGCACCTACATCATCAGGAGCATCTTTGAGGTATGCAGTTAATTTGGAGCTCAAGACATGCAATTGTAGGTTGTGGCAAGTGAGTGGGAAGCCCTGCAAACATGCTTTAGCATTCATAACAAAGCTTAGTAGAGATGTGCAAATGGATGAATTTGTCCATGATTATTTCTCTGTTGAGAAGCTGAGAAAGACGTATTCAGGTGTGTTTAATCCAATGACATCAAACATTTTTGACCACTTGTTGATCTTGGATACAAAATCCATAAGCCTAAGTTGATAAGAAAGCTTGGCAGGCCAAGGAAAACTAGGATTAAGGCATCAGATGAACCTGGTGCTAGGAAAAGAAAGAGATGCCCCGAATGCGGTGAACTAGGCCATACCGCAAAGAAGTGCCAAGGGTGGCAGACTGCTAGAGAGAAAAAGAAGTTTGCATCTCATGAGAATGCATTTGAGGTGGAGAGCAATGACCCCCCTACTACTAGATCAGCCAAGTAAGTCATCCCATGTGTACTTATTTACTTTATGATTTGAACATACCACATGATGCATTTTTTTCCTCACTCAAAACAAGTGATGCTGCAAGTAATATTGGAGGAGGATCACAAATTGGGGGAAGTGGAGGTACAAGTTCATCACATACTGAAACAACGAAGTATGTCACTTTTTCACTTTACTTTCAACACATTCATGCCCGTAGCCAAGTATTTACTTACGCATGCTTACTACATTTTTTTTAAGTGATGGTGCCACTAATGTTAGAGGAGGAAGACCACCAACCGGGAGGGGGCGGGGTAGAGGCATAGGAAGAGGAAGAGGAAGAGGAGGCCGAGGCAGAGGAAGAGGTGCTTCAAGGTTTGCTGATTTGCTCAATGTGTACAATTGACCACTGCTTGGGATATGTAATAATTAGTCGATTCTTAGTTATGTAAGTGCTAGGCCATGGATGACCTGGACATGGTCTTAGCATGTGGTGAACTTTATTTTGGTATGCTGAGCTGTGATCGAGACATGAAAACTTAATGTGGTTATTGCCAACTCGAATTATGGTGCAAATATTGTGCTTTATATATCTTATCTGGATCTCTCTTCATGTATTGTCATTTGTGTATATCATGTGCAAATATTATACTTGCAAACTATTTACTTTAAATTTATACAAAATATATATTGTTATTTGTCCAAGATAAGTGCAAAATAAGACTGTACAAAAAAATCAGATTAAATCTTGGGTCATTTATGTAGACAGAATTTTTGTCCATTCAGCCTGTAGTTAACGCCGTTAAGTCCACTTCACGGGACAGGGGCAACTGGTTGCTTCGGATTCAAAAAACAGGGACAAACGTGCAAAGTTTAAAAAAGAGGGACAAACGAGCAATTAGACTTTGAAATAGGGACAGTCTTGCAATTGGCCCATTCTGTAAATGGACCTCCTGGAGATGATCCATTTGAAGTTTTTAATGTGCAAATGCAAACCTAGGGATAATGGGAACTAGATGCTAAATAGAATTGCAAAAAAAGCAAATCTAGTTACCTAACATGCATGGAAAGGGGAATTGGGTCCATAGTCTACACTAACATACTTGGCAATGACATGATCCAATGTGATGCATCCCATGATATGCACATAAAGTTTGCCAAGTCTTCAAATTCCCCGTAGTTCACTTGGCTACTGACTTCTCTCTCGGTATCCGGACCTTCTTAGTTCTCTTCACGATTGAAATAATTTCTTTGGGCACCCAAATGTGTTTGGCCCCATTGTTGGCTTGCTTGTTAACCTTGATTGCTAGCACCTTGTCATTTTTCTTTCTTCTTCAACAAATATGTTGTAGTAGCTTTCTTGGTAACTTTGTTGGTGTAGGTGTTGTAGAGCTTGCTTGTTTGTTCCTCATAAAGTTTCTTCACTCCCTTGATTGTGGTTATGTTGATAAGGTTGGGTTTGTTTCATTTTGCCTTTAGCTTAAGTCCTTGGTGAGGCGAGCTACTTCTTGCTTGAGCTTCTCATTCTCCACTACAACTTCTTGTCTACATGTTTCTAGGATCACTTTCTCAAAACATACTTGGTTGCAAGGAGGTAAGTTTAACACAATCAAATCATCACCAAAATTAGAGGCATCATTTTAGGCAAATCAAAATTAAGCTATTCATTTTAGGTACCTCAGTGGAGTTTAGACTGACAACCTCAAGATTAGCAAATTTAGTAGTTAGCTCATCACAGTGTTTGCAAAGGGTTTCTATTTTAATTAGCAAACTTTTTTTTTTTTTTGTGAGCTAGCCAACTTTACTTTTAGTTTTTCATTTCTCTTTAAAATTTGCTCTTCGTTACTTGTGCTCTCACTATTGTTTGCACTAGTATCAAATTTCTCAATTTTTGTAGATAGTTCAACATTAAGATTCGAAACAAGCAAAGAATCATAAGCTTGTTGAGAGCTATCTACATTTTCTTTTAGCATTTCAAGTTTGTTTTGTCGAATAGTGCACAACTTAGCATATTTGACATTTTATTTGCTCAAGTTCATCATAAAAAGGAAACTCAGCATCATTTTGACTCTCACTAGAGGAGGAGCTTTCATTACCTTGTGATAAGGCACACAAAAGAAGAGCTTGATGATGAGTATTTGTGGCCGCGCCCCTTGTTGAACTTCATTATCATTCGATGAATCATCCCAAGTCTTGATTGATGTGAGGGATTGAGCTCTAACTTTTCTTGCCGTCTTCTTGTCCTTGGGTGTGGGCTTATTTGGACAATCTTCCACATAGTGCCCTTTCTTGCCACATCCATATCATCCTTTCTTTCTTTGCTATGTTCTTTGATTTGTGAAGATACAATCTTCAATTTGGATGGGCACACCCTTGACATTAAGGTTTTCACAGAAGCTTATTTGGTCAGTACAATCGCTTCTAGGTACGCACGTCTGTATTGTGCTATTTATTATAAACGCATAAATAGTTGTCTGTAATAATCCTTATTACAGACATGTTATAGCATACACGTCAATGCGCGTCCATGATGGGTCTGAAGGCGCATCTGCGATATGTGTTTTTTACATAGTGTATATTTTGATTTAGATTAAAAACTATTCAAGACTTCAATTCATAGTTTGATTAGCTGAACCTTGATGAGTTGATCCGGGTTTGTGCAAGGGTTCTAAGACTCTTATTATTGTATTTATTATTTGTTTTTTTAATAAGAATAGGTAAATCATGTTTGGGAAATGATATTTATAAGAAAAAGACAAAAGCTATTTCGAAAATAAAGAAAACCAAGCAAAAAAAAAAGGTTTGGTGGAAGAGACATAGATACAAAAAGAAACGGACAGGAAAAAACTGAAATTCGCACTTTGCGCCATTGAAAATGAAATGACGTAGTAAACCAACGGGACCACAGAAAACAAAAACGAAAGGGAAATGGACTCGGGCGGACCCAATTTAATTTAGGGCCTGTTTTTGTTTGGTTTGGACTTTAGAGTAGTATTATTTAGTAGAATATAAATAGGACATCACCGGCACGTATCGTTTTCAATCACATGTCTAGTTTGAGGTAGGACGCGGACCATCTTCATGCCATTCCTTATTTTGTTTATTTGTGTGTGGAATATAATAAAGTAATGCACCTTCCGTCTCATTTCTCACCGGATAATAATTAGTGTAAATATTAAAAATAGGGGCTTAAGCATTTCTACCCCTGTTTTGAAGCGTAATGATGATTTTATCCTCGTTTATTAAACTTTATGATTTTACCCTTGCAATTTAAAAACGAATGAAGACTCTACCCCTGATCTGTTAAGTGCCCTCTAACGGTGTTAACTTTGGAATGAAATGACAACTTTACCCTATGCGTTTTTGCCCCTGTTTTGTTGTGCTATTTGTACTTTTACCCTTGTTTTCATATATCAGTAATCTGATATTTTCATATCAGCATGCAGATAGTAGATCTATGTTGCCGTCTCTCTCTCGAGTAGCAATTGTGAGAGTTGAGTCACTGGGGGCGATCTTGGCTATCCACTTTCTAGTAAAGATGTTGCTAATTGATCCCATGGACGAAACTGGATCCGTCCAGCAGGTTTATTTTGATGACTACGGTAAGTATCACCAAGAAATCACAATTTAGATTAGAGTGGAAATTAGCTATACCTTCTCCACAACTCATGGTCTAGCACAATCTGCTTTGAAACTTTACAATGTGCGATAATCAAATCCTGGTCAACAGTGATGTATATGTTACTTGTAATTGCAGTTAGGATGCCACAACTCATGGCCTGTTCGATGAAATCGACCTTTCTATTTCGATGCAGCAACCGATTGAAGGTTCTCAGCAGAGTTCCACAATGTCAGTGGAACATAACAGCTTGTCTTTGACAAAACATGAACATGATTCGAGGACTGACGCAAGAGAATACGGTTAGGCCCTTCCAGTTGTAGTTGCAATTCTGCACTGTAGCATGTTCGTTTGTATTTGACAACTTTTGTCCAATCATGACCCAAGAGGCTTAAAAGATTTCTCTCGTGATGTACATGCAAAATACAAACATGCAAACATTTCGTCTACATTTAATGCTCCATGCATTGCCGCAACGTGATGGACTAGTTGCATTTCCAATTTGCCGGATCTAACAGGGCCTTAAAAACACGATATAAAGTACGGAGTACCTAAATACAAAATGGATTTCAGCACGACGGCGATGTCAGAGGCGGGCAGCAGGAAGGCCAGGGGCTGGTCGCGTGCCTCCTGCGCGCTGCCGGGGTTGGCCGCACGTCCTCCCGTACACCGCTTCAGGTGGCCGCGCGCCCTCCCGCTCGTCGCCGTGGGCTCGCCGCGCGCCACTAGGGGTGGCTACGCGCCCTCTTTGCACGCTTGCAGGGGACAGGGGCCACAAACAGCCGATGGTCGTGCCCCCGTCAGCAGCTGCTCCCGCCGCCAGGAAACGCCTCGTCGTCGGCAACCCTAGGCGAGCCGCCGTCGCGATTAGGCGACTGGAACCCGTGCGAACGACGGCAAATAACAAGGGGTATCCAAGTCTTTTGGTTGGCCTCCTTTTTCTTTTTCTATTTTATTTTGGTATTTAATCTAGCAATTACCAACGGTGTTAGAAAACTAGGGGTAGATGGTGCCTTCGTTTGAAAATAATGAGGATAAAACCGCAAAGTGAAAAAAATAAGAATAAAATCATCATTGAGGTTCAGCATAAGGGTAGAAACATCAAGTCTTTTTGATGTGAGGGATTGAGCTCTAATTTTTCTTGCCTTCTTCTTGTCCTTGGGTGTGGGCTTGTTTGGACAATCTTCCACATAGTGCCCTTTCTTGCCATATCCATATCATCATTTCTTTCTTTGCTATATTCTTTGATTTGTGAAGATACAATCTTCAATTTTGATTGGCACATTCTTGACATTAAGGTTTTCACATAGGCTTATTTGGACAGTACAATCGCTTCTAGGTACGCACGTCTGTATTGTGCTATTTATTACAAACGCATAAATACTTGTCTGTAATAATCCTCATTACAGACATGTTATAGCATACACGCCAATCGCGTCCATGATGAGTCTGAAGGCGCATCTGCGATGTGTGTTTTTTACATAGTGTATATTTTGATTTAGATTAAAAACTATTCAAGACTTCAATTCATAGTTTGATTAGCTGAACCTTGATGAGTTGATCCAGGTTTGTGCAAGTGTTCTAAGACTCTTATTATTGTATTGATTATTTGTTTTTTAATAAGAGTAGGTAAATCATGTTTGGGAAATGATATTTATAAGAAAAAGACGAAAGCTACTTCGAAAATAAAGAAAACCAAGCAAAACAAAAAAGGTTTGGTGGAAGAGACATAGACACAAAAAGAAACGGACAGGAAAAAACTGAAATTCGCACTTTTGCGCCATCGAAAATGAAATGACGTAGTAAATGCCAACGGAACCACAGAAGGGAAATGGACTCGTGCGGACCCAATTTAATTTAGGGACTGTTTTTATTTGGTTTGGACTTTATAGTAGTTTTATTTAGTAGAATATAAATAGGACATCACCGGCACGTATCGTTTTCAATCACATGTCTAGTTTGAGGTAGGACGCGGACCATCTTCATGCCATTCCTTATTTTGTTTATTTATGTGTGGAATATAATAAAGTAATGCACCTTCGTCTCATTTCTCACCGGATAATAATTAGTGTAAATATTAAAAATAAGTTGATTTCACTGAAATTCACGACACGAGTGACTCCGTAAATCAAACGCAGAGAAAAAAAAAATAGAAGTAGACTTGACACGGATATTAAGCACGGGGACATCCTGGAGACACGACGCTGCCCCGCCCATGCTCTGGCGGCAGTGAAGTGGAACAAGTACCCCTTCTTCTGCGCCGTCCTCGCCGGCTACAGTACCTACTACCCACGCTCACTCCGATCCATCATTAGCATCTGCACTGCATCATAGTACACTGCTGTATGGTTGGGCTCACCCACGCCACCGTGCCGGTGGTCGGCGGCAGAGCTTCATGGCAGAGGACCTCGGGGTGAGCGACACGCAGACCGAGGTGCTCGCGGGGGTCATCAACATCTACTCGCTCGTCGGCGCTCTTCTGGCGGGGTGGACCTCCGACCGGTACGGCCGCCGCCTCACCGTCGTGCTCACCAATGTGGTCTTCCTCGTCAGCGCACTCACCATGACGCTCGCCGGAGGCTTCGCCACGCTCATGGCGGGCCGGTTCGTCGCCGGCATCGGCGTCGGGTACGCCTTCGTCATCGGCCCTGTCTACGCCGCCGAGATCGCGCCCGCATCATCCCGCGGTCTCCTCACCTGCCTCCCCGAGGTGCCGGTGTCAAGATTGGTCACACAAATTGAGTCTTGAGCTAATGAATTTATTTGATTTTGTTTGTGCTTTATAGTATGTTGTTTTCTTTGTTGTTGCTGTTGACCTTTCAAAAAGATTTCCTTTGCGTCGGGTTCGATGCTGAGCTACGTGTCAAACCTGGCCTTCTCGGGCCTGCCAGTGCACCTGTCATGGCGGGTGATGTTCGGGGCGGGGGTGGTGCCCACGGTGTTCCTGGCAGCCGCCGTGCTCACCATGCCTGAGTCGCCGGGCTGGCTAGCCATGAAGGGCCGGGTCGCCGAGGCGAAGGCTGTGCTCCACATGACGTCGGACACGACAGCCGAGGCTGAGCAGCGGCTGCTCGACACCGAGGGCGTGGTCTCCGGCGCGGCAGAAGACGAAGCGGCGACGGCAAAGGCAGCGCGTGGACGGAAGTGGCGACGAAGCCCGGCGTCCGCCGCGTGCTGGCCATGGTGCTGACGCTGCAGTTCTTCCAGCAGGCGTCGGGCATCGACATGATGGTCCTGTACGGCCCGCGGATCCTGGCCATGGCCGGCGTCACGTCCAGCACCCTGGTGCTGAGCCTCAACATCCTCTTCGGCGTCGCCAAGGCGGCACCCGTCCTCATCACCATGGTTGCTAGCCGACCGCGTCGGCCGGCGGCCGCTCCTCCTCTTTAGCACGGGCGCCATGGCGGCGTCGCTGCTGCTCCTGGGCTCCCTGTTCGCCGCGGGCGCCAAGGTCGACGACGCCGCCGTCGCCGCGGTGGCGTACGTGGTGGCCTTCGCCCTCGGGTTCGGGCCCCTGGCCTAGGTCTACAGCTCCGAGATCCTGCCGCTCCGGCTGCGAGGGCAGGGCGCCGGGCTCGGCACCGCCATGAACCGGGTCATGTGCGGCGTCGTCGTCATGACATTCATCTCGCTTTACCAAGCCATCACCATGGCGGGCGCGTTGTTCCTCTACGCAGCCACGCCAGCCTGCCGGAGACCGGGGCCGGAGCCTCGAGTACATGGAGGAGCTCCTCAACACCAAGTGATTGATTATTCTGATCTGATCTGATGCAACCTTCAATTCAATTCATACCGACACGGTTGGATTTAATTCATACCGACACGGTTGGAGCAGGTATACATCTTGTATTAAATTTGTATTATTGACAGGGATAGAAATTGGAAACGGATTTTTTAATATCCATCATTCGTATCCAACACGTAATATGGATATCCGTAATTGTATCCGTGAATACTAAATGGACCAACTTCATTTTTCACTGTTATTCTCTATGCAATCTGTATTCAATAATCTCCGACAATATCCGTATCCATAGAAAAGAACAAGGTATCATGAACCTAAGTTTTGTCTTCACGACGAGTGACCAATTGTTTAATTTTATTATCCGTAATCATGCATTAAAGCCATTTAATAGTATCTAGTACTAATTCAAAATTATTGATGGTACATGGTAATTAAATTATTTTTATCATTTTTTCTAACTTAGTTTAGACCTAATATGTTTGTTCTCCTAAATTACTTCAATACTTTAGTTTATTTACTTATTGATGTTAATTTTAATATATAATTTATAATTTCATGGTAAATATTTATATGAATATACTATCGATTAATTACTAAATATATTTAGTTGTTAATATTTATGAATAACCATATTATTATTATGGGCTACACTTGTCTATGTTATTACACGAATACTTTAATTTCTACTTGCGAAATAATTATGTAATTTAAAAATATTGATAGACAAAATGGTTACTTCTAACCATCTAATTTGAATTTCTTCAATTGAACTATTACATTTATTAAATATTATCCATTATAGTTTAGTTTACTTCAATATTGGAGATAATTAGAAGTGTACTTTCATTTAGTTCATTGGTTACAATGAACTTATCAGTAAAATTTTATTGATATATATTGGGTTTAGCAATATAGGTGTCATGGGAAAACTAGAGACTCGTTTCGGTACGTTCAGATACATTGTAAAATCGCAGTGGCACGTTTTGCTTCAAATCTACCATAGGTACGAAAAGTATTTCTCTGCACCAGATGGAACTCATACGTGTCATGGGAAAAAGTGAACGCTCGTTTTGGTCCGTCCAGATGCATTGCAAAATCACATTAGTTTATTTACTTATTGACGTTAATTTTAATATATAATTTATAATTTCATGGTAAATATTTATATGAATATAATATCGATTAATTACTAAATATATTTGGTTATTAATATTTATGAATAACCATATTATTATTATGGGCTACACTTGTCTATGTTATATACACGAAAACTTTAATTTCTACTTGCGAAATAATTATGTAATTTAAAAAATATTGATAGACAAAATGGTTACTTCCAACCATTTAATTTGAATTTCTTCTATTGAACTATTACATTTATTAAATATTATCCATTATAGTTTAGTTTACTTCAATATTGGAGATAATTAAAAGTGTACTTTCATCTAGTTCACCGGTTACAATGAACTTATCAGTAAAATTTTATTGATATATATTGGGTTTAGCAATATAGGTGTCATGGGAAAACTAGAGACTCGTTTCAGTACGTTCAGATGCATTGCAAAATCGCAGTGTAAGATAGTGGCACGATTTGCTTCAAATCTACTATAGGTACGAAAACTATTTCTCTGCACTAGATGGAACTCATAGGTGTCGCTCGTTTTGGTCCGTCCAGATGCATTGCAAAATCACGGTGCATGATAGGCACGATTTGTTTTGAACCTACCATAGGCAAGAAAACTTTTTTTACACTTGATGGAACTCGAAGGTGTCATGGAAAAACTGGATGCTCGTTTTGGTATGTTCAGATGCATAGCAAAATTGCGGTGCAAGATTGTGGTACGGTTTGCTTCAAACCTATCATAGGCACGAAAACTATTTCTTTGCACTCGATTGAACTCGTAGGTGTCATGGAAAAAGTGGAAGCTCGTTTTGGCCCGTTCAGATGCGTAACTTATCCCTGTCGTCTTGAGGTGTTACCGCTGCATGTGACAAGGTGCTCATCACTTTAAATGGTCCTTCCCATTTGCTTCGAAGTTTACTGTGCCCAAATAATTTTAACCCAAGAATTAAAATGTAATATCTTGTCTCCTAGGGTGAAGTCCTTCTTTCTAATCCCCTTTTCATGCCATCTTTTGGTTCTCTCCTTATAAATCTTAGCATTATGATATGTTTTTTCATGCCATTCATCAAGCTCAGAGAGTTGTATTTTTTTCTCTTTATTCCCGCAGCTTCTAAATCCATGTTCCATCGTCTGATTGCCCAGTAAGTCTTGAATTCTAGTTGAATAGGTAAGTGACAAGTATTCCTATAAACAAGTTCATATGATGACATTCCAATTGGTGTTTTATAAGTTGTATTATAAGTCCATAATGCATAGCCTGTCTTTCCATGCAGCTCCCATCTTGTTGACCATCTTTTGCAAATTGTTCTTGATTTGCTTGTTTGATGTTTCTGCCTGACCACTTGTTCGTGGGTAGTATGGAGTAGTAATGTGTGATGGATCCCATAATTTGCTAAATATTGTTGAAAGCACTTGTCAATAAAGTGGGAACCTTCATCACTAATCACCATTCTTGGGACACCAAATTTTGGAGATATTATTTCTTCAAACATCCTCTTGGAGCTTCTGTAATCAGTAGCTTTGCATGGTATGGCTTCAACCCACTTGGAAACATAGGGAGTGCTTTCCTGTGCTGACCCTGAGAATCCAAATTCATTGCCCCAATAGGCCAGTATTGTATCAATACACTAATCCTTAGATTTAGTGGCTGTAGATTGTAATTCTTTGGTTGTGCTTGAGCTTAGATATGAAAAGACAGAATTTATTGCGGTTACGATTTGAGCTTTTGATTGTTTTGAAGTGATGGGTTGGGGTTTTGTAGTAGTGGGTTCTCTGATGTTAGAAGAAGAATAATAATAATTAATGGTTTAGGTCCAGCACTGGTGCGTGATTCATTGTTGGTCAAGGTATATGGCTTATGTTGATGAAAAGGAAATTGGTTCGACCACTATGAAGTAGATACATTGTCTTCTTGTGGTTTGATGGCTTACCCATTCGGTTGTATGAAACAAAGAATCCAACAATGAAGGTGTATTGGTTGCGAATAGGGAAGAGTCTTGATGGTAGATTTAGGCTACTTAGCTTCTGATAAAGACACACTTGTGATGGCTACACTAGTGCACAAGTCCAAGACTTTTATCTGTACCTAGACCATGATGACAAAATCAGTACGCTAGATTGGGGTGACATAGATGCAAACCTAGTTTCTGTTGACGGTGGATAACATCAACTTTTATTAGAATTTTAGATACAAAAGGATACACGAATACATAGTAGTCTAGGGTTTTAACTGACAATTTCCACGAGTTTTGCATATTCTGTATTTTCTAGGGATTATTCCAGAAAAGCGTAAAAGAGGGATTAAAGTGCTTAGACATCACGAAACTTATGTGCGAAAGCAACGATCGTTATCAGGACGTGGGAAGCATCTAGAAGACACCCGAAGTAACCGGGGCCCCGGACCCTGCCAGGTTGGGCCGGCCGGCGCTAGGGTGGGGCCGGCGCCCCCCTGTTAGGGTTTGGCCCCGCCTTCTGGAATGTTACTCCACTGCCTCCTACGATGCATTTTGGCCCTTGGTTAAGTCGGTTTGATCCTGCGGCGCACGTTCATCCTATCGGGCTATAAATAAAGGGGCAGACCCCCCCTCCCTTGAGGCATCCCTTTCATTATTATAATTCATATTCTCTAGTTAGGGCTTAGATGGAGAGGTGTCCCATTGAAGGATAACCTCTCTCCAATGTAGTAGATTAGTTCTAGTTGAAAGTTAGGGAGAGCGGAGCCATGCTCGAGTTCTGGAGGAGTCTTGTGAGGTTTGGTATGACTTGTATCCTATCTCTATACGACTTATGCTTTTATATATTCATCTTCTCTATTTACCAATATGATTTATTATGTGATTGGTTAGTATAGTTGTTATACTTGGCATAGGATCTCCGCTCGCATCGAGTGCTCTAGTTGTCATGAGATTAGAGTAGTAATTAATAGTGTAGGCATGGTGTCTAGACTAGAGGTTATCTGAGATTGCACTCAACCTTACGAATAGTTGTGGTAGCCCCAGGAGGTGACAGCCCTGATGGCCGACGTATTCCACCTCGTATAGGTTGATGATTGTAGGACCGTAGTTAGAGCTTCCTAGTCCCATTCTCATCTCAGTCTGAGACTAGTGTTTTGATATCCTGAAGTGCTATTGTGTGATTTCCTATCTAACTATCGTTCAGTTATCTTGGAAACCCAAGTAATAGAGAAGTATCTAGAAGCCTTGAACTCTCCCGTTGTCCTCTTAACTTAGCTAGACTACTCATTTATCTTACAAGTGATTACTATGCATAACTCCTATTATTTATCACTTATCCCTACTATAGTCTAGTTCATATACTAAATTAGTAAGATGCCTGATGCTAGCTATCAGATTCTTTAACCATTGATTCACTGTGGTAAAATATAAATAACGATACTCTGCAATACTCCCGGGTAAAAGGTACAATGATATTCTAGTGCGCTTGCGGAATCTTTCATATTTTATTTGCACTTAATAAATACCAATAGTTTCCTCCCTGCCAAAGGTTCTGAGCCCTTAGAATGTTGAATGAGTTTCGAGTAAAGTTGGTGAAGGGTTGTTTTAAACATTTTTTCAAATATTTTTTCAAAACAAACCCTTAATAAATTTTGCTCAAGAGTTAATTTAGTTATTTAAACCCAAAAACAGAGTCATTTGACGCATCACACTTTGATTTTTAATAACAAAAATGATTTAAATTAACATGTAAATCATACTTTCATGCAGGAAATCATCACAAAAAATTACGAAAGGTCATTTATTAAAATTTAATTAAAGGTAAACTATGGTTAAACGGTTTGTAACACCAGGGGTGTTACACAAACTAGGGTTTTCAATGGGCCAGCTCATCCGCGTCCTCGGTAGCGATGGCTAGTGGTAGTGCTCGTGTTCTTCTGTGTGTTTGTTTGAACCGATATCCAAATTTTTCTCACCTTTTTAGCTCGGTAGAACTTCATGCTTTAACGTGTTAGAAATCGTGTTCGCTGGATGCACACAAGCACAAGAGTAGGAAACTAGAGCACAAAGAGATTGGAGAGGAAGAGGAGCTATTTTGTATTTCACTTTTCTAATTGTCTCGCAACTTATAAAGTGAGACCTCCTATATGTAGCAAAAGAGGTAGTGTAAAATCCTGAGTACAGTATGTGAAATGTATGACTTCTTTCTCTCCTCCTTATTGATTTGGCCACCTTTCAAAGTCTATGTTCATATCCTATTTCTTGACACTGATTTAAAAACTTTTTTCTAGTGGTTAAAAAAGCTGCTATTTGTTGGTTCTCTTCAACAGTTTTCAAAATCTCGGTCGTAAACTTTAGAAGACATGTTTTACATTAGGAAACTCAAATGATTTCTAAATCATTTTTACCACTTTTATATTTTTTTCTCTCTTATATTTCTAACAATAACCTTATTCTACTCTTTATTTTTTCCCCACGTCCTTCCACCCTTGGATTGGCCGATATATAAGTACGCCATATATACCGGTGTGATCAGATGGAGTTTCCCAAGTGCAGAAATTTGGGACACGTGATAAGGAGTTGCTGGAGTTCAGTTTTTTTTCAATCTTGCCAAAAAAAAAAAATCAAGATTGAATCTAAATTTTGGAAACTCTTGGAGGTGCTCTTCGACTGTTTTGAAAACTGAAAGTAGGTTTTGGAAATTCCAAGAGCAGGTAGTTGATAACGAAGATATTAATTTTATTGGATATAAGGATAGATGTGGACCCTCTATTTCACTTCTACACTATTTCTTTTATGAGGCATTTTGGATTTCTTAACTGAGGTAGTCAGCCTAGCAAACTGCCTTGGTTAATGTCTATCATTAACTGAGACGGTCATTTTTTATTAACAGAGGCGGTCACAGTCAACCGCCTCATAAAATCAATTTACCGAGTCGGTTAAAAACTAACTGTCTCAAAAAATATATTAACTGAGGTGGGGGCCTTACAAACTCGCCTCCAAAAAATATTCCCATTTTTTAGTGGGCTACTAGCCATGTTTAGATGCACTTCAAAATTCTAAGATTCCAGTCACATCAAATATGCCGACACATGCATGGAGTATTAAATGTAGATGAAATTTGTACATGTTTGCATAGTTTGTATATAAATCACAAGACGAATCTTTTAAGCTTACTTAGACCATGATTGGATACTTATTGCAAAATATTCTTCGCTCAAAATTTCAAAACAAAATGCATCTAAACGAAGGTTTATAAGGCTAATATCCAAATCATATCGGGTTTATATATATATATATATATATATATATAGGATATAGGGTTTCTCTTGTCCCACCCTCTCAATTCTCCCTCACTACTTAGCCACCGCTCTCTATCTCTTTTCTCTCTCCCAGCTGTCCCTCCCACTCTTTTCTCTAACTCCCTCACCGGTCAGGTGGCACACGTGGTGATGGCCTGGCGGCACACGCAGAGTGGCAGCTGGGGCGCGGTGAAAGGTCTTGATAGGCTAGAGGGGGTGAATAGCCTATAAAAATTCCATAAAGCACTTAAATTAAAAATTCCATAAAGCACTTGAATAAAATATTAGCAATTAACAAAGCTTTTGCAAAGCGCTAGCTCTAAGACTACTCTAGGCAAGCCGCCTATCAAGATATGCTACACAAGTCAAGCACTCAATCGCAAAGGAGCTCTCACCTCTATCCTATGATGAGAGTAGCTAAACAAGAAAATAACGCGGGAGAGAAAGTACGAGGATGCTATACCACCGAGTAGAGTAGAGGTTGATCCAATCACCACAGAGATGACAATCATTAAGAAAACGATGAATCAACCAAAGAAAATCCACTCGATGGTGGAGTAGAGAGAACACTCGATTTTTTTTACCGAGGTTCACGTGATTGCCGTCATGCTACTCCTCATTGTGGCACTGGTCTTCCTTGGTGGGTCACGAGCCAGACATCACACACCAATCCCTCACCGGGAGCCGATCACCAACGCAAGAGAAGTGGCTTCTCACCACGAGCAATCCACTAGAGTCGGTTTTGACACTCCACCGGGGAATAACCGTAAGAACCCCTCACAATCAAGCCGGTGTAGCATTGAACAATCATCAATCAAGCTTACACCTCCTCCTTGCTTCCACAGCCATCTAGGGACTCGGCAAAGCCCCAAAAGAACAATAAATCCGAAGCAAATCACCACCAAGTGCTGTAGAGAAATCAAGCATTTCCATGAACGCTATCTCACTTGGATGTGAATCAAAGTGTGTGACATGTGTGTGGAGGGCTTAGGCTTAGCTCACAAGAGATTAGGAGTGATCAAAATGCGCAAGAGTTACTCCCTAAGCCATCCCAAGCACTACTTATACTCCGCTCACAAAGGAACAGTTGTTGCCTCTTTCCAGGGGGCACCAGACACGGGGGCACCGGACGCTCAACGTTCGGTGGCAGCGTTCAGTGCACGAATCAGTGTCACGTCATGCTCAGTTCAAATGTTGTCCTTCAGATCTCAACGGTAAACACAGCCGTTGGCGTGGTTAAGTTCACACCACAAGCTCCGCCATTCGTGTCCGGTGCGCGTTCAGAGAGTTTCCAGAGAGCTCCAGGACGCACCGGACGCGTCCGCTATTAGGTCACTGGACACTCCCAGTGTCCGGTGCTTTCTCCGAGTCAGTTTCGCATAGTTCACATCGGACACGAGTTTGCGAACACCGGACACGCTGGAGTCGCTGTTCCAGTGTCCGGTGCAGTTCCAGTGAGATTCCAGAGAGGTCAAATGCACACTGGACGCGTCTGGTGCACATCCACCAGACACTCCCTGTGTCTGGTGCACTCTGCACCTCTGCGACTCAGTTAGGGTTAGTCAACGGCCGGTGTCCAGTGCAGCATTAGGTGCTACTTTAAGCACCTTTTCAAGTCAAGTTTCTAGCCTCTTCTCTCAAGTGCTAACACCCAAGTGTTTCACTCACTAAGACACGTGTGTTGGCTGTTTTTCAAATCATTTTGAAGGGCTAGTTAGTGTGTTCTAGAATCCTAAGTGTGAATGACAATGCAATGCACTTTTAGAGCACTTGATAACCGATTTGAGTTCGAGGTTCTCCCCTTGATAGTCAGCTATCTATCCTAAATGTGATCAACTGATCATACCCACTAGGTGTCTTGATCACTAGAAGAAAAACCCTATAGATTATACCTTTGCCTTCATGCTTTACTTTTCACCTCTTTAAGTCCTTTTCTTTCTTCACTTTGATCACCAACACCACTACATGGTTGAGCCTACTTGACCATCTCCATTGTCACTTTGGCTCCACTCACCATGGTTAGGACTACCTATACTTAGCCAACACTTAAGTACTAACGTTAGTCATTAGGGTGTCATCAATTATCAAAACCAAACTTGGGCTTTCACGCGGCCACAGGGGCCTGGCGCATGGCCCGGTGACACTCGTGGTGAGCTCACAGCGGCGCGGCCGTGGAGGCTTGGCGGCGCACGCGGTGGTGGCCCGGCGGCGGGCGCAGTGAGCTGGCCCGACTGGAGGCTCGCACTCGCCTAGCGGCGCGGTGGCAGCCCGGCCTCACTTCTCTGCCCCAACGCTTCCTCGGCGGTTCTCATCCTCGGCGGTTCGGCTCCGACATGGCAGGTCTAGCGACAAGGACCCCGGATGTAGCGGCAGGAGGTAAGATCCGGCTGCTAGCGGGTGGATCCGGGTGTTGCACGTGGCCCGGCGAGGATGCAGGCACCGGCATCAGCTGCGGCGGTAGCGACGTGCGGATGGGCTCGGATGGTCGTGGGCTCCCTGTGCTTATCCACGGGGTTTTCTCCTTTTTTTGTCTTTTATTTGATTTACCGGGGGCGGACATCAAACCGCCTCGGAAAAGGTCCCATTTACTGTGATCTTTTGTCCGAGGAGGTTACGACGCACACCTCCATAAATCAAATCTGACCACCTCGGTAAGTTTTGTGTAGAGTGCTTAAGCTAGTATTTGTGGGAAAATGGAGAGTTACATAGCCTGGTTTGTTGTCAATTCTATGTGCCGATCAATTCAACTCATCAATAGGCTGACTTAATTAAATATAGGGAATTTACCTCAAGCCCTAAACATTAATAGGAGTCCGTACTAATTCTAATTAATCTATTTATGTTGCATATATGAATTAAACCATCTAATATTTTACATCCATTCTTATAAATTGTAACACCCCTGGTGCTACTGTAACTAAAATCTGCCATGTCATCATGATTGCATGCAAATCATCCCGCATTCGACCTTGATAGTGTGCATTAATTAAAATAAAATTTTATTTTTGTATATGGTTGTGCATAGGTGATTTAGAGTGTTTTATTATATAAATGGGTATTGGTGTATAATTAACTAAATCCAATTAGAAAATAAAAAGAAAATTATTTATAAACCATACGTCGGACCCAAAACCCTAATTTAAAAACTAAAAGGAATTAGGTGTTGGGTCTTAAACAAACAAAATTTTTAAGTCTTCAAATGTTGAGAAACTTCTATTTTGGGTAATTTTGAAGTTATTAAAAATAATTTCAAATAAAACCTTAATCTAAGATTTAAAGTTTAGAGTTGAAACTCAATTTCAAAAACTAAAAGGAATCTGGTGAAGGTGATTTAATAAAAATTATAGATCTTTTAAAATGGGATAACTTTCATTTTTGGAGATTTTGAAATTTTCCAGTGGAAATTTAAATTAAACCCTAATTAGTGTTTGTCTATTCGAATTTGAAATGCCCATTCGAAAACTATCAAGAATTTGGGCAAACTCCTTTAATAAAAGTTGTAAGACTTTTCGAGTTGAACAACTTTTATATATGAGGATTTTGAACTTATGCATTGAGATTTTAAATTAAACCCTAATGAATGTTTTAGAATTTAAATTTGAAATGCTATTTCAAAAATCATTAAGAATTTGACAAACCTATTTTAATAAAAGTTATAGGGCTTATCAAGTAGAACAACTTTTATTTTTGCAGATTTTCAAGTTATTAAGACAAATTTTGAGAAATTGACTAAATTTGAAATAAATATTCAAAACCCACTTTACCCCCTTTTGAATTATTCAAAATTTGAGTATGGTTCAAACACCAAAGTTTCTCAGAACAAAATTTCCTACAACTTATACATTGGTAATTTTTCATGTTATTACATAAGATTTAAAGCAATTGGACCCAAAAGTCAAAAAGTGGCCTGGTCCTGCTACAGTGTAGGGACCCCCCCTTTTCAGTCTGCGCGCAGGCACGCGCGTGCCGCACCGCGCGCCGGCGGCGCCTGGGGCCAGCCGGCTGCGTTTCGCAGACGAGGCCAGCTGTGGGGCCCTCTCCACGCCTTAGGACACCCACTGCCCTTTATAGCGCACCGGTCGTCGAGCTCTCCCTTCCTTTTTCCTCCACCGTCACCGAGGGCGAGTTCTCGATCTCCGGCGAGATTTTCCGTCTTCAGTCCACCATTACCCGCTCCATCTCGTTGCTAGTAAAGTCACATGCTTGCGCGTTGATTGAGTCCCTTGGTGCTTCATTTCAGCGTCTATAGCTCTGGGCCGCCGGTTTCTTCTTCGCGGCCGGTCGGGCGCCGCCGCGAGCCATCTCGCCATGGCCAGCTCGTTTCGGTGCGAGTCTTTCTTTCAGGTTTGCTGTCTGGTGTTCGTCTTGATGCCATTATTCTCATCGACCTCTCAGGATTCACACTCAGGCTCCAGATGCGCGAGAACGGAGGGCCACCAACCGGAGCGAGCCGTCGTGAGCTCGGCCACCGTCAACCAGTTGCTTCCGAGCCACCTCTCTCCCACTCTGCGTGCGCACCAACGCCTGATGAGGCCCGTGATGCTCTACTCATAGTCAGTTTGGCCTAGAAACGCTTGCGGCGACCGGAACGCCGGGAGCCGCCGCGGCCGTCCGCCATGGCTGCGGATGAGCTCGCTATAAGTGGTTAACCGATCCACTAGTGCCCTAGCTCGGATCACGGGGTTGTCAACTACACGTTTATGTCTTTGCGATCGCCGGTGGGGTCACCGGTGGCGAGCCGCCGTGGCCGGGTCGCCGCGTGCGCCGCGGCCAGCGCGGGTGGGAGGAAGAAGAAGGGGTGGGCATGCAGGCCACGCTGCGGGCCGTGCTGGGCTAGCCCAATAGTGCATGGGCGCGCAGTGGAGGCAGAGAGGAGTATGGGCTGGCCTACGGTTGTGGGCCGATTCGGGCCAAATAGCGTTTTTCCATTTTCTTCGCAAATTGAAATGTATTTTTCATTTCCTGAGAAATCAAAGAGTGCTGCACTTTATCATTTTCGTATTAATTAAATTGTTGCACCAAAAATCATGAAAATAATCATATATTCTCTCTGTAGTGTGTAATATTTAATAAAAATATAAGTTAGTGAATTTGAGCACTTTTAGCAGGTATTAAAATTCAGTAAATTAATTAATAAATGCAACTTCAAGCAATTTTAATAAATTCCCTGTTAATCCTAAAATCATGAAATTTATGTTGATACTGTTTTAGGCCAAAACCCATCTGTAGAAAAAGTTGGAGCTCAAATGAAAATAGTTTACTTATTTGCTATTTAATGCTCTATTAATTGATTAATAAAATAAATAGGAACATTAGTCAATTTAGGGTTTGTGTAACTTTGAGATTGTATGTTAACCATGGGTTGTTATCATGTGTTGACCTTTGGTAGCAAGGTTCATGCTAATCTTGTTGATTAAGATGTTTAAATGATACTTCAAGTAAAATTGATAAATTATTAATTAGAAATATTATTAACTTATGTTATACACATATGATAATAGGATTTTTATGAATCACTTAACTGAGTACTGGCCATATTATAGGAAAGCTATTTCAATTTTCAATAATTGTTAAAATGGTTAATAAACCAAAGTAGTTAATACTCGATAGTAATTAGTTTCGTTGGTTTGCAACTTTATCGTGAAGGAAAGTTATACTCAACTTTCTAAAATTAAGTTTACTTTCTCTTAACTCACAATTTAATGCATCTCATGCATCATGGCATGCATATCATCATGTTAAGCATGCATTATTATTTCGTGTAGTGAACGCGCGGTAAATATTATTGGAAGCAAGTCCCGACTAAGGTCTTCTCTCGGTGGACGTGGATCTTCTCGGCGTTTGACTTCAGAGTTTTATCTACTCCAAGCAACAAGCAAGCTCCGGTTCATTCAGCCCCTTCCTTGGAATTTACAAAATATTTATAACTTGAGTTAATCTACTGCATTAGGTCTATAGGAGTTGATTGATAACCCAATTGATGCATTACTAACCTTGACTACTGAAATATCCGGAAACCATTTCAAAATAAAATCTTTGAAAAATGCTTAGCCCTGCTTGAATAATTTAGATTTGCACAAATGCTATTTTTGAGCTATTGTGATATATATTATTGATTAATTCATGAAAAAGAGAATTGGTAATGTTCTCGTTCGATGGCCGTGCACCTGATCAGTCCATCGTCATCGACGAGAATGGGTTTTTCGTTTGGTGGTCATATGTTTGGGTTAGAGTCCCAACTTATCGTCGCCAGCGGAAAAGTGATATGAAAACCGGGTGGTCACCAGTGTACTTGGGTTAGAGTCCCAATGCATGGTTTCTAACGGAAAAAGAATTAGAGACCGTTCGTTGTCGGCCTGCTGTGATCGAGACTTTGCAACTAGCCACATACTCCGGGAAGCCCTATCTCCGGTGGCTCTATTCCTTGAACCGAAAACCACGCACTGGGAGTGGAGAGATGGCGAAAGTAGCGTGTACCCTCGTGGTCGGCATGCCTGGAGACGAGAGAGGTACTGTGCTCTCGGGTGGCGCAGGACCGGTTCAGGGATAGAAAAGCCGTGGTAGACGGGGTTGGTATATGTAAGCTTAGGTGCTACATATGCAGTGTGGTTAGGGATCCCCAGCTGGGTACTTAATCGATTCGAATTGTTGTTGCTCCTCGGTTATGGAGACTTGATACTCACACCTACATCGAAGAGTGGTTCGGAACTAGGATGTTTTTAAGAATGACTAAGTGATTGGAATTGAAGGATACATGTGAAAGAACTGAGATCCATGATTATCGATTAAAATGATATGGAGTTAAAATATTGAAAGAAAGATCCAAGATTAGTATTGCTTTTCCGCAAAATACTTTGACTCTTGTTAAAGCCTTACCTTGACTCTCCTCAGCCTGCATTCCTGAGTTTCATCCCTTTTTCTTAGTCAGGTAAGTCTTGCGGAGTACCCCAGTATTCAGGGTTTGTTAACCTCTGTTGCAGGTGAGCCGAGAGTACAGTTCTGGTTGAGACCGTGCCGGATGGCGGATCGGGCATGGATGATGATGTGTATGATTTGACCCTTGGGTAGGCTGTCTAGTCGTATGATGCTACTCCACTACGAAACTCTGGTTTAGGGATAACGTCATTTATATTTGTAAACCTATGGTTATTTAATACTTCCGCATTCTTCATTCTGATTAATATTATTTGCGTAAATTGCTGCAATACTTGCAAGGTCTTTATAATGAGATCCTCGGGTGAATTAGGGTTTCCGAGGAAACCCGGCAGGCCACCGTAGGTCAAGGGGAAACTTGTGCAGACTGATCGTGGGTCCTTAGGGGTGATGACGGTGCACGTAGGACCCTATGATTAAGGCGGTTCTGTCACATAAATATGGTTGCATTAAAGAGTTTAGAGGTTAATAAGATGACATGGCTATTAGTGAAAGATGGTGTGGATGACATGCATATTGAAATATAACGTGCAGTGGGGTTTGGCTTTATAAGGGATATAGATACACTATTAAGACTATGTATGAATAAGGGTTTGTTTGGATGAACTAGTAAGGGTTTGTTCGGATGAACTAGAACTAGTGATTAGTTCGGACTTGTGATTAGTTGACTAGTGATTAGCCCAAATCAGTTTGGATCCACCAACTAACAACTAGCACTATCTCAATATAATGACGGAATTACACCCGATTGCTCTCCTTGCGCAATGGTAGGGTGCTCAATTGCGAGGATGCCAAGAACTCCATGTAGCCTCAATTGGTTGCAGGGACCTGACTAAGAGAAGAAATTGAAGCCATCCTCTTGATCTATTAGCCTAAATAGTTAGATTGTATGGACTAATGAACTGACAACTAATTGGATCTTAGACTAAATCCATGCACTAAACCACCTTTTTGATGCTCATGGACTAAACTTAAGTCCATAGGATCCAAACAGACCTTAAGTTTATTTATAATTAAAAAGCTTATAAGTTAAGAAAAAGAATATTTCACTTGTAGTACTTCAAGGAGGTGAACGTAAGATCATTGATTTTGGTACTCAATAATACAAATTTATTAGTGCACTACAATAAGAATATCCATGTGCCATTTTGCAGCAAACAAGATGTATACGGCATACCAGGTCCAACACGTGTCGGTCATCAATGCGATTGGATTCAATTGAGTTGAATTGGCGGTTGGATCACTCCACAGTAATCAATCACTTGGTGTGGAAGAGCTCCTCCATGTACTCGAGGCTCCGGCCCCTGGTCTCCGGCAGGCAAGCGTAGACGAACACAAAGGCGGCGGCGGAGATGGCGGCGTAGAGGAAGAAGGCGCCGGCCATGGTGATGGCCTGATAAAGCGAGATGAAAGTCATGATGACGACGCCGCACATGATCCGGTTCATGGCGGTGCCGAGCCCGGCGCCCTGCCCTCGCAGCCGGAGCGGCAGGATCTCGGAGCTGTAGACCCAGGCCAGGGGCCCGAACCCGAGGGCGAAGGCCACCACGTACGCCACAGCGGCCGCCACGCTCACCGCGGCGACGGCGGCGTCGTCCTTGGCGCCCGCGGCGAACAGGGAGCCCAGGAGCAGCAGCGACGCCGTCATGGCGCCCGTGCTAAAGAGGAGGAGCGGGCGGCGGCCGACCCGGTCGGCTAGCACCATGGTGATGAGAACGGGTGCCGCCTTGGCGACGCCGAAGAGGATGTTGAGGCTCAGAACCAGGGTGCTGGACGTGACGCCGGCCATGGCGAGGATCCGCGGGCCGTACAGGACCATCATGTCGATGCCCGACGCCTGCTGGAAGAACTGCAGCGTCAGCACCATGGCCAGCACGCGGCGGACGCCGGGCTTTGTCGCCGCTTCCTTCCACGCGCTGCCTTCGCCGTCGACATTGCCGGTGGACACCACGTTCTCGATCTCGAGCAGCCGCTGTTCAGCCTCGGCGGTCGTGTCCGACGTCTTGAGGAGCACAGCCTTCGCCTCGGCGACCCGGCCCTTCATGGCTAGCCACCGCGGCGACTCCGGCATGGTGAGCACCCCGGCTGCCAGGAACACCGTGGGCACCGCCCCCGCCCCGAACATCACCCGCCATGACAGGTGCACTGGCAGGCCCGAGAAGGCCAGGTTTGACACGTAGCTCAGCATCGCCCCCGAAGCGCAAAAAATCTTTTGAGAGATGATCGACAAATTAAAGAAAGGAACACAAAAAGCACAAAAAAAAAACCAAATAAATCGATTAGCTCTCAATACTCAATTTGTATGAATAATCAGGGTCGGTTAACATGCCAAAATAGAATACCTCCGGGAGGCAGGTGAGGAGACCGCGGGATGATGCAGGCGCGATCTCGGCGGCGTAGACGGGCCCGATGACGAAGGCGTACCCGACGCCGATGCCGGCGACGAACCGGCCCACCATGAGCGCGGCGAACCCTCCCGCGAGCGTCATGGTGAGCGCGCCGACGAGGAAGAACACATTGGTGAGCACCACGGTGAGGCGCCGGCCGTACCGGTCGGAGGTCCACCCGGCTACCAGCGCGCCGAAGAGCGAGTAGATGTTGATGGCCCCGGCAAGCACCTCGATCTGTGGGTCCGTCACCCCCAGGTCCTCCGCCATGAAGATCTGCGCGCCGCTCATCACCGCCACGTCTGCCGGCGGCACGCGTACGCCGTGCCAAGCGATTCAGCATACGTAGACACGTACTATATGCATATATGCTGCAGAGAAGGTAGCTAATGGATGGGGTTCGTACTGTAGCCTGTGAGGACGGAGGTCATGGAGGCGAGGACGGCGCAGAAGAAGGGGTACTTGTTCCACTTCACTGCCGCCGGAATGGACGGGGCAGCCTCGTCGTCCGCCTTTGCGAGCAGCGGCGCCTCGGACTCTGGCCGGTACGAGTACGCCATGGTTGCTAGCTCAAGCTGCAGCGTGTCTCCAGGACGCTCCAGTGTGCGTCCGACAACGCACTGGTCGTGTTTAATACTATCCCTAGACCTGGTTTTGTCGCCGACGCAGACGTGGTGGTGATGGATGACTGGGCCTGCAGCGGTCAGGCTGCAAGTGGCCTCTGCTCCCTCCGTCAATAATAAATAAATAAATAAATATAGATATTAGACAAGAATTTTTTTTGATTAATACCTTTATTATGGAAAAGATCGGTATTTAATCAAGTTTATGATAAAAGTATATTTTATAATTGATCTAACTTATATAATAATCTATATCTAATAATAAAACAGTAACATTTATTCTACCGCTTTCTAACTATGTTACCCATAAATTGACTCTGCCCCTACACAACCACTAAGACTGAGTCTAACCCGCTAAAAATACAGTAGAATAAAACTTTTTTCCACTATTACCATAGATAGATAACGTGCCCCGACCTAGATCGTGTGCTCATCAGTCATGAATTTTGTTGGCCATAATTTTTTTGGTTTCTTTTTTTTTTTTCCGCAGAGAGACCGAGTCTTCATCACCCTTAAATTTGAGGGGGTGTGTGGAGGTCGTAGGCACGTCTATCAGCGTGGTAAATAATGGCTTTGTGGATATTAAGGAATAATTCATGTCCTACTATAAATCAGTGATCGGAGTAAAAAGAGAAACTGTGTTCGGTCGAAAATGACTGTATTATTCCAATGAACAGTGACATGTATATATATATATATACATGAGGCAGTTTTCTTTGTCAGTAACTCAAAGCGAAACGATGCCTGTTGGTGCCGAAGGGGCCTAAACGGTTGCCCAGACTAGTGACCTAATTAGCACGTGCTAATTACGGGATTTACAATAATTGATCACTAATTAATAATCCTAATTAATCTCAACACTCCCCCTTGATCAATTGATCTTGTGTAGGCACCGTTGTTTGTTTATCAGTAATGTCTTGAAGCTTCGAAAATTATTGTCTTGAATTTTTGGAAAAACCCTATGGAAAAAATCCAAAGTATATTGATATACCAGGTAAAACTCCTTAAAAACCCAATGTGAAAAATAAGGAGAAACACCATGATATATGTATATCTCCTGATGTTTATAGACCCCTTAGGTGATCCTAAAGTCATAGTCTAAAAAATATTTGATCAATGATCAATGTGTCATGTATTGTCCTTGAAAAACCTCAGTAAGGAAAATAGATAATATGACAACTACTATGTGTTACTATTACCTCATTAAAACTTCATGTGAGAAAATTCTAAAGAGTAAAACTCATATAAAGGAAAAGAGTATAATATGAATATTGAATCAAGTTATATCTTATAATGATTCTCCCCCTGATTTCTGCAAATCCCTAAGTCTTCTCATACCATACCTTCTATGCATTTGTGGAATGCAGAGTATGGTAGAGATTTTGTGAATAAATCTACTAGGTTATCACATGACTTAGTTTGCAAAATTTCTATTTCTCCATTATTTTGGAGTTCATGGGAGTAGAATAATTTTGAAATAATATGCTTAGTCATATTACTCTTAATATAACCTGATTCCATTTGGGTAACACAAGCTGAATTATCCTCAAAGATAATCGTTGGTGTATCGAGTATACCTATACCACAAGATTGTATTATGTGGTTTATCATTCTGCGAAGCCATATGCATTCGCGTGATGCTTCATATAAAGCTATTATTTCAGAATGATTAGTGGACATAGATACTAAAGTTTGCTTTGAAGACTTCCTAAGATATAGCTGTACCACCTTGTAAGAATACAAAGCCCGTTTGAGATCTACCATTAGTGGGGATCTGATAGATAACCAGCATCTGTATATCCTAACAAAATTGGATCTTGATTTCTGTTGTACAATAATCCAAGGTCTTTTGTGCCATTGAGATATCTTAGAATAGTTTTAACTCCTACCCAATGTCGTTTGGTAGGTTTGGCACTATGTCTGGCTAATAAATTAAACGCAAACTTGTTATCGGGTCTAGTATTATTAGCGAGATACATAAGTGCTCCAATGGCACTAAGATATGGGAACATGAGGCCCTAATATCTCTTCTTCCTCTCCCCGTGGTCTAAAAGGATCCTTTTCAACGTCTAAGGATCTCACTACCATTGGGGTTTTTGTTCGGATATGAAGTGTCCATATTAAATTTCTTCAATATCTTCTGAGTGCATGTAGATTGATGTACAAATATACCAGAAAAGAGATGCTCAAGTTGTAAACCCAAGCAAAATTTAGTTTTACCCAAATCTTTCATTTCAAAGTCCGTCTTTAAATGATGATGTGCTTCATTAATATCGGATTCACTTCGATGATACTGAGATCATCAACATAAACCGATATAATGCAAAATCATGTTGATGATTTCTTAATTAAGACACAAGGACATCATCATTATTTGTGTATCCCTTCAATTGAAGGAATTCACTTAACCGATTGTACCACATTTGGCTAGATTATTTTAATCCATATAATGACTTCTGCAACTTGATACAATACGTGTTGCGATTTGCCTTAGGATTCGGTATACTGATTCCATCAGGAACTTTCATATATATATTAGAATCCAATGACCCCTACAAGTATGCAGTCACTACGTCCATCAACTGCATAGATAGACTGATTTTGAACTGCTAATGCTATTAAGTATCGGAATGTTATTCCGCTTATTACCGGAGAGTATGTTTCGTTGAAATCAACGCCAGGTCTTTACGTAAAACCTTGTGCCATGAGCCTTGCTTTATATCTCATCACTTCATTGTTTTCCATTCCTTTTATGGACGAAAACCCATTTGTATCCTATAGGGAAGATACCAGGAGGTGTTGGCATTACAGTTGAAAACACTTTCCTTTTATTAAGCGAGGCAATCTCTGTTTCAATTGCTACCTTCCACTTATCCCAGTCCGAGCGCTTTTTGCACTCAGCCATAGATTTAGGATCCGAATCGGTCTAAAGGATATTTCCAATTTGTTCAGGGAAATAACAGTCGACTATTATGGACTTACGATTATAAGACTCTCCAGTCTCAGCGAAATTTATAGAAATTTCTTCTACCCTTAAAGATTCATCATGACTTCCCGAAATGATGAATCCAGGGTCTTTCAATGTTCCAGCTTCAGTGTTTATGCACATAATCGAGCTGGGTTACATCTATCCACAGGACATTGTATGTCCTCTAGGTGTCTTTCAACTAAATATTGAGTTTTATTTGTAGTCTTCTTTTGTTTGCAAGAAATCATATCTTGCTTCTTGGAAGTGGTACTCCCCCTCTTCCTTTGAAGATGGGGATGAGCGGTTTTATTAAGTACCTCCACTCTTTCAGGCACGTTCCTTGCGGGATGGAGAGACTTTGTGACACCTTTATAATTTGAGAAAGCGTCTGGCAGATTGTTTGCAATATGTTACAAATCAATAATTCTTTGAACTTGAAGTTCAGATTCTGTAGTACGTGGATTAGAAAAAGAAATACCCTTACCATTCCAATCAATTTCCTCGCATTCCTTATGGTACAATTCTCTCCCTAATGCTGGAAAATGGTCCTCATTAAAGATACAATCAGTGAATTGAGCAGTAAATAGATCTCCGGTTAGAGGTTCTAAATACTTTATGATTGACGGAGATGAAAATCCCACATAGATCCCTAATTTCCTATGGGGACCCATCGAAGTTCGCTGAGGTGGTGAGATGGGTACGTATACAACGCACCCAAACTTTACGCAAATAGGAAATACTCGGAGGATTCCCATGTACTAACTGCAATGGGGAGGTTTCATGATATGCAGTTGGTCGTAATTGGATTAGATCTGCAGCGTGTAGGATAGCATTGACCCCAACCCGACATAGGCAATTTGCAATTCATTAACATAGGTATTGCAATGAGCTTGATTCTTTTGATCAATGATTCAGCCACACCATTTTGGGTATAGGACATATGGAATAGAATGCTAAACCTAAATTCCCAATGCCATACAATAGTCATTAAAACATGCGGGATGAGAATTCAGTGGCATTGTCCATTCAGGATTGATTTTATCTGATGTTCAGGATAATGTGCTTTCAACTTAATAAGCTTGAGCCATGATTTTAGCAAAAGAATGGTTACGTGTCGACAAGAGTGACAGCATGAGACCATCTAGTAGATGTGTCTATCAATACCATAAAATACCTGAACGTTCCTAATAATGGCTAGATTGGACCACAAATATCTCCTTGAATTCGTTCAAGGAATGTGAGTGGTTCAGTTTTAATTTTAAGATATGAAGGTCTTACAATTAATTTCCCAGTAGCACAAGCAGTGCAACAAAAATCTTTATGTTACGGAAATTTCTTATCTTTCATATCATGACCTATGGAATTGCTAATAATTTTTCTCATCATCCCTATACCAGGATGCCCCAGTCGATCATGCCAATTACGGATTGTATCGATATTTTAGAAAATTATTTTATAAGCAACATGTTTTATAAGCTTTATGTATGTGAAATACAATCCAGTTTGGAGTGAAGAAACTTTTCCTAGATTTGTTTGGCAAATCTAGTAAGTTTGGTTAAAAGGAGAAATTCCTCTTTATTATCTTGATGTGTTTCCACATGCAAACCATTCTTACGGATATCTTGTAACTTAGAAGGGTATGAGTGGAGTCAGGATACAGTAATGCATCCTGTAACGTAATATGAGTATCCATAGGTAGAGTAATAGTGGCTCGACCTGAACCAACTATTAACGCGTCTCTACCCGTAATAGTGATAATATTTCCTTCTCTTTTCTTAAGAGTTTGAAAATATTTCATCTCTCTAAGTATAGAGTGTTGACACTTCTTAGCGCAATCACCAGAGAGAGGGTGTTAGGCTATCTCTGATAACGGCGCCAGAAGTGCTTAGGGTATTTCTTATGTCTATTGGATAATTCCGCAAGCGCACAGAATATACCGCTGTAGCACTTCACCCGGGAGTATTCCAAGGTATCGTTATTTATTTTATCCCAAGGGAAAGCGATTGCTAGAAATGTTAATAGAAGAAGATCCTGAAATCTACCTCAACTTAGTACAACTAGTGTAGAGGGGTAATCGAAGTATGATAGGAAGGTGATGATTCAAAGATAATAAATGAATTGCTAAAAGATAACTAGTGTAGTATAGCTAGGTGGGAGGACAACGAGTGAGAAAGGTTCCTGTGATTCTTGCTTTACTCCTATGAACTATCCTATCAAATGGACGAGATACACTAAGACTGCTACCTTACTTCCGGTGTGTAGGAGATAGGCGAGACAATATGGGATATAACCTCTATCCGAAGCGGCTATTCTCTTATGGGAGCCTACCTTTTAAGAACTTGCATAAAATACGTGGAGGGATACTAAGACTAGACAGGGCTGTCACCACCTACTAGCACCCACAAACAATCCGTGTGACAAGCGGCATTCAAAGGCAAGATCTAGTCTAAGCACCACGCTTACACTAAGTCTCACTACTCTAGCTGTGGCCAAGGCAACTAGAGCACTCTATGACAGGTGATGAACTACACACGTGAGCTGGTTACAGGATCACAATCTAGTGTAAGCCGACCAAGTAATATGATAACTCACAACAATACTATTATTAGAATAGTAATGCACTAAGTATAGAACAAAGTAAATACTCGGCAAAGTAAAGCAGGAATATTATATTAAAGTAAATAAGTCTTACAGAAAGAGAAAGATACAAGAGCTATACCAGACTCTCTAGCAGACGACTCCGGAGACCTCGAGCGCAGCTCGATTCAACTCTAACTCCCACACTTGACTACACTACTACTAGAAGTGGAACTACATTGTTTCTCACTTGTATCTTGAATGAATCATTTGTTGAGAGGGTGGAGGCAGCCTCTATATGTAGGGGAAAGTGGAGAGGTGCCATGTCAGCGATCCGTGTGCTCCATACCTCTCCATCCTTGGATGAACCAGCCTTGGAACCGCCTTGAGATGGATGGCCGTAAGCAAACCAGCACGTGGGAAGTGTGCTCAAGTCGGTGGGGAGGCAACTGACCTGGCTGGGCACCAGGGGGTTCGGCCGACCCCCCTATGGCAGGTGGGCCCAGCCAGGGGCTTTTAGAAGGTGTCCCTACCTGTCCTGGAGTGTGGCGGTAGCCTAGGCCCACCATGGGTGGTTCGGCCGAACCACCTATGGCAAGGTGGGCCCACCACCGTGGCCCCACCTGTCATAGACTGTGGCTATGTACTTGTTTTGCCTTGATCTTATCGGTTCACACCTTGATCCATGTGCTTTGCTTCTCCACCGTTGATTGGAAACACAATTTTGATCCAAAGGTGGAATTGAGCGGGATGGAGTGTCACACAGGATCATGCCACATCACCAGAGTCCTGTGGGCCCCAAGCATGGTTTCGGCCGAACCATCCATGTGCTCCATTTGCACTGATCTTCCTTGTGTATGCTGATATGACTCATGTGCTGAAATGTCATGGCCTGGTGTCACCATATGTGGTTCGGCCGAACCACCTTTGGTGGAACCAAAGGTCCATCTTCTGCAGGTGGCTTCTTCATGCAATTCTAAGCACAATGGTGGTGTTAACTTGCCCATGGGTGGTTCGGACCGAAGCACTCATTGTGCCCATCTTTTGCACATCGTCTCCAGAAGCTATGATATTAATGATTGTGAAGTTGGTTTGTCATTTGGCCATACTTGGTTGGTTGCCCAAACTTCATATAGAGCTTTCAGACACTGAAAAGTACCTGTTCTGAGTGCCTGCAACCAAATAATGATAGGTATATATGGAACCAAGTTATTTATTCCTAAGTCACTATGTGATTGGTGGTTTTCCTTCCAGAAAGAATGCCTTGTTGACGATTTTAATGGGGTAAAAACATGGTAAAACTACCGTCAACATAGAGTTTGTGGTACAAGAGTCCACAAGACAATTCTTCCTTCTTAGGATCGAGATCAACATACATCTATATGTAAAATAAGAATGAGACAAAGTATTTCTATGTGACATATAGAACTATATATATACTATATCTATATATTTAATATGAGTATATACAATATAATAACCAGGTATATACAACTCACAACTCTACTAACTAATATTATCCAAATAATGCTAAATGACTTAAACTATTACAACAATTATTGTTTATGATATCAAGTGTGGACTGAGATTATTCCAAATCTCCAAAAACATCTCCCGAACCAAAGTCTAGGAGCATGTTGTTCGTTGATGGAAGGTTCTCTTCAATAGGAATAGAATTGTTGTTCTCAGTGGAACAATCTCCCTTGAGGGCATTGAAATATGCCTCATATTTCTTCTCTCCTGCAGGCTTAGCCTCCTTCAAAGACTTTTGGTATAAAGCAACTAAATGCTTAGGTGTACGGCAATTCTTGGCAAAATACGAAAAATCCCCACATCTATGACGCTTCTTGTCATTTTTGGGGTTTGCATTGTCCTTATTCCTCTTGTTTGAATTATGGCTTTCTTTTTATTGTGTTTGCATTTACCAAATTTATTCTTTGGATGAGGTCCATTGAACCTATGCTTAGCATTTTTCTCTACGTTGTTAACTTCAGGTAGAGGCGCCGTAGTAATAGGGCGCTTTTGATGATTCTTTAAAAGAAGTTCATCATGTTTTTCTATCTGAGTCCACGTATGAATAAGTTGAGAATAAATTTGGTAATTATGAGCCCTATATTGCTATTGCAATATTCTATCAGACGGAAGCATAGTAGAGAGTGTTTTCTCTATCTTATCTGCATCCGTTTGGCTCTTTCTCGCAAAACTTCAATTTGGAACAAATTTTATGAATATCATGGTTATAGTCAGCCACAGATTTAAAATCTTGGAGACGTAAGTGCTTCCATTCATGGTTGGCCTCAAGCCAAATGAGTTCTTTTTGCTGTTCATGTCGCTCTTTAAGAGTGTCCCATAATTCATGTGGACTTTCAATCATAAGATATTCAGATTTAAGATCCTTATGAACATAAAACCATAGTAAAACTAAAGAGTATAGTTTTGCTTATCTTGCAGGACAACCCCTAGATTGGGGCTCCATAATTGTAACTAAAAGACTACGTGATGCAAGTGCAATCTTGATATCCAAAGCCCAAGTAGGGTAATTACTACCATCTAATGCGAGTTCATCGAACTCCTTAGTAGCCATGATCCTACATGGACAATCATGGATTAATTAATTTACCGTATGCTAAACTAAAATCAACATGGTAATGTTGTAAAACTAGGTGCAATATTTTTAGTTATATATCTTATCATAGTTTTTAGATTGTTGTAGGCCATACAACCAAATCATCATAAATTTTAATAAACACAAGCTAGATAGTCTCTATGTCAAAGACAAAGAGTAGATCTTTATAGTAGGCAATTCTATTGCTGCCTAACCATGATCTCAGGGCAAGATAATTCACAAGTGCATTAAATACAGGCTTTGTTAAGGACTCTACTATCTTGTGTAATATTAAAATAATATGATACATATAGCAATCCAAAACTTTTACTTTGGATAAAAAACACAATGTAGGTAATCATCAAATTTCATAGAAATAAGATGTAGACCTCTCAGCAATAGGTGAGTTAATCGCTGCTATGACATGGTCTCTAGGCAGGATAATTCACAAGGAATTAAACGCATCCAATGCCATAGTCTCTATTACCTTGTGTTATTTTTCCAAAATAAACAAGATATGTATATTGTAACTCAAATTCTATAGTAATTTTAAATTTCTAATTCTGTAGATGACATAGTTAAATTGCAACTAAGTCTACTAGCAAATTTTAACTTGTATATGGTGCAAAAATTGTGGTTTGGGGCACCAACATACGCAATTCTATCATAAAAATTACAAACGTCACCAATATTTTACTAAAAAATAGGGGGTTTGGGTGCACTAACATAACCCAAAATAATTTATCAAAGTCGCAAATGTTATATACATATGGTGCAAAGGGGATGTGGTGCACCACATATATCAAAAATATGATCGAAAAACACAAGTCATTGCACAATCATATAAACAAACCACAATTTATATATACAATGACAACATACAGTAATACAAATCAATAATATTTATACAACAAGCTGATGTTCATACAGAAATTTAAACTAGCGAAGCATATGCTAATTAATTATATTACTGCTGATAGAAATAATAAATAAAAAATTGAACAGGGCACTAAAACAAAAAAGAAAAGAAGCCTAGGGGCCAGCCGGCCTAGTGGGCGGCCCAAGCCGGTAGGCCAGGCGTGCAGGCCAGCCAGCCAGGCAGGCTCGCGCCCAGCCGGCCAGGCGCTGCTGCGGCCCTAGCCCACAGGCGCCGCCGTGGCCTATATAGGGGTGACGATTAGGGTTGAAATCCTAACCGCGCCCAGCTTCCAGCAGCCACAGCCGCCGCCGCCGGTAGCCGCCGCCGCCCTCTTCTGTCCTCTGCTGTCGCCGTAGATGCCGATCCTTGCCAGTGTTGTGCTCGTCCTCCTCCCCCTTTCCCTCTCATGGTGGGCCCGAGCTGAGGCTTAAGCTCCGGCCATGGAGGCCGGCCGGCGGGGCAGACCCCGCTCATCACAGGCAAGCACCGGCCACAAGGGTCATTGCAGCCTGCCGGGAACGGCGGATCCGCCCCCATCGGCTCTTCCCAAGGCGCTTAGGTGCGGCGAACCGCCTCCCCCTCAATCGAGGAGGAGGCCATACCGGCAGCTCCAATGGTGCTCCGACGCTGGCCGTGGCCGCGGGCGGCAATGACGTTGGCGTAGGAGAGGTGGCAAGCCAGAGGAGGCGGAGGTGGGAGGACGACGTCAAGGTCGTAGGCGAAGCCCTGCGGCCAAGCCCCCATGCCAGCACTAGAGTCAGGAAGCGGAGGTGCGGCGCGGCGCATGGCCATGGAGCCGCCGCCTCCGTTCCAAGGCTATGCAAGCGGGGCCCACGACACCGGTGGCGGTGGAGGCAGCAGTGACACAGTCGGCTTTGGCAGGGACGACGGCATTGGCGAGGATTTCGGCGCTGCTGCAACATGGCGGGGAAACATCGCCGGATCATGACGTGGGCAGAAGTCGGGGGCATACTGGAGCCTTGACGGACGAGGCACCAGGCGTGGCGGAAGGTGAGCCTCCAAGCGTGGTGACGCGGACGTCCACCACCAGCACGCCCGCCGTTTCTACGGCAAGTAGGAGTGAAGTGATCGTGAATGTCCTGGAGAGCCCTACGGACGGCGCCCTGGAGGGTGAAGCGACGAACGCCTCCAGGGTAGTTGCTGTCGCGGACGATGGCGGCTCAACGGCGTCGGTGATGGTGTCAACCATGGCATTCATGGAAGGGGCAGAACCGACCAATTTATAAGAGCACAAGTACGGCGATAGCTGTCGAAACAACCATTCAACCATGTGACAGAACCGACCAATTTATAAGAGCACACGTATGGCGATAGCCGTCGAAACAACCATTCAACCACACTTGAGCCCATATAAACCCGATAGTCCGTGAAATCTCGAAGGATTTCAAACGAAACGGTAACACAACCAAGATCGTACATGATTCAACAACATCTACATAGATTCACAAATATGGAGTTCGCACATAGTTATTACAACACAGTGTTTAACTTGAAATTTGTGGAAGCAAAGTAGTTTTGAAACTAAAGTTACACAAACATACTTATTTAAATATTGTGCCAAGTCTGGATCAAACTTCAAAAAGAAAAGATAACTAGATATAGATAACAAGCTGCTTGAAAGGACCTTGTTTGGTTTTGATAATTGAGTGACAACTTAGGTGGACTAATATGTGTTTAAGTGTTGATTACACAGGAGATTAGTCCACAGGTACATGTGTGTGAGCAACTATGCCATGGAGGTGGATATGGCTTGGATTGTGTTGCTTAGCTCATACATGTGATGGTGAAGGAGCTAAATGCACATGAGACATGACATGGAGTTATGTGGCTATGTGGAGAAGATCAAGACAAGGCTTCGCGTCGATGGACCTGTTGCAAGTGTGAAGGGCAAGTCGGGTGATGGCTTGGCACCGATGGACCAACGCAACGGTGAAGAGCAAGCAAGTCAAGGATCAATGGACCAGAAGCCACGTGATGGTATGAAGTGGATCATATCATTCATGAGGTGTTGGTGCATGTATTGCACCGGCATCGACCAAGTTGGAGATGGAGAAGGTGATGAAGACAGTGATTGGAATGGAAAGCGCAAGGCAAAGGTATAATCTAGGGCATTTTCATTTCACCGGTCTAAGGTTGAGTAGAGAAGTGCTTGAACAGATGTTGACAACTACTAACATCGCCAAATAAAACTATATAACTTTTACTACTAGAGACGAGATTAGAAATGTATGGTAATTAATTAACTGGTCATTAGCAACAAGCCACCTATCTATCATCAACATTTTTAGGTATGAACTAGGTTGTCATTCCTAATTATATATGCTAAGAATAAATAAAGGTTTCATATATTATTCAATGTGACTAGGCAGAAATATATAAATAGGAACTAAGAACAATTCTGCAAGCGGACAGATAATTATACCATTGTAGCATTTTACCTAGAGTCTACCAGGTTGTCGATTTATATTTGTACCACTGGGAAGGACTGGATAAACTTTAATCTATAATATTGATAACAACTATATACAATGAATAAGTGGTATTACCGATGTCATTTACTCTGCTCATAACAGAGAGGTCACAAGATAATAAAGATAAATAAAGGGGATAAGTATGATCAAGCATCATAAATAAAGGATAAACATCAGAGTACTTTCTAGTCATAGTAATAGCTAGCCAATGGATAAACTAGGGAATTAATATCTAAAGTAATTCTATAACTACGTCAATGAATAACTCTAATTAGTGCAATTACATCAAGCAATCATTGTTAGATTAGTCTTATATCATGATCACATGCAAAGGGCATCATTTAGAAAGGATGTGAAACAGAGTCATCACCCCAACTTCGCAACCGGACCTGCTTGCCTACATACGGGGGGGTGGACTACAGAGGAATCAACGTACCTGTCACCTACGCGAACTACCACACGACCCGGCACATCAGGGTGCACTCACAGATAAACAGAATATCTAAACACCACGTCTACATGTTGTTCATCATCTACCCATCGATCGTATGGATAAACGCTATACGAGCAATTACATGAATTCAATAAGATCAAACTAACTATACTAGACATATAATTAAAGTAGACAATGACTATTGTAATCAAGAACATATAAACTATTGAGAACAATGTTTCCCTAATCATAATGAAGAATACAATAATAGAGAAAGAACTAGAACTATACCAAACTCTGTGCTCCAGACGGATGCTGAGGCTCCAGATCCCGCTGAAGAACTAGAACTCCTCTACTTCTAATCTAACTAGGCTAGAACTATGAACTAGAAGGCTCTTGATAAACTATGAGGCTCTTGATAGCTTGACCGAAGACTTGATGCTTTAGATAAATGATGGGATGACTCCAGGGGGGTCTGCCCCTTTATTTATAGCCCGGTGGGATGCACGTGTGCCGTAGGATCAAACCGACTTAACCAAGGGCCGAGATGACTCCTAGAAGGTGGTGGAAGAAGACTCTAGAAGATGGAGGGAGAAACCCTAGGGGGGCGCCGCCCGGCCCCCCTTGGCGCCGCCCGGCCCCACCTCTCAGGTGGTGGGGCCCCGGTTGCTTCGGGTGTTCTCTAGATGCTTCTAGGGTCCTGATGACCATGTTGCCTTTGCGGTTAAGTTTTGTGTCTTTTATGCACTTTAATCCCTCGTTTACACTTTTCTGGAATGACCCCTGCAAAATACAAAGTATGCAAAACTCGTGGAAATTGTTAGTTAAAACCCTAGACTAGTGTGTATTCATGTATCCTTTTGTGTCTAAAGTTTTAATAAAAGTTGACGTTATCCACCGTCAACAACTCCCCCAAGCTTACCTTTTGCCAGTCCCTTGGCAAACAACTAAGCCTAATTACTAATATAATTGGATCAGGAGTTGCTACAATGCTTTCATACTTTCCAAGTACAGATGCTTTCAAACAGAGATTCTCCTCCGGATTAGATAATAACTGCTCCAACCTTCAGACTTACCCATTTTACCTTTAACTATGGAGCTTTACAGCTTTCGCATAAGTCTTGAACAATCGAAAGATAGAACAATCAAGTCAAGCACTATGTCTCAAATTCTTCACAGTACCAATATTCCGGAGTTTTTTATAAGTTTGAAATAAAACTCAGAGTTTAATTGTATGACACCCTTAAGTCCCTCAATATATGTGGTATTTATGGATCTCACTTAGGCATTAACGATGTCATGCCTCTCTATAGTTAAGGATATATAGTGGAGCTCATAGAAGTGGCAATAACAAGGATGAGCATACTTGTAATTCATATGTTATAAAGTCAAACAATGGATCCATAGAGAATCGAGGTATACAATCAAACCAAGATGTGCATGTGTATGGAATATGGTGGATAGGTGTATATGTGGTATTTAGTGGCTAATTCTAATTCTACTATGCTCTTTTGAAAATAAATCTCTCTTTAGGGCTCGCAGGAAAACATGGGCTATCTTTATTCTTTCTTCTTTCTTTTTTTCATTAGGGAGGTGTACATCTAGTACCCATTGTTTTAATTGATGGGACACTGGTCCATCTTTTACTCCATTTTCTTATTTTTTTCAATTCTTTTGCATAGCCACATGCATCCTTTGAATATAAATAATTTGAGAGATAATGATAAGAACTTAGAGCGATTAAACAGGGGCTGTCCTATGGGGTATATTTTTGGTGTTTTCCTCCCAGTATAGGAGAAAACATTTTTATGATGAACATAGATGAAAGTGGAAGTGGTTGCGATTACTCCAGGATAGGAATAATGCATATGTGGCTGGAGTGTGCAAGTGATCTTGGTTTTAAAAGCATGACAAGACTCGCATGAAGTATACAACAAAGGTTGACTGAACTCAATGCAAAGCAAGCAACATAAATATGCAAAGGGTTTCCTATCTAAATATATCATATATAGCTTTGGTAGGAATTCACACTTTGCCATACAAGTGCTCATCATGTATATTTTAAGTTTTCAAAATAAATCTCCAGAACTTAGTAATGCTACGAATAAGATAAATAGCAGCTCAACCTCCAAAGAAATCAATCACCTAGACTTAGCTCAAACATATGGCTCCACAAGTTTTAGTTTCAGAGTAAATTCTCAGATTAAAACAGCAATATCCAAAACTTGGGAGAATTTAAGGTTGACAACTAGGTACTTGAAAGGAATGACAACAGAGCAACTATTCATCATCTCCAAGACAAAATTTTAGTGTTCATCAATTATAATTGATTCTAACCTAGACTGACTCCGAACATATTCTAATATATAGCTAAGTGTTTATTTGGTTTTAATGATATACATCTTTCTAATTATTTTTGATTGGACTCAAAAAAGACTCTATGACTTGTAGACCTTCATGTGCCCACATATTTTTTGTATTTTTGGAATTTTCCTATGATACTATGGTGAACCTTCATGTGCTCACATATTTTTGATATTTTATGACCATATAAAACAGACTCAATAATCGCCAAGGTATAATTACCTGATAACTAGGGGATGCTCCTCCCCAAGCTAGATGTTTGCAACACTTGGCGTTGGTTGATCTTCAGAGTAAGCTAGCCAGTAGTAGTCCTGGTGGGTGCCACTGGTAGACTCTCTCCTTAGTCATAATGTTGTTCCTGCATAATTATACTCCAACAAGAAAACCAAAACTCGAGGCTTGAATTTAACAAGGGGTCAGCGATCAGCCAATAAGTAATTGATTATTCTTTTGAGTTGATTTTAAATTGATTGGTTCAAGCATGATTTTCTTTTTAGGATTTTCTGATTTTCTTATGCAGCAATCAAATATGTATGCATGATATATATTTTTTTATACCACCACGGAGAATATTTATTCTCATGGGGCTTTAGTTTTTATGATGCAGTAAATAAAGAAATAAATATATATTTTGTTGTTTTATATTTAATGTGCAAAAGTGATTGTACTAATAAATGTATTAAAGCAAAATTACTAATAAATGCTAACTTAATTAAATAACTACCATTCTAACCTTATGGCTAGGGTACGGAATTTAAAGTCTACCGACAGGATTTGGTTAGAGGAGAGTACTTACTCAACAGGTTCATCGTTTGAGGTTATCTCAGTCAATTCCCCTATTTTGCGGTGGTGTAGTAGGTGCTTCTTCTTTCTCCTTCCATCTCATTTCTGTCTCTTCTGCTTCTCTCTTTTCTAGCTCCAGCTCTTGCTTGTTACACTCCCTTAGGTATGCTTCTCTTGACTCTTCATCTTTCTTCATCCATTCTTCTAATCATGCGTGGATCTCTTCTTTCTCTGCCTTAGCAATCTGATCTATCCTTTCAGCTTCCGCTTCCTACTCACTCCAGCGTGGTGCTTGTACGGCTTCCTCTTGCTCCTTGTAGCAGTCTTCATACTTCACAATCTTGCCAGGGAATTCCTTCCATCCATAGTGAGGCTAGGCAGCCTGACGGCGAGCTTGGCATCTTCTCCTGTTGCGTTGCTTCCTGATCTGCTCACGGTTAACAAGTGTTCTAAAATGATAGCGTACCTTTCCCATGGGTAGGTTGAGGTGGATCTGTCCAGACCCGATGTAGATAATAACATTAGCGGTGTAGAGGAACGGTCTTCCCAAAAGAATAGGGGATTCATCGTCTCCCTGCATGTCAAGAACTAGAAAATCTGCGGGTATGTATTTATCTTGAATTCTTACCATAACGTCCTTAACCACGCCTTCAGGGAATCTTAGTGATTAGTCTGCCATCTGCAACTAAATATATGTTGGGTATAGAGGCAAATCAATAAATAAATCATCATATACCTTTTTGGATATTACGTTAACGCCTGATCCAGTGTCGCAGATGGTGCTGGCAAAAGTGGTGTCTCTGATTGTGCATTCAATGATTGGTACACCTGAGTCACCTTTCTTTATTGGGAATGGTTGGGGAAGCATATAATCATTTTCTATGTTGAGAGCAGTGATTACTTGAGCAGTTTCTTCAGGTACATGTCGGGGTTTGTTCTTCCTCCATCTTCTATTGTTCTTCTTCTTGGGTACTGGTTGTTGTTGCTCTTCTTGTTGATGGAATTGCTTCGGGACTGCAGGAGTCTTTTAAGATGCGGTTCTTAAACGAGAATCTTTCTTTGTTGTCCTTGATGGAGAGGACAATCTTGGCATGTTCCGCACAGATGATGGCTTTGGTTGTGCACAAGAATGGTCGTCCCAAGATAATGGGTGCCTTCTCATCTCCTCCTGTCTCCATGATCACGAAGTCAACTGGGACATATGATTGCCCTACTCTGATGATAGCTTCTTCTAGCACTCCCACGGGGTAGCAAATGGACTGATCTGCAATGCTGCAAATGCATATTTGTGTACAACAAAGGATCACCTAATATTTTCTCATAAATTACTTTGGTCATTATGTTGACACTTGCGCCGAAATCGCAGATAGCTTCTAGAAAGCTGTGACAACCTATGGAGACAGGAAAGACAGGTCTTCCAGGGTCTCCCTTCTTCTCAGGTAGTGAGTGATCAATCCACTGTATATCTGCAGGCTCAATTTGGTACTGTATTGCATTGTGAATATAAACAAGGTTAGCAGTTTCTAAATCCTCTGGCTGGCACATTGAACAAAACGAAATTGATGTTGCATAATTTGTTTACTTATGACATGAGTGGTAAGATCAGAAGATTAAGCAGTTATGTTGCATTTAAGTTCATATGGCAGAAAAGATTTAAATTGCTTAACCAATGGAAGGGTTGTCCATCTCTACATAATATATAAGTTTTCACATGAGTATGACTATCATATTCCAAAGATAGAATACAATGTTTAGCACATTTGGTTAAGACTGAGATCAAAAGAATGATGCCATGAACAATCTTAAAGGACAATGCATGTTGAGTTAATTAGGTTAATCCATTAAAGCTGTAACTCTAGCATGTTTGCATCTTCATTTATATGCATACCAAAATCAAGAGGAGAATAGTGACCACTTACCTTAAAATATTACCTTCATTATAAGAGTGTGATGGCACTAAATAATGAAGGGTAGATGACTGGTGGTCCTTTCCTTTTCTTGCATCTTGAGTTGTTCATGAGCATCTTGTCTCTTTATTGCTTATCCCCTTTGCCGTCTTTTGCTTCTTTGATTTTATGACACCTTGTCAGTCCATTCATTATTATGCCTGCAACAGATTAGTGGACAACACATACCCGAAGGAATGTACAATTTTGTAACATAGGTTGTTTGTCCATAATTTTATCATGTTCCATCTATGCTACTAAGAAGATAGTGTTGATATTACGTTAGCATAGATCATGTTCTATACAGGTGTTGACGGTCGTTAAGTACTAATTTTATACCGTCAACTAATGCCAAGGGAAGATCAATAATAGAGGCATAGGAGTTATTACTGACAAATTCCGCGAGTTTTGGTGAATTGTGTATTTTCCAGGGATTATTCTAGAAAGGCTTAAAAGAAGGATTAAAGTGCATAATTATCCCGAAACTTGATCACGACGGAAACATACTTCATCAGCAAGTTAGAAGGATCCAGAACACACCAGAAGCACCGGGGCCCGAGACCCACCAGGGTGGGGCCGGCCAGCGCCCCCCATTAGGGTTTTGGCCCACCTTCTGGAGTCTTCTTCCACCGCCTCTCTGGAGTCATCTGGGCCCTTTGTTCAAGTCAGTTTTATCCCACGGCGCACGTTCATCCCACCGGGCTATAAATAAAGGGGCAGACCCCCTCCCAGAACACCAATTCATTCCTCCTGCTTCATTCATCAAGAGTAGACAAAAGTTAGGGTTTTCAGAGATTAGAAATATGGCTCTAGTTCTTCAAGTTCATAGTTTAGGCATCTAGTAAGGTTAAGTAGTGTTGGGCGCTATGCTCAGGATTCCAGATTTGTTCGTCTGGAGATCGGTAATATTGTCTTGTATCTCATTATGACTTTGCTTTATTTTAATATATTACTACTTGTTCAGTTCTTAGTTCATTCTAGTTGCATATTCGATATAGTTGTGATTGGTGATGATTATTGTCGTATAATCGTAAAGCGCCTAATTTAGTACTCGAGTGAGTTAGGTGGTATACATTATGTGGACGTGGTGTCTAAATATATTGTGTACCTACGGTGGCACCCTGACGTGCCGGGTCATGTGGTAGTCTGCGTAGGTGACAGCTGCGTTGGTTCCTCTGTAGTCCACCCCCGTACGTAGGACGAGCAGAGCACGGTTGCGAAGGAGGTGACCCTTGTGTCTTAATATCCTCATTAGACGATGCTCCTTATGATGTTTTCTAAGTTGATTATGCTATAGATGAAGATGTGTAATGTGGCGTAGGCTGTAGACTTTGTATTTAGTAATTACATAGGTTTCCTTTACTTTAGCCGAATCTCGAGATTGTCTTTTCTACATTAGGTGAGTCTCTATATTCTATCTCTGGAATACCATTTACCTCATTTACTCAGTTATCATTTACCATTTATCATTGACTTATTTATGGCTAAAGCACTATAGTTATGGGTTATCAAAGGTCTGCACATTTATCTTTCCAATCATTATAGTAGATTATCCTAATGAGTAGAATGCCACCTTTATCCTTTTGGCATTAAAACAAATTAATGATACCTCGGAATACTTACCGGGTGAAGTGCTACAATGGGAGAATTATCTGTGCGCTTGCGGATATATTCTATAGTATTATTTTTAGGAGGCAAGTGAAGACTATTTACCTTTGGTTTTTGGCATCATGTTAGGGATGACAACTTAACAGTGACGTGATGTTAAAAATACCAACAAGCATTTCTGGCGCCGTTGCTAGGGATGGCAATTGTATTCATTAGGATAATTTATTGAGTTCGTTGATTTTATTCGTCAGGATATTTATTCTAGAATTTCATAGGAGAGTTCTTCATAGATAATATTAATAGAAAAACATAAAAATAACTATAGACATAAATACTTAGAGATAACCATAACCTTTTGCTTTAGCAGACTTACCTGTGTTTTGTTTATATTTAAATATCTTATATAGGGTAAGTGCAGGATTGGCTGTGTACTTTAACTCTTATCAATCAGGAACAATCATAGGAAGAAGGGTCTTACATTATTTTGTGAAGCCATGGCTGAGAAGACTCTACGTGAATTCTCTGCCTCAAGCACTGAGAATATTCGCGTTGGGCCAACTTTCAACATTGGAAATCAAGATTATGAGATCAAGCCAAGCCTCATCAAAATAGTGTAAACTATCACATTTACTGGAAAGAAAGATGAAGATGCAAGTGTCCATCTGTAGAATTTCCTAGAGATTGGCAACACCATCAACATCATGGGCATTCCTCAAGACGTCGTACTACTTCGTTTGGTTCCATTCTCATTGGAGGTAAAGGCGAAGCAGTGGTTTTATCAGAATAAAGATCGAGTCAAGACATGGGTAGAATGTACAAAAGATTTCCTAGAAAAGTTTTTCCTAGTAAGTAAAACCAATGCACTACGAGGAAAGATTTCAGAATTTTGTCAGCAGAAAGGTGAATCTATTTCAGAAGGCCTAGGAACGTTTTTAAGATTACATATCAGATTGTCTCCCATCATAGGAATGGAAAAGCGGATTCTCATGCAAACATTTTATCACGGACTAACTCAAAGGTCACGTGAGCAACTAGATGCCACTGCTGAAGGATCATTTATGTCACTCACCCCTGGAAGAGCTGAAGATATTATGGCAAAGATAGCAGAAAATCAGAATTGGATAAACAACACTCAGACATGCCATAAAAGTGAAGAAGTTTCAGAGGAAGTGTGTGCACTGTCAACCAACATGGATGTACTGTTGAACTGGTTAGAGCAAAGAGCCAATCATAAAAGAGATCGTCAAGCTATTCAAGATGCATTCAATTCCCAAAATCAATATGAAGGATCTTTAGAAATTGAGTTTGCAAATCCCCCAGAAGATATTAGTACAGTCATCAAGTCTACTTCTCAGAAGCAAGGATGGAATCAACCTCGATCAATCAGTCAAGGTAAGTACCAAGGCAATTCTAATTTTTCAAATCATAGACAACCACCCTTGAGAGAATTAATATTAAAACAAGCTAGAATTAATGAAAGTATTTATAAGAATGATAAAGTTTTAGACGGAATTAATTCTAAATTGGATAATTTCTCTTATGCTGTTAAAGATCAAATATTATTTAATAAAAAGATAGAATTACAAATTGCACAATTATCTTCTACTTTGTTTACCACTAACCATGAGCAAATAAAAGGAAATATCTACTAGAGGAGGTAAGTCTACACGTGATCCACCATACCCAAAAGGGGCATGTAGACCATCACATTTAGTGCAGGTAGAAGAAGAAATTGACAAGGACAAGAGAGAAGAAGAAGTTATACCACCTTCACCAGCAGTTGAACCACAAGATCAAGAATTAACTCAAGATTTTCATGACACAACCCTCCTACCGTTTCCACGCAGAAGAAGAGCTAAAATAGATGATCAATTTGGCAAGTTTGTAGAGGTAATTCAGAAGTTATATGTTCAATATCCCATTGTTAGATGCCATGCAGGTGCCTACATATGCGAAGTATCTTCGAACCATCCTCAACAACAAGGGACCATTACCTTCTACTGAAGTTGTCAAGCTAATGGAGGAGTGTAGTGAGGCAATTCTGAGTTCTTCTCCTACTAAGAAGAAGGATCTAGGGTGTCCCACTATTGATTGTTCAATAGGAGACCAGATGTTCGAGAATGCTTTATGTGATCTTGGAGCAAGTGTCAGCATCATGTCTAAGACCGTCTTCGATAAAATCTACTATTCTACGTTCACACCAACCACGATGTGTTTGCAATTAGCTGACCAATGAGTCCGCTACCCCGCAGGAATCGCAGAAAATATTCCGGTAAAAATCCGCAACTTTTTGATTCCTGTAGATTTTGTAGTACTTGACATGCAGGAAGAGAGGAATATACCCCTCATCCTTGGGCGACCATTCCTAAACACTGCAAATGCAACCATCAACGTCGGAGCTGGAGAGATCATATTCACCATCAATGGTCAAGAAGAGCGATTCGCATTCAAGCCAAGACCGGAGCAATGCCAAACATTGAAGTGTCATGAAGAACAAGATGCAACAACATCTCCGACACCGGAGATTAATCATGAAGAATAATTCAACTGGAGAAGTCCGGATCGGCAGACTCAAAAACCCCGAACCATCGCCAGGAGGTAACTCGGTAGTTATCGGTAATTTAATTCTTGCATTTAAATTTGCATATTTACTTTCTCATAAATTGCATTATTAAAAAGAACTAAAAATAAGCATAGCATGATTAAAGCTTAAGCCCCATGTGATTATTACTAACGGAGTGTTAAACCCCCGTTAGTGAAATTTGCTATGGTGGCAAAAAATTATAAAAAGACCATCATTAGAATTCTAATTTTTCATAGATTCATAAAAGTAATTTAGTTTTTCATTCTTGTGTCATTATACGGTATAAATACGGGAAACATTTGGGACCCACCATCATCACATTAAGTCACATCATGCATTATCATCAACCACCACCTTTCACTACCATCCAAACTTCATTATTTACACATGTACTACTCTCCACTCATGCATTCATCAGAGAAAGGAACCAACTCACATGCATTTGGAAGAGCATCTAGGTGGTGTCGACCCTAGCTAAAGAAGAGAGCCAAAGGTCACCAGGTGGGCCGGCCGGCCCTAAGGCCACGCCGGCCGGCGCCCCTCCTCCATTTCTCTGCCTCTCCTCTCTCTCACTCATTCACACACTCACACACACTCCAGAGGGCACATAGCCAAGTTATTTTGTTGCTCGTGATCACAAACTTCCATAATCCTCTTGTTCTTGTTTGTTCTTGATTTATTCTTGTGTTCTTGTTCGTTCTTGCCGTGTTCTTAATGTTCTTCATTTTACAGGCAAGATGAGCAATAGAATGAAAGGTGCCATTCGATCCTTTGGAAGAGCCCTCTCACGCCGCACAACAAGAAGTCAATCGTCATCACAAGTGCCATCGTTCGTCGGCTCCGACATGAATATCATCCTCCGTCACCCTTCACGTATGATCCGTCATCCTCTTCCCAACCGGAAGAGAGGTATGAACTCACAAGCATAACTCAAATTTCATTATCAACTAGACCCCAGAGAGAGATTTTAAATGTGGTTAAAAACAAGGAATTTACGCATACTCTAATTTTTAATGCCACTTTGCTCCATGAAACCGGAATGGATTCCGAGTTTGAGCTTATTTTTAGAAATGTTGGATGGGACAATGCATGGCAAATTAATGAGCAGGGTAGCAAGTTACTCACTATAGAATTTATTAGCACCCTAGACTTTAATGATGATGAGGTTAATTTTAGAATGTTTAATAAACCTTTCACCCTCTCATGCAAAACTCTTAGTTTAGCATTGGGATTTAATAATCAATGTGTAGTCAATATTTCTGAAACTCTCCAAGACTTTGATAAAGATGATTTTTGGAAGAGTATCACTGCAATGAAACCTGAAAGAAAACAAAAATATACTACTGAAGAAGTTCATCATCCCACACTAAGATTTATGTTTAAATGGTTAGCTTTTACATTCTTTCCTAGAGAGGAGTTAAATACTATTAAACAGGATGAACTACATTTGTTATATATCATGATTAAAAAGAGGAAAGCGTCACCTGTAAAAATGATGTTAAATTATTGGAGAACTGTACCTTCCTTAAGAAAGTGCAGTATTTCTTTTACTTCCTGGATTATTCGTTTAACTGCAGGGTTATGTTTATTATCAAATGCTTCACTTGTTTATATTTTTGATGCCCGCAGAATTATTGGTTATGCTTTTTTCTTTCGTGCTCACATGCTCAAACGTCGAAATAATAAAATAGTTATGATTTATAAAAATTATGACAATGAGTATGAACTGCCAGACAGGGAGTTAGGAATTTATTCTGTCCAGAATTTTGGTTTTCCAGCTGTTAGAGCTAATATTGGCAGGTGTCCATCCGTGCGCATCAGCCGGGCGTCGAGAGCTAATTTCACTGGAATATGTCAATTTTGGTGAACAGGTATCGACGCAGGAGTCACGCCTGCAATAGACTGCACATATAGGATGGGAGAAACAGCCCACATTTCAGTAAGGAGAATCTTCATCGGCGGCAGCAGCAGCAGGTTGGGGAGCAACTGATTTTCAGAGAGGACGAGCATCTTTTTCTACACGCGGGAACACGGACTTCACCACTGGTAGACCATATCCATTCCATGCACCACCAGAAGATGATTACTATCGGCCGCCTGAGCAGCACTTTTCGGCTACCGCTAACGATTTTCCAGCTTTATCTATGCATCTCACCTAACATTGAACAGGGGCAGAATGCAATAAGCGACACACTGCAACAGCACGAGCAGTGGCAGCAGCAGGTCGACGACAGGTTCTACCAGCATGAACAATGGCAGCACAGCACGGACCAACGACTTGATCAGATATATCATGGACAGCAGCAGACGCAGAGCGGATTAGAATATTTGATACATCAGATGGGATACGCGCCGCCACCTCCACCATATTACTGAGCAACATCCAGCTTGGGGGAGATCCCCGCTAGGTGAGTACCTCTCACCTTTATATATATTCTTTATTTCAGTATTTAGTTCGGTCTTTAATTCTGTCAATTTCAATATTGCTAAAAACAACAAAGAAAACCAAATAAAAATTTATTTACCACTTTCTTTAGTTATTGTATTAAAATTTCTGCTTGTGTAAAAATAAAAATCTAAAAAAAATAATAGATTGTATAATTAAGTTTGCTTTAAATTCCTGATTCAATTTGTCTTTAGAATAGTTAGAACTTGAAGCTAGAGAAAAATCAAAAAATATTTAAATTGTTTAAATATAATTTCCTGACAATTGCTTAGTGTTTAAATTTAAACTCTCCTACGAATTGCATGAAATTTATCTACCATGAAAATTTATTCTAAAACTTGATATCAGTGGGTAGCATAAGATTTTCTAAGTAATTGATGGATATGATATAAGAAGATTTGAGTTACTATTTATTTCATCCTAAGTGACACCTAAGCTCCAGACATTTCAAAAATCAAAATCAAAATAAATATAATAATTTGTTCTGCTAATATGATTTGAGTAGACTATTTTGTTATGCATTCATGATTGAATTCACATGCACAAAAAGTTTTCACTCTATGCATAAGTCTCTCTCTTAGAAGTCTAACAGAAAGTGTGGGTTATAAAATTAAAGGATGCCATACCAAAGAGGTATGAGCCTGAAAGATGCCATATCAAAAGGGTATGTGCCAAAAAAAGAAAGAGAGAGAAACAATGGGTGCAAAGACACCCGCCTGAGAGAAAAAAAATGGGTACAAAAAGTATCCGCTGCGGAGATAACCCACACTCTTCAGAAAGACAGAAAAGAGAGGATAATGCATAGGAGTTCAAAAAAAATGAAATTTAATCACATTCAATCATGATGTATAGCTTAGTAGTCCTCTGCAATCTTATTAGTAGGCTCTCATTATTTCCAAAATAAAAATTATATACTTATTCAAAAAAAATCTCTCTGGAGCAATGGTTGAAACAAAAGATGAAAGATTGAGTACTCACTTGATTATTCTGTCTCTCAATTACCGAAGACTTAGTTTACAAGCCCCACGATTGAAAAGAATAAGAATAAGTTTGAAAGGTGGATTAATAAATTTTAATCCGGAGAAGAATTTCTGTTTAAATATTTAAGTATTCGTTGGGAGTTATATATTTTTACTGGAACCCTGAATAAATTATTTCAAGTCAACTTTGCTAAGGGACTAGCAAAGACTTAGCTTGGGGGTATTGTTGATGGTCGTTAAGTACCAATTTTATACCGTCAACTAATGCCAAGGGAAGATCAATAATAGAAGCTTAGGGGTTATTACTGACAAATTCCACGAGTTTTGGTGAATTGTGTATTTTCTAGGGATTATTCCAGAAAGGCTTAAAAGAAGTATTAAAGAGCATAATTACCCCGAAACTTGATCGCGACGTAAACATACTTCATCAGCAAGTTAGAAGGATCCAGAACACACCCGAAGCACCGGGGCCCGAGACCCACTAGGGTGGGGCCGGCCGGCGCTCCCCCGTTAGGGTTTCGGCCCACCTTCTGGAGTCTTCTTCCACCGCCTCTCTGGAGTCATCTGGGTGCTTTATTCAAGTTAGGTTTGATCCCACGGCACACGTTCATCCCACCTGGGCTATAAATACAGGGGCAGACCCCCTCTCCCAGAACACCAATTCATTCCTCCTGCTTCATTCGTCAAGAGTAGACAGAAGTTAGGGTTTCCAGAGATTAGAAATAGGGCTCTAGTTCTTCAAGTTCATAGTTTAGGCATCTAGCAAGGTTCAAGTAGAGTTGGGCGCTATGCTCGGGATTCCAGATCTGTTCGTCTGGAGATCGGTAATATTATCTTGTATCTCATTATGACTTTGCTTTATTTTAATATATTGCTACTTATTCAGTTCTTAGTTTATTCTAAGTTGCATATTCGATATAGTTGTGATTGGTGATGATTATTGTCGTATGATCGTAAAGCGCCTAATTCAATACTCGAGTGAGTTAGGTGGTATACATTATGTAGACGTGGTGTCTAGATATATTGTGTACCTACGGTGGCACCCTGACGTGCCGGGTCAGTGTGGTAGTCCGCGTAGGTGACAGCTGCATTGGTTCCTCTGTAGTGCAGCCCCGTACGTAGGACGAGCAGAGCGCGGTCGCGAAGGAAGTGACCCTTGTGTCTTAATATCCTCATTAGATGATGCTCCTTATGATGTTTTCTGAGTTGATTATGTTATAGATGAAGATGTGTAATGTGGCGTAAGCTGTAGACTTTGTATTTAGTAATTACATAGGTTTCCATTACTTTAGCCGAATCTCGAGATTGTCTTTTCTACATTAGTGAGTCTCTATATTCTATCTCTGGAATACCGTTTACCTCATTTACCCAGTTATCATTTACCATTTATCATTGACTTATCTATGGCTAAAGCACTAGAGTTATGGGTTATCATAGGTCTGCACATTTATCTTTCCAATTATTATAGTAAATTATCCTAATGAGTAGAGTGCTACCTTTATCCTTTTGGCATAAAACAAACTAACGATACTCGGAATACTTACCGGGTGAAGTGCTACAATGGGAGAATTATCTGTGCGCTTACGGATATATTCTATAGTATTATTTTTAGGAGGCAAGTGAAGATTATTTTACCTTTGGTTTTTGACATCATGTTAGGGATGACAACTTAACGTGAAGTGATGTTAAAAATACCAACGACAGGTATGGCTTGAGGTAAAGTAACTTGCAGCAGAAGATAAAGTGAATGAATCATTAATACTCACAGTTCTTCCACCCATAATGAATGAGTTGTGTCTTTCTCTACAAAGTTGTTGAAGTTCAGCATGTGCCCTGTCGTCTCATCTCCGATTCGAATTCACCTCATGACTTACCCAGATTAATTTTGAAAGTTTTGTACAGGGGTTAGTCCAACAAAATATCCAATGTCTACTACAGCATACGAGCGGCTCAAAAATCAACCTAGACACCACGTCTAATTTGACTTAGGAAGGCATTTTAACTTAAGCACCACGCTTAATTCAAAAAACCTTTTGAAAATAAGATCACTCCTAAACTAAGCACCGTGCTTCATTTAAGAGATGTATGAAAGTACTTCAAAGCCTAAACATATACAATAGCAAATAAAGGTAGCATGAAAGTATTATAGAGCGTTATTCAAACAGAAATAAAAGAGCATGATTATTAATTAACAATTTGAACATGGATTAAAAGGGTAAAGACAACCAATATTAGCAACATAAGATTCTCTAAATAAGCCCATTCCCTAAGCTTGAATTTTGCAAAGCAAAGTTAAGTTTGGATGGATTAATGTTGCATGATAATTGGTTGGACATACCTGATGATGTCATCCTTCTGCTTCAAGCCTGGAATGGTTAGTGACAAAATTACCCGATGGAATATTTTTATAATTTTAATTCTATGTTCAATTCAAAAGGGCATTATAGTAAAATTAAAGGTGCAAGCTCAATTCATTTTTTAAGAGTGGTTATTTTAGGACCCAAAGTCAGTTCTTGGGAAACCTGCTAATTATTGTACTTTGAGTTCATGGGGTGTTCCTCTAGAACACCAGCCTTTGTGCACCTATCTCAAGATTACCACGAGATCTACAATATTTATGATAAACATATGCATCTACAACCACCCTTTCGAAAAATTTATGAACAGGTAGAATGAGGAGGTTGAAGATCTCATGTGTGATAATGTTAGAGAGACCAATTGATCTAGGAGATTTCTCATATAAGCATGGATTCGATGAGGTGTTAATGAAGTAATTCCCATGCTCATTGATGTGATCTCCCTTTTCAAATTCCAAGGGTGTTTCTTCATAGATGTCTATAGGCAACAAGTATTATTTCATGTCTACGACATTCATTGGATATTTTATTTTCTAGGATTTCCCATGGATTGGTGTCTCTAAGATTGGTTTCGTCTAAGGCTTTCTCTAAACTTGGATGAGTTATGTTTACTACAGAAATTGATTTAAGCTCACCATTTGAATCTAGACCAAGTTTAGATGCTAGTACTAAGGCTTCGTCCTCTTGCATCCATTCTCCCTTGGTTCAAGCACGATTCACAATTTGTTTCATATTTGAAGATTTACCTTCTTACAGAGGTAATTGATTAGTTGTCTCTCAATGCTAAAAAGGCTTCAAGCCTTCAACTTTAGCAGCAAGCATTTGTTGATGATAGATATACACACAGTCACTATCAAAGGTCAGTAGAGAAGAGGTAACAATTGAGAAAATTGATCCTGACGTTATGCTCAAGTATCCAGACAGGCATTGCATTGGGAGGGGAACTCCAAAACCTTTTGACAACCTACCAGAAATTGTATCTTTCGGTTGTCAACTACTTGATAGATATTTGTCAAAGTGGAGTATTGTGTGCTCCATGCAATCAACTATAATAGATTTGGTTGCTTGATCCTCTGATTAAGTTAGTCAAAAGTCTTTGGTATACCCATTTCCCATTTCTTGGAATCTGTTAGTGCCAATATTAGTGACCTGCTCTTTCCCCATTAATCTTTTTTTGCATCTATGAAAGAAAATTTTTTGCTTCCTCTGATTCAAGATAGATTTAACAAAACATCGGAAAGATAGATTGGGAAAAGATTCACGTAAGATAACATATTGGTGTAGGTTTGTAATGAATTATGACTAGCAACCACGATACCTAGCGCGTGCCGAGCAGCACCACAATGTGTTGGCCGCCACAGGAAGGGCTCCCGGTTTCGCCGCGGCACCGTCAGTCAGTAACCATAGCACCGTTACAAAGCACACAACCAATAAGAAATGCCCACGCGACACAAAGGATAGGTGAACAGATAACCTTAGGCAGAGGGTATCGGCCACGATGATGATGAGGTTAGGTGTTGATAGAGAATATGGTTGAACCTCAAAGGATAAAACAAGAGTCGAGACTTTGATTGGCCACTGCAATACCCGACTTGGGACTTTAACTTCACTCCTACCAATCGATGATTAGTATGGAATCAAAGACAATGAGATAGAAACATAGGATCAAGATTAGAGATACACCCTGGGATATAAGAGAGAATTAGAGCAACAACAAGGTTCAAGGGCACAATCAACATAAAATTTATTAGCTAAACACTAGAGGTCAAAGCGCATCAAACATAACCCACTCGTTACTCAAGTCAAATTTTTAACACATCCTACCATACATACACTAATTACCTTACAAAAATTTTAGTTATCACAAATTTATCAAGGCTGAACCGAGAGCTATCATTACTTCACATGATTTACCATGATAAAGGCAAGTCAAGTAATCCAACAAAACAATCTCATTCCGAACAGCTACACAACAGCTACATGTTTTTACCATAACTAGGGTTGTATACATCCAAAAAGCATGATCTTGGACTTCTAAGAAAATTACTAAAATGATCTACAACTTTGTTATTGCCATATAAGGCAAAATTGAAAATTAACATAGTCAAAAACCGCAAACAAACAGATTTGCATTACATGGATAGAAAATGGTTAACAAAGCTTCAGAGAAGCTTAACTGGACTTTCAGATGTCCAACAATTCTATACCTTAAATTTTGTGAAAGCTAATCAGATTATCTAAAACTTTCTTATTATCTTCTTAAGGTGGTTTAGCACTTAACAAAGTCAACTAATACAAAGGATATGTTGCTGCCCAAAGTTAGACAGATTTGAACACTGAACTGAAGATAACTATAACTAGTGTTATAAGCTACCAAATTAGGTGTTTGTTAACATTTTGGAAATTTTAAGGAAAGCATTACAAATCTTTAGTTGTCACCAAGAGTTGGTTCAGGACATAACTTGGTCAAACAACATTATTTTCAAAACTGTTCAGAACACATGCAAATTCTGACAGTCAGCTTGTGAAGGGCATAACTTTTGTATTCATTGTATCTACATAAAACATACTTAACATTAAGAAAACATCATGACAACTAAAACTACACCCGCAGCCATTTCAGCACAAGTGCACAATGATGCCCCACTTGATCTCTAGGTAAGATCACATTAAATTTCACTTAATACCTAATTCTAAATCATAATGATATATACATATACCTTCCATGTAGATCAAAACACAGCCCATGCATCACAAGAAGCATTAGCCTACTTATCTATTATTGTTGACAGTCGCTACACCCTGTTTTACCGTCAATATTTCACCCATAATCAAGATAAAACCACATGAAATGCAAAGAACCCACCTTGAAACTTACCTAGTTCCACATGTCCTTGGAGAAATCTTGTGTATGCAGGAAAAATGGTGAAATCAAGCAAAACCAAGGCATGGCAAGACACCTCAGCACCTCAACTGCCATGTGGGAGACAGAGGAGGGGCGCCCGCCCTGCCAACAGGGCGCCCGCCCTGTCCAAAGTGCCAAATGGCACTTGCCACCTCACTGATCCGTGTGCCACCCTCCCTAAATGGTCTGCGGCACGTTGAAACATCATCAACGGCTCAGATACAAAGCACGGGGATCCGATGGCCCAATCTACAAGGTGCCCGCCCTGTCAAAGTTGGGTGCCACGTCCACAATCCGAGGGAAGGTGTCCAGGAGTCATCTACACCATCAATTGAAGTCGGTTTTCATCCAACGGTGATCAAGTGAAGTGCCATGGATTGCAGGGCCCGCATGTCATCCTCTCAGGGGCTGCAAACCGTCTTTCCAAGGCACAAACCGACCATGCAACCGCCATAGGGGAGCAAGGACGGCCGTTGGATGCAAGGCGGTGCATCCAACCGGGCGCTCGTCCCCTCCTTCGCGCCACCGCCTTCCACCAAGCCTACAAGTACCCCTGGTGCACTCCTACACTATAAATAGAGGTAGGATCCTCACTTGTAAGTAGAAACACCACTAGAGAAATACTAGAAACACTAGAGAGTAGAGTGTTGGAGAGAAGTTAGGAGAAGGAAGAAGTCTGTGGTGGGGCCGGGGTTGTCGGCGACCTCCTCTGCGGTGTTCTTCACTCTTATCGGTAATAAGGATCCCCTTCTTCATTTACTATTATTTTACTTTAAATAACTCTATACTTGCTCATTGCTTGGTTATAGTGCTCTAATTCCTTGGCCAGAGTTAGAGTAGTAAGTTTTATAGATTAAGCGAGGTGCTTAGGCTATAGCTTACCCTTGAGTGCCGCTAGGCCCACGGATAGTAGTGGTAGGTGCTAGGTGGTGACAGCCCTAGGATCCTCTGTATTCCACCACGTTCGGCCTAGTATCCGGTATAAGCGTAGGACTTCGGGACGTACGATGCCTAATCAGTCGAACCCCGGCGAGTTTAGCATTTTGCGTGTCCCAAGTATAGAAGTCTCTTTGGTATAACAATCATTTGATCTTTTACTGAGATAGAGTTCTTCCCCAAAACTCTAGAGCTACCTAGTGCGTGTTTCCACCTTAGTTATACTTCATTGATTTATCCTTACTAAGGTTATTACCCCATTTATCCATATCTAGATCCTTGACTATCATATCCTTTGAATCACAGAGCCCGCCTTCATTTGGGAAAATATAAATTCGACACCTGGTACTCCAAGGTAAAGTGCTACACGATAGTTCTGTGCGCTTGCAGAATCCCATCACCTATCCTATAGAGCTACCTATAGCATTTTTGGCGCCGTTACTAGAAATAACTTTATTCCTAGTAGCTACGTTAGAAGTGTCAACAACCACATACTTTGAGCATAGGGATTGACAACCCCCGTGACTGCGTTGAGAAGTATTGTTGCCATTGCTAGAGGATAGATTTGGCTACATTCTTTTAATAGCGTTAGTATCTGTCAACAAGCATTTTTGGTGCCGTTGCCGGGGATGGCAACTGTTGAATTCCTTTGATTTGAGTCAAGTCTAGATAGTTATCCTTAGAATCACGAATATGGCCGAAAGGACCATCCGTGAATTCTCTGCACCTTCTACTGCTAATATAGCAACAGGCCCTCGTGTCATCGAGGTAAACACTCAGTTCGAGTTAAAGCCCGCATTAATCACAATGGTTCAAGCTAGCCCATTTTGTGGCAAAGCTCATGAGGATGCTAATGCACACCTCCAACATTTCTTGGAGATATGCAGCACCTTTACCATTAAGGAGAGTAACCCTAGACGCAATTCGTTTGCGACTCTTTCCTTTCTCCTTGTTAGGAAAAGCCAAGCAATGGTTCTATACGAACCGAAATGATGTGGACACATGGAAAAAGTGTTCCAACTCTTTTCTAGTGAAATTCTTTCCTCTAGGCAAGACCAATGCTCTTCGCAATAAGATCTCTAGTTTCCAACAACAAGCCGATGAATCGATTCCCGAGGCTTGGGAACGAATGCAAGAGTATGTCGCTGCCTGTCCACACCATGGTATAGTGGATTGGCTTTTGATCCGAAACTTCTACCATGGATTAACCCCTCTTGATAGGAAGCCATCTAGATGCTGCCGCCGGTGAAGCATTCTTTTCTCTTAAAGTTTCAGATGCGAAGGCTTTGATCGAGAAGATGGTGTCCAATCAAGGATAGAACGAAGAATGTCTGCAACCGCGCAAGCGAGGTATGCATTCGTTAAAGGAAGCTAACACGATTGCAGCTAAAGTGGACCTACTGGCCAAAAGGCTAGAAAATTGCGAGAGGATGCGTACACCTGAGACCGTGCAAGCCATGGAGATTCACATGACGTGTGAAGTCTGTGGAGAAGTTGGCCATTCTGGACTCTATTGTCCTGAGACACATAAAGACCTCAACTTCATCAGCAATGACAACAATTTTCGTTCTTCAAATCAAGGATGGACTCAGCGCTCCAATTCTCAAGGTAACACTTTCAATTCTTCGCAACATCCAAACAACCAAGGTAATAACTACCCTTCTCTTAAAGATCTTGTCTATGGTCAAGGTAGAATGACTGATAGTATAAATAAGAAACTCCATGCTAATGATAGGATGCTAGATAGCATAAATGCTAAATTGTATGATTTCTCTTCTGCTAATTAAGAATCAACTTAGTTTCAATAAGATGCTTGAAACCCAATTAGGCATAACTAGCAGCTGCAATGCCTGAAACATCCATGGAATCTGCTAATCTTGTTACTATTAGTTATCATGGCTATGAACTAGATGGATGGAATTTTCCAACTAAAAAGGGAGATCCTGGAACTCCTGTCATATCTTGTTCTATTCAATCTCAAAAGTTCCATAATGCTATATGTGATTTAGGATCCAACATTAACATCATGTCTAAAGAACATTAAGAAAAGTTGTTCTACACTGAACTAGTACCAACTTATGCATATGTGCAATTAGCTGATCAAACAACTTGCTACATAGAAGGAGTACTTTGTGATGTTCTGGTAAAAGTAAGAAACAACTTTGTGCCTGCCGATTTCATGATTTTAGACATAGGAAATAGGGACAACTTACCCCTCATTCTGGGCCGCCCTTTCTTGAATACTGTGAATGCATGCATATTTGTTGGTAGTGGTAGCATGGATTTCTATATAAATGGGAAGAAAGAAAGATTTGTTTTCTCTCACCGCACCATGCAACTAACATGCAGGAAAATAAGAGTCGATCCATGAGGAGGAGAAAACCAAGAATCTGGAGGAACAAGAAAGACAGAGATGAGGTTAAGAGGGAACCATCATCTACAGCCTCTACACCAGACCCCGCTATCGTCAAAGAAGGACAAGATGAGAAGAAGACATCAGTTAAAGAAGAACCTCCTTCCGAGGAAGGACAGCTACGGGAGTAAGTATTCTATCTCTCTCTCTTTAATTATTGTATTAGCATATTTCCCTTCTTCATGCACTGAATCAATTAATTGTTAGAAGCATGTTTAAACTTATGTCTTGCATTTAAAAAATGTTAGAAGCATGTTTAAATTTATGCCCTGCATTTAAAACAATAATAAAATAGAGATTAAAAAATAATAATAAAATAAATAATAATAATAATAATAATAATAATAATAATAATAATAATAATAATAATAATAATAATAATAATAATAATAATAATAATAATAATAAAATAGAGATTTGGTTTGTCATAGTAGCAATAAATGAAAGTAGAATTAAAAAAAACAAAACATAGTGATCATAATAAGATGCAAAGGAGGAAACAACCTGACCAAGAGGAGAATCTGATCCTGAAGAAGAAGCTAGCTTGGGGGAGCCGTCATCCTCGGCAAGGTATGGTTTCTAACCCCAGCAATTCTTTTTCTTAATTACTATGAGTTATAATGTTCTTGCATAAGAATAAATAAATGAAAATAATGATAAGAAAGAGAACATGCTATGTCTTTGTTGAAATGATGAACAATTGCTCAATGATGATTTGCAAAATCTTGTCATAATCCTTGCTATGAAAGTTTTAAGTATGATTTCTAAAATGTGTCTTAAGTCAAACTCTATTGTGGGTTGCACATGCTAATAACCTAAGTTATGCTCTTGCAAGATTAAAATTGGCATAAGTAGAACATTTACCTGATCTAAGGAATGAGTGAGAACCAACTAGAGATTTTGATTTATAAAATTTAAATTCTTGCTCATGATTCCTTTTTGGAGTTAAATACCTACCATCAAGCCATACATCCACAAACAACTAAGACCTAACAAAAGAAAGAGCCCTTGTCTGCTTTGAGCTTGCTTAGACCTTATTTGATCTAGGTAGAGAAACTAGTCATATTCTTTGATCAAGATCACATACACATGCCGCCTATGTATTACTTCTACACTGGAAGTATACATCTATGCTTCACACACCAATTGAGACAACCAACCACAATCAACTTTTGTCCTTTTGATAGATGGGGAGTATAGGTTACTGAAAAAAAGAAAAAAGAGAGAGAGCAAGTGCTCAAGGAAAACAAAAGAGGACAAATGTCCCATGGGCAGGTGCCCATATCCCTTCTTAAAAAAAACTATGTATTCAGTAACCTTGCTCTCCCCTGTCTAAGGCAAAGGAATAAGTCTCAAGGAGCCCACCAAATAATTTACACTTGCACTTCTTGATCATGTTTTATGTCTTGTTGCTCCCTGTGATCTAAGAGTCTAATCTTGCAATACATTCAGTTCAAGCATGCTTTGCTCCAATCCTATAAACCCCACATAAGCTTAGGATAGACATGAAAAGCTCTTTTGAGCTCTTGTGAGGTCATCACACTAAGGAGTGGTTGAGAGTACCATTAAAGGAACCAAAGCAAGATTTTCTTTTTCAAAAGAATAAAAACTCTCTAGTAAATGGTCTCACTCTACCAAAGTAAGGGATGAAGTATCTACTTATGTATGCTATCTTGTTTTTGCATAACCCATGGTGAAAAAGCTATAAGCTCCATATAGTTAAGAGATAAGATGAATTTCTGAATCATGCTCAATACTAGATTAGTGTTGGTTTGTATGCAAGATCCTTGTGAATTGTTACATTAAAGAAATTCTTGATCCAACATTGCCATGTTAAAATCATGTCTTTGCATGAGGACAAGCAAAAGGTTAGCTTGGGGGAGTTTGTTGACGGTCGCTAACACCCTGTTTTACCGTCAACATTTCACCCATAATCAAGGTAAAACCACATGAAATGCAAAGAACCCACCTTGAAACTTACCTAGTTCCACATGTCCTTAGAGAAATCTTGTGTATGAAGGAAAAATAGTGAAATCAAGCAAAACCAAGGCATGGCAAGACACCTCAGCACCTCAGCTGCCATGTGGGAGCTAGAGGGGGGCGCCCACCCTGTCCAAAGTGCCAAATGGCACTTGCCACCTCACTGATCCATGTGCCAACCTCTCAAATGGTCTGTGGCACGTTGAAACATCATCAACGGCTCATATACAAGGCACGGGGATCCGGTGGCCCTATCAATAGGGTGCCCGCCCTGTCAAAGTTGGGTGCCACAGTCCACAATCCGAGGGAAGGTGTCCAGGAGTCATCTACACCATCAATTGAAGTCGGTTTTCATCCAACTGGTGATCAAGTGAAGTGCCATGGATTGAAGGGCCACATGTCATCCTCCCAGGGGTTGCAAACCGCCTTTCCAAGGCACAAACCGAACCATGCAACCGCCATAGGGGAGCAAGGACGGCCGTTGGATGCAAGGCGGTGCATCCAACCGGGCGCCCGCCCCCCTAGGGGGCGCCTGCCCCCTCCTTCGCACCACCGCCTTCCAGAAAGACTACAAGTACCCCTGGTGCACTCCTACACTATAAATAGAGGTAGGATCCTCACTTGTAAGTAGAAACACCACTAGAGAAATACTAGAAACACTAGAGAGTAGAGTGTTGGAGAGAAGTCAGGGAGAAGGAAGAAGTCTGTGGTGGAGCCGGGTTTGTCGGCGACCTCCTTTGCGGTGTTCTTCACTCTTATCGGTAAGAAAGATCCCCTTCTTCATTTACTATTGTTTTACTTTAAGTAGCTCTATACTTGCTCATTGCTTGGTTAGAGTGCTCTAATTCCTTGGCCAGAGTTAGAGTAGTAAGTTTTATAGATTAAACGAGGTGCTTAGGCTATAGCTTATCCTTGAGTGCCGCTAGGCCCACGGATAGTAGTGGTAGGTGCTAGGTGGTGACAGCTGTAGGATCCTCTGTATTCCACCACGTTCAGCCTAGTATCCGGTATAAGCGTTGGACTTCAGGACTTACGGTGCCTAATCAGTCGAACCCCGGCGAGTTTAGGACTTTGCGTGTCCCAAGTATAGAAGTCTCTTTGATATAACAATCATTTGATCTTTTACTGAGATAGAGTTGTCCCCCAAAACTCCAGAGCTACCTAGTGCGTGTTTCCACCTTAGTTATACTTCATTGATTTATCCTTACTAAGGTTATTATCCCATTTATCCATATCTAGGTCCTTGACTATCATATCCTTGGAATCACAAACCCCGCCTTCCTTTGGAAAAATATAAATTCGACACCTGGTACTCCCAGGTAAAGTGTTACACGATAGTTCTGTGCGCTTGCAGAATCCAATCACATATCCTATAGAGCTACCCATAGCCTTTTTGGCACCGTTGCTAGAGATAACTTTATTCCTAGTAGCTACGTTAGAAGTGTCAACAACCACATACTTTGAGCATAGGGATTGACAACCCCCGTGACTGCGTTGAGAAGTATTGTTGCCATTGCTAGAGGATAGATTTGGCTACATTCTTTTGATAGCGTTAGTATCTGTCAACAATTATCAAGTTTTTTCTAGTCGTATATACATGAAACATGTATATTAACTATTAGTGAGGTTGCAAGCATCTCTTATACATGAATTAAATTCAATATATATATATTTTGAGATCTAGAAGATTAACAAATTATGTCCACTAAATAAATTTCATGTGCTCAAGTTTTATATTTAGATTACTAGGAAAATTTCAAGTCTTTAAAACATTGAAGCATGTGAAAACAAGATAAATTTAAAACTCTTTTTTTTGGCAATACATGGCCCTATTATGCATCAATGTTACAGAACATCAATATACCATCTAAACTTAATTCATAAACCCCCTTATTATTTTAAAACAATTTGTCAAGGACTGAGCAAGTTCAGTTAAATTAATAACTTAGTGATATATATAGCCCGAAATGTGTAAATTTTAACTAGAAGTACAAATATCATAGAGAAACCTACAAGAGAGTTTCTTTAAAATAATTGATCACTAATTAATAATCCTAATTAATCTCAACAATCGGCAAACCTATCTGGATCCTTGAGTCATTTTGCAAATTTTTTTATAAAAAGGGACAAACATAAAAAGTTATGTAGCACTTTGTATCCCGTTCTCCACTTTTTTTTGTAAGTTCTCCAGCGACTTGACAATAGAGAATTTATTTGTTATTATAAATCTTTGTGTTTTATATGCAAATTTGTTCAAATTTTAAAACTGTTTAATTACATAAAATGATAATTGTATTATTTTTAGGATTATGGGAGCAGTTGATAGGAACTTGGGTTGTGTCACTTTTAGCAAAGCTTCAATGCTCGATTTTTTTTAATGGAAATAAGTGTATATTTCTATTTTGAAGGAGTTAAACCTTTTTGGATTAGATCACTTATATTAAAGTATTTTAAATTTTATAATGCATGCTTATTGTCAGATTAATCATGACTATTTTATAATAATAAACTTATTTTGAGATATAAATTTTTGACACTATTTTTTATATAACTAGTCAACCACAAAAATCAAAAAGGTTGAAGACTCCTTGAGTAGTTTTTTTTTGCGACGGAAGAAGAGTTATATTATATGATAGTTGGGTACATCAATCTGTTACAAGCACTTCGAATCACAGAAAAATATCCATGCTGTGAATAGCACAATTTAAAACATAACCTGTTTAATGCTTTGCAGTATGGATGACAGCACAGGCAAACACTCGGCAAATGGCCTGAGAACAAATGCCCAACGAACGACGTCCAACAATCCTGTAGGCGGAATTGAGAAAATTTTTCTTTCTGGCGTCTTCCTTTTCCTTCTTTCTACCACCAAAGAATGAGGAAGATTGATCTGAAACATGTTCTCCCTAGTCTTTCATTATGGCTAGATCTAACCATAACAAAACAGAGAAGAGACTGGAGAAAATTATTCCATGGCGACGACATCATCTCCGCCTCGATGCCACCATCCGGAAACAAATATCTCCATGTCGTCATGTTGATGAAGATGCTGACGTTGAGGTTGCCGCCCTTATCTTCAACGAAGCCGCCACGGAGAAGACGATTCCACCCTTCTTCTTCGCCGTCGCCGAAGAGAGAAAAAGAAGGAGATAAAACTCCAATACCAAGAACTTTGGCATGGAGAGACACTAACCATAATGACTCGATCTATTAGAAAAAACTTATTAAAAACAATGGATCCTCGCTCCCTTCAACCCTCGGCAAGATGCCGGAGGGGAAAGGAGGGGGATCAACGGTGGTGGACAGGGAGCGGCGACGACGGTGGTGGCGGCGACTCTAGGGCACAGGTCCCTGTTGCGTCTGGCCTCTTCTGATCTAGGTAAATTAACCGTTTTGAAAGGATTCTACTCCTTGAGTAGTTGGATGCACATTTGTTTTGGGACAAAAAGAGTACATCAAAAAATGAAGTTTATTTACATTATTATGAGCATCCAAGGTTTTTACAAACTGAGGAGGAGATTAATTCAAACATGTGATCGCTCGTATCCAATTCAAGCCAATCCAAACTAGTTCGTGTGCACATCAATTACAAGAGCACAGACAAATGGAAAACATCAGCTTGAACAAAATTCGTGGATAAGAGAAACTTTGCTTCTCTAAATAGGACACCACGAGATGAAAAGAAAAATCGTAAGAACATGACCAAAGAATCTCTTTTTCCCATTCCTTGAGTCTCAAAATATTTGGGCAAAAACATTAAATTTAAATCATTCTTGTAGAACTTTTATTAATAAAATAAGACATAACAAAGAAGTGATATTGTGCACAAATTTTTGAATAAGATGAGTGGTCAAATTTGGGAAAAAATTCAAACACCTTATAAATTAGAACGAATTTAATACTTACTAGTACTATGAGTTCTGACCCCAGTGACCATTTATCCTGGCTTCGCCCCTGCCTTGAGAACCAAATACCTACTCTTTGCTTCACACTATTAGTCAGCCTTCCTCGTAACCTCAATTGACTCCAAAGTCATACCCACCATGAATATTGTCTTGGACAAGTCCTCTCTAAAAGTTCTGAACCTCAAGTCTCCTTCTCCATCTGAGTCTTGTAGCTGCAAATCTTCCTCATGATTTGACATATCATCAATAGTACTGTCAATTTTATTTGTTTGCCTTTGTCTGCCTTTTTTCCCTTTTGGATCTTCATGCATTTGGCAACTCCCTCCTCCTCTTGCACTTGGTCATTGTTGGCATTTTTAACATCACTATGCACTAGTTTGTTATCCCTAATATTACGTCAGAAATGCTTTGATAATTTTTAATACCACTGGATAAATTGTGCAAGATATATAGATGTAAGTATCCACAATTTAATGCTACCGATTTACATGCAAACTATGTAACTGGTTTTTTCTTCTCTATATTTAATGCTCCATGTATACGTCCAAATATTTGATGTGACGCGATATGACGTGAAAGTTTAAATTTTAAAGAGAAACTAAACAGGGCTAAGTCAGCTTCTAAACTAGTCAAATCAAGGTCCAAAATTCAGACCCGATACCTGATGTCGTATTCGCAGGGACTTTAGAGCAACGTCAATGTATATGGACCAAGTAGTCCATATGTGCAGCTTTTGCGTCAATGATCCTTAGTTATGGTTGTCTTCACAATGTATATGGATTGGGTAGTCCATATATGAGAGATGGAGAAGAGAGAGAGTGCAGAGAGAAGAATCATTTGTTTATTTCTTATGGGCAGCCCATCGGACTATGGGTACCTTTAGCTATGAACTACTCTATGGACTACCTCCACAATATTTTAGCTAGCTGATACACAATTTTTTAATCCCTATGGACTACTTTCTTGAAACATTGTGGTTGCTCTTAGAATTTTTAGTCTGAGAAGTATCGTTGGCGTCGCGATTGTGACGTTTCATGTTCTAAGGGTCTTTTTTGTTTCCACCATAAAATTTACACCCATCACATCGAATATTTGGACACATACATGGAGTATTAAATACAAATGAAAAAATAACTAATTACACCATGTAAATTGAGAGACACATCTTTTAATAAGTCTAATTAATCCATTATTTGACAATATTGTGTTACAGTAAATATTTGTTAATGATGGTTTAATTAGGCTTAATAAATTCGTCTCATGGTTTATAAGCAAGCTATGTAATTAATTTTTTTTATTGCTATCAAATTAAAAATCTTTCCAACATCCCATGGAATATCCAATATGTTACACAAAGTTTTTACACGCGGGATTTAGACACTCCCGAACAATTTTCTTTAACGGCGGGAGACGATTCCTGTCGGTGCTAGGATTAGCGGATGCTAACACCGGCTAATAAACTTGTGTTTTGCGGTTGAGATCACGGATGATGTGCAAGGGAGAACACAAGATTTATAGTGGCCGGTGTTAGCATCCGCTAATCCTAGCACCGATAGTTGGCACGCCAGGTTGCGTGTTGATCCAGGTTGCGGATGGCAGCCAACGTCCCTGCGCTTCCTGCTGGTGCGGTGCTCCGGTTTGGGAGCCTCTAGTTCATGGCCACTGGCCACGGTCTCGAGATGAACCTCGCCCGACCGAGCCCCGTGTCATCTCCGCCTTGTTCCCGGCCCAGCAGGTGGCTGGGGAAGGGACCCCGGCGACACCTCCACCCGTTTCAGGTGACGGAGGGAACGCCACGCGCCGCTCCCACCGAGCTAGGCAGGGGAGGCACAACCGCGTCAACCCGGGCCTCGCTACGGGAGACGCGACCAACCCGGTGCCCCCAGCATGGGGCACCACCTCCATGCTCACCACCAGCCCAACGCCGCGAGCGGTGGTAGTGCCACGCCCTCCCACTACTCTGCGAAGAAATGTGGGATGGGCCACGGCATCGCCCACCATTTCCCTTCTTCCTCATTGGGGAAGGCTGGCGACACCCTCACCATTTCCCTTTGGGCTCCACACTGCCGCGGACGCCCACGTCCATGCCATTCGTGTCTACCAACACGACCAAGCGATGGCATCTGTCCATTGCCTGGAGGGCCTGGGCGACCTCGACCACTCTCCACCGTCCTCTCCTGCGAGCTCACCCAGGGCACGCAGCGGCGGGGAGTCCGACTCCAGCAGCAACCGCACACTTCTTGAGTACCCGGAGGGATGGGACCGCAACGGCCGCGTCTCGCCGTCGCGGTGGGATCTCGGCAGCGACGACGATGACTTTTGGGCGAGCGTGGACTTCTCCGGCGTCCACAACCCCCAAGCCTTCCTCCCCTTCGACGACACGAGGGATAACACCCTCAGCGCCTGCGACTCCTCCGACGAGAGCATCATCGACCCCTCCCGGGAGTGCTATCATTTGGTGCACTCGGAGGAAGCCGTGTTGGAGGACGCCCACTCGGAGAAGGAGGAAGGCGCTCCAGCGGAGCAGCCACAGCTACATACACCACCTCCACCAGCCCTTGGCCCCACTCCTTTGAAGGACCCGGGGGCTGGAACATCCCGTCCCCTCCATCGTTCTCCGGAGCAAGAGAAACTTCGGGAGCTCGAAGCCCGGATTGACGAGGACCGCTTGCGCCTCGCCCAGCTTCGAGCCGCGCTGGAGCACGAGGAGGAGTGGGGTGACGGCGGAGCAGCACGACGCCGAGCCCGCGACGTCCAGGCCCGCATCGTCGCTGATGTGGAGGCCGCAATGCTCCTCCGGAGCATACCTGAGCCCTCCAGCACGGAGGCCTGGCAGCTCAGGGACCAGCTCAAAGGTCTCCTAGAGGACTCCGCTGTCCTCTAGGCAGAAAGCTCGGCATCCTAGCACCGTGGAGCCGAGGAACGCCATCGTGGCGCCCCGACGCGCCATGAACGAGAAGCCTCGGTGCAGCTCGAAGCACCGAGGGTCCCCTCGGTCCACCAGCGGCTTGGCAAGGACATCGACGTCCACGCCATTCTTCAGGCCCGCGGTCGACGAAAGACCGACGAGGCCGCACGAGGCTACAACATCCACCGGGGAGGACGCTATGACTCTGACGAGGACCCTGCGCCCTCACCCGAGCCCTCGGGTCCTCGCGTCTTCCGCGAGGCCATCCGGAGGGCCAAATTCCCACCCCGGTTTCGACAACCGGTGAATATCGCCAAGTACTCAGAGGAGACGAATCCTGAGCTTTGGCTGGCGGATTATCGTCTTGCGTGCCAACTGGGCGGTGCACAGGATGATCTCATCATCATCCGCAACTTAAGTCTGTTCCTGGCCGACTCTGCAAGAGCCTGGCTGGAACACCTTTCCCCACGACTGATCTTCGACTGGAATGATCTGGTCAAGATCTTCGTGGGGAACTTCCAGGGCACTTACGTGTGCCCAGGCAACTCCTGGGACCTCCGCAGCTGCAAGCAGAAGCCGGGCCAGTCCCTCAGGGACTACATCCGGCAATTCTCCAAGCAGTATAACGAGCTGCCCTAGGTCGCCGACTCTGACGTCGTTGGAGCCTTTGCTGCAGGGACGACCTGCAAAGAGCTAGTTCATGAGCTGGGGCGTCAAACCCCCACGAGCGTCACCGAGCTCATGAGGATAGCAACCAGCTTCGCCTCGGGCGATGAGGCAGTAGGAGCCCTCTTCTCCGACCCCAAAGGGAAGCGGAAGGAGGAAGCCCCCGAGGGCTCCTCCTCCTAAGCCCCCAACAACAAGAAGAAGAAGGGGAAGGGGAAGGCCCCCGTCCGCAACGAGCCCCTCGTTGCGACTGTCGAGCCTAGGTTGAAACAGCCGCCCCGTGGCCGCTTAGACGAGATGCTCTCCAAGCCGTGCCCTTATCACAAGGGACCGGTGAATCACACGCTCTAGGCGTGTGTAATGCTCAAGAAGCATTACGGGCGGCAGGCGTTCCAGGACGACGCCGGCAAGAAGCCCGCGGAGGACAAGGAGGGCCAGGGGGAAGGACGACGAGTTCCCCCGTCGACAAGTGCCTCATGATCTTCGGTGGGCCTGGGACCGCTCCCATGCCACGTCAGGGAAAGCGCGAGCGTTGGGACGTCTACACCGTCGGACCAGCGACCCCGCGCTTCCTCAACTAGTCCCTTGACGCCATCACCTTCAGCCGGGACGATCACCCGGACCACGTCCCATCGCCGGGGCGTTACCCGCTTGTTGTCGACCCCGTCGTCGGCAACACGTGGCTCACCAAGGTCCTTATGGACGGAGGCAGCGGCCTCAACATTTGTACGCTAAGACCCTCGATTCGATGGGGATCAGCCGTTCTCTTCTCCGGGCGGTGACATCCCCATTCCACGGGATAGTACTGGGGAAGAGCGTACAACCCCTTGGGCAGATCGACCTGCCCATCTACTTCGGGACTCCTGACAATTTCAGGAAGGAGACCCTTACCTTTGAGGTGGTAGGCTTCCGCGGCACCTACCACGCCATCCTCGGGAGGCCATGCTACGCCAAGTTCATGGTCATCCCGAACTACACCTACCTCAAGCTCAAGATGCCGGGGCCCAAGGGGGTCATCACCGTCGGTGCCTCCTAATATCACGCCTACCACTGTGACGTTGACTGCTGCGAGTACGCCAACGCATTGGTGGAGTTCGAGGCCCTCATCGCCGACCTCGAGGAGCTGGCCAAGGAGGTCCCCAACCCCCAGAAGGCTACAGGAACTTTCAAGCCCGTTGAGGGGGTGAAGGAGGTGCCCGTCAACCCTGGCATGTCTGATGGCAAGGCGCTGAAGATCAGCGCCACCCTCAACCCGAAAAGGAAGTTGTGCTCGTCAACTTCCTTTGCAAGCACATAGAACGTGTTTGCTTGGAGTCCCTCGGACATGCCAGGCATCCCGAGGGAGGTCGCCGAGCACTCCTTGGACATCCGGGCCGGGTCCAAACCGGTGAAGCAGTGCCTGCGCCGATTTGACTAGGAGAAGCGTCGCGCCATCGGGGAGGAGGTGCAGAAGCTTTTGGTGGCCGGATTCATCAAGGAGGTCTTCCATCCAGAGTGGTTAGCCAACCCTGTCTTAGTTAAGAAAAAGAATGGAAAATGGAGGATGTGTGTTGATTATACTAGTTTAAATAAAGCATGTCCTAAGTACCCATTTCTATTACCTCGTATTGATCAAATAGTTGATTCCACTGCTGGTTGTGAACGACTTAGTTTCCTTGATGCATATTCCGGTTACCACCAAATTCGTATGAAAGAGTTCGATGAACTAGCGACTACTTTCATCACCCCCTTCGGCACATATTGCTACGTAACCATACCATTTGGCCTCAAAAACGAGGGCGCAACTTATCAACGTTGCATGCTCAAGGTTTCGGGGGACCTCATCGGGCGAACCGTTGAGGCTTATGTAGTTGATATTGTGATAAAAACTAGGAAGACAGATGACTTGATAGCCGACCTAGAAGAGGCGTTCGAATGCCTCAAAAAGAAAAATATAAGACTCAACCCCAAGAAATGTGTTTTCGGGGTCCCCCGAGGCATGTTGCTCGGGTATATCATTTCTGAGCGTGGCATTGAGGCCAACCCAGAAAAGATATCGGCCATCATACGGATGGGGCCGATCCGCAACCTCAAAGGCGTGCAAAAGCTGATGGAGTGTTTGGCAGCCTTAAGCTGATTCATTTCACGGCTCGGCGAAAAAGGTTTGCCTCTGTATCAGCTGCTAAAGAAAACCAAGCAATTCACCTAGATCTCCGAGGCCCAGGAAGCCCTCGAAAGGCTTAAAACTCTGCTTTCGGAAGCTCCGGTACTCGTGCCTATAGGTCGCTGCTACTAACCAAGTTGTGAGTGCAGCAATCGTCGTGGAATGGCGGGAGGAAGGACACGCGCTGTCTGTCCAGCGGCCGGTCTACTTCATCAGTGAAGTCGTGTCTGAGACCAAGGCGCGCTACATCCAGATCCAGATGCTGGTGTACGCAATCATTCTTGCTCGGCGCAAACTACGGCACTACATCGAATCCCATCCCGTGACCGTGGTATCATCCTTCCCCCTCGGGGAGGTGATCCAAAACTGGGAGACGACTGGGAGGATTGTTAAGTGGGCTATCGAGCTCATGGGAGATGGCATCATCTATGCGCCGCGCAAGGCCATCAAGTTCCAGGTTCTGGCGGACTTCGTGGCGGAGTGGACTGAAACACAATTGCCACTGCTCCCCACCCAGGAGGAGTATTGGGTCATGTACTTCGACGGCTCGATGATGAAGACTGGTGCCGGTGCGGGCATAGTATTCGTCTCACCCCTCGAGGTCCGGCTCAAGTACCTGCTGCGGCTGCACTTCACAGCCTCCAACAACGTGGCCAAGTACGAGGCTCTCGTCAATGGACTCCACATTGCCATTGAACTAGGGATCAGGTGCCTCGAGGTTCGAGGAGATTCCAGCTCATGGTGGACCAAGTGATGAAGGAGTCAACGTGCCACAACACCAAGATGGCCGCCTACTGCAACCTGGTGCGGTTGCTCGAGGAAAAGTTCGACGGACTCGAGCTCAACCACGCCACGCGTAGATACAACGAAGAGGCCGATGAGTTGGCAAAAATCACGTCTGAAAGGGCTTCGGTCCCGACAGCCGTATTCGCCAACGATCTTGTTGACAGTGGATAACGTCAACTTTTATTAGAACTTTAGACACTAAATGATACACGAATACACACTAGTCTAGGGTTTTAACTGACAATTTCCATGAGTTTTGCATATTCTGTATTTTCTAGGGAGTATTCCAGAAAAGCGTAAAAGAGGGATTAAAGTGCGTAAAAGACAAGAAACTTAACCGCGAAGGAAACATCGTCATCAGGACGTGGGAAGGATCTAGAAGACACCCGAGCAACCGGGGCCCCGGAGCCCACAAAGTGGGGCCGGCCGGCCCTGGGGTAGGGCCGGCCGGCGCCCCCTGCTAGACTACAGGCCCTGCCTTCTGGAATCTTCCTCCCACGCTTCGTTGGCACCTAAGCAAAGTATCCCGATGTTGATCTAAGGTCGGTTTGATCCGACGATGCATATAACATGAGAAGCGGATCGATGACGTGGCGGTTCCTTGCCCCCTACTCCACCTCGGCCTATATAAGGACGCCCTAGGCCCCTCCAGAAGGCATTCTACACCCCGGTGCTTTATATTCTCTACATAAATTAGGGTTAGGGTCCCTCTAGTTGATCTAGTTCTAGTTCATCTAGTTCTAGTTCATCTAGTTGTAGCAGTTAGGAGAGATTAGTTATCCTAGATCTAGTCTTGTTTAGAGATTAGAGAGATAGAGTAGGAGAGTCGAGATTCTGGAGGAGTTTCGGCCTGTCGGTGCTTCTTCGTGGCTGTATTCTTCTGGATTCAGCTTCCTCGCCCAGAGCTGCGTTCTGAGATACTTTTGTATTCAACTTCTAATTCAAGTAAGCATTTGTTCTTATTCGTTCTTAAGTTTGCAACTCATATTGAGTGCTTTGATCTTGGTCATTACTTGATTGAAGTAGTATTTCGTAGTGTAGGCGTGGTGCCTAGGCTAGGTTTATTTGTGAATGTCCCCTGATTGGCCGGATAGTGGTAGTTCGCGTAAGTGATAGCTACGTTGATTCCTCTGTAGTCCACTTCCCATTGATAGGATCGATAGGTGTATAAGTGTTTGGTAGGAGGAAACTCTGATTTCCACTATTATTCATTTCACTGCCCAGTTAGAACGATATTATTTAAAGCTTACCGGTTGTTGGAACTAGATAGTCAATAGCTATTTCCTCTCTCTTAATATTATCTAGCATAATTGTAAGGTTAAGTTCATCAGCTTGGTCATTATCACCTACTGTTCCCTGTGGATACGATATTTAAAACCATCAGATAAAATGTGACAGCGGTATATTATCTGTGCGCTTGCGGATAATCTGAATACAATCTTATTTAATAGAGTGCAGTTAATTTATACCAACAAGCAATTCTGAAGCCATTGCCGGGGAACGGTTTGCTGATTTTGACTTAGTTTACCTTAATCTTGTATTATACTTTTATCTTTTCTATTTTATCCCTACCTTTTTATCATTTTATGTTCATCCTTATGGATGCTTTAAATTCCACGCCTATCTATCTATTTGGCATGCGCAAAAGCATTGAGCCACTAAAATCTGTAGAGCCTATCACAACACCTGGCTATGAGCTGCGCCCATGTCTAATTAATATGATTCAGGATAAACCCTTCTCGGGAGAAGCTAACGAAAACCCATACTTACACCTATGAGAATTCGAGCAGACCTGTGCATGCTTGCACATTGCTGGCATGTCTGATAAGACCTTGAGATGGAAGCTTTTTCTATTCTCTTTGATCGGAAGAGCTAAACGTTGGTATAAACGAGCCGTAGGAAATATGCAAGGGGATTGGGAAACTTTATGCTCTGAATTTTGTTTATATTTCTTTCCTATCCATAGAGTAGTTAACCTTTGAAAAGAGGCTCTAACTTTTAGGCAATTAGAACAAGAATCTCTTAGTGCATCATGGGATCGTTTTAATGAACTTATTACATCTGGCCCTGACCTTTGTTTTTCGGACCCCGTACTTATTCAACATTTTTATTTGGGTCTTACCAAGAATTCTAGGGAATCCCTTGATTTATCCTCTGGAGGAGCCTTTCCTTATTTGCCTATAAGTAAAGCAAGAGCAATGATTAACAAGGTTGCTCTAGCTAATTCCGAGTTCCCCGAGGAAGAGAAGGAATCATACCCCAAACAAGCAGAGGAAGTTTTGGTTGCTAAAACACAACTACTCCAATCCCAAGATTTAGCTATCAATCCCAAACCATCGAAACCCCACTTTGATGATTTAGACTTCCAATTAGGTAAGATGCTTATCAATCAATGTACATCAGATCTTCTCGGAAGAGCATCTTGGAAAAATGTCGTCAACTTCCTTTCCCCCCTGAAAGACATTGGGAAGAATACAGGGATGGCATGTCTTGTGATGCCATAGAAGGAGAGCTAAGCCACTTAGGAATCAACTCTATCTTCTCCCGTTCTATGCCCACATTAAATGTCTCATCTGAACCCATCTCAAAACCCATCCCTGACCCTGATGATCCTTCTTCTGCTCTCTCTCCTAAGTCTCATAATGACCATGGGATCCCATTAAGACATCCCAAGAATAAGAGTCATGAAGATTATTGAAATGACCAAGAAGAGCTATGACAATGGCAGGAATGCATAGAATATACTAGAAACACATATGCTATTGTCAAAAAATGGATGGAAGAGGACAAAGCCTTAGTACTAGCATCTTTACTTGGTCTAGATTCAAATGGTGAGCTTAAATCAATTTCTGTAGTAAACATAACCCATCCAAGTTTAGAGAAAGCCTTAGACGAAACCAAACTTAAAGACACCAATCCATGGGAAATCTTAGAAAATAAAACATCAAATGAATGTCATAGACATGAAATAATAGAGACAAACTTGTTGCCTATAGACATCTATGAAGAAACATCCTTAGAGTTTAAAAAGGGAGATCACATCAATGAGCATGGGAATTATTTCATTAACACCTCATCGAATCCATGCTCATATGAGAAATCTTCTGGATCAATTGGTCTCTCTAACATTATCACACACGAGATCTTCAACCCCCTCATTCTACCTGTTCATAAATTTTTTGAAAGTGTGGTTATAGATGCATATGTTTGTCATAAATATTGTAGATCTCGTTGTAATCTTGATATAGGTGCACAAAGACTGGTGTTCTAGAGGAAACCACCCCATGAACAAAGGTTTCCCAAGAACGACTTTGTGTCCCAAAATAACCACTCTTGAAAAATGAATTGAGCTTGCACCTTTAATTTTACTATAATGCCCTTTTGAATTGAGCATAGAATTAAAATTATAAAAATATTTCCTCGGGTATTTTTGTCACTAACTATTCCAGGCTTGAAGCAGAAGGATGACATCATCAGGTATGTCCAACCAATTATCATGCAACATTAATCCATCCAAACTTAACTTTGCTTTGCAAAATTCAAGCTTGGGGGAATGGGCTTATTTAGAGAATCTTATGTTGCTAATATTGGTTGTCTCTACCCTTTTAATCCATGTTCAAATTGTTAATTTATAATCATGCTCTTTCATCTCTGTTTGAATAACGCTCTATAATACTTTCATGCTACCTTTATTTGCTATTGTATATGTTTAGGCTTTGAAGTACTTTCATACATCTCTTAAATGAAGCACAGTGTTTAGTTTAGGAGTGGTGATCTTATTTTCAAAAGGATTTTTGAATTAAGCGTGGTGCTTAGGTTAAAATGCCTTCCTAAGGCAAATTAGACATGGTGTCTAGGTTGATTTTTGAGCCACTCGTATGCTGTAGTAGACATTGGATATTTTGTTGGACTAACCCCTGCAGGAAACTTTCACAATTAATTTGGGTAAGTCACGAGATAAATTCGAATCAGAGATAAGACAGGGCACATGCTGAACTTCAATAACTTTGCAGAGGAAGACACAGCTCATTCATCATGAATGGAAGAACTGTGAGTATTAATGATTCATTCACTCCATCTTCTATTGCAAGTTACTTTACCTCAAGCCATGCCTGTATAGAACATGATATATGCCAATGTAATATCAACCCTATCTTCTTAGTAGCATAGATGGAACATGATAAAATTATGGACAAACAACCTATGTTCCAAAGTTATACATTCCTTCGGGTATGTGTTATCCCTAATCTGTTGCAGGCATAATAATGAATGGAGTGACAAGGTGTCATAAAATCAAAGAAGGAAAAGACGGCAAAGGGGATAAGCAATAAAGAGACAAGATGCTCATGAACAACTCAAGAAGCAAGAGAAGGAAAGGACCACCAGTCATCTACTTTTCATTACTTAGTGCCATCACGCTCTTATAATGAAGGTAATATTTTAAGGTAAGTAGTCACTATTCTCCTCTTGATCTTGGTATGCACATAAATGAAGATGCAAACATGTTAGGGTTAGAGCTTTAATTGATTAACCTAATTAACTCAATATGCTTTGTCCTTTAAGCTTGTTCATGGCATCATTCTTTTGATCTCAGTCTTAACCAAATGTGCTAAACATTGTATTCTATCTTTGGAAGATGATAGTCATACTCATGTGAAAACTTATATATTATGTAGAGATGGACAACCCATCCATTGGTTAAGCAATTTAAATCTTTTCTGCCATGTGAACTTAAATGCAACATAAATGCTTAATCTTCTGATCTTACCACTCATGTCATAAGTAAACAAATTATGCAACACCAATTTTGTCTTGTTCAATGTGCCTAAGGATAGAGAAAATAAAGAGATAGATTCGGTTCTGTTGGTGTTTTTCCACCAGCAGAACCCATGCACTGGATCTCTACTTTGGTTTTGCAAACAGGACAACACTTCGACCAAAGTTTATTGATTCCCAAAATTCTACAAGTGAAAGTTCTATGAACATGCACACCGAGCAAGATGCTGCCAGATCCAACAATTAATGCTCTACTCCAACCTGCTGGACAAACAAAGGATAAAAGTGACATCATCATCACAAGGGGTGCAACCATCAAGACCTCCATCTCTAAGACGGAGAGATACACAAGAGTGGAAGAAAAAGTGCTAATGGTAGACTTTAAATCCCACACCTTTGTCATAAGGTAATATGATAGTTATCTAATTAATTAGTATTTCTATCTACATTAGTAATTTCACTTTAGCATATTCATCTTTATGCATATCAAAATGAAAATAAAAAATAAAAATCTTTATTGTCTTATTTATTGCATCATAAAATATTAAATCCCCACGTGAGTAAACTTATGGTAACCCTGTAGGAGTATTTACTGTGGTGGCATAAAAAATGATAATAGCATCTGTATTTACCTTCTTGCATTATGAAAATCCTAAGCCCCATGAGAATAAATATTCTCAGTGGTAGGCATAAAAATAAAATATACATCATACTTTTCTGCATAAGAAAATCAGAAAATCCTAAAAAGAATCCTGCTAAAACCTATCAATTTAAAATCAATTCAAAAGAATAATCAATTACTTATTGGCTGATCGCTAACCTCTTATTAAATTCGAGCCTCGAGTTTCGGTTTTCTTGTTGGATTATAATTCTGCAGGAATGACACTATAACTGAGGAGTGAGTCCATCAGTGGCACCCACCAGACTGCTACTGGCAAGTTCAATCTAAAGATCATCAACACCAAGTATTGTAAACATCTAGCTTAAGGGAGGAGCATTCCCTAGTTATCAGGAAACTAATACCTATGCGATTATCAAGTATTCTTTATATAGTCATAAAATACCAAAAATATGTGAACACATGAAGGTTCACCACAGTATCATAAGAAAATCTAAAAATACCAAAAATATGTGGGCACATGAAGGTCCACACTTTTTAGAAAAAACCTAAAAATATGTGGGCACATGAAGGTCCACCCAATTAGAAAACTTCTGCTGGAAATATAAAATCAGTCACTTACCATGGAGTGGTATTAAACCTAACCCCTCTCCATAAGATTTGGTATTTTTGTTGGAAATTGAGTTTCACAGGAAAATACAAGATCAAAGGGCTAGTCAACCCGACGCCCTTACACTGCCAATGCACTTGCTCCCAGAAGGATCACTCAATTTTGTATCATCAAAAACCCTGTCAAACATCCAGCTTGGGGGAGGGCACCCTCTATTTAAAATCCAGCTAAGTATAAGTTTCCCACCTTATTATTATTGTACCATATCGTTTTTTTTCGCGTGAGTTAGCTAGTAAGATAAAACTTGAAAATCAAATAAAAACTTAGCTATATATTAGAGTGGTCTTAGAGTGTGTCTATAGTCATTCTAGGTTAGAGTCAAATAAAAACTAGAGAACATTAAAATTTTATCTTAAAGATGATGAATAGTTGCTCTGCCTGTAATTCCTTTCAACTGTCTAGTTTTCAACCTTAAATTCTCCCGAGTTTTGGATACTACTATTTTGGCTTAAGAATTTACTCTGAATTTGAAACTTGTGGAGGCATATGCTTGAAGCTAAGTCTAGGTGATTGATTGATATGATACATGAAGGTTGAGCTGCTATTTATCTTATTCCTAGCAATATTAAGTTCTGGAGATTTATTTTAAATTTAAAATCTTACATGATGAGCTCTTGTATGACAAAGTGTAAATTCCTACCAAAGCCATATATGATACATTTAGAGATAGGAAAACCTTTGCACATTTATGCTTGTTTGCTTTGCATTAAGTTTAGTCAACCTTTGTTGTATACCTTATGAGAGTCTTATCATGCTTTTAAAATCAAGATCACTTACACACTCCACCCACATATGCATTACTCCTACTCTGGGAGTAAGCGCAATTATTTTCCACTTCCAACCAGATCCACCTTAAAAATGCTTTTTCTCCTACACTGGGAGTAAACGCCCAAAAATATACCCTATAGGACAGCCCCCTGTTTAATTGCTCTAAGTTCTTATCATTATCTCTCTAATTATTTATATTCAAAGGGATGCATGTGGCTATGCAAAAGTATTGAAAAAAAGGAAAAGGAAGTAAAAGATGGACAAGTGTCCCAACAATTAAAACAATGGGTACTTAGATGCCCGCCTCTGTTGACGGTGGATGACGTCAACTTTTATTAGAACTTTAGACATGAAAGAACACATGAATACACACTAGTCTAGGGTTTTAACTGACAGTTTCCACGAGTTTCTGCATGTTCTGTATTTTCAGGGGCCATTCCAGAAAAGCGTAAAAGAGGGGTTAAAGAGCATAAAAGACATGAAACTTAACCGCCAAGGAAACATCATCACGAAGACCCTGGAAGGATCTAGAAGACACCTGAGCAAGTAGGGCCCCAGATCCCACAAAGTGGGGCCAGCCGGCCCTAGGGTGGGGAGGGCCAGCGCCCCCCTGCTGAGTCTGGGCCCCACCTTCTGGAATGTTCCTCCCACGCTTCCTTGGCACCCAAGTAAAGCATCCGTACGTCGATCTAAGGTCGGTTTGATCCGACGGTGCACATAACATGAGACGCGGATCGACGACATGGCGGTTCCTTGCCCCTTCCAGAAGGCATTCTACACCACTGTGCTTCATATTTTCTACATAAATTAGAGTTAGGGTCCCTCTAGTTGATCTAATTCTAGTTCATCTAGTTGTAGCAATTAGGAGAGACTAGTTCATCTAGATCTAGTCTTGTTTAGAGATTAGAGAGATAGAGTAGGAGAGTAGAGATTCTAGAGGAGTTCCGGCCTATCGGTGCTTCTTCGCGGCTGTATTCTTCTGGATTCAGCTTCCTCGCCCGAAGCTATGTTCTGAGGTACTTTTGTATTCAACTTCTAATTCAAGTAAGCATTTGTTCTTATTCGTTCTTAAGTTTGCAACTCATATTGAGTGCTTTGATCTTGGTCATTACTTGATTGAAATAGTATTTCGTAGTGTAGGCATGGTGCCTAGGCTAGATTTACTTGTGAATGTCCCCTGATTGGCCGGATAGTGATAGATCGCGTAGGTGATAGCTGCGTTGAGTCCTCTGTAATCCACTTCCCGTTGATAGGATCGATAGGTGTATAAGTGTCTGGTATGAGGGAACTCTGATTTCGCCTCTTATTCATGTCACTGTCCAGTTAGAACGATATTATTCAAATGCTTACCGGTTGTTGGAACTAGATAGTCATTAGCTATTCCTCTTTCTTATACTATCTAGCCTAGTTGTAGGGTTAAGTCATCGGCTTGGTCATTATCACCTACTGTTCCTTGTGGATACGATATTTAAAACCTCCAGGGTGAAATGTGACAGCGGTATTATATCTGTGCGCTTGCGGATAATCTGAATACAATCTTATTTAAGTAGAGTGCAGTTAATTTATAACAACAAGCATTTCTGGCGCCGTTGCCGGGGAACGATTTGCTGATTTTGACTGAGTTTAGCTTAATCTTGTATTATACTTTTATCATTTCTATTTTATCCCTACCTTTTCATCATTTTATGTTCATCCTTATGGATGCTTTAAATTCCACGCCTATCTATCTATTTGGCATGCGCAAAAGCTTCGGCCACCAAAATCTGTAGAGCCTATCATAACACCTGGCTATGAGCTGCGCCCATGTCTAATTAATATGATTCGGGATAAACCCTTCTCGGGAGAAGGTAACTAAAATCCATACTTACATCTACGAGAATTCGAGCAGACCTGTGCATGCTTGCACATTGCTGGTATGTCTGATAAGACTTTAAGGTGGAAGCTTTTTTCTGTTCTCTTTGGTTAGAAGAGCTAAACATTGGTATAATCGAGCCATAGGGGATTGGGAAACTTTATGCTCTGAATTTTGTTTATATTTCTTTCCCATCCATAAAGTAGTTAACCTTCGAAAAGAGGTTCTAACTTTTAGGCAACTAGAACAAGAATCTCTTAGTACATCATGGGATCGTCTTAATGAACTTGTTACATCTGGCCCTGACCTTGGTTTTCCAGACCCTATGCTTATTCAACATTTTTATTTTGGTCTTACCAAGAATTCTAGGGAATCCCTTGATTTATCCTCTGGAGGAGCCTTTCCTTATTTGCCTATAAGTAAAGTAAGAGCAATGATTAACAAGGTTGCTCTAGCTAATTCCGAGCTCCCCGAGGAAGAGAAGGAATCATACCCCGAACAAGAAAAGGAAGTTTTGGTAGCTAAAACTCAATCACTCCAATCCCAAGATTTAGCTGTCAATCCTAAACCATCGAAACCCCACTTTTATGATTTAGACTTCCAGCTAGCTAAGATGCTTATCAATCAATATACATCAGATCTTCTCAGAAGAGCATCTTGAAAAAAATATCGTCAACTTCCTTCCTCCCTGGAAGACATTGGGAAGAATGCAAGAATGGTATGTCTAGTGATGCCATAGAAGGAAGAGCCAAGCCATTTAGGAATCAACTCTATCTTCTCCCCTTCTATGCTCACATTTAAAGCCTCATCTGAACCCATCTCTAAACCCATCCTTGACCCTGACGATCCTTCTTCTGCTCTCTCCTAAATCTCATAATGACCCTAGGATCCCATTAAGACATCCCAAGAATAGGAGTCATGAAGATTATTGGAATGACCAAGAAGAGCTACGACAATGGCAGGAATGCATAGAACATACTAAAAACACATACGCTATTGTCAAAGAATGGATAGAAGAGGACGAAGCCTTAGTACTACCATCTAAACTTGGTCTAGATTCAAATGGTGAGCTTAAATCAATTTCTGTAGTAATCATAACTCATCCAAGTTTAGAGAAAGTCTTAGACAAGACCAAACTTAGAGACACTAATCCATGGAAAATCCTAGAAAATAAAATATCCAATGAATGTCGTAGACATGAAATAATAGAGACAAACTTGTTGCCTATAGACATCTATGAAGAAACACCCTTGGAGTTTGAAAAGGGAGATCATATTGATGAGCATGGGAATTATTTCATTAACACCTCATCGAATCCATGCTCATATGAGAAATCTCCTGGATCAATTGGTCTCTTTAACATTATCACGCACGAGATCTTCAACCCCCTCATTCTACCTGTTCATAATTTTTTGAAAGGGTGGTTGTTGATGCATATGTTTATCATAAATATTGTAGATCTCGTTGTAATCTTAAGATTGGTGCACATAGGTTGGTGTTCTAGAGGAAACCACCCTATGAACTTAAAGTACAATAATTAGAAGGTTTTCCAAGAACGACTTTGTGTCCTAAAATAACTACTCTTGAAAAAATGAATTGAGCTTGCATCTTTAATTTTACTATAATGCCCTTTTGAATTGAGCATAGAATTATAATTATGAAAATAGTCGTTTGGGTATTTTTGTCGCTAACCATTTCAGGTTTGAAGTAGAAGAGTAACAATGCAAGGTATGTCCAACCAATCATCATGCAATATTGAATTATATCCATCCAATCTTAACTTTGCTTTGCAAAATTCCAGCTTGGGGGAATGGGCTTAATTAGAAAATCTTATGTTGCTAGTATTGGTTGTCTCTACCTTTCTAATCCATGTTCAATTGTTCGCTTTTTCGTCTCTAGATGAATAAATCTCTATAAGTGCTTTCATATCACCTTTGTTTGCCATAGTAAGATTTGGTTTGGAAGTACTATAAATACTTTCATTGGCATTTAAATTGAGCGTGGTGCTCAGGTTAAAAACGCCTTCCTTAATTAAAACTAGACATGGAGTTTGGTTTGGTTATTGAACTAGAAATTGCTGTAGTAGACATTGGATATTTTGTTGGACTAACCCCTGCAGGAAACTTTCACAATTAATCTGTGTATGTCATGAGGTGAATTCGAATCAGAGATGAGACAAGGCACATGCTGAACTTTCATAACTTTGCAGAGGAAGGCACAGCTCATTCATCATGAATGGAAGAACTGTGACTATTAATGATTCATTCACTTGATCTTCTACTGCAAGTTACTTGAACTCAAGCCATGCCGGTATAGAACATGATCTATTCTAACATAATATCAACCCTATCTTCTTAGTAGCATAGATGGAACATGATTCTGGACAAACAACCTATGTTCCAAAATTATACATTTCTTCGGGTATGTGTTGTCCACTAATCTGTTGCAGGCATAATAATGAATGGACTGATAAGGTGTCATAAGATCAAAGAAACAAAAGATGGCAAAGAGGATAAGCAACAAAGGAGACAAGATGCTCATGAACAACTCAAGATGCAAGAGAAGGAAAGGACTACCAGTCATCTACCCTTCATTACTTAGTGCCATCACGCTCCAATAATGAAGGTAATATCTTAAGGTAAGCGGTCACTATTTTCCTCTTGGTCTTGGTATGCACATAAATGAAGATGCAAACACGTTAGAGTTACAGCTTTAATTGATTAACCTAATTAACTCAACCTGCTTTGTCCTTTAAGATTGTTCATGGCACCATTCTTTTGATCTCAGTCTTAACCAAATGTGTTAAAATATTGTATTCTATATTTGGAAGATGATAGTCATACTCATGTGAAAATTTATATAGAGATAGACAACCCTTCCATTGGTTAAGCAATTTAAATCTTTTCCGCCATATGAACTTAAATGCAACATAAATGCTTAATCTTCTGATCTTATCACTCATGTCATAAGTAAACAAATTATGCGACACCAATTTCGTCTTGTTCAATGTGCCTAAGGCTAGAGAAGAATAAATAAGAAAATAGATTGGGTTCTGTTGGTGTTTTTCCACCAACAGAGCCCATGCACTTGATCTCTACCTTGGTTTTGCAAACAGGACAACACTTCGAGCAAAGTTTGTTAATTCCCAAAATTCCACAAGTGGAAGTTCTGTGAACATGCACACTGAGCAAGATGCTGCCAGATCCAACTATTAATGCTCTACTCCAACCTGCTGGCCAAACAAAGGATAAAAGTGACATCATCATCACAAGGGGTGCAACCATCAAGACCTCCATCTCTAAGACAGAGAGATACACAAGAGTGGAAGAAAAAGTCCTGTCGGTAGACTTTAAATCCCGCACCTTTGCCATAAGGTAATACGGTAGTTATCTAATTAATTAGTTTTCATAATTTACATTAGTAATTTTACTTTAGCATATCCATCTTTATGCATATCAAAAAGAAAAAATATTATAATAATAATAATAATAATAATAATAATAATAAAATCTTTATTGTCTTATTTACTGCGTCACAAAATATTAAAGCCCCACGTGAATAAACTTATGGTAACCTTTGTAGGAGTATTTACTGTGATGGCATAAAAAAATAATAATAGCATATGTATTTACTTTCTTGCATTATGAAAATCGTAAGCCCCATGAGAATAAATATTTTCAGTGGTGGCATAAAAATAAAATATACATCATGCACACATATTTACTTTTCTGCATAAGAAAATCAGAAAATCCTAAAAAGAATCCTGCTAGAACCTATCAATTTAAAATCAACTCAAAAGAATAATCAATTACTTATTGGATTATCGCTAACCCCTTATCACATTCGAGCCTCGAGTATTGGTTTTTTTGTTGGAGTATAATTATGTAGGATAATACTATGTCTGAGGAGTGAGTCCATCAGTGGCGCCCACCAGACTGCTGCTAGTAAACCTAATCTAAAGATCATTAACACCAAGTATTGCAAACATCTAGCTTGGGGGAGGAGCATCCCCTACTTATCAGGTAACTATACATATGCGATTATTGAGTCTATTTTACAAAGTCATAAAATACCAAAAATATGTAAGCACATGAAGGTTCACAATAGTATCATAAGAATATCTAAAAATACCAAAAATATGTGGGACATTTTTTAGAAAAAAGCAAAAATATGTGGGCACATGAAGGTCCACACTCTTAGAGAAGTTTCCTAATTGGGTAAAGAAGCTTAAACTTCTGCTGGAAATATAAAATCAATCACTTACCATGGAGTGGTACTAAACCTAACCCCTCTCCATGAGATTTGGTATTTTTGTTGGCAATTGAGTTTCACAGGAAAATACAAGATCAAAGAGTTAGTCGACCTGACGCCCTTACACTGCCGATACACCTGCTCCTAGAAGGATTACTCAATTTGCAACATCAAAGACCCTGTCAGACGTCAAGCTTGGAGGAGGACACCCTCCATTTAAAATCCAGCTAAGTATAAGTTTCTCACCTTATTATTATTCTACCATATCGTTTTTTCGCGTGAGTTAGCTAGTAAGATAAAATTTGAAAACCAAATAAATACTTAGCCATATATTAGAGTGGTCTTAGAGTGTGTCTATAGTCAGTCTAGGCTAGAGTCTAATAAAAACTGAAGAACATTAAAATTTTATCTTGGAGATGATGAAAAGTTGCTCTGCCGAAATTCCTTTCAAGTATCTAGTTTTCAACCTTAAATTCTCCCGAGTTTTGGATACTACTATTTTGGCTTAAGAATTTACTCTGAACCTGAAACTTGTGGAGGCATATGCTTAAGCTAAGTCTAAGTGATTGATTGATATGATACATGAAGGTTGAGCTGCTATTTATCTTATTCCTAGCAATACTAAGTTCTGGAGATTTATTTTAAATTTAAAATCTTATATTATGAGCTCTTGTATGACAAAGTGTAAATTCCTACCAAAGCCATATATGATACATTTAGAGATAGGAAAACCTTTGCACATTTATGCTGCTTATTTTGCATTGACTTTAGTCAACCTTTGTTGTATACCTTATGAGAGTCTTGTCATGCTTTTAAAATCAAGATCACTTACACACTCCACCCACATATGCATTACTCCTACTCTGAGAGTAAGCGCAATCATTTTTCACTTCCAACCAGATCCACCTTAAAAATGCTTTTCTCCTACACTGGGAGTAAACGCCCAAAAATATACCCTATAGGACAGCTCCTGTTTAATTGCTCTAAGTTCTTATCATTATCTCTCCAATTATTTATATTCAAAGGATGCATGTGGCTTTGTAGAAGTATTGAAAAAAAAGAAAAGGGAGTAAAAGATGGACAAGTGTCCCAACAATTAAAACAATGGGTACTTAAATGCCCGCCTCCCTATGAAAAAAAAGAAAAAAAAGAGAGAAAAAGAAAAGAAGAAAAAGAAAATAAAGATAGCCCATGTTTTCCCGCGAAAGTTTTAAGTTCCAAGAGAGAGACCTATTTTTAAAGAGCAAAAGTAGAATTAGGATTAGCCACCTTATATACACCTATCCACCATATTCCATACACATGCACATCTTGGTTTGATTGTATGACTTGACTCTCTGTGGATCCGTTGTTTGACTTTACAATATATGAATTGCAAGTATGCTCATCTTTGTTATTGCCACTCCTATAAGCTCCACTATAATACTTAGTTGTAGGAAGGCATAACATCAATAATGCCTCAGTGAGATCCATAAATACCACATATATTAACAGACTTGAGGGTGTCATACAATTAAGCTCTGAGCTTTATTTCAAAAACTTGCAAAACTCCGGAATATTGGTACTGTGAAGAATTTGAGACATAGTGCTTGACTTGATTGTTCTATCTTTCGATTGCTCAAGACTTATGCAAAAGCTGAAGCCCCATAGTTAAAGGTAAAATGGGTGAATTCGAGGGTTAGAGCAGTTTTGTCTAATCCGGAGGAGAATTTCTGTTTGAAAGCATGTGTACTTGGAAGGCATGAAGCATTGTAGCAACTCCTGATCCAAGTTTATTAGCAAGTAGGCTTAATTTGTTTGCCAAGGGACTGGCAAACAGGTAAGCTTGGGGGTGTTGTTGACGGTGGATAACGTCAACTTTTATTAGAACTCTAGACATGAAAGAACACATGAATACACACTATTCTTGGGTTTTAACTGACAGTTTTCACGAGTTTTGCATGTTCTGTATTTTTCAGGGGCTATTCCAGAAAAGCATAAAAGAAGGGTTAAACAGCATAAAAGACATGAAACTTAACCGCCAAGGAAACATCATCACGAAGACCCTGGAAGGATCTAGAAGACACCTGAGCAAGCGGGGTCCCAGATCCCACAAAGTGGGGCCGACCGGCCCTAGGGTGGGGCCGGCCGGCGCCCCCTGCTGAGTCTAGGCCCCACTTCTGGAATGTTCCTCCCATGCTTTCTTGGCACCCAAGTAAAGCATCCCTACGTCGATTTAAGGTCGGTTTGATCCGATGGTGCACATAACATGAGACGCGGATCGATGACGTGGCGGTTCGTTGCCCCCTACTCCACCTCGGCCTATATAAGAATGCCCCAGGCCCCCTCTAGAAGGCATTCTACACCCCGGTGCTTCATATTCTCTACATAAATTAGGGTTAGGGTCCCTCTAGTTGATTTAGTTCTAGTTCATCTAGTTGTAGCAATTAAGAGAGACTAGTTCATCTAGATCTAGTCTTGTTTAGAGATTAGAGAGATAGAGTAGGAGAGTAGAGATTCTGGAGGAGTTCCGGCCTGTCGGTGCTTCTTCGTGGCTGTATTCTTCTGGATTCACCTTCCTCGCCCGGAGCTGCGTTCTGAGGTACTTTTGTATTCAACTTCTAATTCAAGTAAGCATTTGTTCTTATTCGTTCTTAAGTTTGCAACTCATATTGAGTGCTTTGATCTTGGTCATTACTTGATTGAAGTAGTATTTCGTAGTGTAGGCTTGGTGCCTAGGCTAAGTTTACTTGTGAATATCCCCTGATTGGCCGGATAGTGGTAGTTCGCGTAGGTGACAGCTATGTTGATTCCTCTATAGTCCGTTAATAGGATCGATAGGTGTATAAGTGTTTGGTAGGAGGGAACTCTGATTTCCACTCTTATTCATTTCAATGCCCAGTTAGAACGATATTATTCAAAGGTTACTGGTTGTTGGAACTAGATAGTCAATAGCTATTTCCTCTTTCTTAATATTATCTAGCCTAATTATAGGGTTAAGTTCATCAGCTTGGTCATTATCACCTACTGTTCCCTGTGGATACGATATTTAAAACCTCCGGGTAAAATGTGACAGCGGTATAATATCGTGCGCTTGCGGATAATCAGAATACAATCTTATTTAATGGAGTGCAGTTAATTTATACCAACAGATCTCTGCAAGTCTTCAGTCAACATCGATCCCTCGGGAGGCAGGGGAAAGAAACCCCCGAGCCCCTGGGAAAACTCGGAGTGTCTTCAAGCCACGGAGATCCCTCAGGGGCTGCCAACCCCTCTGACAAAGAGGAGCCGCCCGGGACCGAGGCTGAAACCAACGACGAAGCCGAGGCGATGGAGATTGAAGCCGAGATGGACGACGACGAGCCAGATTGGTGCGAGCCACTGGTCAGTTGGCTCGTCCGATGTATTCTGCCCTTGGACAAGACCAAAGCTCGGCGGCTGCCACGAAGAGCCAAGTCCTTCACGATGATCGACGGCGAACTCTACCGGCGTAGCCCTTCCGGGGTCCTGCAACGCTGCATCTCTTTCAGCCAAGGCAAGCGCCTGGTCGAGGAGATACACGCCGGGGCCTGCGATCACCACACCGCACCGAAGACACTCGTCGGCAACACCTTCCGACAAGGTTTCTATTGGTCAACTGCCGTGGCCGACGCTACCTAGGTAGTACGCTCCTGCGAAGGGTGCCAGTACTACGCTCGGCAAACTCATCTCCCGGCCCAAGCTCTCCAGACGATCCCCATCACTTGGCCTTTCGCCGTGTGGGGACTGGACCTTGTCGGGCCCCTCAAAAAGGTGCCCGGGGGCTTCACCCACCTATTTGTCGCCATCGACAAGTTCTCGAAGTGGATTGAAGCTCGACCGATCGCCCAGATCAGTTCAACCCAAGCTGTGTTGTTCTTCACCGACATCGTTCATCGGTTCGGCGTCCCGAACTCCATCATCACCGACAACAGAACGCAGTTTACCGGGAAAGAAATTCCTGGCATTCTGCGACGACCACCACATACGGGTGGATTGGGCGGCGGTAGCTCACCCGAGGACGAACGACCAAGTGGAGCGTGCCAACGGCATGATCCTCCAAGGCCTCAAACCGAGAATTTTCAACAAGTTGAATAAGTTCGGCAAGAGGTGGCTGACCGAGCTCCCCGCGGTGATATGGAGCCTAAGGACCACGCCGTGCGAGCCACGGGCTTCACGCCTTTCTTCCTGGTCGATGGCGCCGAGGCTGCTGTGCTCCCCACAGACTTGGAATACGGCGCCCCAAGGGTCCGAGCCTACGACGAGCAAGGCAATCAGATCTCTCGAGAAGACGCGCTGGACCAAGTCGACGAGGCCCGAGACATCGCCTTGCTGCACCCGGCCAAGTACCAGCAAATGCTACGAAGGTACCAAGCTCGGCGCATTCGAGGCCGAACCTTCAGCGTAGGCGATCTGGTGCTGCGGCTCAGGCAGGATAACAGAGGACGCCATAAGCTAACGCCACCATGGGAAGGGCCATTCGTCATCGCTGAGGTGCTGCACCCTGGAACGTACAAGCTGGCGAACGAGAAAGGCGAAGTCTACGACAACGCTTGGAACATTGGACAGCTACGTCGCTTCTATCCCTAAGATTCCGAGCATTGTACATCTTGAAATCAATAAAATATCTGACTTCTTTTTCTCGTATGATTTTAAGATTTTTCACCCGAGCCCACCCTCAGGAACGGGTGAACCGTGCAACCAAAAGTGAGGCTCAGCCCTATCTCCAATAGGGCCGACCCTCCCTCGGGGGCTAGAACGGGGGGAATCCCCGGATTCCCCCGAGACTAAACGAATTCGAAACTCAAAATTTCAAAACTGTTGAAATTTTTACCTCCCAAGTTCGCTTCTTACCTGAACCAAACGCACGCTTATAAGTCTTGGATGAGCAAAGGAAGTCCCAGAGGGCAGAGCCAGCCGAGCCATGAGACCGCCTATGCCTCCGGGTTACGGCATCTCCACTCACCACTCTACGCCTAAAGACAACTTGCGCTCAGAAAAGAACTTATAAGAATAGCGCTTGTAAGGGGAGAAGGCTCGGGCGGTATCGATCGAATCCTTTTTTTCTAAAGCTCTCGCCCTACCGATATCCCTAGGACCACGCCCGAGTCTATGTCGCTAAAACTACGACGCCCGAAAGGTCCCCCGAGGCTCGATAGCCTGGGCTCAGGGTCGGCGAGGAAAATGCTTAAGGAAAAATGCTAAACAAAAATGAATTAAAAAACAAGCATGCAGCAGATATTTACATAAATATCGAGGCCACGAAGGGCCGCATGATTGTCTCTTACAAATTTTTTCGGGCACAATGGCCCAATTTCTCTAATCTAGGTCCAAAGGAGGGAGCTTCACGTCTTCTTCAAGGAGGGCCGCCAGCGCTGTCCCAGGGACCGCCATCGAGTTGATCAGCGCCAGGAGCTCGTCGTCAGAGGCCTCGAGGAAACCCTCGCTGACGGCGTCAGTGTCAAAGTTCTCATAATGAGACTTTGCCACCGCCAGCGTCTTCTGGACACCTGTCAGGAGGGCTTCTTTGAGCTAGTCGCCCACCCTTCCGTGGAGGGCTTCCAGGCGGCTCCTGAGCGAGCTCCCCGAGGGCTCACCGCCGGTGCCAAGGGCGTCACATAGCGCACGTGCCACCCTCTGCAGGTCCTAGTGTTCGGCGACCTCGGTTTCATGCGCAGCGTTGAGGACGGCGATGGTCCCTTGCGCGCTGACGGCTCCACCTTTAAGGCTGCGGCGACAAGACGGTTAAGCTGCAATGGAAGATAATGGACGATCAGAACGAACGAAAGGTAAAAAAGGGTAAGGCTTACCTTCGACCTCCTCCCGCGCCTACCCTGCCTCCTCCCGGACGGCATCGACCTTGCCCACCGCCTGGTTCAGGGCCACCTGGGAGCGGTCCAAGTCCGATGACAGAACATCCACGGCGGCCTCCTTCTCGGCGGCGAGCGTCCGCGTGGCGCCCCGCTCCCGAGCTGCCTCGGCCAGGGCGGCCTCCAGCTGCTAGACACGCTCCTCCAGGGGAGCGACTCGGCCCTGAGTCTCCGCGACCTCGACCTTCAAGGCGTCGCGGTCGAGGTCTAGGTCGGCGAGCCGAGCCGTCGTGCAAGCGAGCTCTTCTTGGGAGCGGGCAAGGGCCCAGCTCTTCAGCTCCAGCTGCTTCCAGAGGCTAGGGCCCTAGCGGAGGAAGCAGGACTTCTTCCAGGAGGTCATCATGAGCTCCTAAGAAAGAAGTAGAAGCAAGCCAGCGGGGAAAACGAAAACGCCGGCCGGAAACACCAAGGCAATGAAAGAGGCAAAATAAGTGCACTCACCTGGAGTCGCTCCTGGAAATCCGAGTCAATGGAGTCCGCGAGAAGGCGTAGACTCTCTGACCACTGGGACTTAAGGTCCTGGAGGGCGTCCCAGTGAGCGGCCTCGACGTCGTCCCGCAACGTGAAGACCGGCGGGGCATCGCGGTTAGCCCGGTTGGTCCACTCGATGCGGGAACCCGTCAGCACCTGGGGAGGGGCCCCCCGGACGACCAGTGACATGGAGTCCACGGGGGGCGGCACCGCGACCTCGGATGACAGCGGAGCATCGACGTCCACTGGCCGCAGCACCGGTGTCGGCCGGCTCCAATGCAGGAGCGGTGGTCGCCGCCCCCGAAGCGTCCCCGAGCGTGACGACGGGCGCCTCGAGAGCCGGAGCCGAAGCCGTCTCCTCAGCGACGACCATGGCTGCAACGACCAGGAGATGGGGACACCTCTGGTGCCACTAGGGCCCTCGGACTGGACGGGCCTCCGCCGAGGGAACCTCCTCAGCCGCCAGGCGGCCCGCCTCTCCAGCGGTGCTCCGGGCCTACACCTTCAGGACTTTCCGGTGCAAAACCTGGAGAGCCGACCCAGGGCGCTTCCTAGAACGAGGCAGGGAAAAATCGGCATTCGCGACACAAAGAAAGAAAAATGGTAAAGGAACGATTCGAAAAAAACTACTTACTTGGTCTTGGGGATCGCCGTCTTCTTCGCCGCCCTGGTGCTCGGTGGAGCGGCAGGCCCGACGGACGACGTGGGCTGCATCGTCGGCGGAGGGGTGGGCAGCACCTCGACGTCGGAGTCGTCGCTGCCTTGAGATGCCCCTAACGGCGGGGGCCCCGTCTGCCCGCCAGGGTGTCACCTCGGCGCCGCCGTCCCTCGGCAGGGACGCCCTGGTTCGGGCGGACCCCAGCTCGAGGTCCGACGTCCTTTCCCCGCTCCCTCTGGCTTCGGTTGTCACGGCAACCAACGACGAGTCTGGTGGGAGGGTCCGCTGGAATGAGGGCCCTTGGGCCCCACCACCAACCGTGGTCGAGGGAGCAACCTCGGCCGCCTCGGGCGCCGGGCCTGAGCTCGTTCCTGGACCCTCTGACGGGCCCTCGTGGCCACCGGTCGGTGGATCCTCGGCCCCGACGGCCTCATCAACCAACACCACGCCTCCAGGCCCGGCCTCCAATAACTTCGCTCGGGGGACTCGGAATATGGCCCCGGCTGCTTTCGCCGGCGGGCGCCGACATAGGAGCCTTCCCCGGCTCGTCGGTGCCCACCGCAGGGTTTGTGGCCACCACATACTGGGTGGCGTCATCATCATCATCGTCTTCTTGTTCTTCATCGTCCTCGGAGGGAGACTCCTCTTCCGGTTCCCCAGCCTCCTGCTGGCGACGGCGAAGCTGGGCGAGCCTCTGGGTCTGACGAGCCTGCTTCCTCCTCTCCGAGGTTCTCTTGTCCTTCTCTGCCTTTTGCCTGCTCGCCCTAGAGGCGGTTCTAGGCCCGAAAGACGGCATCCTCCGGGACCGGGGGCAGAGAGGGCCTTCCCTCCCTCGAAAGGCCCTACGCCAAGAGGGGAAGAAGGATCAGAAAAGGAAGAAAGGCGGACAATCGACGAGAAAAGAGAGATCCTTACCAGCGAGATGTACCCCGGGCGTGGGCGCATGGCCACCCTCTTCAGCTCGTCCCGGGTGGGATGACCGCTTGCCGTGTATCTCACACGGTGCATGATCTCATCGGAGCTGAGGGTCTGATTCAACATCGCCGTGCCGTCCCTTGACGCTCCCTCCACCATCTCATACAGGGCGAAGTCAGGCGCTCCATCAGAGGCAGCACTATCCGCACGTGGAAGTGCGCGACCACTCCGGCCGTCGTCAAGCCCCGGTCCCGCAGCGTCTGCAACGCGGTGCAAGGTAGGGATTCAGGTGCTTGGCGTCCCGCGATGGGCACCCCCACTTCCATCGTGGAATGGGGGCAGGAGATCACCTTCCCCGTATACTCAAGAAAGGCACCCTCGTCGTTGCGCAGGTAGAACCAGCCGTCATGCCACCCCTTATTGGAGGACTGGGCCTTGCAGGGGATATATTCGGCGGAGCGGAGCGTGAAGTTGCAGCCCCCAGTGCTGACGATCTTCCGTGGGTTCCCCGCGCCGAACGACTTGGTGTACGAGTTGACGCGGAAGAGATACCGCCAAAGGTCCCAATGCGGCATCACCCCAAGGTAGCCCTCGCAGACGGCGGCGAAGATCGCCACCTGCGAGATGGAGTTGGGGGTGAGGTTGTGCAGCTCCTAGTTCGTTGGAGAAGAGGAGCGCCCGGCAGAACCGGCTCGGCGGCGACCCGAGCCCCCGCTCATGGAAGGCGACGAAGCTCACGACTACCCCTTGAGGGGCCGCGGCTCCTGGTGGTTGCGCGGACAGCGCGATCCACTCTGGACGCTGTGGGTCGGTGCGGTGGCGGAGGAGCCCCAACGTCATGAGGTCCTCAAGCTGTCCCTCCGTCACCGAAGAGGGGAGCCAAGGCTCCACCTCGAGCGGGGCGACGGCAGCAGCGGCGGCGTCAGTAGGTGCTGGAGCGGCCATTGCGAGAGGAGAAGGGCGCGAGAAGAGGGAAAGGACGCCGGCGGTGAGGGCGAGGAGCTAGCGAAGGGCTCTGGACTATGGAGACGAAGAGGCAAAGGCAGGCGAATGCAGGAGAATGGCTAAAGTAAAAAGAAAAAGGAAGCGGTTTTTCCTTATATACTTAGGCCACGAACCCGAAGCGGATGTGGTGAATCCACCGCATTAAATGCAGCGGGCCCCACCACGACTCTCCTGCATTGCCTGCCGACTTCGCGCACTCAACCGTCCCGTCTACCCCGAACCATCGCGTCCGTCAAGCTTCCCTCCTCAAAAGGTGCGTTGAATCATTACGCTAGCCTCCTCGTTTTCGACGATATCCTCCTTCTTGATGAAGGAACCCCGGGCTCGGGCACCCGTTACGTTCCCAGGGGATCGAAGACTGGCCCTCTGTGGCTCGAACAGTCGCTCTAGGGATACCGTGTTAGGGATAGCAAGTGGGTGGGATCACTAAACGGTCAGTATCCCGACGCCCAAGCGTCAAAAGGGACACCCCATGCTGTGTCCAAGTCCCAGCAGCGAGTCCGATGATGTGGGATCCCCTCGGGGGAGGCATCAGGCCCTCGAGACCCGTCGTAGGGACCCGAGACCCATAAATCGACCTTCAGGGAACATTTGGAGTGTGCTCAGGCCACTAGCCGACCCCCAACGAATGAGGCACGGACCTCCTACTTGGACTAACCCGCTTGCAGCTCACCGGAAGTGCCGACTCACGCTCACCGTGGGAAGTCGAGCATGACCAAACCTTCCTCTTCTCGAAGAAGAGCGTGAAGGTCGAACTTAAAAAGAACCCGATCAACTCCCGATACGAAAAAGGGGCTCGGGGACTCTCTTTGTAGTTTGGCAGGATAAAAGACACTCTCGGATCAGCCGTCTACCCGCAGCAAAGGCTCGGGGGCTCCAGCACCAGGAAAACTCCTACCAAGGGACAAATCACCAGCGAGCAAGAAGGCACCCGAGATTCTACAAACATGATTTCAAGCCCTTAAAGGGATATATTATCCCTCCAAGGCCTCGGGGGCTACACCCGGCGGGTGCGCTCGCACGCACCCACCGGATAAAATAAACAAACTCTACCAACACGACAGGAGGAACTACCTTGAGCCTCTGGAGGAGTGCCTTCACTCCATCACAGGCTCGGGTGCTACTGTCGGGTACCCAACTATGGGGTACCCAACTTCAACGCAAAATCACACCTCCCAAATAAAGCCCGGCCCAAGAAGGCGCCAGCCAAGGCCCACGCGGGGGAACGTCCCGCGCGGCCTAAGACAGAGCCACGCGGAAGCACATCATCTCCCCCAGGCGCGCAGACCCCTCGGGAGAGATTCTCCGATTCGTCCGAGCCTCCGCGACAGGGCTTGGGAAAGCAAGGCTTGGGCATCTGGTTTTCGATTCGCCCGAGCCCCCCGCTACATGCAAACTCCCTCGGGTGCACCCCTCGGGTTCGCCCGAGCCCTGCTGACGTCAGCAGGGCAAACTTGACGGCCAAGGGACCTCTCTGACCGCTTTACAAGCACGGCCCCATCGGGTGGGCCCCTTGACGCAACTGCGCCCCGAACGTGCACGTTCGCCGTACCGACTGCCATACCTCATCTGGCAACCGATCTAACGGTCCAACTTCTCCCACGCCTCTACAGGGACGGTCAACCGTACAACCCCCTGGGCTGACGAGGAGATTCTCCAACTACGACGGCGACTGCCATACCCCGGCCGCACGTGTGGCACCAGAAAAAGGGGAACGACAGCCGCCCGGCCAACCCGGGGGAATGGGCAAGCCTTACGATCAGGCTCGCCTACCCCCTGGAAAATACCTCACGTGGGAAGGGAAACGTCCGAGGGAGGACACTCCCACCGCTCCATCCCATCACGCCCCGACGGCATCAAGGTCTCCCGAGCCTCGGGAGCTAATACTCAAAGGTCAACCTATCTACTCATTGCACTGTGCAGGGTCGGATGCGACGGTATGACGTAGTGCCACGCAGCAAGACATGCTCCGCACAGTGTGCCACCTTAGAACTCACCAATGGAACAGCGGAAGATCAGCCGAATGACTAAGACCACACCTTCGAGGCGCCAAGACGAGGGCGTGGCTGACGATAGCCACCGGCCACCACTATCTCCGCCATGCCGAGCACTGTAACCACAGAGCATCACATGTAACTCTAACCTCTCCCTTGTAACTATAAAAGGGAGGGCAGAGGCCGATCACAGCACGAGGACTTCAAGTCGCTCACTACAACCTACAAACATAAGAACACACACACACAAACATCCCACACACTCACAAGAGACTTGGGAGCTCCTCCCTCTCTCGACTAGGCTTGTAACCTCTACTACAAGCACCCCGGTGTAAGGCAACACGACTCGACTCACACTGGACGTAGGGCATTCTTTGCCTGAATCCGTATAAATCCTGTGTTCTCCCTTACACACCATCCGTGATCTCAACCGCAAAACACAAATTTACTAGCCGGTGTTAGCGTCCGCTAATCCTACCACCGACAATTCCTATACAATAGTTGTAGATCAATCATAGAATAAGAGTTTCTACGAGGTCTAGGAGGTTTCGGATCTGGTTTAGACCTCGTAAATCACATCCAAACACTGCTAGAACGTCACTGTATGAACACAGTTTGTGAACCCTGCTGATAGCCTGACAAACCTAAGTTTGAGCGTGTTTATCTCCTAAACCATCGGGCTTATGGTTGAAGTATCCCTTAATAGAAGTTGGAGTGTACTGCGAGGAGAAGACACACTTTGGCTTTGTTCGCTGGAGTTGAAACTAAACATTAATTTTGACTAATGCTGATTTAAGCTCAGACGAATAGAGCATTTGTTTAGACCGTGGGACTCAATGCTCGACTCTTTGCGTTGAACCTGGCTTTGAAGTCGACTAGTCGAGCACGTGGGTGGCCATGCCCGAGCCCGACCAGGCCTGCACCCTGGACCCTGCCCTGCACGGCGCCATGTGCGCCCCTGCCCAAGCCGCTGCACATCTGCCCATCGCTACCCCGAATGCTCGCCTGGCCCGTCTGTCTTCGTCGCGACGCGTCATGAACGCACGTGTGCGCTCCGCCGTCACCAGCACGTCTGCATCCTCACCACGCCGCCTCGGGCACCATCGTCCCTCGGTCTTGCCCCTACATCCGCGCCCTACACACCACCGTCCTCCGCCACCCTGGCTCGCCACATAGCTGTGCCGCCGTAGACGTCGCTACTCGCTACCGCCGTGGCGGTCGTCGCCTGCAGGCCGCCGGCGCGCGTAGCCGGACCGTCCCGGGAAGCCCCAGAGCATCCTGCCGCATCCCTCGACCGCGGGCCGGCCTTGGCCAGCCACGCCGCCGCCCCCTTGCACCGGCGAGCGCTTTCCCAGGCCAAATCGGCTTCCTGTTAAGGCTTTCGGTGGTAGGATTGCCGAGGTTAATGGGCCTTAGCGGCCCTTGCGGTACTGTTGGACGGCACCGGCTGCCGCATGGCTGCGGGTAGATTGGGCTCTCTACCATGAAATTATTTGGCCTTGAAATATCATAGGCTCGTGGCGCTTTGGGCCGTCAGCCATGAGGTCATGCACTCATGTTCATACAAGATATCTACCGTCTCATGTTGAGAGGTAGTGCGAGTACTCCGTCTCCATCAGTCCATCCACAGAGCTAAATGCCTGAATAGGTGAATTTCATAGCAGTATCCGAGTATCGGTACACGAGTAACAGTACCGGCTGAAACATGTCACTCATGCCACCAATTGAAGCCTTGAAGGGAGCAGTCTTTTGAAGAAAAATCTTCTGTTTCCTTACTCTGTGGAGAAAGAATAGCTACTTCAACGCGTAATGAAGCGCGCCTCAACCGTCGCGCGCACTGGGCCTGGCCCATTCACCCATGGTCTGCCGCCGTCGACATGGCTTCCTGCAGTTCGCCGACGCCCTCCCATTAGCCACGTCGCTCCGGATTAGCGCATTGCCTCTTCCTCGCGGCCTCCGCCCTTGGGTTCTCCTCACCGGATCCGTCAGGAGTTCCTCGGTTCCAGCAACGGCGCTCCTGCATTCTCAGGTCCGTTCCAATCGCGCTTATATGCTACTCTTCTTCCTCCCCGATTTATTAGCCCTCGTCCGCTCTGCTGCTGCTCCAGCTATCTGCTGTGCGCCGGCCGTTCCTTGCATCTTTACCAAATCGGAGATCGATTTGTGGCCCTTCCTCCTGCGCTCCGTCCCCTCCGCCCAGCCCGCTCCGCAATCGCGCTAATCGACCTGCTTCAAGTTCTAGCGGCAGCACAGCCATTTGTGTCATCTCCCCGTCGTCGCCCTTTCCCTCGCCTCCTCCAGTGCCTCTTACTATCTCCGCATCTAGCACGGCAACATCGGCTTTGCCACCAACGATGAGGGGCTCTTTCTTTTTCGTTTTGCTCTACCTCTGATCCTCCTCCTTCCATAAATTTATTTGGTTTTCTATTCTAAGGTTTGCTCATCCATGTATGGCCATGCACTGTTCGACTGCTGCATCGACCTGCAGCGCCGATTGGATATTACTAGAATACAAGTAAGTGCTCTCATCTCCCCTGCACCCCTTCTTCTTGGACTGATATACTAATTTGTTTTTCATACAGTTCATGTTGTGGTGCTTTACTGAAATTGGGGATTGGTGAGGTTCAGGTGAAGTACAAATCCTTTGCTATATGTAGATGAATTCCATTCTATCACTCTTTGTTTACTATTTCATGTCCTGCTCTTGGCCCAGTACACTCCGAGTTCACGTGGACAATGGAGGACCTGTCAGGCGATGTAGGAACTGAACTGCACACAAATGTAGTTCAGTGGATTACTTACCTCCACTACAGAGATTTGTCGGCTCTAATGTTTTTGCCTTCTATGGGAGTGTAATTCATGGTTGGATTTGTGTTCTAGCTTTCAATGCTTTTCCATTGGCCTTTTGTTGTTGTAGGTCCCATCCCGGTTGCTGTGTGGCTGACTGTGTTCTTCCAAGAGCCATGCAACATGTAAAATACAACTGGACATGTAAACATGCAGCCTTTTACATACATTCTGTCATGTGAGCGTCAACCCTTTTACATACATGTAAATTAGTAAATTACCTCTGAACTTGCTGTGGTTTTACATATGGAATTTGTATCTAGGCTACCTGGCAAAATCAGTTCTAGATGCTTCAACGACCTATGCTATTTGGGTCTGCAAATCTGATTTCTATAGTGTGCTTTAACCTGTATACATTGTTTTAATCTTCTTCTTTTTTAAAAAAAATGCAATATTAATGATGTACACCTGTAAATTTATTCAAATGATACATTTCCACTCTTTCAGTGTCAAGTATAGATGATAAGTGCTTTTTATAGCATAGAAGTGAAGCATAACCTTTCCTGCAAAATACATTAGGTAGTTCAATGATAAGAGTCGCTCAAGTTCAGAGCTTTTGTGAGTAAATGGCAAGATCCCTCAAATATGTAATAGTCACTTCATTTTTACTAGTGCTCCACCAGCTTGTGAGATGGATGCTCTAACAACGTAGGACTGTCTCTAAATAATATACATGCAAATACTGAGAGCAGCAGGTAATAGGAAACCATAACTAGAGATTAGTTTTCATAGAATTTGCTGCTGAGCCGCTGCCAGCGACCCAGTATTCATTTAACCAAAACTCACATGATGTGCAACCTGTCCAATGCTTCTTTTTTTTTTTTTTAACCTGCACATGATATGTCCTGCATAGCTAAATTCTGTTTTCTATATGAAAGACAAAAAGCACCTCGACCTCACCAAATTGCCTCACAAAGACCTTACACACACTTATAGTACATACGCTTCATCCTTCGAGTACCAGATCTACTTTTTCTTTTCATGTATGTCAATGCAGGCATCAAGCGGTCTCCTCAACAACCCTCCTCCTCAAAAGGTTTACCATTTTGGTCACCATAATTCTGACTCAAAACTTGAGCTATTTGTAAGAGCTTGCTTTGTACAGCTTAGTGAATTCAGATATGACCATATTAGCATTGCTTCTATTCATGTGTTTTTAGCACAGCGAACGAATAAGATTGTGGTTCTCTCTTTTGTTTCTGGAATTTTCATGGTTGCCATGTCCTTTTGATTGCTAATACTTGAATTGTTGTCCTCGGTACGGCTAACACTCTGATTCCAGACATGTATAATTGTAATTCACACCAAGGGCCACTGCCTGAATGCTTGTGCAACTGTTGTCTGTGTAAATTTCACAGATCAGCTATGACTGAAGTTACCACCGGTAGCTATATATGCTTTGTTGTGCCTGAGACACGTTCATCACCTGAAACTAAGAACTCATCTTATAAAAATGGCTTTGTTGTGCCTGAAACTATGTTCATGTCCTAACATTAAGAACGCATCTTACAGAAGTGTCTCGAGGAAAGTCTTCCTTTTTGAAATTAGTATCACGGATCAACAGCAGGCGCAGCGGAGCGCGCCTATCAAACTAGTATTATAATGTTGCATTGCAACTGTATATGAATATGTGTTCCAGTGTCGCTGAACTCGACCTAGATCGAGACCCGGCTCCAACAATCGATTTCAACATAGTACTGTTTGCAGCTGTATATGCATGAATCATCATGTTAACGATCAAGATCAAAACCAGCTTAAACAATGGGAAAAAAAATCTGCAGTGCCACTGGAATCGAGAATTGAGCGAATGGTGGTGGTTGGATCAGCACCGCACACATACGAAATCACTTGGTGTGGAAGAGCTCCTCCATGTCCTCGAGGCTCCGGCCCCTGGTCTCCGGCAGGCAGGCGTTGACGAACACGAACGACGCGGCAGGCGATGGCGGCGTAGAGGTAGAACGCGCCGGCCATGGTGACGCCCTGGTAGAGCGAGATGAAGGTCATGGTGACCGTGCCGCTCATGATCCGGTTCATGGCGGTGCCGAGCCCGGCGCCCTGCCCGCGCAGCCGGAGCGGCAGGATCTCGGAGCTGTACACCCACGCCAGCGGGCCGAACCCCACGGAGAAGGCCACCACGAACGCCACGACGGCCGCCACGCTCACCGCGGCGACCGCGGCGTCGTCCTTGGCCCCGGCGAACGCCGCGAACAGGGAGCCCAGCACGAGCAGGGCCACCGTCATGCCGCCCGTGCTGACCAGCAGGAGCGGGCGCCGCCCGACGCGGTCGGCCAGCGCCATGGCGACGAGGATGGAGCCGGCCTTGGCGACGCCGAAGAGGACGTTGAGGCTGAGGAGCAAGGTGTTGGACGTGACGCCGGCCATGGAGAGCACGCGCGGGCCGTACAGCACCACGGAGTCGATGCCGGACGCCTGCTGGAAGAACTGCAGCGTGAGCACGATGGCCAGCACGCGCCGGACGCCGGCCTTCGTCGCCACCTCCTTCCACGCGCCGCCGCCACCGCCGAGGGTGCCGCTGTCCGTCGTCACCACGTCCTCGATCTCGAGCAGCCGCTGCTGGGCCTCGGCGGTCGTGTCCGACGTCTTGTCGAGCACGGCCTTGGCCTCGGCGACCCGGCCCTTCATCGCCAGCCACCGTGGCGACTCCGGCATGGTGAGCACCCCGGCTGCCAGGAACACCGTGGGCACCGCCCCCGCCCCGAACATCACCCGCCACGACAGGTGCACGGGCAGCCCCGAGAAGACGAGGTTCGACACGTAGCTGAGCATCAACCCAGTGTTGATAAAAATCTTCACAAAAAACAGGCGACATTTCCAAAAATCAATACAAAGTTTCGCAAAATCTGATAAATTGCAATTGCAAAAAAAAAAAAAAAAAAAAGGAAGCAGGGCACAGAGCAGAGGTTGCCTCAGGAAGAGAGGTGAGGAGCCCTCGTGATGACGCCGGCGCGATCTCGGCGGCGTAGACGGGCGCGATGACGAGCGCGTACCCGACGCCGACGCCGGCGACGAAGCGGCCGACCATGAGCAAGGCGTAGCCGCGGGCGAGCGCCATGGCGAGCGGGCCGACGAGGAAGAAGGCGTTGGCGAGCACGATGGTGAGGCGACGGCCGAGGCGGTCGGAGGTCCAGCCGGCCAGAAGGGCGCCGACGAGCGAGTAGATGTTGATGACACCCGAGAGCACCTCGATCTGCGTGTCGGTCACCCCGAGGTCCTCCGCCATGAAGATCTGCGCGCCGCTTGTCACCCCGACGTCTGCCGCCGTGCATGGAACGCGGTTCAGCGCGCGTGTTTGTGTGTGCTTGATGCAGAGTTACCAATCGAGGAGAGAGGGAGAGTAGTACGTACTGTAGCCCATGAGCACGGAGGTCATGGAGGCGAGCACGGCGCAGAAGAAGGGGTACTTGTTGAGCTTCGCCGGCCGCGTGGCGGCGTCGGGCTTGGCGAGCAGCGGCGCCACGGCGTCCGACCGGTGCGCCATGGCAGGCTGGTTCAAGCTGCAGAGTGTCCCGAACGACCCGTGGTCTTCGCAGGACGCAGATAAGCAACCCGGTTTTTCCACAACGGCTTGCCGCCGCATTCCCTATCCATCGGTTGTCGTAGCTTCGTGATTCACGCAAGTCAACACCTTCGCTTTTCCCACGTTGTTTCCAAAATATACTGCTGTATTTCGGACGTCTACTTTGCTATTTTATCTTACTCATTCCATTCCATTCCTCCTCTATTTCCACTCCATTCCTTCTTGCCTTTTCGCCTTTCCCATTCTCTTTTTCTCTCAATCTGCTCCCTCTCTCTCTCCATCTCACGTCACTCTTCTTTCTCCTCTGCCTCTCTTTCTACCTTTCTTTCTCTCCCTCTGAACGGCACTCTTCTCTTTTCTCTCTCTCTCCTTGTCTCTTCCACAGCACTCTCTTCCTCTCTACCTCTCTCAACCTCTGCTGGTCTTTTTCTTGTTCTTATTGCTTAAGGCCGAGACGAATTTGTGATTTTTTTTCAATTCTTAATCGGCATTTGTATACTTCTTACTTTTATCCCCTAAGATTTGTTTTATTTTTGTTTCTTCGAGTCACTGGTAGATCTAGTCCTAGATAATCTGTTACAGTTCCATATGCATTTGAGTGTTTTTTTTTCAACCTTGTAGTTTGTATCCCCCTATTAATGATCTGTTTTTCTTCTTTGAGTCACTGGTAGCTGCAGTTCTGGATGTATTTATGTTTCTTTTTGTCAACCTTCTTGTTGACATTTGTGGACTTTTTATTCAATCCTTCTCAAGATTAGGTCGATTTTCATTGCTACTTCATATATGCCACTTCCTTCTCCTCAAATCAATCCTCTGCCCCCTCCTCTCTATGGTTGTTCTTTGTTGTCGTTCTTGAATCTGGCAGATATGCTTTCTTGTATTCGCCGAGATTTCTTAATCAAACTTAGCAGAAAGCAGCGCCGTCCTAATTCATATTTTGGCTTTTGCAATTTACCCCATCTCTTGATTATCTTTTTATTATATTCCCAATTGTTTTTTATATTTGTTTAATTTTATCTAACTTACCAAAAACTTATCGGCGTTCTAATTTTGTGTTCTGGCTTTGCAATTTCTGCTCCAAGCTGGATTTACCCTAGCTCTTGATCTTGCAAAGGGCTCTGCTCCTGCCTCTAGATCTACCACCCCCACTTGATTTTGTGTTGATTTGTAAGGCAAAGCTTTTTTTTTTGTTTCCATCCTTTAATGCATGTGATAAATCTATTCACATCGTTTGTTTTTCAATGCCCTTTAGCTGTTGCTTCTTGCACTTTTGTGCAGTCTGTACTTTTCTACTCCCTCCGTCCCGCATTGATAATGTAATTGTAGGAAGCATGTCTGTTAAAGTAACTTAAATTTAACCAAGTTTACGGTAAATAATATTAATGTTTATATTTTTAAATAAATTTATTATAAAAATATATTTCATGACTAATTTAATGATACTTATTTTGTACCTTTGAATATTATTACTTATTTATATAAAATTAGTCAAAGTTCAAATGATTGAATTTCTCGAGAAGCGAAAATTGCATGTTTAAATGGACCGAGAGAGTATATGCCCAGATCCCCTGAACCTTCTAGTCTGTACTATTCTTTTTTTGTTCGAGTCACTCGTGTATGCAGTTGTAGATATATTTGGACTATCAATATCTGTCATCTTTGCTTTTAATTCTTCATTCTTATGAATGCTGGAGTAAAATACATATTGTGTCGTTACAAATCTGGATTCTGTTTTGCCAGATTTTTTAACTGTATTTTCATTAGATTCTTTAATAAACTGCAGCTTATGGTTTCATTACTTGGAGACGGGGAGTTTAGCAAAATGTGATGCAGTTTGGTAGCATAAAACTATGATCCTAGCTCTAATAGAACTATGGAGAGGAAGCTCTAAAAGCAATGATGTACCTCATGTACCCGACCGCTGCTGCAATGTACTAGTACTGCATGTATAATAAAAAAGCTGCCGTAGAGTGTTGGCGTGAGTGGTGGATGGCATCCAATGTTTGATGGCTTTGTTGGTAATTTTTTATTAGGCAAATGTTTCTCTCTACTCTCTTTCTCCTGGAAATAAGTGTCGATTTCGGATTTTAACTATCTCTTTTTAATCATTTGTCTTATTCAAAACAATTTTGAAAAATAATTATTTTATTATCAAATGATTCATTATTAGAAGTATTTTAATCTTGATTTGTTTATTTTTATATGTTTGTAAATTTTTTAAATAAGACAAATGGTCAAACGTTAATTTTAAAAAAGTTAAAAACAATACTTATTTTGGAACGGAGGAGTAGGTACTAGCACTTTGAGTTGTAAATTTGATGTATGTATTAGTATTTTTCATGACAGAAAATAGTATTGTTAGAAGGAAAGCCTTTCTGATCTTTATTAATTAAATGTCTCATTAGGTCTAACTTACTGCTATGAGCAGTAGACATTTGATTTGTATCAGTGTCAGCTTTATTTGTGGTTCAAAATATTAACGGATGTGTTGCGAAGAAAAGGTGTGTTCAGCTTCTGAGTATGCAAGTCGTGTTGGAACCTGGGCAAGAATGCTTATATAAAAATGTAAGTATACTTTTTTCTTGGTTTTGGGATAGACATCTGAAGCAGTCAAGCACTGTAGCACTTGTACTCCTACTACTTCAAAAAATTTTAAAGATTCCGATCACATCGAATGTTATAGCACATGCATAGAGTATTAAATGTAAATAAAATTCTTGTATATTTACACAGTTTACAGGTAAATCACGAGACATAATCTTTTAACCTTATTTAGGTCATAATTAGACACTCATTGTAAAAGATTTCTTTTTCAGATCGTAAATTGCAACTGCATCTAAACGGGACCAATGCCACTACTCTACTGTACCAACCACTCCCATCATGTCCATGTCCATACCTAGCACGACATCACTTCACCCGCACCTTTATTTTACTCCCTCCATAAAAAAGCATTTAACTATGAATTACGTGTTAAATAAAAATTACGTGTTAGATAAAATAATTCATGTTTGATTAAATTTATTACGAATATTATTTGTATTTATGGCTCTAAATTATTGCACTATGAAAATACATTTCATAATTAATTTAATAGCATTTATTTGATATTATATATATTTATAGTTTTTAATCTATAATTGAACAAAGTTGATATACTAAAATATGCTACTGTACTCCCTCCATAACCATAAAATTTGACGTTTTGAGCAACGACACGATTTTCAAAGCTTAATTTTAACTTCATATTTCTATAAAAATATTTATTAAAAAGTAATATATGCATACTTTTATAAAAGTATATTTCGAGACAAATCTATTTATATAGTTTTCACATTTCTAAACTCAACAATTTAAAAGTTATTCATTATTTATATTGCTAATATTTAACCAAAACTTTATCCAAAACATTAAGTTTTATGAGTATGAAGGGGTACTAGAGTTACATGCTTTATGAAACAGAGGAAATAGATACATACGAATAGCAAATATATTTATTATTTAAATATTTTTATTGTAAAGTATTTAATGATATTTGCTGCTAGTACGACATGTACTTAAGTTAAATAAAGATACTGGACGCAACAAGAATTTTTGGTTTAGAACATGATGCATGCCCATTTTAAAACATGCTATGTTTTGTCGGGAAAAAAAAACACTTACTCTCTCTATTCTAAAAGAAGTATACATCTCATATTTTAAGAAGTAAAAAATCAATCACAAGATTAACTATATATTTTAAGAAAATTAAACTCAAAATATTCGTCTCATAACTTTTTACAAATCTATTAAATTAGTTTTAATTTTTTTATCAATATTTAATGATCTATACTTGTGTCTAACGACAAAACTTTTGGAACTTACTAGAGTGTATCTGCCCAATGTTTTGTAGCCAGCTGCCTAAGAGTACTGCCTAGTATAGCGTGGCAACATGCATGTGGCCAGCTGCAGGAAATTGCAGAGCAGGGAGAACAGTTGCCTACTACTGTATAAATAAAAGGCTACTGCATTACTTCATCCAAAAAAGTGTCGTTAGAAACATGACGTCGTTTTAAAGTTTTAGGCATCTTATTTGACCATATGTTTTATCTAAAAAAATTTATAAAAATTATTTATTTTATTATAACTTATTTTATCATTAATAATATTTTATTAATAATTTATTTATTTTATAATTTGTATAATTTTTATAATACAACGAATAGTTAAATATAAAATCTAAAAATTTAAAACGACACTCTTTTTGAGAGTGAAGGAGTACACTTGAAGGATATGATGGGACATGGTCAGCAGATAGTACTACATGCATGTGGAACGGTGGATGGAGCTAGCCAGTACATGTATGTACTTTTAAAAGTTTAATTGAATCTACTCCTACTCCACAGAAAAAGTACATGTACATTATCATGATTTTAGAGAACATGGTGATAGTACGTAGTGCAGACTTAAAAGAGTATGTTAGACTTGTCCATATCTTGTATTACATATATTCTAAATTATAAGTTATTCTAATAATCTTAGAGAGTCAAAATATTTTAACTTTGACCAAATTTATACGATGATATAATAATATTTACCATATTCACTAAGTACCATTAGATTTTTCATTAAATATATTTTCATAGTATATTTATTTGATGTCATAAATCTTTGTACTTTTCTCTATAACGTTGATCAGACTTAAAAGATGTTTTCACTCTCCAAAGTCACGACGATGCGGGGAAGGAGAGGGCAAGGCGGCGGTGCGGGGAGCTCGAGGAGAGGTGCGGCCGGTTTGCACGATGGGAATTGGAGTCAGGGTCTCGCAAACGTCGCCCTATATTTCCATGGTAGGATGACCAACGCGAGCGACCCGACTCGTAGGATTTAAATATGTTTACTATAGAAAAATAGCCAAACAATAAATACATTTGCTACTGCTATTAGCCATGAATGGTAACCAATAGTAGGATAGTGTACATCTTAAGTACGTTAGTGTGATTCAGAAAAAATATGTTTGCTTTAAAAATAGCCAAATAATAAATATATCTACTATTAGCATATATGTACTTAAACTAAATAAAGATACACAAACAATAAACATTTAAGTCATGATGTATTGCCCTAACATTAAAACCTACTCTATTTTTATAGTACTCGAAAAAACACTAGCTTCCCTCCGTCTTAAAATAAGTATACATATAGAAGTCAAACATCATTCATAAGTTCAACTACTTTTTCTAAAAAATTTATATTAACATTGATATCTTTAAATATGTTTACTATATAAATAGGCAAACAATAAATGTATATGTTGCTAGTACTCATGTACTTAAGTGAAATAAAGGTACAATAACAGTAATTATTGGGTTAAGACATGATGCGTGGCCATAAAATCAAAACCCGCTCTCTTTTTTGTTGTAGTAAAAAAACACTTACTTCCTTGGTCCTAAAATAAGTACACTCATCTCGTATTTTGAGGAGTCAAAAATCATTCGCAAGTTTAAATATATTTTTCTATAAAATATAACATTGGTATCTTTAAATACATTTACTATAAAAATAGCAAAACAAGAAATATATCTATTATTACTAGTAAGCATGTACTTAGCTAAAAAAGGTATATAAACAGTTATCATTGGTTGAGACATGATGTGTCACCAGTCACCACATCATCGAAATATGCTTTGTTTTCATTTAAAATAAGTGCACATCTCGCATAATGAGGAGTAAAAGAGACATGTTTAACTAGACTTTTTAAAAATAATATTACCATTGGTATTTTAATATGTTTACTATAAAAATAGCCAGGGGGTGTTTGCATTGCCATTTGCTAAAACACTTGGAAGAAGAATTAGGAAAAGGAAAAAAATATAGTGATAGTTTTATTGTTGGTCGCCATACGAAAAAAACATAACTAGGAATATAAAAAATTATATTTTTGGAATTTGCAATAAAGCGATGGGGCGAACCCGTGCATGGTGGATCCACAATCCACTTGGCTACATCCGGCCCTTATCCAGCTAAAGGATTTTCTCTTTTTTCTATTCAAGATTATTTTATTTATTTTGACCTCCATTCCTCGATCGAGATAGTGGACATAGGATGCCACTTTTTTTTAGAAAAAATTTACTTTAACAGTATGCTAACTTTTGCGATAAATGTCTAATCATGTCCTAAATAGACTCAAAAAATTCGTCTCACAACATTTGTGAAGCTATCAAGCTAGTTTTTGTTTTCATCAACATTTAATGCTCTATATAGAAAACGGAACTTTGGGGTATTTTATGGCGAATCAAAACCAGCCCAAAAAATAAATATATCCAAATTTCATGGTCCGCGGAGAGGTCTAATTCACCAGGTATGGCTCAGTACTAGTATACATGTACTTGAGCTAGATATAGTAACGGTACACATGGGTACAAGACATGATGCGTGGTCATAGAATTAGAACCTGATATGTTCTGTCGAACTAAAAAACATTTTCTCTATTCGTTCTAAAATAAGTGCACATCTAACATTTTGAGGAGTCAAACATCATTCACAAGTTTAACTATATTTTAAAAATAATATTAATATTAGTATCTTTAAATATGTTTACTTAAAACTGCTAGTGAGGATTAATTAGGCTTAACAAATATTTTCACAAAATAGCATCATATGTGTAACTAGTTTTTTAAATAGTCTGCATCATAACTAGTTTTATAAATAGTTTGTATCAAACATCCGGTCCTATGAGAATCTCTAGTATGATAAAGTGGCCACAGGTACCCTAGATGTGACAACACCTCTGAAAGGTCCTAAATGGCTAGAGGGGGGTGAATAGCCTATAAAAATCTACAAACAACACTTAACAAGGCGATTAGTAATAATAGCAAGCTTAACAAACCACTAGCTCTAAACTACACTATGCAAGCCACCTAGACAAGTATACTACACTATGATCACTAGTTCACACTTAAAGGCTATGTCACTACTAAACACTACTCCTAAGTGACCAACTAACTAACAAGCTACACACGAGAGTAAGTACACAAAAGTAAAGAGAGAAGGTGATTTCAATACCCCCGGTGTAGAGAAGATATGAAGTCCAATATAACCAATCAGTCAAATATAAGGGAAATCCTCGGTAGAGAGATGACACAAGATTTTTTACCGAGGTTCACTTGCTTGCCGGCAAGCTAGTCCTCGTTGTAGCGATACACCCACTTGGAGGTTCACGCGCTAATTGGCATCACACGCCAAACCCTTCTCAAGGGTGCCGCACAACCAACACAAGATGGGGATCCACCAAGCTACGAGCAATCCACTAAAGATGCCTTTCGCGATCTCCCGCGGGGATAGGCTCAAGAACCCCTCACAATACCTTGATCGGAGGCGGAGCAATCACCAACTCCCCTCAACGATCCTCGCAGCTCCAAGCCGTCTAGGAGTTGGCAAACTCCAAGAGTAATGAGAGAAACCGCTGCGAATCACCGCTACCAAGTGCCTCTAGATGATCTCTATCAATGCAATGCACTTGATGCTCTCCAAACTCACCAAATGATGAACACAATCAAGTAGGATGAGTGAGAGTGGAGTGGGAAGGCTCACAAGTATGCTATGATGTTCAGGAGTGCCAAGAGATGCTCCCCAAACCGGCCAAGTGACTATTTATAAGCCACACACAAAGAACTAGCCGTTTAGACTTTTCTGCGTACCGTCGGACTGTCCGACGGCCAGACCGTCGGACTAATCAGCACGGTTCGACGCCCCGGATGAACGCCACGTGTCACTAGCCGTTTGAAGTCGAACGTTGGATCACAACGGCTAACTTCCCGCGCTAAACGAACCGTCGGACGGTATAATCGTCGGACTAAAACAAACGGTCCGACGCCCTCAGCTGTGTAACAGAACCGTCTAAATCGCATGGCCCACAGGCACCTGTCAACGTCACTAATGACAGCTGACAGCCGGGCCTGTGTTCCATATGACATAAGCGGGCTCTGCCGGGCTACATAAGCACCCGTTATCTCCGACAGGATCCCATTGCGAAGCTATCACAGAGTTACAACATTTCATAACAAAATACATCAGAGTAGACTTTGCGGAAGAGTAAATAGTACTTAATATTATAGACCAATGTTTGAATAAAATTAAGTGCAGTTATTACAGACCATAAATTAATACGAGTAGCAGTAGTGTTTGGATCAACAGTACGACAGATAGTTTAATATTACACGAACCCTGTCCAAGGGTTTAACCTTAATCTTCTTCACTCTCCTGGACGATGGTGACGCAGCACGGGGCGAGACAAACTTCGGTCTCCTGCTGCCCTCCTGCAACGGGGTTAACAAACCCTGAGTACATGGGGTACTCCGCAAGACTTACCCGACTAAAAGTGTAAGATTAGACTCAGGAATGCAGGCTGAGGGGAAGTCAAGGTAAGGCTTTAGCAAGAGTTCAAGAGTTTTGCGGAAAAGCATTACTAGTCCTATTTCAATATTTTATTTCAATAATACTATTCATCATTAGCCATTTCTCCAAGTTCTTTCTCATATATCAACATTCTCTTATTTGCTTAATTCATTCAAAACAATCCTAGTTCCGAACCACTTTCCGATGTAGGGGTGAGGATCAAGTCTCCATATCCGAGGAGCAACGACGATTCGAATCGATTAATACCCAGCTGGGGATTCCTATCCACACTGCGTATGTAGCACTTAAGCTTGCATACGCCAACCCCGCCTACCACGGCTTTTCATACCCCGGAACCGGTCCTGCGCCACCCGAGAGCACAGTACTCCTCTCATCTCCAGGCACGACGGCCACGAGGGTACGCGCTACTCTCGCCATCTCTCCACTCCCAGTGCGTGGTTGTCGGTTCCAGCAGTAGAGCCACCGGAGTCAGAGGCTTTCCGTAGTATGTGGCTAGTTGCAAAGTCTTGATCACAGCAGGCCTGACAACGAACGGTCCCTAATATTTTTCCGTTAGAAACCATGCATTGGGACTCTAACCCAAGTACACTGGTAACTACCCGGTTTTCACATCCCTTTCCGATGGCGAGGATCGCTGGGACTCTAACCCAACAGATGGTCGACCAAACGGAACAACCCATCCATGTGGTTGACGATGAACTAGCTAGGCACACTGCCAACCAACAAGGACATAACCAATCCCATAAAGTGATTCATTTGTTTCATATTATCACCGTTTTTTAAAATAGCATTTTTGCAATTCTATCATTAAGCATGACTAAGCATTTTTGCAATACTTTTAATAAATCAGGGTCTCAGGTATAATATGTGGTCAAGGAAAGGTAATGCATCAATAGGTTATCACTCAACTCCTAATAACCTAATGCAGTAGATTAACTGAAGTGATAAATAATTTAAATAACAAGGAGGGGCTGAATGCACCGAGGCTTGCCTTGAATTGCGTAGAGTGTCGGATCCGGGTCAGTTCCACAAATATCAAATCCTTGTATAACTTCCTGAGTAGTCTCCTCAGATGGACCCTCAGACTTTACCTCTGGATTCTCGGTCACTACACGTTTGCAATGAATGAATGTATGAATGTGATGCACATAAAATGACAGACGAAATTTAATAACAAATAAACCATACATGTGTATAAGACCCTACCTTAGCTAGACATGAATAATCTAATTCATACAGCCCTAGGTCATAAAGGTGATTGACCTAGAATCTCAATCAATCCAAAAATCACACCAATCAATAATCATTCCATTTACTATTCCTAATATTATCATTTAAACCAACATATAATTTAATAAATATTTAACTATTTCCATTTGATGTCAAAATGCACCAATAGATAGATTTTAGTACCAAACAGTAACACAATAAATTTCATGATTTTTGGAACATCACAGAAATTATTAAAAATCATCAAAGTTCCTTTTAACATTTAATGTGCTGATTTTTAATTAATACAGAAAACACCCAAATCCTATATTTAATATTTTTATTAAATTCTACACATCACAGAGAGTATCTAGCAATATTTTCATAATTTTTGGTGCAGTAGATTAATCCACACAAAAATATTAAAACTTAACACTATTCATTTTAATTAAAAAGAAAAAGCAATTAGAAAATCGCTGGAAAAAGAGAAACGGCCATTCGGCCCACTAAGGCCCAACAGCGCAGGCCACGGCCGCGTGCGCGCGCCACCGAGCCGGCCCGCAACCCCGCATCGGCCCAGCACGGCCCAGCCGCGCGCGCTCGCGCACTCGCCCGCGCGCTCGCCCTGGATCGGCCGCTGACAGAGGGGTCCCAGCCGTCAGCCCCGCGAGCGCGCGCGCTCTCTCGCTCTCGGCCGCTGACAGGCGGGCCACCCCTGTCAGGGTTATCCCCGACCTCCGGTCGGACGCTCCCGCGCGCGCGCGCGAACGGCACGGCACGGCTTCGCCGCCGGCGACCCCAACGGTGAACTCTAACGACACTACGACACCCTCAGACCTTAGCCGACCACCCTACTAGCACCTCTTACGCCCTACCGCCTCCGGCGAGCTCGTCGGGAACAATGGCGGCTCGGCGGCGGCGGCAAGCCACACGCCGGCGAGCTCAAGCTATAATCGACCGAGATGAATCGTGTTAAGGCTTCAGGGGCTCACCACGGTTTGGTCTGGCTAGGATACTCGGACTACGACGGTCCGGGTAAACGAGAACGGCGACGAAGGTTGACGGGGCGGTGCGGTTTCCACGGCGAGGTCCTGTTCCGAGGTACCTAAGGCCCCAAACACGAAACCCGCGGGAATGTGAGTATCACGGCACTGAAAGGAGCACGAAACGCAAGCTGAAACGGAGAGGGAGCTCACCGGGACGGGTTAGCCGCGCTGATGCCGGCCGCGGCGGTGTTCGGCCGGAGCGGAGGGAGAAAAGCGAACGAGCGGCGCACTCCGACCACAAACTACCACCACAAGCGGTCCAGAAGACGCGCAAGGAACCTAATCAGACTACTGCACGAGGGGAGAGGTGGAGATGATCGGAGCGGCGGCAATTTTGGCCGGCGACCGAATGGGGGCGGGTGAGAAGAATGGACGCGGCCGTCGCTTTTAAGCCGACGAAACGCGGGGATAAGGTCGGGAGGGGTCCCGGGGCCCTCAGGTGGTCGTGGCTTGATGGCGACGGGGCCATGCCCCGGCCGGACGTCGCCGGCGTGCGGCGCGGCACGCGCGCGTAGACGCGGCCATGCGGCCGGAACAGGGGGGCCCCCGGTACTGTAGCAGGCAGGGGGTCAACAGCTAGAGATTTGAAATTCCTCCCAAACCGTGCAGCTACAGTAGGTGCTCCCAAAATAAAAGTTGTGCCAAATTTTATGTAGAACATCTTTGCTTTTTACACCATGTTCAAATTCTGCACCAATTTGAATTTATACAAAAGGGGGTAGAATTAGGTTTTGAATTTCAAACTGAATTTTTAAAATTACCTTTGATTCTTCTCAACAACTTCAAAATTGGTAAACATGAAAGTTGTCCTACTCAGAGAGCTTGACAACTTCTATTTAGGAAGTTTTTGAAGATTCTTAATATTTTTTTAAATTAAAGTTTCAAATGTAAATTTCAATATAGTAATTTGAGTTTAATTTGAATTTTTATAATATAACTTCAAAATCTCCAAAAATAAAAGTTGTTCCATTTTTAAAACTCTACAAATTTTATTAAGACATTTTTCCCATATTCCATATAGATTTTGAATTGGGTTTTTAGGTCAACTTTAGGGTTTAATTTGATTTCTATTTAATTTCATTTTTGATTTTTGATTAAGGACTTAATTACACAATCAATACTTAGCTGAAATCAAATCACTCTAGGCCCTAAGCTCAATCATATGCAGATGCTTAAATTTAAATATGATGACATGGCAGATTAATTGAATTGTAATACCAGAGGTATTACAGCCTTCCCCCCTAAAAGAAATCTCGTCCCGAGATTTAATAGAAATATTAACTGAAACAAAGTAATGGACAAGAACAGGTCTCAACTAACTACTTCTAAAATCTGCTAAAAACAGAAAAACGTTTACATATGTCGAGACTAAAAAGTGTACATTCTACAAGGTAGCAAAGAACTCAGGGAAATTCTCTGCGAGGTAATCTTCCGATTCCCAAGTGGCTTCTTCTTCGGAATGTGCACTCCACTGGATCTTGTACCATCGGGTTGTATTCCTTCGCGTGACACGATCTTTTATGTCCAAGACTCGAATAGGATACTCCGAGTATGTCAGCTCAGGTTCAAGTTCCACTCCTTCCACTTCGACGACTTGATCAGGTACTCGAAGACATTTCTTGAGCTGTGACACATGGAATACATTGTGTACCTCCGAAAGATGCTCAGGCAATTGCAGCTTATAAGCTACTTTCCCACGCGTTCTATGATTAAGAAAGGTCCAACATAACGCGGAGCCAACTTGCCTTTAACGCCAAATCGACTGACTCCTTTCATTGGCGATACCTTCAAATACACATAGTCTCCTATCTTGAATGCCAAAGGTCGACGCCTTTTATCGGCATAACTTTTCTGCCGAGACTGTGCTACTTTCAAATTTTCTTGAATCTGCTTAACCTTTTCTTCGGCTTCGTTGACCAAATCCACACCATAAAACCATCTCTCTCCAGGTTCAGACCAATTCAATGAGGTTCGGCACCTTCGACCGTAGACTGCCTCAAATGGGGCCATCTTGATGCTTTCTTGATAACTGTTGTTGTACGAGAATTCTGCCAATGCCAGACAATCATCCCACTTGTCAGGGTAATTGAGCGCACAAGCCCTCAACATATCCTCCAATACTTGATTGACTCTTTCCGTCTGCCCATCCGTCTGCGGATGGTAGGCAGTGCTATGCAGAAGCTTTGTACCTAAGGACTTGTGGAAAGCTTGCCAAAACTTGGAGACGAACTGGGAACCTCGATCAGAAACGATGGTCCTCGGTACACCATGTAACTTCACCAAGTTCTCAATATAAAGCTTTGCATATGCCAGTGCTCTGTACTTCTTCTTGACAGGTAGAAAATGAGCTTGTTTGGTGAGGCGATCCACAATAACCCAGATGGAATCAAAACCTCTAGAAGTCTTGGGTAATCCCACGATGAAGTCCATGCTGATGTCTTCCCACTTCCATGCAGGAACAGGCAATGGTTGCAATTCTCCTCCAGGCCTCATGTGAACAGCTTTCACCTTCTGACATGTGTCACATCTTGCAAAATACCGGGCAATCTCTATCTTCATCTTTGTCCACCAGAACTTTTGCCTCAAATCCTGATACATCTTGTTGCTGCCGGGATGGATGGAAAACCTTGTCAAATGTGCTTCATCAAGGATCTTTTGTCGCAACTCCGGCACCTTTGAAACTACCAGACGATCCTTGAACCACACGACACCATCATCATCAATCCGGAAACAATCTGCCTTGCCAGCCTGAACCTTTTCCTTGATGTGCTTGATTCCATTACTTTCCCGCTGAGCGGCAATAATCTCATCCCGGATGGGTGTTTCAATACTAATATTGGTCAGACTGCCTTGTGGAATTATTTCTACCCCTAATTTTTCCAACTCATAGCACAAGGACATATCATACGGCTTGACCGTCAAACAATTGCAGTGCACTTTTCGACTGAGTGCATCAGCGACCACATTCGCCTTGCCAGGGTGATAATGCACTTCAATATCATAATCCTTGATTAACTCGAGCCATCTTCGCTGTCTCATGTTCAGTTCTCCTTGAGTGAAAATGTATTTCAGACTCTTGTGGTCTGTATATACATTACAGGTACTGCCCAGCAAATAGTGACGCTATATCTTCAAGGCATGTACCACAGCGGCTAACTCTAAATCATGAGTGGGATAATTCTCCTCATGACGCTTGAGTTGCCGTGAGGCATAAGCAATGACTCTTCCTTCTTGCATCAGAACACAACCAAGTCCGGTACCAGAAGCATCACAGTACACATCAAAGGGCTTTTATATATCTGGTTGGGCCAGTACTGGTGCAGTGGTCAACAACTTTTTCAAGGTTTGAAATGCCTTCTCGCATTCTGGCGACCAGATGAACTTGACCTGATTCTTCAACAGGTTGGTAATGGGCTTGGCTATTCTTGAGAAGTCTGGAATAAACCGACGGTAATACCCTGCCATTCCCATAAAACTACGGACTTGATGAACTGTGGTTGGTGGCTTCCAATTCAAGATTTCTTCCACCTTGTTTGGATCCACGGGTACACCTTCAGCTGATAAAATGTGTCCGAGAAAAGGAACTCGATCTAGCCAAAACTCACATTTGCTAAACTTGGCATATAGTTGGTGCTCTCTTAAACGGGTCAGGACAATACGGAGGTGGTTGGCATGTTCATCAGGGTTTTTAGAATAAACAAGGATGTCATCGATGAACACGACTACAAACTTGCAAAGCTCGGGCATGAAAACAGAGTTCATGAGATACATGAAATAGGCAGGGGCATTGGTTAGGCCAAAAGACATGACCAGATACTCATAGAGGCCGTATCTGGTGGTGAATGCCGTTTTAGGAATATCCTCAGGACGGATCTTTATTTGGTGGTAACCAGACCTAAGGTCAATTTTGGAAAAGACCTTGGCTCCAGCTAGCTGGTCAAAGAGTAGGTCAATGCGAGGCAAAGGGTATTTATTTTTAATGGTGACCTCGTTGAGTGGGCGATAATCGACACAGAGTCTGAGTGACTTGTCCTTCTTTTTCACGAATATAGCAGGGCAACCCCAAGGAGATGAACTTGGTCTGATGAAACCCTTATCAAGCAGATCTTGCAGTTGAATTTTAAGCTCAGCCAATTCCTTGGGAGGCATCCTATAGGCTCTGCGGGATATAGTTGCAGTTCCTGGCTTCAACTCAATAGCGAACTCTACATCACGGTCAGGTGGCAGACCGGGTAGATCATCAGGGAATACATCCGGAAATTCACAAACTACCGGAATATTTTGGATTTCTTGAACTGAGGTGGCACACAATCTCTGCACTGTCTTCTCAATCATTCTCACGGGTAGGGGCAGTTGGATAAGAAGTTGAGACTGACTACCAGGTATGCTGACCTTTATGGTCCTATTCAGCACATCTATCAGTGCCTTGTGCTGATACATCCAATTCATACCTAATATGACATCTATGTCCTGATCCTTGAGTACTATCATGGTGGTTGGGAATATATGCCCGTCCAATTCGATAGGTACTCGATGCACTACCTCCTTAGTATTTATACGCCCTCCGGGCGAATGTATAAGGAAGTTTTCCTTTATTTCCCCAATTGGAATCTCATGTTTTACCACAAATGTACGATTGATGAATGAATGTGATGCACCAGAATCAAAAAGTGTAATAGCGGGGTGACTGGCGACAGGAAACCTACCCATCATGACGGGCTCTCCTGCAGGGATGTCATCCACATGAGTATAATAGACGTTTCCAGCCTTCTTGACAAGCTTGACCTTCTGAACCTAGTGCTGCAGACCACGGTGCGGATTCTGATGCTGCTGTTGCTGCTGTCCAGGACCCTTCTGGGCATTTTGATTGTACTTCTTGGGATATGGACAGTCACGAGCCCAATGTCCCAATTTGCCACAGTTGTAGCAAGGATGATTATAGGTGGTCTGAGGTGTATTGATACGAACGCCTGGGGCATTCGGCTGAGTGGTGTTCTGTTGATTCGAGGTATGGGAGGTAGCCGCGGTGCGTACCACGACTTGCTGCTGAGGGTAAGCGGGGCGATTGTGGTGTGTAGGATGATAGATGATCTTCTGGCGTTTTTGACCGCCAGAAAAGCCTGACTTCTTTTTCTTCTTCTCATCCTGATGCTTACGATCACTTTCTTCGTAAGCAATGGCGCTATTCACAGCTTCGTGATAAGAGCAGTTGAGGTTGTTAGCTAAACTACGCTGGATCTTGAAGTTTAGGCCCCTGACAAAGCAATCTTTCTTCTTTTGATCGATATTGGTGTGTTCAGGAGCATACTGGGCAAGATGGTTGAATTGGTTCACATATTGCATCACAGAAGAATCTTTCTGTTGCAGGGCTAAGAACTGGTCCAGTTTCATTCTCATTACACCTGCTGGGATGTAATGTGCTCGGAAAGCTTCGCGGAACTCTGCCCAAGTAAGCTGATGTCCCTCGGGCTGTGCAGACAACAGGTTGGCGTACCAGGCACTGGCCGGACCACGCAGCTGCTGAGCCGCGAACAGTGGCTTTTGGATTTCCGTGCAGCGGATCAAACTGAATTTCTGCTCCATAGTACGAAGCCAGTCATCGGCCTCCAAAGGTTCTTCAGCTTTTGTAAATACTGGTGGACGGGTTCAGTGAAGTCTACATAGGTGGTTTCCTCATCTTCGCGGCGGCCTCGACGCCCGCCACGGTTTTTCCGGTTTTGAGCCATAGCGTTGGCTGCATTAGCCAGGGCCGCGATGGCATCTGCTAAGGTTGGTGGAATGGGTGGTGGATAGGGAGCAGCTCCTTCGTCAGAAGTACCAGCACCATTTGAGCGAGTGTTGACCATCTGTTTCAGGACAACCACTAAGGACTCACATTGCATAATTAAAACATAGTAGCATTACAACTTAGAATACCAAATCTAACAAGGTTCAACACACACAAACGGAACAAGTCCCGCCCAGGCTATGGTTCTTGGCACTACGATTACAATACTCGGATACAGAAGACTAAACCCCACTAGTCCTAAGATTAGCTTAGTCGATAACGACAACCTCCTCCTCCTCGTCCTCCTCGACGACTACATCCTCCATTGGGTCGGCTGCCTCAAGGTAACTGTCCTCTGAAGTCTCACTGTCATAATACTCATCATCTGGTCCTATGACCACACCCTCCTCAGGCTCTTCCTCTCGTGGAACCAGAATCGGGTTAAGCTGATCGTTCAGCCTATGCACCTCCTCGTGCAGCATCCCGTTGTTCCACTCAAGGTTCTCAATGTACCCCTCCAGCTCCTCAACCCGATCACGTGCCGCGCCAACTTGCTCCAAAGCTTCATCCCTCTCTTGAGTCAGGCGGTCGATCTCCCGCCGTAGGTCTCTGTTGGTCCTCACATCCCGGTAATGATCAGCCCGGGCCACCTGGAAGTCCTCCCTCATGAGGCTTATCTCACAGTGCAGCTCCTTGATCCCTTTCTTCAGTTCCTTGCGGCTGCGGCGGGGTGGACGGCTGCCTGACGCCTCGTCACTGCCGCGGGGTGCTAACTGGTGACGCGGAACTCCGCGAGGACCAGTCATCTTGCGCGCCGTTAACCTAGTTCGTGCCAGCTGGAAAGGTAAGTTTGAGTTAATGAGGATATACAAGGTTAGCAAGAATGGGTGTGATAATTCCTAGCCCATATACCCACTTTTAAGGAGGAAGTTATTAACATGGGTGATTATCATGATGCATGCACGTACTTACGAATTTTAAACCATGCAATACAAATCAAAGCATAATTAGTTTAAACATAGGGCTAGTGTTAATAATGTCGTTCCACCTGCTACCATAATAAGATAAATTACAGAACAAGATAAGAACTACTGAGTAAGGTAAGATTGTAAGCAGTTTGGACTCAAAATAGCAGTTTAAGTTTTTATGATCCAAAATATATTGAAGTTTTCGAAAGGTAACCTGCAATGATTTAGCAATGGAACGCTCTGATACCAGCTGTAACAGAACCGCCTAAATCGCATAGCCCATAGGCACATGTCAACGTCACTAATGACAGCTGACAGCCGGGCCCGTGTTCCATATGACATAAGCGGGCTCTGCCGGGCTACATAAGCACCCGTTATCTCCGACAGGATCCCATTGCGAAGCCATCACAGAGTTACAACATTTCATAACAAAATACATCAGAGTAGAATTTGCGGAAGAGTAAATAGTACTTAATATTACAGACCAATGTTTGAATAAAATTAAGTGCAGTTATTACAGACCATAAATTAATACGAGTAGCAGTAGTGTTTGGATCAACAGTACGACAGATAGTTTAATATTACACGAACCCAGCCCAAGGGTTTAACCTTAATCTTCTTCACTCTCCTGGATGATGGTGACGCAGCACGGGGCGAGACAAACTTCGGTCTCCTGCTGCCCTCCAGCAACGGGGTTAACAAACCCTGAGTACATGGGGTACTCCGCAAGACTTAACCGACTAAAAGTGTAAAATTAGACTCAGGAATGCAGGCTGAGGGGAAGTCAAGGTAAGGCTTTAGCAAGAGTTCAAGAGTTTTGCGGAAAAGCATTACTAGTCCTATCTCAATATTTTATTTCAATAATACTATTCATCATTAGCCATTTCTCCAAGTTCTTTCTCATATATCAACATTCTCTTATTTGCTTAATTCATTCAAAACAATCCTAGTTCCGAACCACTTTCCGATGTAGGGGTGAGGATCAAGTCTCCATATCCGAGGAGCAACGACGATTCGAATCGATTAATACCCAGCTGGGGATTCCTATCCACACTGCGTATGTAGCACTTAAGCTTGCATACGCCAACCCCGCCTACCATTAATTTTCATACCCCGGAACCGGTCCTGCGTCACCCGAGAGCACAGTACTCCTCTCATCTCCAGGCACGACGGCCACGAGGGTACACGCTACTCTCTCGCCATCTCTCCACTCCCAGTGCGTGGTTGTCGGTTCCAGCAGTAGAGCCACCGGAGTCAGAGGCTTTCCGTAGTATGTGGCTAGTTGCAAAGTCTTGATCACAGCAGGCCTGACAACGAACGGTCCCTAATATTTTTCCGTTAGAAACCATGCATTGGGACTCTAACCCAAGTACACTGGTAACTACCCGGTTTTCACATCCCTTTCCGATGGCGAGGATCGCTGGGACTCTAACCCAACAGATGGTCGACCAAACGGAACAACCCGTCCATGTGGTTGACGATGAACTAGCTAGGCACACTGCCAACCAACAAGGACATAACCAATCCCATAAAGTGATTCATTTGTTTCATATTATCACCGTTTTTTAAAATAGCATTTTTGCAATTCTATCATTAAGCATGACTAAGCATTTTTACAATACTTTTAATAAATCAGGGTCTCAGGTATAATATGTGGTCAAGGAAAGGTAATACATCAATAGGTTATCACTCAACTCCTAATAACCTAATGCAGTAGATTAACTCAAGTGATAAATAATTTAAATAACAAGGAGGGGCTGAATGCACCGGGGCATGCCTTGAATTGCGTAAAGTGTCGGATCCGGGTCAGTTCCACAAATATCAAATCCTTGTATAACTTCCTGAGTAGTCTCCTCAGATGGACCCTCAGACTTTACCTCTGAATTCTCGGTCACTACACGTTTACAATGAATGAATGTATGAATGTGATGCACATAAAATGACAGACGAAATTTAATAACAAATAAACCATACATGTGTATAAGACCCTACCTTAGCTAGACATGAATAATCTAATTCATACAGCCCTAGGTCATAAAGGTGATTGACCTAGAATCTCAATCAATCCAAAAATCACACCAATCAATAATCATTCCATTTACTATTCCTAATATTATCATTTAAACCAACATATAATTTAATAAATATTTAACTATTTCCATTTGATGTCAAAATGCACCAACAGATAGATTTTAGTACCAAACAGTAACACAATAAATTTCATGATTTTTGGAACATCACAGAAATTATTAAAAATCATCAAAGTTCCTTTTAACATTTAATGTGCTGATTTTTAATTAATACAGAAAACACCCAAATCCTGTATTTAATATTTTTATTAAATTCTACACATCACAGAGAGTATCTAGCAATATTTTCATAATTTTTGGTGCAGTAGATTAATCCACACAAAAATATTAAAACTTAACACTATTCATTTTAATTAAAAAGAAAAAGCAATTAGAAAATCGCTGGAAAAAGAGAAACGGCCATTCGGCCCACTAAGGCCCAACAGCGCAGGCCACGGCCGCGTGCGCGCGCCACCGAGCCGGCCCGCAACCCCGCACCGGCCCAGCACGGCCCAGCCGCGCGCGCTCGCGCACTCGCCCGCGCGCTCGCCCCGGATCGGCCGCTGACAGAGGGGTCCCAGCCGTCAGCCCCGCGAGCGCGCGCGCTCTCTCGCTCTCGGCCGCTGACAGGCGGGCCACCCCTGTCAGGGTTATCCCCGACCTCCGGTCGGACGCTCCCGCACGCGCGCGCGAACGGCACGGCACGGCTTCGCCGCCGGCGACCCCAACGATGAACTCTAACGACACTACGACACCCTCAGACCCTAGCCGACCACGCTACTAGCACCTCTTACGCCCTACCGCCTCCAGCGAGCTCGTCGGGAACAATGGCGGCTCGGCGGCGGCGGCAAGCCACACGCCGGTGAGCTCAAGCTATAATCGACCGAGATGAATCGTGTTAAGGCTTCAGGGGCTCACCACGGTTTGGTCTGGCTAGGATACTCGGACCACGACGGTCCGGGTAAACGAGAATGGCGACGAAGGTTGACGGGGCGGTGCGGTTTCCACGGCGAGGTCCTGTTCCGAGGTACCTAAGGCCCCAAACACGAAACCCGCGGGAATGTGAGTATCACGGCACTGAAAGGAGCACGAAACGCAAGCCGAAACGGAGAGGGAGCTCACCGGGACGGGTTAGCCGCGCTGATGCCGGCCGCGGCGGTGTTCGGCCGGAGCGGAGGGAGAAAAGCGAACGAGCGGCGCACTCTGACCACAAACTACCACCACAAGCGGTCCAGAAGACGCGCAAGGAACCTAATCAGACTACTGCACGAGGGGAGAGGTGGAGATGATCGGAGCGGCGGCAATTTTGGCCGGCGACCGAATGGGAGCGGGTGAGAAGAATGGACGCGGCCGTCGCTTTTAAGCCGACGAAACGCGGGGATAAGGTCGGGAGGGTTCCCAGGGCCCTCAGGCGGTCGTGGCTTGATGGTGACGGGGCCATGCCCCGGCCGGACGTCGCCGGCGTGCGGCGCGGCACGCGCACGTACGCGCGGCCAAGCGGCCGGAACAGGGGGGGCCCCGGTACTGTAGCAGGCAGGGGGGTCAACAGCTAGAGATTTGAAATTCCTCCCAAACCGTGCAGCTACTGTAGGTGCTCCCAAAATAAAAGTTGTGCCAAATTTTATGTATAACATCTTTGCTTTTTACACCATGTTCAAATTCTGCGCCAATTTGAATTTATACAAAAGGGGGTAGAATTAGGTTTTGAATTTCAAACTGAATTTTTAAAATTACTTTTGATTCTTCTCAACAACTTGAAAATTGGTAAACATGAAAGTTGTCCTACTCAGAGAGCTTGACAACTTCTATTTAGGAAGTTTTTGAAGATTCTTAATATTTTTTTAAATTAAAGTTTCAAAAGTAAATTTCAATATAGTAATTTGAGTTTAATTTGAATTTTTATAATATAACTTCAAAATCTCCAAAAATAAAAGTTGTTCCATTTTTTAAAACTCTACAACTTTTATTAAGACACTTTTCCCATATTCCATATAGATTTTGAATTGGGTTTTTAGGTCAACTTTACGGTTTAATTTGATTTCTATTTAATTTCATTTTTGATTTTTGATTAAGGACTTAATTACACAATCAATACTTAGCTGAAATCAAATCACTCTAGGCCCTAAGCTCAATCTTATGCAGATGCTTAAATTTAAATATGATGACATGGCAGATTAATTGAATTGTAATACCAGAGGTATTACAAGCTGACACCGTCGGACTCAGCGGGACGAAGCCGTCGGACCAACGATCGCGGCCGTCCGACGTTTTCAGAGAGCTCCCCGAGCCCTGAAAATCGTCGGACGTTGGTCCGACGCTCACCGTCGGACTAACGCTGAGACTCCGACGCTCTTAGAGCTCGCCACGTGTTATCTCTCGCACGATCTGCACCGTCAGACGCTTCGGCTAATGGTCCGACGCTCAGGGACTGAGCGTCCGACGCTCTCAGCAGTGTTAGCCGTCGGACTGAGGCTAATGGTCCGACACTCTGTGACAATACGGTCCGACGCTAGTTTTTCTAATGTAATGTCTCCGAAATTCGCCGAACCAAACCCTCTCTAACCCTCGAACATCACCCCGTTTCTTAAGGTACTAACACTCCAAAGTATCTCTCACTTAGGTGCACATGTGTTAGCCTTTTCAAAGAGTTTTCCACGGGTCAAGTTAGTGTCACTAGCATCTATATGCATATGCAATGATCATGAACACCTAGTGGCACTTGATAACCGTATTTCATCAACGATTTCGCCCCTCTTGATAGTACGGCTATCTATCCTAAATGTGATCACTCCCTCTATGGAGTCTTGATCACCAAAAGCAAAAGAGCTCCTATGGATTATACCTTTGCCTTGAGCTCCTAGTTTTTTTCACCATCTCTTGATAAAGCTTGTGTACTCCTTTTGATGATGGACTTATACCATTTGTATGGACGCCGTCATTGCCCTTCACTTGTGGCCTCCACCGACCCGGTCCTTTGCTCCATCTTGCCATTTGCTAATCAATTCTCATAAAACACTTAGAGCAATCGTTAGCAAACTAGGTTTCATCAATTATCCAAAACCAAACATGGGCTTTCAACCTCCAACAGTACATTGCTGACACGCTTTACTATAGTACACGCAGACAACAACGGCACCATACTCCTACTACACGCTTTTACCATAGTAGTACCATTATTCCAAGAGGACACGCAGACAGCAGCGGCACCATACTCCTACCGTCCTACCCATCTTGTCAAGCACAGGGCACAGGGCAGATGGATTAATGCTACTTGCATATTTTCTATTTCTCGTCACTCATGTGTGCGCTTATACCAGACTTAAACTCCTTCCTGAATGTTGCTTAGAATCTAGTGCAGAAAAAAGTTAGTACAAAATATATAAGATAACCAAAAGCTAATGTCCAACACAGCATATTAGGATGGAAATCATGAGAGCGAGTGAAACATCCTTTGTTGGGTTTTGGCCATTAACTATAAATTCTGGATATATCAAATAATAAAAATACAATGGGGGCACAATTTGTAGAACAGTGGCAATTCGCACAACTAGAAGCCAGAGACTAATGAGAGAATTCACATAGATGGACTAAAGAGACTGATCTTGCATCTCAGATGACAAACTTGCCTAAGATTTTCATTTTAAATAGAACGGTGCCTGCTAATTGCTAACTTATAGATGAAGACCAAAATGCAATATTTATTATAGACAGAATGTAAAAACGTCCATTAATGCAATGCTAAAATTTACATTGGAATCAGCCATAATTAAAGAACTCATGAATATACTGTGCTTTCAAAACGAAAGATGTGCACACATTCATCACGGGCAGTAAAAGATGGGGAAAAAGTAGAGAATCTGAAACAACCAAAAAAGTGATAACGAAAATGAAACAAAAGTAGAGAATCTGAAAGCAAAAAAAAAAAGGAAAAGGAAACAGAATGACATTTGCATAATAGAGGAACCCCAGAGGAAAAATGGTCTGTGATATGGATTAGCAAAAAAAAAAAAAAAATTGGCACAAAAAATAACTGATAATGATTAATGCATATGTGAAATTATTAGATATATAATCACACTGGTGTCCCTAAATAATATACAGTGAGAGGGTGTAGTGATGCTAAAAAAATTTAATTCAATATCAGTAGATATGAATTAAACTCTTGGCTCCAACAGTTACACAGATCTGAGAGATTGACGAATAAAAACACACAAAAAAATAATGACAATTAGATTAAATTCCTATAGACTGCAACATATAAAGAAGATAATGTGGAGAGAATATATACTTGATCGAGAACGTACTAAGAAAATGAAACTAGAAATTGCAGTAATCTATTGTGCTTGTGGGAGAAAACGAATCTTTGCACCGGATCCACAAAATATTGCAAAGGTAAAATACACAGAAGGGGCGGCGACGGGAGAGAGAGAAGGGGCGGCAGCAGGAGAAAGATAGAGAGAAGGGCAGTGGAGAACAGCTGCACGAGTGGAGAGAGAGAGAGCGAGAGAGAGAGAGGGAGGGAGCGAGGGAGCGAGGAAGCAAAGAAGAGGGAGCCCATCCCTATCTGTGGGGAAGAAGAGGGAGTTGGTAATGGAGAGGAGCTACAAAGGGATGGGAATGAGGGGAAACTGGCCACACCGGGAATGGGTGAAAAGCGGACACGGAATGGGAGGTGGGAAAAGGGAGAGTTGACTAGCACGAATCGCGAAGCATCCCTGAATGGCTCGAGATAAGAGAGGCATGAGCATGCCATTGCGGAGACGCGTTTCCGCGCAGACAAGGATGCCAGTGGATGACGTGGCATTGCACGAGCCACGCGGCAGGTGGCGTGGAGCAAGGGACGCCGAACCGATCAATCAACTTAATAATAAAATGGTAGAATGGACTCTGGGTCCATCATCACCATAGACATATGTCAGTAAATTTTCTTCCTAGCTGGTATTTCCATACAAGATATTGGCTATGTTCGTTTTAGCTGAAAAGCTGAGCTGATTTAGGCTGAAACTGATTTATTGTGAGAGGAAATACTGTCCCAGAGCTAAAAAAATATGTGCTGTTTAGTTAAAGCGAACAGAGCCATTAATCTTCCTGGTCCGGCCCTCCTTAATCACCACGCAAGGGCATGTATGTATGACGCCAAAGCCCTGTTATTCCTAGCCAAAGCATACAGACATACTGGGCATACATCCACGCCAACGCAGATATTTGCTCATGTACGATGCCCTGCTGCTGACGAAGAAAATAGGTCAGACTAAAAATTAACGAGACGAAGAAAATGACGGAAATTTTGCCTCTTTATTCACTATATATACTAGCAAAAGTGCCCATACGTTGTAAAGGGAGAGTATCAAAATAATTTTTCATTAACTCAATTGTCAGTAACCGTGCGTTACCGCCTGAGAGTGTCAAAATAAATTTTCGCTAACTCGAATTGGTTTTGTAACCAATCTAGAAAAAAATTAATTATTATACGTGTTTGACTTGATATTAACATCTCTTCTTTGTAAAAAAAATCAAGAAAAATACAAGTTTTCTTAGCAGAATGTCTCTTATTTTATTTGTATCTCACCTAGTTGTCCTCCCTCGCTTTACCGTATGATACTAATATTAACCGGGCACATAAAACTAAACCGGACTAAGTATTAGGCTTTTACACCATGAAGCCAAGCAGCTAGAGATGTTGGTGAATTGGCCGTGTGGCCGTGGCATCGGGCAAACCAGCCCAAAATCACCATACAACATCCCCCACTTCACGTAGACAACACGGACACGGGAGGGCTGCCGGACCAAAAAAAATTGGAGAAGAAATCTTTTCGTTTTATTAGTAATATAATATAAATGATTTCATGAGACAGTGCTAAAACATTAATCGAGGCAATAATAAAATCCAACCGTTTCGGAAAATGTCATCAATTAACGGAGGTGCTCCTTTTCATTTATGAAGGCGGTTATGTTTGCCCGCTTCGTAAAATCGACTTACAGAGGCCGTTAAAAAATAACAACCTTCTAAAATAGATGCAGGGTGGCATCCTAAGAGACCTAAATCAGGCCATTTTTGGAGGCGGGCCTCTTAAAAGACCCGCCTGGGAAAATACTCCGGAGGCTCAGAAAAAGCCCATATCCAATCTGCCTATCGGGCTTATAAATAGAGAGGAGTTAGAGTTTTACTCTCCAAGTCTCACTTCTACCTCTGTGCCAACGAGCGCTCTCCCTCACACCCTTCCTTTGCCAGCATGGATACGGGTGGGCCTGTCCCTGACGGTGGCGACCCAAGCTGTGGTGCTGTGGTGGCGACCCTGGCTGCGCACACAGGCACGGGGCGGTGGTAGCAACCCCAGTGGCGTGCAGAGACAGTCCCGGTGGCATGGCGTGGGCGGTCCTTGTTTTCTCCCCTCTCCATCTCTCTCACCCTCTCTCTCCTCGTTGATAAAGAGGTATTTTATCTCCGTTGTTCTCGTTTTCTCTCCTCTCTCCATCTCTCACCCTCTCTCCTCTCTCTGTCTCAACAGATCCGATGGTGGTGGTGCTGGTGGATCTCGGGGTGGGGGCGCTTGGGAACGGCTGATCCGGGGCGGCGGTGCGTGGGGACAACGGACAGGGCTGCGGCGGCGCGTGGGGACGCGGCTGCAATGACACTAGGGCAGCATGGAGGTGGGCTCCAAAACAAGCTCGCCGGTGGGCTTTCGTTTTTTTAATGGATTACCGAGGTAGGTACTACAACCGCCTCGATTAAAGATGTGATTAATCTTGACCTTTGATCCAAGACGGTATGCTCCCCTGTCTCGAAAAATCGTTTTTGCCTGCCTTAATTAAGTTTATCATAGTAGTGATTATTAGGTATAGATATAGTGTATAACAAAACTATATATATATAAAGGCAAAATGTTTTATGATTAAAAATGAATGAAGTTTACTCATCTAGACTTTATCGGTATTTTCTTCCATCCTAATATAATATAATTCAATCTTTAAAATCATTGATTCTAAAATAAATTAATTTCTAGAACCACACTAAGTAAACCATCTTACATTTGACCAACTTGTATGGCATAACAATGTCTAGGACACTTTTGAGTCCTTATAAAAATGTATTTGATGTAATAAACATAAATATTAATGATTTTCTATAAATTTTGTCAATTTTAAAAGTTTAATTTAGAGCAACTCTAGAATTTGATTTATTTAAAACTTGAATCACTATATTGTGTGTTTGTGTTGATGAGGGTTTGTGCGGGACTGTTGCTCGTGACGTCGAAAGCATTTATTATATTAGACGCTTATATATACGATGCATAGGTTGTTTGGGTTCCTTTTCGAAAATAGTCATGGTACAGTGCCGTTTTCCTATCTCTATAGTTGATGCAGCTCATGCATTATGGATGGTTGTTCGTGCCAAATGCAAAGTCCAACAAATCTACTTAGCCCTGTTTAGATCCCAGTTGCAGTTACAATTCTGCACTGTATCACGTTCGTTTGTATTTGACAACTTTTGTTCAATCATGGTCCAAGTAGGCTTAAAAGATTCGTCTCGTGATGTACATGCAAAAAGTACAAACATGCAAATATTTCGTCTACATTTAATACTCCATACATGTGCCACAACGTTGATGTGACTAGTTGTAATTACACTTTACAGTGGATCTAAACGGGCCTTATATCTATTCATGATAACCTTACGCTAGTTGTGGGATTGCACATGCGGCTCAATCATACCACTGACGACGCCGTGTCTCATTGACGGATTTGACATTGTAAGAAGCACACATGCACGTGTCATGTGTGTGCTGTGTTTTATTCACTACAGCCCCCCAAAAAATATCTGTCTTGTACAATCTACGCAAAAGAAGAAAAAGACAAGTTGTATACAAAAGGAAGACGTTCACAAAAGGACGATGATGAATTGGAAGCTTCAACTTCGACACGTTTAGTCTCAAATTAGTACACACAGTAGTGGACATGCAGGGGTCTTTTTTTGACAACTGCATATATTAAATATTAAGCAGCCATTTTATAGAAAGGTCCTCTAAGGAAGACCAAAATACAACGAGGTCTTGTGACCGGATACGAAAAACAGCTGCATCGGAGGTGCTGATGACGACGAGGGGCCGTAGATGCGTCGATGGCGCATACACCCGAATGGAAAGACCGCGCTAAGCGTCGGTTGAAGGTGGGTTGACGGAGCCAGTGAGGAAGCGCGTGGCCGGTGACCAAAGGATGAGTTTGTTGCCGTCGCCGGCGGCCGAAGATGAAGCTCCAAGTCGAATCCCAGGTGGAGACGAAGTCGTCGAGCCAACGCTGAATGGAGAGCTGCCTGGTTGGAGTCTGGATCCGTAGGGTCAATGACTGCAACTGCAAGGTAAAGGTGGAGGCGGAGGCGAGCTATGGTGGATGCGGGTCGGAGAAGCGCGGATCTTGGAGGCGGCGTGAGGAAGGCGGGGTGGAGGCAGGGGAGGGGAGATCCGTGCTGCAGAGGAGCGAATTTATTTTATTTAGACATACCTTGGCTGGAGCCTCGTCGCCGGGGACTAGAGCTACCGCAGCAGTGATGACGACGACGATCGAGAGCACAAGCACCCGGGGAGAACCCATCTCGGGCCTCCTATAGGATATACAGGAGGGTGGGGCCCCTTTCCCTACCCGGTGCGGCGAGCACTCCGCCGCCGGGAGGGAAGGGGACAGCGGCGGTGAGTACTGGAGACGGCGACAGCGAGATCTAGTGGGTGACCGATGGGAGGGAGGAGGAAGAAAAGTTGAAGACCGCTACTACTCAGAGCAAGTACTGACATGCATGGTTTTATATCAGCCAAAAAGCAATTGGACGGATTGCGTGAGAGAAGTTTATTTGGACAAGCGATGTGTTCTAGGAGTACTCCCTTGGTCCAAGAATTATAGTTGTTCTCGAAATGAACACAGGTACCAAAATTAAGGATATGCTTGGTTAGACTTAATCTTTTAGAAAAGTTGTTGTGACCTGTGACTTTGGTTAAAACTGCTATGAAATGTGGGTTGTGAGAAAAAAGCAAAAACCTTTTGGTTGAGTAGATGTTGCTTTTGTAAAAGATGTGGCCACACTCTCACTTGCAACTGGACCCCGTGTGTTCGCTCGACACCATGCCGCTGGGGCAGGTGCTTGCGCCCTTCGCCAGATGTCGCCTCCGTTGGTCGTTGGGGCCACGCCCAAGCCTGCGCCCTCCGCCAGATGTCAGGATAGGAGGCCTTTAGGGCCTTCGAAGGCGTGGCCGCATCAGGGCAGGGGGCCACCAGAGCCGCCAGGACAGGAGGGACCCAGAGTCGAGGAGGCGTCGATGTCGAGCTCGGGGAGGAGCCCCCTGAGAATGCTCACAGTGGCACTTCTCATCGCGGAGGGCTCCAGCAGCGGCGCTCTGGCCTGGGCTTGAGAGCGGTGGCCTGGACGCCACAGTCTCGCCCACCATTGAGGCCTGCAGCATGCCCGCCGGATTCCGCCGGAGCCGGTGCCCTCTGGTGCTCTTCGCCTGTGGAGCTGGAGTATGGTGCTCACCGGTCTCTTCTTCCCTGTAATGGCATAGACGTGGACAGACAACAGAGAGCCAAGACGTAGATGCGGATGGGAGAGAAATAGAAAAATGAACGGGTATCCTCACAATGAGTAGAAGGTGAAACGACCTCGATTTTCGCGAAGGGAAATCCACAGGCTCGAATTGTAATTCAACAGAGTGCTTGGGACAATCCATGAAATTACCCATATCTCAGTTGACACCAGGATCCATACAACGGTAATTAAGTCTTACATAAACATTTATTACATCGCCACACTGGCGGAATCAACATTCAGAGAAGCTTTAGAAGATGCGGAAACGTTTCATCCTTCACGGCCAACTTGAGTGTAGCACGCGACCCTATTCCTCGCCATCGTCTTCCTCGAAGTCGTACTCATTCTCGTCACCTGACAGCAAATTTATCAGTATGATTTGTACTGGCCACGGAGCCCACCTATGCAGCATTTGCTTTGTGGAAAGTGGATGCAAGGCTATACAAGCAGACCTATAGGCTGAGGTTTCCTATGCAGCTGTAATCAATGTTTAATTAGTCAAGTTTTATCTCCAGTTAACACCATCATCCCTTTTCCCATCACCACATCTCACATACCCACACCTCGCTCTCATTCGACAGGCCCAACTCCCTCTCGGGCCTATCTCAGCGGCACACTACCACAACGGGTACACTGCCGGAAAAATGTCATCCAGGGGGAGAAGAGAACACTCACTACACTAGTAGAAGCTTCACAGGAAAGGTCCATAGCCAACGAGTTGGCATATGTATCGATCGATCAACCGTACACTCTGCAGAGGTTTCACTACCCACAAGATTAGCCATCATAGGTGTTGCGCAAACACCTAGGCAGAATTCCGGGTGCTTGCTTGCCTAGGTCAATGCCACCCTACCACTCAGCCCTGGGATATTCCGGATCCTACACCGTTATGCTGAGACTGGGAGACACAGTACCGGGCCCATCCAGTGGTACTGCGCATCTAGAACGGAATGGGAACCCATCGACCGTCTCCGCCCGCCCTTATCACCTCTCAACCTAGCAGTAGTGGCACCGTCCTACCAAGTAGTCCAGCCGTCTCCCGCCCATCAGAAGCGAGTGAGTAGAAAAGGATTCCCATGAACCTGAAACTAGTCTGTCCTAGGTTTGACCAAGCAGGCATCTTCACTTAGGGGATACTCTCCCCGTGCCATCACAGCACCTCCGTCCACGGGCTTCAAACCACCAAGGCTATCCCACCCGGAACCTCCTCAACAACTTTACCCACCACAGGTATCTCGCTTGGGGATGCCCAGGTTGCACCCCCGGCACGACTTGCCCCATGGGCTTGTCTCACATCCCACTTGGTCGACATCAACCTTTACCATGCACCCAAGACGCACGCAGCACTCTCTCCCAGTGGTTATAATCAGTTATACACCGTCCCAATTCCACCACATACCATATAGCAAGTAGTAAGTAGTGGAAGAGTAACAGTAAATTAAGCAGCAGCTAACCTAGCAGCGGATAGCAGGGTATAGTCTTATCAAGGCAGGGAATTCAAATATACTACCATGCAACCTATCCATACATAATCATAAAGCAAATAGCAACAATGTCATTTGCAATGCGTAAATAGGATCTAAGGATTTGGTGGGACGTGGCACCTTCGTAGTCGTCTCCTAGCTCCTGAAAGTACTCATGGTCGTCTTCCTTAGTCAGATCCTCCTCCTGTTCTGAAATCGAACACGAAATAGTCGCGTCAGCGACTCCTATAGAGTATTTCAGAAAAATCCAATAAAATAAAGAGCCAAATGCACACAAACATAGTCTTAGATTGTAGATGTCATTTTTCTGAGAATTTTGATATATGGTGCGTAATTTTTGGACATCGTATGAATAAGTTATGAATTTCCGAAGATTATCCTATTTTCTGAAAATGGAAAATGGTCGATTAATCAGGGGCAGCTCGGGATTGGTCCACGTGGCGCGCGGGTCCAGTAGTGCGGCATGTGGCGCCTCATCAGAACACAGACCCGATGGTCGCCCACCAGGTGTTCGATGCTGGTTCCCAGAGAGTCGCCGGCGTCGGCGCAGCTCGGTGGTTGGTCGGGCGAGCTCGACGTTGGTCGGGGTTGCGTCGGCGTAGCTCGGCGGTGGTCGGGCGAGCTCGACGGTGGTCGGGGGAGGTTCTCAGAGGTCGGGGTGGTTCTCAGAGGTCGGGGGGCGTCGGCGTAGCTCGGCGTAGCTCGGTGGAGCTCGGCGGGGCTCGGCGGAGCTCGGCGTAGCTCGGGGGAGCTCGGCGGAGCTCGGCGTAGCTCGGCGGTGCTCGGCGTAGCTCGGGCGAATCGGAGATTCGGGGCGCCGAGGGTGCCGCTCTCCCGAGCTCTCCCGGGGAGGCTCGGGCGAATCGGAGATTTGGGCGCCGAGGGTGCCTCTCTCCCGAGCTCTCCCGGGGAGGCTCGGGCGAATCGGACATTTGGGCGCCGAGGGTGCCGCTCTCCCGAGCTCTCCCGGGGAGGCTCGAGCGAATCGGAGATTTGGTGCTAGCAGGGTTCCAGGGCGTCTGTTCAAGGCAGTGTGTCTCTCCGTTGCGGCGGACGATGACAGGGCGGCGATGACCATATTTCGGCAAGACAGGGCTCAGCTTTCCCCAATTGGCGTGCTCAGGCAGTCGTCCGACCAGATGGTGGCGGGTTAGAGTCGTGGTATGGCCTCCTTCTCTCCTTCGGCATACGGCGGTTCTCCGACGAGGTGGAGGCGCACGTAGCCAAGGCGACAGACATGATTCGGGGCTCGGCTATCTAGCGGCGGTGCCAAGGCAGACTTGGCGAACCTCGGCGGCCTTTCTCCGCAGCGCGAGGCGATTGGGGGTACTCGAAACGGATTTAGGCGAGGCGGATCGTGTCGGCGGTGATCACGTTTCCTCGAGAACGCACCTCGCGGTGTTCCGGGCTATGGAGGTTCGATCTTCCGCAACTAAGCTTGTCCGAGGTGGTCGGTTTTTGTTCCTGGTCGCGGTATTGAGATGCTCCAGTCATCGGCGGCGATGTCGCCGCGACTGTGAGGTTCCGGCGGGGCTAAGAAGGTCTTCTAGGAGATGTATACGCCTCCAGGGTCTATGGCGATGGTATACCAACTACAAATTTTGGCTACCGAGATTCCCATGGTGCTCGGTTGTGGCGGCGGCGTGTCGCCGACGACGGCGGAAGGCGGCAACGCGGCTACGACCATGTCTTGGTTCAATCGAATGCGGTCTTGTCAAATTGGTGAGGCCAATCGAATGCGGTCTTGTCAAATTGGTGAGGCCAGAGAGGCATGCAACATTCTAGTGGCGAACTTTAGCCATGGCATGGCCTTCTTTTGGCGACGGCTCACGGCGGCGCTCCGGCGAGGTCGCGGCACACTCGAGCAGGGCGGACGAGGCTCCCTCTAGCACTTAGATCCGCGTAGCTAGCTCAAGGGGTCATGGCGGTGCTCCACGATGCTCTAACCTATATGGGTGCTAGTCGGATTGCTCGGAACGGGTGATTCGGCGTCGGAACGCGTCGGTGGTGAGCGCGCTCCGCCGAGAACGCGTCGTGCTGCGCTCTCGGTCTAGCAAGCTTGTAGTCCGGGGGTTTCGGCCGGTCGCATGAGTGCATGGTGCAGGTGATCTTCCTGAGCCGGTAAAGGCTCGTGCCTGCGCGTCCCGTGGGCGGAACACCATGGCAAAAGCAGGGCGAGGTTCGGACATAGCGTGCGGTGGCTCACCGTGGTGTCGGTGAAGCTAGGATGGCGATGCAGTGGCGAGTCGGAGCCGTGCAGAGCGATCGCAGTGCCGTGCCGCTCCTCGTCCGCAGCTCGGGCTTCTCCTCCGTGTCCGGCTCCGGCGTGCTCCGCGGCGGCGGCGCTCCGGCAGCTTCTCCTCCTCTGCTCCGCCCTTCTCCTACGCGCTCTCTCTCTCTCGGTTTGGTGCAGTGTGCCGGTCTGTGCCGCGGTGGCAGCGAGGGGAAATGAGGGTAGGGCTTCGGGGTGAGCTCCTTTTTATAGGCGAGCTTGGCCAGCTCCAAGGTCCAACGGTCCTGATCGCGCTCGACCGATCGAAGGGCCGTGGCTCGAGTGGATCTAGGGCTCCGGATGGGCGCGGGTTCGCTTGGCGGCCAAGAAAGAAGGGGACAGGAGGGGGACAGCGGGGTTAGGGCTCTGCCATGCATGGCGCTGTCGGTCACGCCATTTGCGTGACCCGGTGGCGTCGTCTTCGGGTGGAAGAGAAACAGTGGAAGGGGAAGGCGGCTGACATGCGGGCCCGGGTTGGCAGCGGCTGCGGGGGAGCGGTGAAACGGTTGCGCGCGTGCGGGTGAGGTGAGGAGAAAAAGGCCGGGCTGGCTGGGCCGAATGGCTAGCCTTGCTCTCTCTCCCTTTTCATTTTCTTTTCTTTTTCTATTTTCACTTTAGTGTATAAATACATATATTACCCATTTTAAGTATTGAGTAAATACAAACATAAATTGCAATAAATCCCAAATGTGATGCATAGGCTATTATTCTATGTGAATGGAATTAAAATGCAAGCTATACTCCTTTATTTACCAAATTCATAATGAAACCTATATGCTTGCACAAGAAAAATGGGTTTTCATAATAAATAAATGAAAAATTTTAATTGGTTGGGATTTTTAGATTGTGTGGATTTTTAGGGTTGTTACAGTCCTCCCCCCTCATTAGGATCTCGACCTCGAGATTCAGAGATAACGTACCCATCGAAGAGGTAAGGAAACATAATCCGCAAGTCCGATTCTTTCTCCCACGTAGCTTCTCTTTCAGTGTGATTGCTCCACTGTACCTTGCACATCGGAATAGTCTTGTTCCGCGTCTCCTTGGTATCCCGTGCCAAGATCTTGATCGGATGTTCCTTGTATTCAAGTGTGTCTTGCAGGTCTAGTGCATCCGTAGGAACTTGCTCCTCGGGAAGCTTCGGACACTTTCTTAATTGCGAGACATGGAACACGGGGTGTACTCCAGATAATTCCTCCGGTAGTTCCAGCTTGTAAGCAAGCTTTCCAACCCTTTTACAGATCTTGTATGGCCCAACATATCTTGGTGCCAATTTCCCTTTTACGTGGAATCTGACGGTGCCACGAAGCGGAGATACCTTGAGGTAGACATAATCCCCAACCTTGAACTCAAGCTCTCTACGTCTTCTATCTGCATAGCTCTTTTGCCTACTTTGTGCAATCCTCAAATTCTCTCTTACTTGGGCAACACCCTCTTCTGCTTCCACAATCTTAGCAGGACCGAAGAATGTCCTTTCACCTGGTTCCGACCACATTAGCGGTGTTCTGCACGGTCTTCCATACAACGCTTCAAACGGAGACATCTTAATGCTTGTCTGATAACTGTTGTTGTATGAGAACTCGGCGTGGGGTAGACAGCTCTCCCATCCTTCCTTGTACCTCAATACGCAAGCACGTAACATGTCCTCGAGAATCTGGTTCACTCTTTCTGTTTGCCCGTCTGTTTGCGGGTGGTATGCTGTGCTGTAGTCGAGCTTGGTCCCGATGGACTTGTGCAAGGATTTCCAGAACTGTGATACAAACTGTGATCCTCGGTCAGATATAATACTCAGAAGTGCCCCATGTAACTTCAAAATGTTTGATACGTACAGATCTGCTAGCTTTTCAACTCTATACTTCCTTTTGACCGGTATAAAATGTGCAACTTTGGTCAGACGGTCCACTATTACCCATATAGAATCATATCCATGCTCGGATCTGGGCAGTCCTATTATAAAGTCCATGGATATGCATTCCCACTTCCATTCTGGTATCTCAACTGGTTGTAGCTACCCTGCTGGTCTCTGATGCTCGGCCTTGATTCTATTGCATGTATCACATCGGGCTACATGCCCTGCAATGTCTGTCTTCATATTCTCCCACCAGAAGTGCTTCCTTAGATCATGGTACATCTTGGCTGACCCTGGGTGAATGCAATATTTGGAGTCATGCCCTTTCGACAGGATCTCTTCTCGTATTGCTGAATCCGTCGGTACGCAGATTCTATCTTTGTACCATACAGTTCTCTGCTCATCTTCTCGGTATTCGGGGCCTCTTCCCAGCTTCATCAAACCACGGATATAGTCTATCTCAGGACAGTTCCTTTGTGCTTCACGGATTCGTGAGGTGAGATTGTACTCGACGCGAAGCTCATTTAGCATGCCATAAGGGACTACCTCGAGCTGGAACGCGTCGAACTCTCTCCTGAGCTCAGGCGGCATAGAGTTGGTGATGAGGGTATGGCAGTAGCTTTTGCGGCTAAGTGCATCAGCGACAACATTAGCCTTCCCTGGGTGGTAATGGATCTCAAGATCATAGTCCTTGATGAGTTCTAGCCATCTGCGCTGCCTCATATTCAGATCTTCTTGTGTGAAGAAGTACTTCAGGCTCTTGTGGTCAGTGTAGATGTCACACTTGTTGCTTATTAGATAGTGTCTCCAAATCTTGAGTGCATGTACCACAGCTGCAAGTTCTAGGTCATGAGTCGGGTATCGCTGCTCATGTTCCTTCAACTGTCTTGAGGCATAAGCTATCACCCTTCCTTCTTGCATTAGTACACAGCCCAAACCTTGCCGAGAGGCATCACAATATACAACAAAATCTTTGTGAATATCGGGCAGGGCTAGTACAGGTGTAGTAGTGAGCTTCTCCTTCAAGGTCTGAAAACTCTTCTCACATTCAGGAGTCCATATAAACTTGTTCTCTTTCTTCAGCAAGTTGGTCATGGGTCTTGCAATCTTGGAGAAGTTCTCAATAAATCTACGATAGTATCCTGCAAGTCCCAAAAAGCTTCTGATTTCTGACACATTACGGGGTTGTTCCCACTCTTTCACAGCTTCAATCTTGGCTGGGTCTACTGCGACTCCTTCTCCTGACAGTACGTGTCCAAGGAAAACAACTTCCTCAAGCCAGAATTCGCACTTGGAGAATTTGGCGTATAGCTGGTTGCGAGACAACCTCTCCAATACGGTCCTCAGATGATGTTCATGTTCCTCTTTTGTGGCTGAGTAAACCAGTATATCATCAATAAATACCACCACAAACTTGTCTAGCTCATTCATGAAGATCTTGTTCATCATGTTCATGAAGTATGCTGGACCGTTAGTCAGTCCGAATGAGACTACTGTGCACTCATACTGTCCATATCTAGTGACAAATGCAGTCTTCGGGATATCTTCTTCCCGGATCTTCATCTGATGGTACCCTGATCGGAGATCAATCTTTGAGAAGTACTTGGCCTTACTCAGTTGATCTAACAGATCATCGATGCGGGGCAATGGGTACTTATTCTTGACTGTAACCGCATTCAGATTCCGGTAGTCAATGCACATCCTCATCGTGCCATCCTTCTTCTTGACAAACAAAACGGGAGATCCCCAGGGCGAGGCACGAGGCCTAATGAAGCCCTTCTCCAGTAATTCTCCCAGCTGCTTCTTGAGTTCCTTCAACTCATCAGCCGACATTCTGTAGGGTCTTTTGGCAATTGGTGCAGTCCCTGGCATCAGCTCTATAACAGACTCCACATCTCTATCTGGTGGCATTCCTGGCAACTCCTCTGGAAATACGTCATTGAATTCACAGACTACTGGCACATCTCTAAATGTCAGCTCCTTTTTACCTGCCTTAGTCTCCAGTGCACATAGGAGGGCTTGGATTCTCCTGGTTTGGGGTATACATCGGACGGCTGTTCCCCAAGGGTGGGTTACCTGAACATATCTAGGTGAACAAGATATCACTCCCCGGTGTTTGGTTAGCCAGTCCATGCCTAAGATGACATCTAAGCTATTGGAGGGTAGTAGCGTTAGGTCAGCTCGAAAATCAAGTCCCTCGATTGTGATTATCACTCCTCTACATATGTGAACGCTTCTGAAGGTTCCTAAGGGCGAGCTAGTTAGAATGGGGTTTGCTCTCGGGGTTACAGGTACGTGCTCAGTGCAGTAATAATCTTATAGTGGTTTAAGTAGGAGTTAGATGTTTTCAACGATTTAAATGAATTAAAACATTTTTCATGCTATCCTACACTCAACCAAAGAAGCATAGAGAACCATAAGAAGCATAAGATCCAAATGTCACTCATCACATGGTTATTATTACATAAAGGATGTTCCTAGCTGCTAAGAAGATCGTGCTATGCGTAGATAGCCAATGACAGGACAACTCATGGTATCACTAGTCTAAGGGCCACGCAGGGTCCCATAAGCTACTGGTGCATAAGGTCGAGTACGGCGTCGGGGATGCGGCTGTCCTCTGCCTCGATCTCGTCATCAGTCATGGTCAGGCGCTTGACGTAGTCGAGTGCTACTGCTAGCTCTGGAGTGGCCTCAATCTCCCGCATCCATAGAGACGGACACACTCCCAGGTTGAGCGTAGTGGCTGGTATGCGGAAGTCTCCCTCCCGGGGCTTCACCATCTCCAGTGGGGGAAGCGAACTCTGTACCTTCCGGACCTCAATAGCTCTCCTGGCGTCGGACTGCTTCCAAGCTGTCTCTGTCCTCCGTAGCTTGTCCTTTAGGAACTCCACCATCTTCACGCGGTCGATCAGAATCCCTTGGTTGCGGGTGGACTTATCCTCGGCTTTCTCCAACTTCTTCTCCAACTCCCTGATCCTGGAGCTCAACGTGCTCATCTCAACTCCTCTGTCTCTGCTCCTCTACTCCCTCTCAGCAAGCGCTCTCTCCTTGTCGTCTAGCCTCCTCTGTAATCCCAATACTCTGCTGTTCAGGTAGTCATTGCGTAGCCCAAAATCTCCGATCTTGTCTCGCAAGTCGGCGATCTCGGCTCGGTGTAACTCATCACGGCGCTGCATCTCCAACTGCAAGTCAGTGACTGCTCTGCTCAAACTCTCCAGGGTCTGAGTCCCTTTCTGCAAACTGTCCTCGACCTCTGCCATGCGTGCTCGGTCACGCTGCCTCCTTTGCTCCAATGAGCTGATGAACTCGTCCTGCTCCTGGAGGTGGTGTGCCACTGTGCGTAGGCAAGGGTCAGTCTCGGCCTGAACGATCTGGCTGGTGTACAGAATCCTCTGGATGGGGTCAGGGTGCAGCTCCAAGGCCTGAGGTAGCAGACGGAAGTGGGTCCCCTTAAGGTACTCGTATGCTGTGTACACAACTGCGCGTAGTACCTTGCGGGAGACAGACTGTACTCCGTCCTCCACAGTCTCTCCAGCAGTGTAGTCAGTAAAGACCGGCATCCCTGGAAGGGTCAGGCTGACGGGTGTCTCAACTCTGGTAGTGACAGGTCCTTCAAACCTCTCAGCCTCGACAAGCTTCCCTCGGCTGAAATACTGGATCTGGTCAGACGGTGCTCCCAGCTCCTCCAACACCTGGCGTAGCACCATGGCAAATCCACCGTGGTTCCTTCCGTTGATCGGGATCTCAATAGTGCCGTCGTGCAGTGGATGAAGTGGTGGTCCAAGGCTGGTCATCTGCAAATTTTTCAAGAGACGGATTAGCAGGTCCTTGTATTAGATAAGCCATTGCATAAAAAGTGAATGCAAGGTCGGTAATATAACCGAAAGAGAGTCTGGCTTCCTATTCTAACATCCATTCTCTATGGGTCTCGTCCTACAGTCAAGTATGGCTCTGATACCAACTAAAACGACCTCGATTTCCGCGAAGGGAAATCCACAGGCTTGAATTGTAATTCAACAGATTGCTTGGGACAATCCATGAAATTACCCATATCTCAGTTGACACCAGGATCCATACAACGGTAATTAAGTCTTACATAAACATTTATTACATCGCCACACTGGCGGAATCAACATTCAGAGAAGCTTTAGAAGATGCGGAAACATTTCATCCTTCACGGCCAACTTGAGTGTAGCACGTGACCCTATTCCTCGCCATCGTCTTTCTCGAAGTCGTACTCATTCTCGTCACCTGACAGCAAATTTATCAGTACGATTTGTACTGGCCACGGAGCCCACCTATGCAGCATTTGCTTTGTGGAAAGTGGATGCAAGGCTATACAAGCAGACCTATAGGCTGAGGTTTCCTATGCAGCTGTAATCAATGTTTAATTAGTCAAGGTTTATCTCCAGTTAACACCATCATCCCTTTTCCCATCACCACATCTCACATACCCACACCTCGCTCTCATTCGACAGGCCCAACTCCCTCTCGGGCCTATCTTAGCGGCACACTACCACAACGGGTACATTGCCGGAAAAATGTCATCCAGGGGGAGAAGAGAACACTCACTACACTAGTAGAAGCTTCACAGGAAAGGTCTATAGCCAACGAGTTGGCATATGTATCGATCGATCAACCGTACACTCTGCAGAGGTTTCACTACCCACAAGATTAGCCATCATAGGTGTTGCGCAAACACCTAGGAAGAATTCCAGGTGCTTGCTTGCCTAGGTCGATGCCACCCTACCACTCAGCCCTGGGATATTCCGGATCCTACACCGTTATGCTGAGACTGGGAGACACAGTACCGGGCCCATCCAGTGGTACTGCGCATCTAGAATGGAACGGGAACCCATCGACCGTCTCCGCCCACCCTTATCACCTCTCAACCTAGCAGTAGTGGCACCGTCCTACCAAGTAGTCCAGCCGTCTCCCACCCATCAGAAGCGAGTGAGTAGAAAAGGATTCCCATGAACCTGAAACTAGTCCGTCCTAGGTTTGACCAAGCAGGCATCTTCACTTAGGGGATACTCTCCCCGTGCCATCACAGCACCTCCGTCCACGGGCTTCAAACCACCAAGGCTATCCCACCCGGAACCTCCTCAACAACTTTACCCGCCACAGGTATCTCGCTTGGGGATGCCCAGGTTGCACCCCCGGCACGACTTGCCCCATGGGCTTGTCTCACATCCCACTTGGTCGACATCAACCCTTACCACGCACCCAAGACGCACGCGGCGGTCTGAGCATGATGTAGGGTATTACGTCTCGCGGCGGGCTGAGCATGTATAAACCTCGTGTCTCGCGCTTACTGCGCAACTCTTGCTCGTCTCAGGCGCAGCTTCACCGATCATCTACTACCTTAGGCATACCCCTCGGTAGACTATCGCCAGCATTCCTTCGACAGTTGGTGCGCCAGGTAGGGGGTCTATTTCCTGATCCATGGCGAACAAGGTGATTTTTTTCAAGCTCCATCAAGCTCCCAACGCCGGGCAAGATCTTCACGGTGGGATCCATCACCTGGATCATTGGCCCCGACGGCGAAGCAAAGATCCTGGACGCGGCTCAGATCGCGTCTTCCTCACCAGCAACCTCGACTCCGGCGAAGAAGCTGCCACGCTACGTCCGGAAGAACATCAACAACGATGAATTGATCGGATCTATAGATCGGGTCATGTAACAGAACCGGCTAAATCACCTGGCCCACCGGCACCTGTCATTGTCACTAACGACCTCTGACAGCCGGGCCCGTGTCCCAAATGATCTAGACAGGTCTGTCGGGCTACATTAGCGCCCTTTTCTCCGACAGGATCACCATTGAAGAACCATTACAGGATTACAACATTTCATAAATAAAGATAACATTTAGATTACAAACCAGTTGTTCAAATGGGATTCAACTATAGTTATTACAGACCATAGGACATAACAGTAGTAGTGGAATGATTACACAATACTAGATAAGATAACTCGAACCCTGCCCACGGGTTCCACTTCACTCATCACCGCTTTCTTCCTCGACCACGGTCACGCAACATGGAGCAAGACAGATCTCCGACTGCGGTCCTCCTGCAACGGGGTTAACAAACCCTGAGTACTTGGGGTACTCCGCAAGACTTACCCGACTAAGGGTGTAAAATGAGACTCAGGAATGCAAGGCTATGGGTAAGGCTAGCAGAGGATGAGGAGTTTGCAGAAAAGCATTACTATCCTATTCAATATTTTATTTTATCAATATCATAATCACAACTATAGTTCCGATATCCAATCTCAAATATCATCATTCTTCAAATTTCTTTATTCATTCAGATAACCTAGTTGAGAACCACTGTTCGGGGTAGGAAAGTGGATTGAGTCTCCGTTAACCGAGGAGCACGTCGATTCGAATCCAGAAGGTACCCAGCTGGGGATTCTAACCACACTGTGTATGCAGCACGCCGGCATACATATACCAACCCGTCGTCATGGCTTTGCTATCCCGGAACCGGTCCTGCGCCACCCGAGAGCACAGTACTCCACTCATATCCAGGCACGCCGGCCACGTGGGTACAAGCTACTCTCGCCATCTCTCCACTCCCAGTGCGTGGTTGTCGGTTCCAGCAATAGCGCCACCGAACTCTAGGCTTTCCGCATTGGTATGTGGCTAGGCTGTTCATCTCGATCCAGCACTCCGACAACGAACGGTCCCTAATGTATTTATCCGATTTCGCGCCTGCCGGGTACTAAGTCATGGGAAACGCCGTCCCAAGAGCACAACACCCGGCGAAACACATTTCAGTGATATCGACCAGTTCCAAACTATTCCGAAAGCGACCATGCATTGGGACTCTAACCCAAATACACATCGACCAACGGATAATAAGTTCTTCACCAATCATAATGTACCCATAGCATAGAAAATAGTTTTTTTTCTTTTATGAAAAGCTAGGTTCATTAAGCATGACTAAGCATTTTTCAAAAGTTTCGTTTAAATCAGGTTTCAGGGTATTTATTTGAGACAATGCATCTGGATAGGTAACAATCAACTCCTATCAACCTAATGCAGTAGATTAACTCGAATTATAAATATTTTGCAAACAGAAGGGCTGAATGCGCCGGGGCTTGCCTTGGATTGCGAAGAGGGTCGGTGCGGTGTCAGTCCTAGGGACGTCGAAGCCTTGGGTCACCTCGGGAAGCACCTCTTCAACGGTCGGCTCAAGCTTGACCTCCTCGTTCGCAGACACTACACGAGTGCAATGATGTATGCTTACAAGGTGCAGATGACAAACACACAGATGCATTAATAAATTATTTAAAACCTTGAGTACAACTTTCCTTCACGGAAAAATTGTAAACGAGATTTCCTAAAGTAAATCGGTATTTCACGTTTTATTATTAAACCTATTTTAACAGTCATAGAAAGCCGCTGCACAGCTTCATGACTACTACCAAGCACTAAGTTCTCAAATTGCCAAGGATCACACAGTGAAAGATCCTTGGTCTTCATTCAATCCAAAAATTCACACAACAAACCTAAATTCATTTTTCTATTTACTTTATTAATCCCTAATTCACATATATTTATTAATTGACCAAACTAACTTCAATTGTAACCAAACTTTACCAACAGCTAGGTTTTATCACCAAACAGAGCCACAATAAATTTCATGATTTTTGGATTTACAGATAATTAATTAAAATTACACAAACTTGCATTTATTAATTACTTCACTGATTTATACAGCAGATTAAAGGCACTGGAACACCCTATCTTATATTTTTAACAAATACTGCATAATACAGAGAGCATACACAATTATTTTCACAATTTTTCATTTAACATAATATTTCATACAAAAATAACAAACACCAGCACTATTCAAATAAATTAAAATAGAAAAGACATTCGAAATCCCTTTGGAAAAAATGAAAACGGCCCACTCGACCGAGACGGCCCAGCCGACCGCGCTCGCGCCCGAGCTGGCCCAACATGGCCCAAGCGCACGCGCGCACCGCTCCCGCGCGCACGCGGCCCACGGCCACGCGAGGCGAGACGCTGACGGGCGAACCCCGCCTGTCAGCTCCTCCTCCTACCTCCCGCCGGCTCCCGTGCACGCGCACGCGCGCGCGCGGCTAGCACGGCCCTCGCCGCCGGCGACCCCAGCGACGAACCCGAGCGACTCTACGGCTACCCTAACTCCTAACGAGCACCCCCGAGAGGTTAGGCTCTAGCCTAGCCTCCCACGGTGAGGAGCACCTCGCCCATGGCGGAAGCCGACGGCACGGCGGCTCTGCGCCGGCCAAAACAAAGGGATAGAGGAAGGGAGAGAGGACGGGAAAGACTCAGTGGCTCACCACGAAGCCAACGGGCGAGTCGGTGAAGGCAGAGGTGGCGCCGAACAATGATCTTGGCGGTGGCAGCAACGGCAACGGTGTGCACCGGCGGTGTCCTTCCCGTTCCGAGAACTCCAGGGCAAGAAACGGAAAACCACCGAGCGCACGAGGTTAGGCAGGGATCAGGGAGTTCATAACACGAACCCGAGGGAGAAGAAGCTCACCACAAAGGGGTTAGTCACGCGGGGAACAGCCGCGGCGGAGCTCCGACCGCCCGCAAGAACGGCGACGAGCACTCCGGCACCTACAGACCACTACAGCTCTCGCCAACGGTTGTAAACAAAGCGCAAGGGAGTTGGCGAGCTAGCAGGGAGATGGAGAGGGTGGTGGTGGTGTGACGACGGCGAATT